>JACAZH010000023.1:1200000-1861067 GCA_014462675.1 Mycena sanguinolenta | reverse complement strand
CGTGCTGCTTTCGGCGTTGGGAGTCTCGCGATCCACTGAGATAGCGGCTCTCCCCTCCTCGCCCTCTCCCATCTTCACCTCCTCTCTATTCCTCTCTCTATCACCCGTTTCCCCCACGCCTCATCTTCCCTCCCCCCCACCACCTGGCGCACCCTCCCTCGTCTTCCCATTCCCTGCGTGGCTAGCCATAGGCCGCCCTCTCTGCCTGACCAGCGCTCATCGTGAAGTCCAGATCTGAAGATGAAGGTCGTGTTCATGCAAGATGGGAGGCAGGGTCTCGCAGCATCCGGAAAATTTGACTTTGTGTGGAGATTGCGCTCTGTGAACTCAGTGGCAGTGGTATCCCAGTAGGGAAAGTCCTGTCTTGTGCTCGAGTGGCATTACCCCCAGCTCAGTAGCAGCTGGTAACACAAGCCTGGTAGCAACTGCTACTGGGCCTACAAGACTACTGATACCACTTACAGGAAATAAACCAAAAATTATACCACTAATACAGGTTCCCTTCAAATGTACTATTAATGTTTCAAGTCAAAGGACAAGTTGTTGTTTAAAGCGACAGAATTCATTAAATTTCTGATTATTTAAATACATATTCACTACGAGAATCTGAGATCAACAACCTTCCAGAAACCATAAGTTAGAAGTGTACAAATTGATTGCTAGTAAAGTGCATTGAAAGTATTGCTATTGATGGAACTATACCTTTAATCCCGATCAGTCGTAATTGTGGTTCACTGCAGCACCACCACTGGCGCTGGAAATACCAGTACGACATGGGATACCCAAAACATCACTTGGCACTATAGCTAGACTTGGACTCAGCACAAAATCATATGAGTATGGGAATGATTTAGAATATATATCTACACTGTGTCCTTCCCAGGACTTTTGACTTAACTCTACAAGCTTCAGCTGCAGGCAGGAGAAATCTGAGAACTGGGGCCAATTCAATGTACAATAAGCAAAGTTAGAGTCTACACTGTTCAGATTTAGATCAGGCCAGTCCTTACCACAATCAACTCACCACTCCAAGTTCTGATGGAAGGCTTTCTCTAGTGTTTCTCATGAGTAATGTCCTGGTAGGATTATTTACACTTCTCTCAGGTGCTACAGGGTATACACATCGCATCGCTAAGGCTATCAAGCAACCTCCTTTTAATGTCTACTGACTGCTACCTAGCTACTTGCCAATGCTCGTACTACCCGACCACTACCACAGCCACAAGTGCCTTACAAATTTTACCAGATACTACTGAACCCAAAATTGCTATCCGCTTTACAAGTACATCATAGCAATGGCTACCAACACTACAAAGCAACATTTGTGGTTTCCTGATGTGGCATCGAGGATGGATGGATGATCGTGTGCTCGAAACCTATGCCAAAACAACCAACTAAACACCCAAAACAACAATCAAAGACTCCCAGAAATAGAAGTAGGCTGCGGGAAATAAGGCAAAGACGGGGGAAAGAGCGCCAGTATAAGAGAAAGTACAAGACCAGGCAATGTCGGATCCCTCTGGTCAGGGCCTAGTGACGTAGAGTTGAAGGGAAAGGTTGAGGTACTCTTCGGAGAGAACGACCTTCACCAATCGATCCACAGGAAGGAACTTTCCCGGCAGTATCCAAATGATGGATGTTTGTAGCCAAAGAGGCAAGGCGAAGTGTTGGGAAATAAGCTGTTCCCGAGCAAGTTGTGTGTGTGCGTGAGGCGTTCCCCGTCGATATCCAATCCAACAATAGTCCAAAGACTCGTGCAATAACGTGCAATCCGTACAATCCGTGCCGGTTCTGTACAATCCGTGGGGCAGTGTTCACTCAATCACGTTCAAGACGTTCCGACAACCAAAACTTCTTATTCCAACTCCAACCAGAAGGTTTCACAATGACAAGTCCAATAACTGACTGTGCTCAAAAGCGCCAACCCCAGAAATGAAACCAAGTCGTAACGTTAAGCCTACTAATACAGGGATGATTCTGTACAGTACTGACGAACTCTCTCTAAGTATTTATACAGTTTCCACAATCACATGCAAGTAAGAAACAATCATATGAAAGAATGTCTCCGCTGAAACAAGACGCCCAAGCCCTCTGCCCTAGCCTGAGCCGTTTATCCGTCGGAAAGGTATCCGGCGCAAGTAATGCGATTGGCTGTTCCATCAGGAAGAACCGGTTCTCTGGTCAACCCACAACCCAAGAATTTGAAATCCTGTCAATCGAAACTGATGTCTTGTTCCTTCCTGGTATATCTCCTTCTACACTCTCTTTCCCATCGTTCTGGACCATCGGAATATACTCCTGATGTCCGTAACTTTAACGATACCCAACACTTCATCCTTCTCCAAGCAGCTTCCTTCTTCAGTAAGGCAATACTATTCCGGTTGACGTTCAATCCCATCAAGGATGACTGTTCCCTTCATGGTAACCGGGATCACCGTCGGAAAGAAGGTTCTGGGCCTTCTTGGCACACCACGTGCTCTAGAGCCGGTCGCGCCGTTGTTGAAACAAGGCCTAACAATCCACATTGAAATAGATACTCACCTTATTCTCTCTGAGAGGCACAAGTACAGAAATAGTCCCTCTTTCCGAGTATTTATGGGTACACATCCCTACATGTTTCAAGCGATGACCTACCACGGTCTGCTTAAGTAGTTTCCTACCCTATTCACGCCCATTACTCTGTGATCATTGCCCATCCAAATGCACAGAGACTATACGTTGACAGAAGTAAAGATAGTGCTGAGAAATAAGACACTAAAATGCAAAATCTGCGGTGTTTAGGCGTGGTCTTATTTCCTGCCGCATCATCTCCCCAGTTTGAAATCTTGACCGTCCTCGGTCAACCAGATCTCGCTTCCAGCGTGTGGGTGACCTTATTTCCTGATGATCATGCCAGAATCACTTCTCCTCCAGAATGCCAAAGGGTTGACAAGTTATTGCCAAACCCCAGGATCCTCGTGATCCACGACCAAAGCCTTCTAGCTGGTGATTCCGGTGCCCAGTTGCACCCACAACTCTCCTCTTTGCTTATTCCGTCCACTCCCCAGGCCATAGCTCCCTCAAATCCTCTATTTCCTCCATCCCACACCCCACTATTTCCGAGACAAGCCTCTTCCACCTCTATTTACGTCTGGGAGGTACAAGCATGAATTGCTCCCAGTACACCCTGTTTCACTTCTCTTCTCCTGTTTACTCTGTTTCAATGTGTCTGACATTTCTCATTCTCGGGGCCCTGTTTCCCCGAACGCCAAGGCCGAGAAGAGCAGGTGTATACTTCAGATAGCAATAACCTAGGCCTCTATGTTTAGAAAACTCCTTCCTCCTACATGGTTTACACCAAAAACAAGGTGGTGGTCTGCTGTACACCTTATTTCTCTGATGAAGCAAACTGCCCAGGGTCTAAAACACACAAGATAATGGTTTAGAGCTGCTTAGAATCGAAAATTCAGCAACAAATTTCTTCGCTTCCGATTGCAAATTTCTGTCGCTTAGTCTAGACCCTCTCCCCCATTTCAAAAGCTCTCTACCCTCAGCGAGAACGTTCCAAACGTTCCCTCTCTATGCAACTCTCCAACAACCACCTCCCTACTGCGGCAGCCCTTCGCAACAGTTTATTTCTTCTTCCCATTCAACATTAGGAAATAAGATTTCTTTATTTCTTAAATTCTTTGAGCGTCTAGGACCGATTCCGAGCGCATCAAGATCATCCAAGTCAATGTCTTTGATGAACTCTTCCTCCGGTTCGTCGCTTAAGTCAACAGGATCCGGTTCTTTCTCCAGTCTGGGTTTAGGCCAATGTCGCCAAACTGCAAGTCACACCCAAGTTCCGGGTCCTTCTTCTCTTTCCGAGCCACCAATCTGTTTAGCTCTTCCTTGAACATATCAATAAGCTCTTCAATTTTTGTGTTTCAGGTTGATGGACTTTCAGCCAGAAAGGAATAACACGGAATGCCCCAGCTTTGCCAGGGTATACTGCTCCCGTTTAATTCACAAACAACATACGATCCTCCTAGTGTTCTTCGAACAACCACCATCGGTCCCAAGTACTTGGGAGATAGTTTCGTATTCAAAGACTTCTCAACCCTAGTGTTACGAATAAGAACAAGATCTCCAGACTGGAAGTCATAGTCTTTAATCGTGTTGGAGTGCTCTTTCTCGTAACGCTCAACAGCCTTGAGCTTTTTCGGCAGCTACTCGTTCTCGCATCTCCTCGATATGCTGACGGTGTTTTCCCCAAGTGCTCTAGCTTGCAGACCAGCCAATTCTGCAGTGGAAATTATTTCCCCATGGATAATCAACAAGCCAAGTAGCCTCCCACTATGTCTAGCAGGACTACTGGGTGACACCCCGTCACAGGGAAATAAGGAGAGCATCCTAAACCTCGCCTGGTTGTTATTGTCTGCCCACACAATTTGTGGTAGAGAACCAGAGACCGCTTCCTAACATCTCTCCCAGTGGCGTTATAAACCATTTTGCCTCATGTACTTCTGCCCAGTTTCCACCGGACCGTTGGCTCGTGAATTATAAGGTGAAATCCTTATTCCTGTGATTCCAACTTACTTATTCAACCATTCCAACGCCGCAAAAGTGCAGAGCATTGTCCGTAACTATTTCCTTGGGACAACCCCATCGACAAATGATGTTTTCTAGCAAGAACCGACCCAACTCAGACGCATTATATCAGATCTGAGTGCTCTCGATTCAAGCCAGCGACTCCAGAGGGTCTCTGGATGAAACCACATATTTAAGCCATGCGGGCCATGTCCCCCTGATCGTTACATCAAGTGTGCACTTTCTGAAAGAGACCAGGCGTCATCGGAGGAATGGGATGTATTCATAGCAACTCTTCTTGCCAGACTTGGCACCAGGACAAGTCTTTGATCTCCAATTAATATCACGTTAAATTCAGCCTTTGGGAACCGAACCTCAACAAGAGACTTCGTTGCAAGCGTTCCTCTATGCCCCAGACTACTCATGCACAGCTCCTTGATGTACCATCCGATCTCTTTCTCCACGACTAGTTTGTGAGCAGGTCAGTACCGTACCGGAACAAGCGCCCTTCTTTATCCAAGAAGAACTTTCCTAGCGTGATGCACCAAAGTGCAACGCAACGTTTAGCCGGAATATCCCATTGGTTTATTTCCAACTGGATCCTTCATCCAGTTCCTTATGAGTTCCAACTTCCCGTCTTGCTTTACCCCAGCTTCTGTTCCATGGTCTCCAGGGAAAGCTTCTCGATTCCTTCACATCAATTTGAAAGAATCTGGCGACAACATTGGTTCCCTCCTCACGGTTTAAGCTCGTGATGAATTGGGGAATCTCAGACATTCTTTCTGGAAGGCTTTCCCTAATTACATCTGCCTCCTCACACTCGTTGGTATATGCTTCCCAACATTTTGGTGTTAAAATCCTTTAAATTCGAAGATGTGGACCCTCGGGATGATCTCATGAAATAACCCTCTGGTGTCGTTGCCTTTCTTGGGCCGTTGTTCCAAAGTCGTTTGGGCTATTCCGATTCCTGGTATCCCAGTCTGGATGTTTCTCCGGAGACGGGTTCTCCATCGAATCCATCCTCTGGACTGGAATAGTCAGGATCATGAGTTTGTTTTCCTCCTTAGAGACGATGCATCAGGCGAGAATGTAGGACTTGGCGTGCTTTATTGTAAGGTGGAACATTAACATTTCCTCAAATCACCGGTTGAGTGTAGCGTTAGAACCATGCCAGGGTTGTCCAACATCCCCTTAATGTACATGGCATCCTGTTTCCACAACCAATTTCCACATCCAAGCGGCCAATACTGTATCCTGAGTTAAAGCACGCTTCAATACCCAGAATCCTCTCTTTTGGTTGAGAGAAGCTGGCTTCCCTCTCGTTGAGCGGGATAGAATCAAACTTCAAGCGAATAGCGCTAGCCAGGATCAACTGGGTCGGCCTGGTATATCTCTATACCAACTACACAGATATAAGAAGTATCACTGCAGAACTATATCCGGAGTCCCACTCATGGTTCAAGGCTTTAAATGCTTCTGATTCTTTGTGATAAATGATTTATTGCATCCATTGAGCTTTTACTCCCCATCTCCCCATTCAAACTCTATTCCACCTGTGTTAGTCAGATTTAACCCTTCTACTTTCCTAGGGAATAAGACCGAGATAAACATCCTCATGGTCCCAACCGTCCCTAAAATTTGGCGCACTTGTGCGAGGCGTCTTCTAACGCAGGCCATCTCAAGAGTACACCAACAATCCTGCTTCTGGTCCAGAGGTTTCTAACTTCCTTCAAATGAGCAGGTATGACCCACTACCACCAAATTCTTCTCTTACAGGGGATGGCCTTATTGTAGAAATAATTGCCCCCTTATTACTTGACCTCCCAGACAACCCTGTTCAGGTTCTGGAAATATTCCAAAACCCCGAAGCGACCAGTTCCATTCTTTTCATGGATAGTCTCAAAATTACCATCTCTTGTCTTGATAACGTCCGCGGACCCCGGATCTAGGAACATCATCGTGTAAAGAATAGTAACATGAGGTATCCTAAAGTCCCTCAAAATGTAGGTTACATCATCGTGGAAATATATTTTTAGAAGTGGTCCAGCCTTACAGGGCAACTTTTACCAACCTCAAAGCACCGAAAAGAATTAATTTTGAGAAAGGTAGTGCTAATCCCTTGAGCTTTCTGGATATCTCGTGATCATAGCCAGAATACAAATCGAAGACAGCTCCACAGGCTCTTTCATGAAAATGTGACTTTCGAGTTAAGTCGGTCTCATGAGGGAGACCGGAGATTTCCAGTGGTTACAGCATTTAGTGGTTCCACGGCATGTACCAATCTAATACTCTTGCCGATCTTTCTTTAAGACGCCAAGAACTTAGATAGAGTGTGAGGAATTAGAAGGCTCCATACACTCCAGCGTCGTCTTCTTCTTTATCCTTTGCAGAACTCCTCCAGTTGACCACATGGGCTGGGAATAGATCTTTTTCTCTATCCATACTTTATGCTCAACTTGATCAGAATTTCTACAGGTGGAAAGAAATCATGATACTAAGTCCCAGCAGCTCCCAGGTCATCCCAATGAATGCCTGGAATGACGCTCATGAAAGAGAAGTCCATGAGCTTCCTTTCTCAGGCCACACAGGAAGGGATCCTCATAACGAATCTTATCGATTCCTTCTTTCTGTGCTCCTGATGTAACGACCACTCTACGGAACAAATCTCTCCTAGATTAGGTGGAAATTATGTCGGGAAGATCTTATAGTGGATCTCCCTTTATTTCCCGCTTAATCAGGTACTTCTCGGTACCCCCGTGTACACTGGACGAGTTTTCAAGGGAACTCGCTGACATGTCTTCCCAGCGAAGGTATCGAGGACCAGGAAGATCCCAGTCAGGAGTAAGCGTCAGCGGAGTCGACAGGCTTCAAGCATGATACATGTGTTATGCCTGTCAAACCCACTGATGATGCTACCTGGAAGCATTCCTTAGTCGGGTCCGCTTCATGGTGCCTCCCTTTCCTTCTTTCTTGCTTCTTTGTATATATTTTTCTCGTGCCGTTTAATATCAAGTCTTTGCTCAGGTGATGATAAGCTTTCTGAAGAATAAACTTCCACATTTTTGAAGGGGGATTGAATCCCCTTTCTAGATCAAACTGCGAAAGTGATACTCCTGAAGGGAGCTCCGCTGCTGTCTCATCCTTCTGCAAAGGCCCTGCTCTCGTTTAAAACCAAGAGATACAGAGGTTCTCAGCTCTTCCTGCTGAGAATCGCTCGCTATTGAATTTTTGAGAATAGCCTTCAATCCTACCCCTCCTCACGTCATCTACCCCATTTCACACCAATCTCCTCTCTTTCAGCCGAGGTGAGTCAATTCCCTCGAAGAGACTTGAAAATCCACCGACTTCTGTCTATTGGACCTTGCTCACTCTCTAGTCCGCTTCTCCGTGAAATCTTTTTTTACCGTGGATTCTTATTCTTGTATTGGAGCGTGTTTGCTCCTGATTATAAGTCGGAGAGCGTAATCCTTCTTTGTTGACTAGGGTCCCTCAGCGTGAGAATTGACTGCAGGAAACCATTCTTGCTATTCTGCACAATAGACTCTGTCAAGATATCGAAGAGTCTTCCCAATAAATCTAATATTTTACGCTTCCAGTTGGTCAATAACATGGACTTGAAGGTATATTATATATCTCCAAAGGTGAGCAGGGCGTTTCTGGCTAAGCCAGCGGATCCCGCTTCAATTGACCATTTTACGCTTTGCATAAAGATTGGGATATCAGGATCCACCCTATTCCACTAGTCTTTCTGCAAGCGGCAAAACCATGGAAACAATCTGAGACCCGGTGTAAAAGGCCTCAGAAGTACTCTTTCAAGTGATGCTGCTCCTGCAAGCGAAACAAGAACCCTGAGGGGCCTTGAACTCAAAGGAGTTTTAATGAATTTCTTCGATTCCTCCGTATTTCCAACTGTGTTGTAATGGGTGAGCACTAGTCCGTCGCTACCACTATGCACCTGGCGCCAATCCGATATCATATACAATAAAGATAAAGAATAGAATCTAAACGCGGGTGGTAGAGCGTCTATGGAAATAGCGGCTGGTTCCCAACCTAAGACTTTCTTTCGTTCTGGAAATAGGTCTACCTACCTCCTGAAACATAAAGGCACCTTTCCCGCTATCGGCTTTAATGGACGCCTCGAGGCCTGGAAGGTGATGTCCCAGAATTTCTTCTGCATATTCCGCACTCATCGCAGAGACATTATCTCAACCGTTATTCCTTCTAGAACCTGCCCCTTGCTCGATTCACCAACTCTGAGATGATGTTGGGGTCATCCAGCTTGGGAACTGGAACTTATAGCGCTCTTTCGAGCTTTTGATTGCTGGCTTCAAATGCTCAATAGTTCCCATCGGTCCTTTATGCCCACCTTGGCTTGTCCAATCTATCGAACCCCGATTCTTGCAGCTCTTCATCGGAATAATCGGGTGGTTCAAGACGATGCGCCGAGTCGCTTCCTCTTCGGCAACCTAAAGGAACCTCCTCTTCCCTCTTCTTCATCTTCCTCTGACGGTGCGAGTCTAACTTTTCTGCTACCGACCCGCTCCCTTCTACCTTGTTTCGTTCCTGGCCTTTCTCGTCTCCAGTTACTCTCCTTGTCTGCAGAAGATTTAAGTGCCTCTGGAGGCTTTTACTGCTACGGGAGATCTAGGTTCCGCCCGACTCCCACCCCCTTGCTGGACCGTTTAAAAACTTGGTTTGCTGGAGGATCCGACTTCGCCCCACTTCTGTGGTCGGCATTTGGTCAACACCCACTGGTGGGTCTTCCCATGGCACTGAACAGTTGAATTAACTTGGATTCATATCCACCATAGGAACCAGCCGGAGCATGGCGACGGGCGCACTACTTCAAACTGGATAGTTGTTCGAAACGAACCTGAGGGGTGGTTTGAACCCCATTTTGCTGAGAGTTGAGTGCCCGAGAAGTACCGCTCCTGGGCGCTCCATCATCTGCTTTTAACAGGGTACTGTGGAAGTCTCGTTCCTTCAAGTTGCTGAACTTTTTTGCCGACGCATTTAAAATGCCACAGTGTCGTACTGGTGCCCGTGATATACCCGGACTCATAATAGTTCCAAGAGGCTCCTCCGTTCAGGAGTAGCCGAAGCCATCAGGCTCGACTCCTCGCCACCGCGCTCCCTTCGTGACACCCTTCTTCGCCCAATACTTCGTCTACCTTCTGCCCTTCCTCGTCGGCCCTTCCGGTATCGTGGAATCCAGTTTCGGTCCCCCAACCTGATCATTCTATCTTCTGACTTTCATCAGCCGAGCATAATATACTCTACGTCCTTGGTCTCAGAATTTTTGCCGGTGCGGTCCGCCACAGAAGAAAAGGTCCTTTCCCGTTTCGACCGTTATTTCCTTCCGCCGGATGATCCATCTGACTTATTTCCACTGGTGAGGAGGTCCCCTTGCTCTCAACGACTGATTCATCAGCTTGACTGAATTCTTCAAGCAGCGATTCACACTTCTTTGAAGTTTTCGGCTGATGTGCTTATTCTTACCATCGTCGTGTCCTTCAACTGGGCTATTTCCTGAGAAGGCGATCAATTTCTCTTGGACTTCTTGCTTCACCAGGTTCCCACAAGTCCAAGGGGATTACACCAGCCTGTCCAGCAGTGCCGGACTTCCCCTCCTAGAAGAGAAGGTGACCAGCTGATCCACCCGACCAGTTGTCCGCAATATAGTCAGAGATGTCAGCACAGTGGAATAAGGCATCCTATCTCCTCTCTCTCAACTTCTTCACACCAGCAGCTGGTGATTAGCTGCCTCTTGGAGAGATCATCTATAGCCTTCTGCCCCTGCTCGCTCAACTCTACATGCGAACGGCGGTCCGAGACCGCCAAAATCAACTCACTAGCTGCTTGTTTCACAACTGCGGCTGAACCATCCATCAATTTCTCAGCCATTCTTGGAAGGGAAGAGATAGCACGAAGCTTCTACCCTGCCTGTTGATATACTGAGCTGGCGGTGGATCTCCTGTAATTTCTCTATCGAACCATCCACATATCCGCTATTTCAGGATAAACTCCAAAATCTCTTCCTTCCAATCCCAACTTTGCCTTACCCTTTACTTATCTAGGGAAGTCGCTGCCATTGCTCGAGATATCGACATGACGAGGTACTCTAGTACTTATCCTTCCTATCTGCTCTATCCCTTATTCCACCGTTCTTGCAAATAGCTTTGTGTTCGAAGGAACAATTTCTGACTATTCGAGTAGACCCATCAAACTTGGGTCAGATTTTGAATCCATAGGCCGCGGGGGTTCTTGAATCCCCCAACATGAAGAAGTCGCCATTTTGTGTGTTCAAACTCGAAGCCGCAGTGTTGTGTAGGTGTTTGAGAAGTAAGCGTCTGAGCAAGAGCGGCACCCGAAGATCATGTACTGGTTTATGAAGCAGAGTCAGGGAGCTTTGGGTGTAGATCCTTCGTGGTGCGTCCCCGGTAGCAAGAGAATCTGAGGATTGTTTTCCAAACTAACAGTACGAGACGTCCCAGAAACCATTACTAGCAGGGCCCCGACCGCGAGAAGAAGACCCAGACGGTGACCGAGGCTTCCGATAGGAGAAGTTTTGAGGCGGAAGTATAAGAGTTTCCGATGCCCGTGATGCAGAAATAAAGAAGTTTCGCGAGGTTTTGTTTTGTTTTCCTTCGGTACAGGTGCCGTGAGTGCGTTGAGTACACCAAAGTTTAGCGTTCCTTCTCACTCTAAGGAGAGCAAGGGAGGCTTTCATGGAGTGTGGTATTAGTCCGAAAGATCTCTGCCCGGGGAGGGAATGGCGAACTATATGCAGACAAGACAGTTCCGGGCAAGACTCCCGAACCCAAAAGTAGGCTTTCGTCTGAACCACCGAAAATCTCCCAGGAAGAGATTTATAACCCTCGCCTGGTGGTGGGCTCCAGATGATCGATATGCTCCGAACCTATACCAAAACACTTAACTAAACCCTCAAATTAACAATCAAAGGCTCCCAGAAATAGCGATAAGCTACTGGAAATAAAGCCAAAGACGTAGAAAGAAGCGCAAGTAGAGCAGAAAATTACAAGACCAGACGAGTGTCGGTCCCACAGCAATTCAGGAGCCTAGGCGGCCGGAGTTGAAGGGAAAGGTTAAGGTACTCTTCAGAAGGGAAAGCGACCTTCCCCAGTCAGAACTACTGGAAAAACCGGTTCCAAGCAGTATCCCAAGCAGTGGATAGTTTGTATGCATAAAGGAGAGCAAGAGGCGATAGTGTTGGAAAATGAGCTGTTCCCCGAGCAAGTTAACTGTGCCAGGCGTTCCTCAACGATATCAATCAACAACTAGTCCAAAACACTGGTGCAATAACGTTGCAATCCTTGCAATCCGATACAGTTCACATAAAATCGATGCAGCAGTGTTCACTCAATCACGTTCAAGGCGTTTCCGACAACCAAAACTTCTTATTCCAACTCCAACCAGGAGGTTTCACAATGACAAGTCCAATAACTGATTGTGCTCAAGCGCAACCTTGAAATAAAACCCAAGTCGCAAGCGTTACGCCTACTAATACAGGGATGATTCTGTACCGTACTGGCGAACTCCTCTAAGTATTTATACAGTGTCCACAATCACATGTAAATAAGAAACAATCATATGAAAGAATGTCCTCAGCTAGAAACAAGGCGCCCCAAGCCCTCTGCCCTAGCCCTGAGCCGTTTATCCGTCGGAAGGTATCCGCGCAAGTAATGCGATTGGCTGTTCCATCAGGAAGAACCCGGTTCTCTGGTCAACCCACAACCCAAGAATTTGAAATCCTGTCCGATCGAAACTGATGTCTTGTTCCTTCCTGGTATATCTCCTTCTACACTCTCTTTCCCATCGTTCTGGACCATCGGAATATACTCCTGATGTCCGTAGCTTTCCAACGATACCCAACACTTCATCCTTCTCCAAGCAGCTTCCTTCTTCTGTAGGGCAATACTATTCCGATTGACGATCAATCCCATCAAAAGGATGACTGTTCCCTTCATCGTAACCGGGATCACCGTCGGAAAGAAGGTTCTGAGCCTTCTTGGCACACCACGTGCTCTAGACACGGTCGCGCCCGTTGCTAGAAACAAGGCCCAACAATCCCACACGTGGAAATAGATACTCGCGCTTATTCCTCTGAGGGCACAAGTACGAAATAGTCCCTCTTTGAGTATTTATGGGCTACACATCCCCTACATGTTTCCAGAGCGACCACCTGCCGGTCCGCTAAGTAGTTTCCTACTTATTGTACCCGTTACTCTGTGATCATTGCCCAGCCAAATGCACAGAGACCATACGATGACGAAGTAAGAGATAGTGCTTGAAATAAGACCCAAAATCGCCAAAATCTGCGGTGTTTAGGCGTGGTCTTATTTCCTGCACATCAACGACCACGGTGCGGAGCGGATGATAGTCACCCAGCATTGATAGGGTCGGCGAGCAAAGTACGTTCCGCTGCTCTTCCCAGCAAGGCTGCTGGCTGATCGTCCGTGCATGTACTGGCGCCGAGCATCTTTAAGCCGAGACGCGCCGCGGGTGGACGAAGGCACCCCACGTCCCCAGGCGTGCACAGAAAAAAAAATGCGAATCGGAATCACGGGCAGGATCTTGCCAGAACGCCCTAGTCCCCGTCGAGATGAGGCACCCCGATAAGCGGAAAGGTGGGAGCTGATATGATGGTAGCTCATCATGGCGAAAGAGGATCAGCGGCGGCGCAGCCCGAACGACCCGTCGACAGCGGCAGGCGAGGGCTCCTCTGGGGGCGGGGGCGAATCATCCACGTGGTATGATAGCGGCGATGCAGGGACCACGACGTGGAGTCATCCCGGGGCGATCGCCTGCATGCGCGACGCGTCGAGAGCAAGAGCGTGTGTCGAGAGCAAGAGCGTGTGTCGAGAGCAAGAGCGTGTGTCGACGATGAGAATCTCAGGCTTCGATCGCCGGGCGATCTCCCGTCGAGGCGTCACTGGTGGAAGCGAAGGGACGGGGTACGAGATCGAGAACCGAGCTCGCCACGGATGCGGAGTGCAGTGGCATCCAGCAAATCCCGATTTCTGTTAGTTTTCCGTAGTTACTGAAGTTTGCCGGCTGTAACGTTAGCATCACGTAGTACTATCTAGGTTTAGGCGGGACTCTGCTAGTTGCGACCGTTCTACGTAGTTCGTCTTCTTAGTTGGGCAGGACTCTGGGAGATCCTGCAGGTTGGCGATCAGCCTGCGAAAGCAACCTCTCGCAGTTTAGTTCACAGCCTACAATGGGCTGTTGAGCAAGATACAGTAAGATGCTGGTCATGCAGCCATCTGTAGGATGAAATTTTCACTTTTCAACCTACGACCTGACCGCCTGCCTGAGGACTGATTAACAACCAAGCCAAGGGCAAACAGCATCCTACAAATGCCAACCAACAGTAGATTGATACACACCCTACAGCTGGATGAAATACAACCTATACAGTAACCTCCACTAGACTGTTGTCTAAGTTGATTTTCAATCCATGGTTTGAATGCTTGAGCTTGGCGAAAATGTATATATATATTCAGATATTCTAATCTAATCGGTACAGGCAGCGTGCTGTTGTACTATCTATCACTGTCTCACATTCAAATACCACCTGGGGGCTGGTGGTCGCTGCACGTTGCCAACAGCGGCATTGGACAACGTACGTGGCAACAGCGCACGCGCATGGATGGGGACATTCCTTTGCATCACAGTCAGTGATTGTGGATTGAGGTACATATGCAGCACGTACCACAACCCGCTGTCGTAGTAGCAAGGTCCCTGCTCCTGTAAATTTCCCTTCTTCGTCCGCGGCGCCGTGCATCGTTGTCGGCGTAGCGCTGGTGGTGGGCGCGGCGCCGCCGGACAAAGACATGCTCGTCCTTGAGCACCTCAGTGATGCTGGGAGAGTGGCGGGGCGATATTTCAAGTCTTGCGAGTACCTGCGGCAGGAGGGGTCAGTCCTTCGTGGCAAAAATGGGGAGAGACGAGGGTGGGAGGAGGGAGGATGGGCGGGGAGAAAGCTCAAGGAAGGGGAGGATGGGCACTGGGGGAGGACACAAGGGCAACGGGGAGAAGGACTTGCGAGCAAGGGAAAAGCAGGGGGAGAATGCAAGATCGACACAAACACGCACCAATCCACATAAACGACCTTTGACGCCAGTGCGTCACAGTGCTTCCATACAGATGGGGCGGGCTGTGCGAAACGCGGGTCTTCGACTTTCACTGCGGGATCGTAGGTATGCCGGGCTGCGGTGCTTTGGCTTCTGATTTGAGTTCACTGCTGTCAGTGTCTGCTGTCCGGGAGGAGCCCTGGGGTATATCCTGCCATCGACGTCGTCATTTCCATGTGGAAGGAATGTTCAGCAAACAGAAGATGAGAATGAAATGACAGAGCTTACCTCTCGGGTCTTCTGCGACGCGCA
Source organism: Mycena sanguinolenta (assembly GCA_014462675.1). Lineage (NCBI taxonomy): Eukaryota > Fungi > Basidiomycota > Agaricomycetes > Agaricales > Mycenaceae > Mycena > Mycena sanguinolenta. The sequence continues at coordinate 1,846,107 of JACAZH010000023.1, read as the reverse complement.
GCATTAGACAGCCGGGAGCCTGAGCTGCAAAAGTCGCACCAGAAATTTAGAGAAGTATAGGATGAATTCGGAGCGACTCACCGAAAAACGTCTGTTACGTTCCGTCCACACCTTCATCCTCGAGTGGCACAGCTTCGGGGTGTGCGAGAGGGGATCCGAGTCGTCAAGTCGCGGATCTAAGGAGATTTGGGTAGATATATAGCGGGTATTCATATCAGCAGTACCGGTGGGTGTTAACGTTAGAACCGTGTTTCGAGTTTTCTCTGCCGGTGGGAGTGGCAAGCGTGCGCGAGCTTCAAGACCAAAAGCAAGCTCCCATGTTTGAGATCCGAGTGCCGATTCATAGGACATGGGAACCAGCTTGGTTTTGAGAGCCGGGGCTCGTTGATTCGAGTCGTCGGGCATCGACTTGAAGTAGAGGCGGTGAGGGTGAGAATCAAGAGAGAGATGATCAACAAACTTCACGTGCAAGTCATGTGAGCTCACTCTTCTTTCTCGTACACGCCTCTTCCAGTCGTCTCGCGTCCTTGGGCTGCAATTTAGAAAAGCTCGTTCGTGTATCAAGAGCGGATAAGTACACATGATGTATAGAATTTCAAAATTCAAGGCTTAGCCATATTGTCAAAGTCCAAACGTGTCTGCGCCATCAGTTACCGCCATTCTCGGAATCCGACTCGTCTGCGTCACTATCCAGCTTCATCTCGTACTTCTCAGCCTCGTCATCGTCCTCATCATTGTCTGGGATGTACTCGTCGTCGTGCTGTGGATGCGCGTCCCATTCATTCGCCATCGAGTCTCGACGGCCACCGCGTGAAAGAACCTTCAATGAATTCAGGCTGAGACTTGCTGCTCGGGGCGCTGCTGCTGCTCGTACGCGCCTTCTTCGGCGGATGCTCGACAGGTCTATCGCCTTCATTGTCGAGCGCTCTCTTGGCGAGACGCGCTTGAAGAATCAGCTTGGCCTTCTTCACGCGCGATCCGTTGGGGCTTCGCAGACTGGGGTTGAACTTGAGATGATCATAGCCTTCCGGACGCTCAAGTGTGCCCTGTCGGTACGCTGTGCTTCGTTTATTCTTCAAGTACTGTCTCGCCAACTCATGTGTCGCCCAGTCGTTTTCCATGCGCTCCAAATATTTAAGCTTGCCCTTGGCCTATACTCGGTAAGTGCTCAAAGCCAGTGTTCTCAGCAAAATAAACTGACGGCATTGACTACCAGTAGTCGCTTGTCCAGAGGCTGTTTATCCCATGGCACTGCAAGGTCCATGTCTGCGTGCGTGATGCAATCTTTCACGGTGGTCTAAGAGACAGGTGAGAATGAGAGGGTATTAATTTGAATGATTACACTCACAAGCGCCGGCTATACATAGCGTGCCCGTCTTCGGTTTTCGCGAGCTTCATCCCAATCTGAGTGTTCATTGCCTTTCGTGGGTTTCGGGATCTTGGAAGCTACTGGGGGTAACTTGGGCTTTACAGGATGCTTAGAAGGTACAACAGTATCGTTCCACGTGTTTAAACTCACCAGAACCTCCAGATGTGGCCACGTGGGGGTGGGGTGGCGGGGGAAGCGCCTGTGCGTGACCTCTTGCCCAGAGCAACGGGGAGTACGTGGAAGCAGCGCGTTCGATGAGCAAAGTATGTCTCACAGATTCTGGCGCGTACTGATGCAAATCAGGGAATCACGTCGCGCTACAGCCCCCCGTTCATAGCTGGAGCCTCCTCACACCGGCACGTTGATGTTGTTTCGTGCTGTAGCCTCAGCTTCAAGCTCAACAATGCACGTGCAAGGGCGCAGCTGTTTCAGCATCTGAATGAATGTCAATCAATACTTCCTTGGTCCCACTCCGGCCTGGCTCGCCCAATAGTCCCATTTCCTACAGTCGCGCCATCTCTGGTAGTCCATTAAGGTTCGTCCTACTCTTGTGGAGACGGTCTTCCACGTGGGCACGGCTTTGTTCTGGGGGATCGCTTTCGCGAGACCATCTGCATTCTGATCCCACTCATCCGAGGTGGCGCGCCGCCCCGCGGCTTGCCGCCTCCGTTTCGGCTGCTACCTCTTGGTGCGGCTTCTCTTGGCATTCCCATCCGGTGTTCGTGTTGTCCGGTGAGCGCGTCGGTCCACTGCTGTGTTTTGGACATCGCAGTCATTACTACGAGGTCGAGAGGAGTATACGGTCGCGCTGCGCTTCGTGACTTGCAATATGTCTGATCTCGCTTATGTACTCCATCTTTGAAATTCAATTTACTTATCTCGTTTTTCGTCTTCCACAGCGTGCCTACTTCGTCCATAAGCTTCTGTCTGCGTTTGTAAATCCCTCTGCTTGCTGTCTCTTCCTCGCAGGCGTTAAATCGGGCCCGCCAGTCGCAGATGCCTCCAGTCCGAGTCCAAACACGTACTGTGTACATGCTGGAGATGTGTGGATGACTGTCACCCAAATGGGAGGAAGCAGACTCCTATATGGAACGGAAGCATCGACGTAATGACTGGAACATGACCGACCATGGTGTCCACCGTGACAGACGTCGAAGATCCCGCCCAGCGCTCACAGAAATACTTGAATTGTCTGGAGAGGACTCCGACAGTGATTTAGACTCACCACAAACGTCCTCAGGCGATCTCTCCGCACCACTAGAGCCGCCGAATCCTCCCGCCGATGCTCCTATGTCGCCCGTAGCTGCAGACGATCCCGATTTGGGTGGAGACATCAATGTCGATGACGACGTTGAGGAACTTACCAGAATTTAAGCCAGTTGCTGATAGAGGAACGGGACCTTGGTCCAGTGCTCGAGCGGAGGAATGTTGCAGGCAGGGCTGCTCTGTGGGATGTCCCCGATGATTTGGAGATGTCTGGTGCAGCGCTTTCGGAAGATGATTCGGACGATGAAGAAGATGCAGAGATAAACGGGAATGGTTATGGCAGGAGGATGCGGATGAATATGAGCTGTTTGGAGAGAGGAGCGAGCTCCACCGCAGATGAGATTCTTACGGGGCAATTCATATCGGAAACTGTTCGCAACGGTGCGCTCCCCAATAATATTTCGGACTTGTTACTGATGAGGTATCACAGCTCAATTATCTGCCCTCGACCGAGCAATATGCCGATCCTATGCTTGGAAAATGCGGGGAAGAGTTACAGACCACGCATTCGACATGATGCGATTCGCCTACCCACAAACCTTCGGCAACGAGGAAGGACTACCAAACCTGGCGCGCACAAATCACGCATGCTCTATCCGAACTGGAGCCGGAGCGATACCACTGCGCCTGAACTCCTGTATATGCTTATGTTGGGCCATACGAAAAATTATACGGAGTGCCCATTCTGCCATGAGTCTCGATTGCGCCCCGATGGGCAGCCCCCGGAAGATCTTTACATACCTTCCCAATTACCCTCGACTCCGTGGCTTCTTTCGCAACCCTAAATTGATCAAGTTACTGCGGTATCGTGCGGATTACCAGTCGGATCCTGACGAAATTCGAGATGTCTTCGACTCAGAGTTGTATCGCGACCTCTGCGAGAAGGAAATTGAGGTGGAACAGCCGGGGAAGAAAATGCCGAGGTATTTTGCCGACTGGCGGGATATAAGCCCTGGGCGCTTGACGGATGGCTTTGCCCCATTCAAGCGACGCAAGCAAACAGCATGGCCGATCATTGTGTTTCTCTATAATCTTCCCCCGAAATTCGGTTTCACCTCGAATTCATACTCCTCGGTGTTATTCCTGGCCCCAACAAGCCGAAGGACATGTGCTCCTTCCTATATCCCTTTGTCTTGGGAGCTTGGAAGCTTGCAAACGGCATCACCACCTTTGACATTTCCTCTGACACCATTCAAGCTGCACGCATTCCTTATCCTTGTTTTCGGCGACATTCCGGCTGTTTCGATGTTGATGCGCATGAAGGGCCACAATGGCTACTCGCCCTGCCGCATGTGCAAGATCATCGGTGTTCCCGTTCCCAACTCGAATGGCAAAACTCTATGTTCCCCTCGACCGCTCGACTCATCCCGACGTAATTAACAAACCTGCTTCCGTTGTTCGCGTGTATGATCCCAAAATCTACCGCTTCGCACGCACACCGAATTCCGCGACCAAGCTCTTGAGGTCGATGGCGCACGCACGAATAAGCGATCAGAGGAGCTTGCTCGCGAGTATGGCATCAAAGGCCTCCCATCTTTTCCACGTTAAATCTCTTCAGTTCCCACGATCCTTCCCATACGATTTCATGCATTTGATTTGGGAGAACTTGGTCCCGAATCTCATTCTCTTGTGGACGAATGAGTTCAAGGGGCTGGACAAGGGTTCTGAAGACTACACCATTGACAAGGCAATCTGGGGAGGCAATCGGTAAGGATACCGCTGCGGCTAGTTCAACAATTCCCAGTGCCTTTGGCGCACGTGTCCCCAACCTTGCCAAGGGCGGCTCCCAGGTTTCTGCAGAGATGTATTCAATTTGGACCCAGTTCATTGGCCCGACACGTCTCCGTCATGTCTTCAAAGACATCAAGTATTATGATCATTTCATCCTTCTCGTTCAGATCATCAACATTTGCCTTCAATTCTCAATCACCCGAGTGCAGATCCAGTGGCTAAGGGACAAAATTCCATTATGGGTCCAGGATTACGAGCGGTATATATTTTCCATCTTTACTACATTCCTCTGATATTGACGCACTCCGCAGCTTTTATTATCAATATAACCCTTCCCGTCTCCCAATTTGCATGCTCACTGTTCACGGCCTTCTCCATATCCCCGATTCAATCGAGTTTTGCGGGTCCGCAGTGGTGCTACTGGGCTTATCCAATGGAGCGCTACTGCGGTGCCCTTCAGCCCGGCATTCCGAAGCCGACGTTTCCCCTACGCCTCTCTTGACAGATGGGTTCTGGAGACAGCACAACTTGCTCAGATTGGTGTGCTCTATGATGTAACATCTGAACTCAAGCTTCGCTCGCCTCCCAATGCGAATCCTCAGGGCTCTTGTCGTGTTCCTGGATGTGAGTTTTGGTCTGGATTCAGTACAAAAATATTAATTCAGCTGCTAGATGATGCCGCACTGCTGTTAGGACCAACCAACATCGCTCCCGAGATCCCAACAAAGGTTCTTGGGGCGCTCGCGACTCGCTTCCAATCTTGGGAACCAGCGGAATATACTGACAAAGCAAATTTTGAAGCACGCGACATGCATTGAATGGTCTAAAATTCGACGAGTTGATTCGGAAGCGGGCGATACAATGGTCGCTGCTGATTCTCCATCATCGGCGCTTGCAAATCAGCAGGATCTCCGGGACAGGACCTTCGTATGGGTATCAAGTCTCTATTTACTGTGATTTCATCAATGTTGACATGTCCTTGTTGCAGTATGAAGCGTATGTGGACAAGCACACCCATCAAAGAAACCGTGAGCCAGTTTTGGAACCTCGCACCTTCTATGGGCAGTTGCAGAAGATTTATCTTGTCAACTTGCAAAACACCGAGGTTATTCAGATCCGCAAGCCGAAGCTCACTATCCCAATCGATTATCACATCCTTTTGGGAATGCATGAATAACTGAATATTGATATATATATATGTTACATCCACACGTACACCTTCAGCTCCTACTTGACGACCCGATTCGAGTCCTGTCGGGATCTTCGTCTTCGCTGTCTGGCTCCGTCATATCCAAATCAATGTCACCCAAAATATCCTCGATCTCGTCCAGCGCCCGTCGCACTGATTTGATACTGCTGAGAACAGTCTCTGATGTGGGAGCACGGGTGAAATCCTGCGAACAGCTCGCAGAAGATCGTAGAGGTGTTCCACATTTGTCTGAATAGATGTCTCGAGATTCTTGGACTGTACGACACGACTTGCGGCGTGAAACTTCCGCCCGGTGAGCTCAACATCAATTATACGGGCGATTTGGGTTTGCGCTGGGGTTTCCGCGTATACCCGGCGTGGTTTCCGTGTGGGGGTTCGCGGATGGGAATATATGGCGGAAGCGGGCGGACAAAACGGGTGGATGAGATTGCTCAATTTTTCAAGGGTCGGTGTCGAGACTTGTTCATAGTTGATCAGGCCGACAGGCCATTGATAACTGGGCGTGAAATATTGAGCATTTTGTTGAGAGATGGAAAGAATGATAGGTACGAACGATTCGGATTTTCCCAGGGTGGTGTTCATATGCTCAATGTCGCGGGCGAAGGCTACTGCCCTTTCCTCGTCGCTACGAGGCGTGGTGCTGGAGGCCATTGGGAAGCTCACACTGTCTGGAAGAGCTGTTGGGGTGAGGGAGAGAGCAGAAAGATAATGCTACTGTTTCATTGGAAATACGCCCCTTGATATTAGATCCGACATTGATCATGAGCTCGAGCGATGTGCAAATTACAAATTTCCTAATTAAGAACAACCTGAAGAACAACCTGTAGTAGGTTGCGGAAATTCAACCTACAGAAAGTAACCTATGAAACAACCTATGGTAGGTTGCGCGAGATCAGCCTACAGAAAGTAACCTAAACGACAACCTACTGCCGGCTGATAATATTCTGGCCACTGGGTTTAGGTTGATAGTGCTGATCAACCTACAACGACTATCAAACTACTGTACTATTTCAACCGTAGGTTCAGGGGTGTGACCTGTGACCACTTAGGATCAACTTTCGTATGATTCAACCATCCATGGGACTGTGACCCTAGTTCAATTTTTGAGATGTTCAGTTGTTGAGTAAAGATTGCGAGATTGACACTCGCTTGTGCAGACGAAGTTCTGCCAAATTTTGTTACTTCTCTTTTGCTTCCTTCATGGCTATATTCAACAGAAGCAAGTGGATTTCATGCGGAAAACTCTGGAAAAACGTACCGAAATCTGTTCCCCAAGTTTGTCACAATAACTTCAAAATATCCGAGGCTTTGGCGTCAACAAAACTGTCTCCTTTGATGCTTAAATGCCGAAATTTTCGATTTCCAGATGCCTGCGGGACACAAATATGTCACTCAGTTCAGTGCATCCAGTGACCTGTGACCCAAATTAAATAGGTTCAGTTCAGGTAGTGTTGTGACCCGTGACTGAACCTATGGTTGAAATAGTACAGTACACCAGGATATGAAAACTGTCCCCAACCTACCGTAGGATACCACCAACCTGTCATAGACTGATCGCCAACCTGGGGAACTCCCACAGTGGGACTTTTATAGCTATCCGTAGTTGTAGCAGGTTGCCTAGCTGGTACTGCGTGCTGTATGCTGAGCCCAGGTTTCTGGTCAATTCCGGATGCTCAGTGCTCGCAAGTTCGTGGCGCCATTAACATTTGGCAATAGCAGGAAAAAGATGAGATATTGGCATAAATATAAGTACAAGAATAGGATTACAAGCTAGCTACTGGAAATACAGTATTTTCCACAAGACGTCTCGATCGATGATCGTCGCAGAGAGCAGCGGCCTCTCGACGTGGAGCATACTCACAATACAAAGCGCTGGAACCTTGACAGCGCCAGAGAGGAAGTCCGCACCACGGTAAACGCAGATTGGCCAGCCCCGAGCGTCTCCCGGACGTAGTTCATACTCGCTTCGGCAATGACGGTGCTGGTAGGCCACGAGTGCGCTGACACCCAGCTGACCAAGCACCATGGGCCCGGGGTGCACGTGCGAGGCTTGACGCGGCAGCGAGACACGCAGCGCTCAGGAGTAGCTGTGAAGTCGGCTGCCCACCTGCTGTGTCTGGAACCCGTACTCGGAGCCCAGCGGGTTGTGAGACAATATGCGGAGGCGCACCGTCAGAATCACACCGTAAGGACACGGCCACGTACCCAGCGAGTTGCTCATTCAGATTTACTGAATATCCTTTTCTTCCAGCTTCCCTCATTGTCTCGAAACTCACCAAGGTCCGCTGACATTGATGTTTTCCGACCTTCATCTTGTGCGTGCAGCATGGATCATCATGTACAGCAGGTGCGAGCGTCGGGAGAAATTGAATCGAGCCCTCGTCTCAATAGGTCTTGAGGTAGCAGTTGTGAAGGGACGAAGTTAAGACGAGTACGCTTGGAAGAAAATAAGGCAGCAGCGGCGGGGTCGATGAACACGATAGCTAAATCCCTTTGTTAGAACTCTAGTCTTAGTTAGATGAAGGATGAGAGGGACTGACAGCAATAAATAATTCCAATCCGTTCTGTCTTGTACTCAGGGCACACAGCCTCGAGACGTGGACAAGCTCGAGCGCAGCGTCTTCAGACTTGGGATTGAGTTGATTTTTCCGGGACGTGACGAGCAACAACCCGTTCTTGACAAGACTTTAACTGGGCACTTCCATTGGATACAGCCCGACCAACGGCGCGAGGACTTGGAGAAAATTCCCGGAAAGTGTGAAGACGTGGCATGCACGTGATTCATCAGCCGCCAAAAGCTTGAGCCAAATATTTGTCCGTGGTTCGTCTTCCTTTCTTCTACCACCACCACCGTATCGTCCCATCTCCCAATGCTTCCTACAACCTCCTTTCCCTTTCGGCTCTACTTGAATTGCCGCTTACCATAGACATTCAACACCGACCAGGAGACCCCCTTCGCCTCCCCACTCTGACACCACGTGACATATTTCCCATCACGTGCATGTGCGACGCGTCTGTACACACAACTGTAAGAGTCTCAGAAAATAGCAAGAAAATGGTAAAAAAAATGCACTGAGCTGTAAATAATGTCGGTGAGCTCGGTTTAGACCCAATATTCCCCAAGAGCACGTCCCAATCAGATTGTATATCATATTTTCCCCGAAAATATAAGTTTTGGACACTAGATTGGGCTAGGAACACCCTCGGGGACCCACCTCAGTGCTTCCTACTGCCCTCCATGCGTGGGATAATTTCCCTGGTGGAGGGTGATGCATGGAGCTGCAACAGAACATTATTTCATTAATTAACTTTACTCCCAGCCTTTCGTAGTGAATTTTTGGTGGGAAACCTCGAAAAAAACCCGTGTATGGCGAATCGAAGCCGCAGCTGAATCTGGGGTTGGGCTGAGTTGGGTTGGAAGTCAAACCGGACTGAGCAAAAAAATTGACAAGCGCCCGGATTGAACACAGGCCACCACAAAATACCCGAACAATGAGACCATATCATAACCACTCGATAATAACGACCACAATAAGTGTGTGCTATCAAGGAGATAATAGCAGCGAAGGGCCTTTGCAGCCAACACGTGAGCTGATTGGATTAGATATTCTTTTTAAGGTAATGTCAGAGTGGGGGAGGCGTGGGCCAGCTCCGACCAGGCCGCTCTCGCATGCCACAGGGTATCCTTGGTGGACAGCACCCTGCATTTGGCGCCCATGCTGCTCTATGGTGGACCTTAAAGTCGTTGCCTCTTATAAACTCTTCGCTTGGTGCATACTGAATGTATATATATCCGTGCACGCACACCTATCAACAGGATTGAAGACATGTATGCAACGCTCCCACCATCTCAAGATCGTGCTGTAATACCTGGCTATGTAGTTCAACTGCGAATGCATGTCAAATCCCTCTTGCTTCTGCACTTTTTCTCAGTGAATTGACTTGACCAGGTCCTTCATATGTCTTGACCTCCGCCCCCATTTCATCAAGTGCAGACGGCTCGCGTAGGTCATTGATTGCATCTCCATCTCTTCTTTTAACCAACGCCTTTCAGTGATACAAATATATGGGTCGACCAGCCCGAGGTATGTGTGGACCTATCTTCATTCGCACTCGAGTCATTTGGAGGGCCGTCGTGTGAAGTGGTTTGGTTGGGTCTGTAAGCACATGGACGTGGTATCATATATTCATTGTCCTAGCTATTGGAATAGAATGTTTTTCTGTCACTTTATATGTTCCATGTTGTGGATCCTTGCATACAGGCAACTACGTAGAGTTACGTAGTATGCCCGGCTTTTGCTGATGACTGGGTACGGCATCTTTCTCGCTGATGGCAAGAGAGACGCTAGCGCGAAGGGGGTGGTGGGGAGAACCGGGTGGTGGAGCTGGAGGACAATCCCGCGCGCCGTAAGACGCCGTTAAGCAATGGGGCTGGTGAGCGCGTGTTGATACAGATGCCGGATGCACACGACAGAGGCTGCCAGTCTGCTTTCCTTTTCTTGTGCGCACAAACTGGAACGAACTGGACCGCGCTATCAAACTGTGGCATTTCATTCAGAACGTTGCTATTCTTTCGCGCAGAGCCAATCTTCTTAGAACATCATCAACATCTCGCGCATCTACTTACCGCCGCATGTCGTCCAAGTCGTCGCGCAATCGCAAAACGGGTTGATTTTTAGTGGGAGCGGCCGCGCGATCCTTCTCGAAACGCTCTCTGCGCCAATGCTGAATTCTGTGAAATCTCTTGAAAATACTTGCTATAAGCTACCTGCGCAACTGGACACTTTCTTTCATTTTGTCGTCGCAGTAATCGCAATCTGGCCGATTTCGCTCTGAAAACAAGTCTTGGTCACTGCATTCTACTTGCACGAAACGCTCTCAGCGCCAACCTCTGAATTTCCCTGCAATTTCTGGAAAATACCTGCTATCAGATCTGCGCAACCAACGCAGGCTTGCTGTTTCTTCCTAGTCGGAAGCGCTTTTCAAGTTGACTGTCGTTGTCTTTCGGCTTATATTCAGTTATTCTAGCCTTGATCTTATTTTCCTTGCGCGACCACATTTACTCTAGGTTGTTTCCTCGAGCCGTTGGAACTGTGGTTCTCTGAATTTACGGCTGCTCTCTATTTGGTTATCGCGATAGTCCCAAAATTGATTTATTTCGGCACGAGGACGAAGTATGACAGTAACCGTGACCTGTCTCAGATATCCTCTCGATGTCAGCTTTGAATCTGGGTGGAAGTTCCGGACAATACTCGGCTGGTTTTCTCGGTCGGATCTCCTTGTGCCAAATCAGCCGCTGCTGGCCACCAAACTCTCGGACCTGATCTGATTGATCATACCGCTCTACAGTGTATATTTGGTTCATAGTTTGCTCTCGACAAAATGCTGGCTGAATTTTGTCTTCCTACATGCGAGTTTGAGCCGTTTACTCGTCAGGATTAGTTCTCGACGGATCCTTCGTCTCCTTTGGCAAACTGATATTGAGATACGTCAAGACTGAAAATCAAATGAGAAGTTTTGCCTTGACAAGTGTTCCTGCGGAAACACACGATGGTATGGCAACATAGAGTGAGCTGCTCTGTTGTACAGTGAGCTGGTGATGATCCATGTGATTTGCTGTCGATCCTCGACGCGGCAGTGCTTTTGGGACCCCAGATACCGATTTCCAGTACTCGACATTGTTGACGCCACTACATCTTCAGCACTGTCAGCTTCAACGTATCCAATGACTTCAAGCACATAAGTAGGAGATTAGTCACTCTACAGCATCCCACAAGCAACCACAAAGCTGCTAGGCATCATCTCGGGCAACTACAGCAAACACCGAACTTTCCAAGAACCGGCAATATTTCCATCTGCATCATGCCGGTGACAATACACAATAACCTATCATCACAATACTAGGGTAGGCCTAACCCTCAATGGGAAGGGTGATCTGGCTGCGAGCATACCAACGTCTTGCCAATGTCTGAGCAGCCTGGGGTCCGAGAGCATGCTGAGAGTGGGCAATACAGCAGAGACACCTCCATGCCGGAAAAGGACCTGGGTCGGAATGCGGACCTCGAGCAGCAGCTACTTGTCTTTGCCCGCCGATGCTACTGGCGGCTCGCAGAACTTAGGTTTTGGAAAATCTCCGCCTCCTGTTGCAGAGATATCTATTGGCAACGTTGAACGGAATCATCTCAGCAAACTCGCCCCCACCTCAGCCGTTCAAGGGTTGCACTGTGTATCCCGGATTCAAACATTGAAAATAATTCAGCAAGGTCATTCATGACAGATATTCTGAAGTGCCTCAGCGTGAGGGGGTGTCTTTCCTCTTCCTCTGGCAGCGACAGCGATCCTCCGGCAGCTACTCGAAGATCCCAGAGAGACTACAAGCACCTGATGTCTGTTATTTTTTGCCTCTCTTTAACAGTGTCTTTTACGATGTCGCCATATACCAAAAACCTTCAAGCGTAAAATCTTCTGGCACATGCATGTCCTCCAAAGCTGGGAAGAGCTGCATCAAAGTACTCACTAGCGAGACAGCAGTGGCTGTCCGCAACAGGGGTGTGTCATTCATCCCTGCTCTTGCTGTTCCTTGTCATCGCTGGTTGCGTTTCACAGGTGGTTACCCACGTACTTGACCAGGGAAAATCAATTGGCTATCGATCGTGAGCCGTCAAGGTTTCTACTCATGTCTATGGTTTTGCTATGTTGGCATATGACAATAGGTATGTTATTTTGCTCGGTTTGCACACACAGTTTCAATAGCTTTCAAATCTAGTTCCACATCCATGAAATTCCTCGCTATCTCTCGTCAGACAGCACAAAAATCTGACTCAACCTCGCCTAGCAATCGCAATAAACTCAGTGGCGCACATCAAGAAGCTAGTAAAGGATGTCATCCCGCACATAGATATGTACTGTTGGCCAGGAATATCCCTTGTCAATCCCTTGTACAGGAATAGAGATTGACGGATGTATCAAACCTTGAGGCCTTGAGGATACTGCGAGTGTGCGGTGAGTACATATTATATCCTTTGTCAGTCTCTGTTCGGCAATGCAGATTGTATATAGCACAAAAAGTACAGTAAAGGTGGAATCTGATCACGTCCAGTGTCGTTTCGCCCTTGATCCCTGTGCATTTAGTGCATTTGAAAATCAGGGCACATGGTTTTCAGTTCAACGCTGCTGGATGACCTCGTCTGCACACCGTCTGGCCTCCATCTCCAAGTCCCCATTCTCCTGCGCAGCTGCACTTTGCGGCATGCCAACGTATTCGTCGTTGGTGTGTGCAACCTCCATGCCATCCTGCAAGCTCCATCTTGATGCTGCTTCAGTCCCTACCCTGCTCACAGTAGGCCAGGAAGATGTGGCAGCAGTGGAAGCAGGAGCTCAGCAGTGTCGATGACAAGTAGTCGAGTACTAGAAAAAGGTATCTGAGGTCCCCAAAGCTCTGCCGCATCAAGGATCAACTGAAAATCACATGGATCATCAGCAGCTCACTGCACAACAGAGCAGCTCACTCTATATTGCCATATGATGGTCTTGTCTTGCACAACCAAAATCAAGGTCTTGTATTGGTCAGACAAAATCAAACCCAAATACCTGCCTCAGTGCCTCCTGACTAAATGTCACCTTTCTTTCTCATTCAGTACATGATACACTGTTCCAGTAATGAAGCTGCACTGGGGGTGAAGCCAGGATATCAAAAGTATCAAATGTGAAAGGGGTCAAGTGGCTGCAGGACTAGTGGTGGGACACACCAACCAAAACCTACACCAAACTCTAAAATCAAACACCTCTGGTACTATAAATCACAACTCCAACTCCAATACTCGTGGTGTGTGTGAGTTCGAGGAGGTAGGGTATGTATCACACTTCTAGAAGGGTGTGCAAGATGATAGATTTCTGTCTTGTAACAGCAGCAGTAGGACGCTGAGACAGCGCAATGAATAAAGCATTGATCCTCTAGTATTTTTGCGCTTTTTTCAGACCAGAATGCAAACCATCTGGGAGTGTAGGAATGCACCTAGCGGTTACTTATACAAGTGTGCTAGGACCCTGTTCGGTGATATAAAGGAGAGTTAGCATTGACTCTGACGGCTAGCGGTAGTATTTGGGTCTTACAAGTGGGATGCACTTGCCTAGGCACTTGTACATGACCATTAAGGAGATATACCTGGAAGCCCATCCATGCCTAGGAGCAATATTGAAGACAAGATGTTCAACCAGAAGTACAGTGGTTCAGAGAGAGACTGCTAGAGTTCACCAGACATGTTCAGACCGAGGCCTAGGTGGCTAGGGACCAATGGTATGAGACACCATATGGGACTTGGTAGGATTGCCAGCGCCTAGGTGGACAATCATTGACTTTGGACAGAACTGTTAAGCTGAGGAGATGGCCAAGGCATTGATCCGAAGACTTGGGCATAAGAAAGACATGTAATGGTCAAGCACGAGCGTGACCTGACAAACATAGACAAATATAGGAGAATGATCAGATGGTTCTCATTGGAACTGAGCATCAGTAGTCTTGGCAGTCAGGATCTGCAAGTCCAGAACATCACCAGACTGCATGAATCAGCAACCAAAACTATTATTGGACAGGATTCAACTCCTGCCATGCAGACATGTACTTGTAGGTGCAGACAGTAGCACTTGCAATCATGCATATACCATTTATAGACCTAGGTGGTCATTCAACATGACTTATCCTACCTTGGATGCTTGTGAATGGCCTTGGCATATTTATTTTGACTCATTTTACTTTATCTCATCTATCATTGCTCATATGTATAAAAACCCAGTAGAATAACCATGATGCCAGATTGATCCCACCTAAGTACCGGTGCAGGTTTTTCAGGCTATATATGGAGATTTTGGTACCCCAAAACTCTGCTTGTATTAGTCTTTACTTGGAATCTGGATATTTGTTTGACTCTGGACTTGGAGTTTGAACTTGAGAAAGAGACCTACAGTTGTTGACTTAAGATCAAGTCTTCACTTATAAAATTGATTGGGTGTTCTCCCTCTTGAAAGAAGTCATATTTGATTGTTGAGTTGCCTCTACCCCGACCTGTGCAAAAGGCCTCATTGCAGTGTATTGGTCTTGGATTTCTATTTGGTTTCGATTCTGAACCAGCTAGCCACATACTACAGCTCAGACCCAAACTCACAAGAAGAAGCACTTAATCTTTGAGAGTAATAAGTGTTGGTGTAGTTTGGTAGTTGTTGGTGTGGTTGTTGCCCATCGCATTCTATCGCTATCCTTTCACATTTGACAAGTGCACCATTTCAATGCTCTGTCTTGGGTACAGGGACTACTAACTGCGGGGAGGATCTCGGGTTCAATAGGACATTCTTATCCTATCCAAGACACTGTCCATGATCATTGAGAACCAGTACTTTGACAGCTAGCCAAGGAAGTTGGAAGAAACTGGGCAGACCGTCAATTGACAGAGATTCTACTCAGCTCGTCCACAATGACCAGCAGCGGCATGTCCAAGACTCGGCAGATCTTACTTGAGCAGCAGCATAGGCAAGGTGCAGTGGCTCTTACTCGAACGGCTGGAGGTCTTTTCTTGAGAAGTGGGCTTTATTCCACTGGCAGCGACTCAACTCTCCCTATGAACAAACAGTCTCAAGTGGTGGCTCTTACGTGAGAGGCGCACTCAAGGGCAAATGCAGTGGCTCTTATGTCACAGTGGGAGGCCCCTTTCAAAGATATCAAATCACTCGGTCTATTTCTTAGAGTGCTGCGGACGTGTGTTTTTTCAATTCAAAAGAGTACCACTATATTCCCTGATTTCCAGGCAGATAGTTTACTGACTACCACAGGAATTACTGCTAGCTTTTATACAAACATTTGAGTCAAAAAGGAATAAAAAGGAACATCTAGGGTCATTAGTGTTTCATACCTCTAGCAGTGAGTGTCCAATGACAACCTGTGCATTGCAATATCGTCTGCCTGCTAGAGATATTCTGCATGGTTTCTGTCATTGATGCCTTATGGTGTACTTGTTGTCTGTGTTCCTCCAATAACAGAAAGGACTTTTGCTGTCCCTGCTAGTGCTGACAGAGCTGTTCCAGTGGGAGACCCTGCTGCAGCGGGAAAGTTCCTTATGCCGGAGATTTCTAGTGTTGGTGTGTCTCGCTGCGAGTCGTTCTGACTCGTGGTTGGAGTAGCTACGTCTCTTTCAAAGATTTCTGAAGTACTCTCCTTCATCTGGGGGCCATGGAAGATGAACCGAGTGCGACTGCTGGTCATGATTTAACCATTATACCAGCAACTGCCGGTCAGCCACCTGCCACATGTGATGCAACAACTGAATAATGTGACCTGGCTCTCATGGTGAGCACCGGGATGTTGTGCTGCTGCAAGTCAAAGGTAAATTTGACTAGTAGGAGGTGGACTTATCCTCAGTCCAGCCTTATAATTCTATTTCTTAAGACAGTCCCTGTCTCTACTAGAAGGTGTCCCTGCCAGATGCTATTTCTCTCCCCTGTGTTTCACCTCTGGCACATGTAGCCCCAGCTTGCTGCCGCAACTCCTAGCACAGTACTAAGACATCCTTCTGGCAGAGCTCTCTGGCTTTACCAGCCAGATCACTAAGTCGTTCAGTGGTTTAATGGTAGGCGTACTGGCTTTCAGCTGTCAATGGTGTGGCATGCTGTCCTGGAGTGGACACATGCCCCCAAACTAATCTTCACTTCACCATACTGATAAGTCATGAAAAATGAATAAAAACTTGGTGTTTTTATGTATGTTCCATTACACACCTCATCACTGGCCCAATTATTGGTCGAAAAACACAAAAAATCCTAGCATCACCTGAACCTTGAAAGGGTGTTTGTACAGACCTTCAGTCCCAATATATGGCGGTCCAAATGCACTTTTATTCCACCACACAAACATTTGGTGATTTTCGGTGTTCGAGACTGTCCCCACAAAAACAGCCAACAGGAACCATGTCATTTGTTTTTGTGGGGAAATCAGTGATTTCTGCCAGATAGATTTGAGCACCTGCCACTGATAAAGACATGAAGTGTTTCTGCCACCTTTTTGGGCCTGCCAAACTTTTGTGTGATGTCTTCCACCACATTTAGAAGTGCATTCAGGAACTTATCCAGATGCTCAGAGGAACATGGCCTTGGTCACATGGTACACCTACATCATGATCCAACCCAGATGTTCAATTCTCTGATTTTTTCGGGACTGACCCGCAGTTGGTGAATTTTGCATGGTAATTCACAGGCTTCAAACTGTCATTATCCTGTGTGTCTGAAAGTCAACCATCAGCTTGTGGTGTAGTCTGAGATGGTATGAGTTGAACTGTATATGACTCCCTGTAACCAGCCCTCATAATCATGTTGAGGCTTTGTTCCTCAACCAACGCAACCACTGCATCCTCTATGAACCTTGCGTCCATCAATGGTTCCCTCAAATCCTTCACAATATCAACTACGGCACTCTCCTGTGCCTTTTCATTCCTGTCAAGTCTCTCCAGATTCACTTTCATATGGTGTGCTTTCAAATCTGTGGTGACTCTTCATACTTGATCAGTGCCTCTTCAAGCCTTCTGAGTCCTCTTGATTGAAATTTGGGATTATATGGGTGCTACCTGGTCCCATGTAAGCTTTCCATACTTCTGAAGTGTTATTCTTCTTCATCAATCATCAGACAAACCCATAATGCTCACAGAGGCAGAGCACAAAGGTTCTGCAAGTTCAAAGCTGGCTGCCCCCGAGTCCCAACCTGTCATGTGTAGACTATGTATTTCAATTTGCTAGAACTCAATTCAATCACAAAAGAAACTTCAATTCACAGTGCATATAACTAGGGCATCAAACCGTGCATATTACACCCCTTTTTTGGCTTATGCCACCAGCTGACCTGTGCATAAGGTACGAAGCTGAAGGGCTCAGATGGGACAGGTCCTGTGTCACGTCCCCATGACAGCCTCCGCAGACTCCGCCAGGTACTTCATCTATTTTCAAGCTGGATGTCCGGCAGAGTACCGCTGGGGGTTTGGTTTCTTTTAATCGCAGCCTCAGGATTGGACATTATTGTTCTATGCAACATGTTGTCATGTGTTCCTCACCTATTGTTTGAACTCCTTCTTCTTCCCCGTATGTTAGACAATTAGCTTATTGTCTTTATTGTTCTCTATCGGACAATTCTCGGAGTTCCTATATTATATAAACCCCACATGTATTCTAGATACTCAGTTCGAATATCAACTTAGTTGGACCCTATCTCTGTCTGTTCAACCGTCTCTCTCTATTCTGTCTTTCTCCTCGGAAATCGGGCTCCAGGCGTAGCGAAGGGTGCAGCGCACGAGCTGAAGCCAAGCCCGTTCAAGTAGAGCCGGACTCCTGTGGACTCCACCAGGATTCCCTCGGTAGTCCGCCCGTAGTGTACTGGGCAGAATTGTTTTTGAGCAATTAGGCCAGGCACAATGGCACAATGGCAGGCACAATGTTGGCAGAATCCGGCAGAAACTGGCACATCATTTTTCGCTTTTTAAGCTAATTAGGCCAATGGATCTCGAAGATCAGCTGGATTGATGTCTGGGAATTGGTTATTCATGAGATTCACACTGGCTGCTTCACCAGATACCATTCAAAATGAGGGCCAGGAATGGTTTCCTCGTTTTCTTGCCACTTTTCGGTCAGATTCGGCAATTGCGGAAGTGCCGTGGGGCACCGCAAATGCTCAAAATAATTCATATTGAGTTTTCGGGTGCTAACAGCCTCTAAAATTGAGTTTAAGACCTTTCTGGCCTTTTATTCTGCCAGATCGTGCCAAACCCAGTTGAAATAGGCCATATTGCCAACCATTCTGCCAGGCCAAATGGCAGAATGGCAGCATTCTGCCCACAACACTATCTGCCCGGCTTAGTCGGGATCCGGTATTTGACATCCTGTGTGTAATTATAGGCAGTTTCACAGAAACAAATCAAGAAATTATGAACATGTTGCTAATATGTGTGAAGTAGCCTAGTAATTTAGTCTGTATCATTCCCAACAAGGTCAATAAGTATAACAGGGTACAAGATTGGCCGTCACTTCGCTCTGGCAGCAGTTGGAATGGGAGGTGTACTATGAGGATCAAATATGTATCTTGCACCATGCTAGACCATCATGAAGCATTGAATTCTACACCATTGAAAACAAAATGCTAACTAAACATGTGTAGTGTATTGATATTCTGAAAGTTAACTTGATGCCCATGATGGTGGAGACCTGCGAGGAATATATCCATAAGCTTGCCAATATGAAGCTCAACAAAATTAGTTGGAACTTACCATCGGAGACATCAGGAATGTGGAAAAAATATGAAAATGAACTGGTGGCCACTGCTAACAAGAAATGCAAAGGTTGAAGCAAAGGTGATAGTTGTATATGATGTGACAAGTATCCTAGAAATAGCCTGAGTGAGAGTTGTATCAGGCAGGTGGATGTACCGGGAACAATTTAGGAAAGAGGGAATATGAATAGTGGCTACCTAGAAAATTGGAGAGCTCAAGTGCGTTCAGCAGACTATGGCTCTTGAAGAAGGACTCTGAAAAGGGGGAACTGACGGACAAAAGAGGATGAATTAATAATATGAGTCACACAGAGTCTGTGTTGCCAGAGAAACTTTGACAGTGTAAGAACATCTTGAACCATCAGGAACTTGAATGGCCCGAACTCTCTTGCAATCTGTGGCTCAAAGCCTGTTGGATTGTGTTGCTGAATGCTGTGTAAAATTCCCGTGCATTGAGCACGTCTTGCAGCACCATTGTCATGATGATGAATTCTCGTTGCACATTGCAAATTGAATTGGACAAAATCTAGACTCTGCAGCTCTTGATTGGACTGATAGAGTGCAACAAGAAGGAACCGAATTGAATTGTTGTCTTGAAGGAGGAACCGACTGATCACAGTTTGCTTGAGGAAAGAATGGAACAGTGGGGTGTATGATTGAGTTGAGTTGACAGCTTAAACTTGAGTTTGCAAATGCTTGAGACAATAGCATAAACGTACAAGGAAAGCAGCCGTATTGCAATGTGGCAGGCCGTTATCCTATGCCACATTGCAAGATTTATGGTCCCCGGCCTTGCAGCCAACTATAGCGACATTGCAATGTGGCCATGGTTGAAATAAGGCCGCTAAGGCCGACGAGCGGCACAGCCCGCTACCTGAATCAATTGGAACCTCTGCTGTGCAGACGTCAATGAAAAGAGAGTTGAGCTGCGCACAAAGTTGTAAGCATTGGAGAATGTCTTGAATTGAGAAAAATTACGAATGTTTCCTAAGCGTGAAAATGTATTTGGATGATCTCAGAGATATTTGAACTTCCACAAAAGCCAAAGATTGACTCTCGAGGCAAGTGGGAAGGCAACGGCTATCCGGGGGATCTGCTTCAAGTCCTGCAAGAGCCATTCATGGGAATCGACTAGGCGATTTCTGCGATATCTGCATGTCAATTGCAAGGAGGACAGTATCAAGAGAGTTTGGATTTGAATTTCAGAAGCTTGGTTTACTATCTTTGCTGCACAGTTGAGCTAGTATCAGTGCGACTCGGACAAGACTCAAATTTGATATGGCGGAGTATCGAGTATCGGAGTATAATCCACGCTGCGGGCGCTTATAGCTACACAATATCCGGAAATTCTCAACAGCATCTGGCCCACATGTTCAATGCACAATAAGCCCAGTAGCCCAGTGCAGGCCAGCATGCGCGGATCGATGTATGGGCTTAGCATACACTCGTCATCTCGGTTCGTTCCAATTGAGGAGTTCAACAGCTTTTCGATCGTCGGAACCGGAGAACTAAAGGACGGAAAGCTTGACGGAGATTGAACCAAGGAGTCCCCAATGATTTGGGCAGTAATTTCAACAGAGATAATGCGAATAAGTCGACTCACCCGTGGAATCAGCGGCATGAATTACAGTACCGAGTCTACCGATAAGTATTTGCCAAAGTTCTTGAACACAGAAGCTGAAAATTTAGGACTGCTAAGTTCGCAGATGGCAAAAACATATTGACACTCAATGCGACAGATGCATATGAACGGGAAGCGTTTGGTTGAGGATTCGGAGTAGAAGATCTCAGCACGATTACGATCTTTAGAACGGCAATCACTGGTATATTTGCCGAACCCGGCAAGCTGAACGATTTTGGAGGAGGGATCAGTGCTTACGCGAGGGAGAATTACGAAAATGTGATGCTCACTGGGCATTAAAAATAGGGCGCCCTAAAACCCTTACCTAAAGGTAGCGGGAATTAAATAAAAGTTGCACAGAGTGGGATTCGAACCCAAAAAGCATTGAGTGATGGCATCAAACATACAGAGAAAAAGCCAACACCACTGTACTAACTGAGACATACAATGACTACAAATTGATATGACTATACAAAGTGTGGATCAGTGATGGAATCAGCTTTATAGTGGGGCCACACAGAGGTTAGGGGTTTGGGTTGGTTAGGGATTAGTGGTTAAGGGTTTGGGGTTAAGGGTTTGGGTCCAGGAACATTGTTTTTCTTTGGTTAGGGGTTTTGGGTTGGTTAGGGGTTTGGGTTGGTTAAGGTTTGGGGTGGTTAGGAGGTTAAGGGTTTGGGTTCAAACAAAGAAAAATAAACAATAGGCTAAACAAACAAATTTCGAAGGCCCAGGGCAGCTTGCCTTCCCTGGGTCTGGGTATCAGCAGTCCTGGGTAGGGTAAGGCAAGCCTTACCCTAGCCAGGAAACAAAAAGTTGTATACATAGCTTGCTTGGTCTAATGGTTCCATTTCATCTCAAATTGATGTATGAACTCTAGAGGTCCTGGGTTCAATCCAGCCTTTTGCCATTCTTTTGGACGCAGCCAATTTATTCATTCATGACCACATTGCAATGTGGCTATATTGGCTCTAAGGCGGTCATGCTGCATGAAAACCAACCTAGAGAATCAACCAGGGGTAGGATATAGTTCATGCAGGAATAGGTTGATTATAGGATGAAAAAGAGCTGTTCGTAGGTTATTTTGAATAGGATGAATAACCTTCTAAAATGGTCCATTTCATCCTACGGTTCCTGTCAGGTTTTCTGCCTCAAAGTCAACCTAACTAGGTTGAATCAAACAACCTATTTTCAACCTACTTCTGATTGATTTTTCTCCTTCACAATAGGTTGAGGATCAGTCAAATCATGCAGAGATTTCAACCATATATGCGATGTATTCATATGGCAAGAACAGACCAAAATAATACGCTATATTGATGCACGTCGCTACGGCGTGAATCTAGAAAGGAGAGAGCATACAATAGTACATGGGGAGGGCATAATCAGTGAATCGGCGTCGCCGCAGGCCGTGGAAATGCATGGGAACGTTAACGGAATGCTGTTACATACAGCTGTCAGTGATGTGACAGTTGGCGGACTGAATGCTCACCTCACTCTTCCTCTTCGCTCTCAGCCTCTTCACTTTCAATGTCTTCATCCTCATCCTTGTCGCTGTCAACCACCATTTTGCCCTTTGCCCTCCCCTTTCTTGGTTGCCCCTCGAGCTGGACTTGGTCACAGACTTGGACGACGCGGAACCGGACTTGGACGACGCGATTTTCGATTTGGTGGACTTGGACGCGGTTGGTTTAGTGGTGGTGGATTTCGACGTGCTGGCCTTCGAAGATATAACCGGGGCGGTGGCCTTTGACGCGCTGGACTTCGATACCTTGTTCTTCATCTCATGTGCCCTCTTTGCTGCCTTGACCTTTGTGATCTTGTTCTGGTGACCACGTGGGGTGGAGGGGTTGTGCTTTTGCAGAATTATCGCGCAGGTAGCCGTATTGCATGGGAACTTTGAGCCAATTGTTGCGGTAAGCATTGTTGCGCTTGTTCTTCGCGTATTGTTTGACGATCTCCTTGGTCGCCCAGTCATTGTGGTAGCGTGCGAGGATCGGATGTCGCTCCCGTGCCTTCGATGTGATTAGTTGATATAGTGGCAGTATGTAACAACTCACCACCGCAAACAGTTTACCTTTGGCTTCCGCAGAAACATCGCCCCATGGCTTCTCCCAGTTGATGCCTGCCTGCAGAGTCAAGTCCCTCAAGTTACAGCTGTGTCGAAAGTGAGTAGCAATAAGTCTTTTTTCGATTTCGCACCTGAAGACCTTTGAAGAGCTCGCCATCCCGCGAAGTCTTTCCCAGGCCCATGGTGTCACGGATGTTGTAGTGCATGCCAGCTGAGCCACGAGGCTTAAGGACGCTGCCGGGAGCCGGGCCTGCAGGAGCAGTATCGCCGACGCCGCCGCGAGCACTGGCGAGAAGCTTCCGGAGGTGGGCGTTCTTGCGCGCCAATGCATCTGGGATATGCAGTAAGTACAACGTGTGAAGTATATTCCACTTTATTAGCTCACCCGCTGACATCTCCATGCTATCTTTGTCCATGTCGATGTCGTCGTCAGTTTCCCCAGGCTCACCTTCGTCCATTTCCTCAGTCAGGGTGTCCTGTTTGCCATCCATTGCCACTGAAGACGCGTGAACGGCATCATAAGCGATGACTCGGGCCGTGAGTAGGACACTCACCGTTGCTGACAGACTTTGTACCGCCTATAACGCCTTGAGTAAGTGATGGCTCGGCTACGCGGTCACGAGAGGGGTGCTCACCGTCATGCACAGGGTCCGTGCCATTTGCTACGTCCTCGCCATCCTCCATGACAACTGGATGTCGCGCGGCATCCCATAAGTGATGAGACACCGGAGACACAGGCTACTCACCATCACCTGCAGCTTTCGCCTCCATCGCGTTCTTCGTGCCGCTAGCCGTCACAGACCCTTCTGCGACACGTCCCGTAAGTCCTAGGATGACTGGGAAGCAGCATACTCACCGTCGCTCGTAGATTGGGCACCAGACGCGCTCATTGTCCCAGTCGTGCCGGTGGCCTTCAGGAGCTCGAGTTGACGTGTCAAGTCTGCGATTTTGGCTGCAGAAGTACTCTGATTATATGCCAGGTGACACATACGCACATCGGCACTCACCATTCGCGGCATCGTTCTCAAGACACTGGTAGACGACATCCATGGTGCTGGAGCCATCGACGTCGAATCTCTGAAGAAGCTGGTCATAAAACTTGTTGAAGTTGTCGGTAGTAAGTAGGTCTCTATTCGCAGCTGGGTTCCGGATTGGGTACCGCTTGCTAGCATTGAGCGGGATATTCTCCTTGAAGGCGCTAAGCTGCTTGTCGAGGTACTGAGCCTCTGGCTCAAGCTTGACACGGCGAGGTACGTTGCTCATGACGAGGGATGAAAGGGAGGCTGACGTGTCTTACAGGAGGGAGGTGGTGGTTCGAGTCAGAGAGAATTTCAAATAGCAATGGTCATGCTTTGTTTAATGGTCTGTGCGCAGTACCGCTTTTCCCAATCTGGCTCGCAATATACAATTATTTCCCTTCCTTTCATTCCTATGGGCAGGAAATATCTTTGTGCTTGCGGCTGCGGTGAGAGGTCACTCGCACGCGTGAGCAAGTCTATCTTCAAGCCTGCGTTCATCCATATCTTGTGCCGACTGGTGTCAATCCATCCCGCCAGCTCCGAGTATTTGCTCCAAGTTCTGAGGATGGACAAGGTGTCTCAGAGGATGAAGGCCGCATTGTGGCGGGTCCCTCTGGCCACCAGGACGACCATGGTGCTGAAGATGAGCTTCGGGACGATGTCATTGTCGGCGAGGACTGGAGTTCACCAGATTTCGATATGAGTGCAGCGCCCCGGACTCAAGCGAGTCTGAGGCTATCGCGGAGGACGTGGATGGCGTCGGCGTTGAATCGGGACTCGACTCCGAGGAGGAAGATGAAGATGATGCTTTTCTGGACGAGCTGGATCCTGTTCGCGGCGAGGACAGTGACGGAGATAATTCCGGATGATGAGCCGGACATTTTCGACTGGGACAGCTTCAAGCCTTTGGGTCTCACTGCATGGGAGGAGCTTGGGGAAGAATATGAACAAGAGGCTGCCACAGTTGGTGCGTAATTCCACTTTCTCGAGAGAAAGGTCGAATATTAAATATTGGCAGCACACAAACTTTCCAAATACGACCTCGCAATTTGTCGTGCATTTTTCGTTCAAAGTCCAGGCCAACCTAACCGACAAAGCGTTCAAAATGGCCCCACTTGCATTTCCTCGAGACCCGCCATTACCTACTCTTGATCCAATCCGCCCGAGTCAATTTCCTTGCGGGCTTCAAGCCGCAGGTTTACAACTGCTGCATCAACTCTTGTCTGTGCTTTGTTGGGCCACACGCAGACCTGACCCCTGCCATTATTGCAATGAACCACGCTGGCGAGCGAACAGCAAGCCACGTAAAAAAATTCACCTACATCCCCATCATTCCCTGACTCGTTGCCTTTGCCGGAAATCGTGAGATGGCCGAAAAGCAGCAGTATCGCGCCGAACATGTCCACGAACCCGATAAAACGAAAGATGTTTTCGATGGGCAGCACTATCGCTCCCTCCGCACGAAATTTGTCAAAATAAATGGCGAGAGACTAGCCCATAAATACTTCGAAGACCCGCGCGATGTCGCGCTCGGTGCCTCGGTGGGACGACTTCGCACCCTTCAAACATCGCAAAAAAAACAGCGTGGCCGTTGATCCTATTCAACTACAACTTACCCCAGAGCTGCGATTCCTGCTCGCCTATATCCTCGTGCTGGGCGTCATTCCGGGTCCGAATAAGCCTAAAGATTCGGACTCGTTTCTCTGGCCCACTGTTCAGGAACTGTTGCGCTCGCCGCGGGGTCCGGGCATTTTGGCGCTGTCCAATAGCATGTTTGTCCTGCGTGCCTACCTGATTTTGGTCTTCGGTGATATCCCTGCCGTCTCGATGTTCATGAAGATGAAAGGACATAATGGTATTTCACCATGCCGAATGTGCAAAATTATTGGACTATGGATCCCTGGCGCTCGGGGCACTGAGCACTACGTGCCATTGGATCGCTCATGTCATCCCGATGTTAAAGCTGATCACCAGGCCGTCAAGGTTTACGACGCCACAAACCTCCCCTTACGTACCCACGATGAGATAATCACGCAGGGCAAAGAAGTCGAGGCTGCGCCGACTACGGCTGCGGCGGGCGGCTAGCGAAGAAATACGGCATCAAAGGTGTTCCGATCCTCTCCTATTTGGACTCCCTCTCCTTCCTGCGTTCGTTTGGCTACGACTTCATGCATCTAATCTGGGAAAATCTAATCAAGAATCTCGTTCTACTCTGGACGGGCGACTTCAAAGGTCTCAATGATGGTCGGGAGGAGTACCAGCTCAGTAAGGCAATCTGGGAATCCATTGCAGCAGAAACGGCCGCTGCCTCAGACACAATACCTTCGGCCTATGGCAGTCGTATTCCCAACATTGCGAAGGACCGCCCCAATGTATCGGCAGAGATGTGGTCATTTTGGACTCTTTATCTCGGGCCTGTGCTACTGCGGCGCCACTTCAAACACCTGAAGTATTATCGATACTTCATCCAGCTCGTGCAACTTTTGAATTTGTGTATGCAATTCGAAATTTCAGCCGATGAAATCGAGACCATTCGAACAGGCTTCATTGCATGGGTCGAAACCTATGAATATGCGTCGTGATTGATTGATTAAAAATGCATGCTGAATCGATGTTCCACAGTCTGTACTTTCAAAGCGGCGTCGATCGATCGAATAGGGCTGTCACCCGTGCCCGTGACGGCAACGGCCGTGGAATTGGCGGGTGTTCCACGGCACGGGCCGTACCCCTCACGGCCGTTCATGTAGCTGAAAATGCTGAACGGGACGGCACGGTCAACGGCACGGCCGTGACGGCCGCATCCACGGGTAGGTTTGGATGTTCGGACGAGTATTTCATTCAAATGACTGATTTCTGCTCAAACCTTGGGTCAAAGTCCGAGAAAACCATTTACGATGTCAGAGACAACACTGCAACTGATGTTTGAACACTGAGCATAATACATTCACCCATTTCAATGAACTGTTGACAGTATTGGGTAGCCATAAAGCGTTAGATTCTTCCCTTGAGGCTGAAAAGTCAAAAATTGTGGTTCAAATGGGTTTGAAACATAAGATGCAACTCTGCCATCCTGCCATCACTGTCGGCAATCACCGGCGATCTTGCCTGCAAGGGTTGTGCAAGGGGTTTGACTTGAACCACGGATGCTGCAACAAGCAAGTAATTATGTTTATTGGGGGTTTCGAAGCTACTATGGACATATAACACAGGGTGAAAACCCTTTTGCCAACAGGAATAACAGAACCCGTGTCACGGCCGTGGCGGCCGTGTTTCACGGGCCGTTGAGTGCAAACCCGTGCCGTACCCGTGCCGTGAACATGTCAGAAAAATGGCCAACGGCGGGCACGGCACCCGTGCCACGGGTGCCGTGTAACCGTGGCCACGGTCACGGGCGGCAGCCCTACGATCGAATGTCGGTCTGTCCACTCACCATCCACGCGCTCCTCCACATCGCCGATGGGATCCAGTTTTTGCGGCCCGGTGTGGTGCTACTGGGCATTTCCCATGGAGGCGCTACTGCGGCAGCATCAACCTGGCATTCGGGTAGAAGATTTCCATGGGCCTCAATCGACCGATATGTTCTTGAAATCGCACAGTTGACCCAGATCAAAACTCGGTACAATGTCGTAGATGAACTGGCACTCCGGGCTACACGTGGCAACATCCAGGGTTCTCTTTCCAACCCGTCTTGTGAGTGCTTGAGTCCTTATCTGTCTGTAAACCCAATGTGATTGTGTTTGCTAGATCCTTCTTGCATGTTACTGCCTCCGAAGTCTCCTCAGCGTCCCGATGCAAATCAGATCCGCACAATTGCGGCTGCGCTATCGACACAGACTGGAGCTACAATGACGCAAGTCACTGCCGCACTTCGAAGGGCTAGTATAGAGGAGTGGGGCAAGGTACGCCATATAGATTCTGATGCCGGTGACACAATGTGTTCTTGCTCGCTTGGTATTGTTGCGGAGGATGCAAGGGATGCAACATATGTTCGGTGCGTTACTCATACTCTGTCTCCAAGCCAATGAGCTCAAGGTGGTACATTTGCAGTATGAAATGCTGGTCGATCAGAACACAAGATACAAGAACCGACCCGAGCACTTCAAGTTGGAAACTTTTTACAGTCAACTCACCCATATTTACCGTGTCCATCTTCCTGATGCATGTCCTTCACTTCACACTGAGGGGCCCACAACATACATCCTGGCTTCAATATGATCTTGCACCTTGAAACCCGACAACAAGGAGCTTGCCGGACTCGACATTCACTTTTATTCATTGCACGGCGGGTTGGATGTCATTGATATCACCACAGTTCAATCGCTTGTTGGCCGTGTGAAGCGAACAGATGCATGGGCAATTATAGATAGAAGTGGAGCACTGGTGAGAGCGGAGTGGTTGGGCGAAGTTGATTAGCTATATATATGCTATACATATCGAATCAATCTATCTATCCAGTTCAACTAGGCCAGCATGCGCTCTCATGGCTCGGTTGCTGAATTTCATTCTGTTTTAGGTTGATTCAGTCTTAGGTTGATTAGAGGCTGACGACCTGACAGGTGAAGTTCATGCTCAAATAGGTTGAAAACTGCTGGACAAAGATCATCCTATACAATAGGTTGACAAAAATTATCCTATGTTCAGCCCTTAATAGGTTATTTGACACTCTTCATTCTAAGCTAGGATCAAGTTCAACCTAAGTTGGCTCCATAGTGTGGCCGGATGGCCGCTGGCCCTCCATATTGCAATATGGCATAGGATAATGGCCTGCCACATTGCAATACAGGTACAGTCTCTACATCATAAACTGACATGGGCTTGATGATGTTACAATTTATGAGAGCTTGGCTTCATCTTGCTGCAGAGCAGTCTTTGGTAAAACTGAGACCCTGAACGTTTGAGATCTTGAGTTGATGGTAGGCCATGAAGCATGATGGCAGCGATAACCTTGAACTCGGGGGAAGGATGAGCGTAAAGGCAAAGAAGGGATGATTGACACTCCCTCCTTTTGTGTGGATGTTGAACGGTCAATCCAGGGGCAGGTGGTGTGTCAAGAACGGAAAGGCTTGGTGGCATGATGCTCTGAGAGCTAAACTGCCATGTTGAGGTGACCAAGACAATGGAGCGGGCGGAGATTGTGCAGAATAATGACAGATTTGGCAGCAACAAACATTGAAATTTTGAACAGAGTCAGGAGGAATCGAGACTATTGTTGTAGTAGTTTTCAAGCTGATACCAGCCAGAGACTGGAGCTGCATTGAAGGACCATGCAGAAAGTAGCTAGCAGATGAGATGATGGAAAAAAGAGAGGAACACAACAGATTGAGAGAGCTCGGTCTTCTCAGCAGCTGTTGAGTGCCATAAAGGAGAAGTCCTCGAGGCCAGATTTGATGCTGGAAGTTAAAGTTGAGCACTTGGTGAGTGCTCCGTCAAAGACAAACAGCTGCATCTCGGAAATTGGTGCGATGTGGGAGAAAAAGAAAAACGCAAACAATGTCCAATAAAATCAGGACATCTGCTTAATATACGAGTAATAACAGGGTTGCATGACATGTGAACATGCACTTTGACAAAGTATAAAAAGATGCAGTGCACTAGGTAGACTTTGGTTGGTACTGCATTTGGGGTATTCAACCACTGCAGAATGCATATCAACAGACATGCTGTGAAACGTTCCAGGGAATTGCAGGATCTTAAACACCTTGCAGTAAAACAATTCAATCAGATGTCAAAAGTTGGGCCAAGGACATTTTTTCCTGTCAAAAAACAACAGCAAGTGGAGTGCAAGGAATGGAAACAAAGCAGAAAAATAACAGAAGCTGGACCAGTCAGCCATGAACCCAAAGGGAAATAATCTTGTGGACTGCTCAGTAGTCTGAGTCTGAGGCGACCAAGTCCCATAGATGCTGTAGCAACTCTGGAGATTTTCTGGCCTTGCTGTATATGATATGACACATAACATGGAGCAGATTGGATTCCAACACAATCTCAGAGCTCCAGTCTCAGAGCTCAGGTAAGACAGGGGATACAACTTGCATGACAAGGAGCACAGGAAACTCGGGCTTGTGCAGTGATGCACCCTCCGAATGGCAGTTGTCAGCAAGCTCCATTGATAGAGAATTGGCGGTTGCAGGTAGGGGTTACAGGCAAGATGTTTTGTCAAGATTGATCACCAGCTTATGCTAATTTTTGGACCTGTAATTACACACAAATGGATGGGTGTAATACCACTCAACCTGTACTGCACCCTGTACTGTAACAAGCTCCTCAAATGGGACGGCCCCATAACTGTAGTTATACCAGATAATTCCGTAAAGTTACAGGGACAGTTTGATGCCCAATATATAACTGAAACAGAGACAGAGCTTGTAATTGTGATATATCTTGATGTCTTGTGCAGAGTTCCCTCTTCGAACATCTCCAGATCATAAGAATACACTTTTGCATTCATCCCTCCTTATCTTTCTCAGTGAATGCTCACTTGGGGTTCAGATGTATCCCATCTGCTTGTGCGCAGTGCAGATCCCTTTTATCAGTCTATTTCTTAGAGTGCTGGAGACACCTCCTTTTCAATTCAAAAGAGTACCACCATATTCTCCTATTTCTGAGCACATAGTACTACCTAGTACAAAGACTACTGCCTACTTTTATACAAAGAATAAAGACAAAATGGAACATTAAATTTTTTATGGTTTTTTCCTTAGCCAAGTTTTTCCCTCAGAGGTTTTTCTGGCAAGGTTTTTAACACAGCTGGTTTCCAAAGCCCTTGCTGGGTTCTACAAGCATTCCCCCCATTGCACTGGAGAGCCCAAGGCTGGGTTCTCTCCCACCTCCCTCACATTGTAGACTGAGGTGGTCAGCATAATTCACCAGTCACTGCCAGAGCTAATGGAGTTTTGCCATCAATATTAGCTACATCAAGAGATGCGCCACACTTGATTAGCAGTTGTGCAATACCAAGGTGTCCATGCCTGAATGCAAGATGCAGAGCGGTTTCATGATAATTGTCAGTGCAGTCAGCAGTTGCATTATGCTCTATGAGCAGCTGTACAATATAGAACTGATCCATCTTTGAGGCAATGTGCAGTGCAGTTTGGCCAGAATTTGAAGCTAGGTCAAGGGATATATTGGACTTAATCAGTAGCTCTGCAATTTCAAGATGTCCACTTTCTAATGCCAAGTGAAGTGCAGTTTTTCCATCTTGAGCAGCCTTGACAACAGAGGCATTGGATTTGATGAGTAACTTCACAATTTCAAGATGACCCTTCCATGATGCAAAATGTAATGCAGTTTTTCCTTCATGACACTTCCAGTTGATAGATGCCTTGTGTTCAATGAGCAACTGCACAATATTCAGGTGACCATTGGCTGCTGCATAATGGAGTGCAGATGAGAGGTCTAGATCACCAAACCAGCGCTCAAGGAGCAGTTTTACAATCCCAAAGTGACCTTTTTCTGAGGCAAGGATTAATACCTTATTGTTGTAGTGGTGCCTAGCCCATTGGTCTGATGTGTTACTTTCCATAAGCAGCTGCACAATTTTGAGGTGACCATTTGTCAATGCTGAAAAGATTGCTCCCCATATGCCACTGACAGATGTCATGCACTTAAGAAGCAGTTCTGCAATGTGAAAATGGCCCATCTTACAGGCAAGATATAGTGCAGTCTTGTAATCATCGTTGAGCAAGTCAATATCTGCATTGTGCTCAATAAGGAGCTGAACAATATCTAGATGCCCCCACTGTGAAGCAAGGTGTAGTGCAGTCACATCTCTTCTCTTGTTGAATGCTCCATTCTGAATTAGCAGCTGTGCAATATCAAAGTGACCCTTCTCTGATGCAATCTGTAGTGCAGTTTTACCCTGATCAGTGACTTGGTGGACTGATGCATCATGTTCAATGAGAAGCTGCACGATGCTGATATGATCATTCTCTGTTGCAAGATGGATAGCAGTTTGGCCATGATTATTTTTCAAGTAAACAGATATATTGTACCCAATAAGTAACTGCACCACCCTGAGATGTCCCTTTTCTGCTGCCAAATGCAGTGCAGTCACGGTATCATGGAAACTAATGCTGGCAATATATGTGTAATGCTCAAGAAGTAGCTGCACAATACTAAGGTGGCCATCCTCTAATGCCAAATGGAAGGCATTCAGAATATCATTGTTGCCTTTGTTGATATACATATTATGTTTCATGACCAAAAAGCGCACACCATCAGTATAGCCCATTCTTGAACACATCCCAACAGCAGACAATATGGGTTCATCCCAAATACGACTCTCATACCACTCCACAGGACGCAATCGATACAGGGCAGCATATTGGCTAGTTCTATCTTCCATCAAGCACATTATGCTAGAAAGTAATGTCTTTTGGTCAAACTCATTGCAAAGTTGTAGATGATGAAACCAATTTGTTCCTGCATACAATGCCATTGGGTAGTTTGGGAGTGTGTCTTCAGTCATTAAATGTTTAGGGTCAGCAAATATCAGAAGATAGCGTACACAGCTCTGAGTAATAAATTTGTGAGAGACTTCCATTGTGAGATTGATAATCCTGCCAAATTCCTCCTGGAATTGCAAACAGAGAACATAATCCTTGACAGATGAATGTGCAAGAGCAATTGAGAGTTCATTTGAGGTATTGGTTTTCATCACAATTAGCCCCTCTAACAACTTGAAAATGTTAAAGTTGCCCTGACACCTGTTTGGTTGATAAATAGATTTATTCAGATCAGCAAAGTCGAATCCAGAATCATCCAAACGGAATGCAATAGCATCTGCAAGCTCATCTGGTGTCAATTCTCTTGCAGAGAATAAGAGCCATCGTAACACAGCTTCAATAAAGACAGGCTTTTTCAAAGTATTTATTGCTCGATTCAAGAAATGATTATAGATTCCAAACAGGTCAGATGGGATGGCTCTGAGAGCTTCTTTCCAGTCATCTTCCCAATAGCAATGAGTCAGTTCAATAAGGAGACATGCAGCTAGTCGAAACCTGCACAAACAAGTTAGTGTAAGGACAATATACAGCATAACAAAAGGACTGACATTCCATTGCTTTTCTCCACAATTTGTTCTGTGATGTTTTTTGCACAGTTGTCAATGCTGGCCCAATTTCCAATGTTGCCAACTTCACAGCTAACAAAGGATCTAATATCGCCTATCGAAACAGCAGATCCAAGTTCAATGAATGGTACATTCTGGAATGCATTCATGAACTCTTCATAAAGCTGACTTGTGAACAGCAGATGCAGCATTGTTTCAGACTGATGCAGGTTGTGAATGAACTGGACAAGAGGTTTCCAGTCAGTCCTATTACATTCATCCAGTCCATCGATAAGAAGGTAGGTCTGGTCCAACTGATTGAGTAAATCTCTAAGGACTTCTTGAAGATGTGTGGGCTGTGGCTTGATGGTTCCATTCCCCAGTCTTTTATATAGCCGATAGAGAGCACTGTAACAAGAAGGTGATTGGCCTGAGAGTTGCCAGATGACAGAACGCAACATGATCTCCATGTGCTGTCTTTCATTCCTAAAATCAAAGTAGAAATACACCACTGCAGACTGTTTGGGACAGTCCACAGTGAGAATTTCAACCATCATTGAGCTATGGATACTGTGAGCAGAGACCTAAGCTTATGTATATATTCATCACCTGAGTACACTCTTTCCAGTACCAGCTGCATCAACTATAAGACATAGGTGCAATGAAATGATATATATAGGCTTACAGATTCCTTTGATCCACAGGGAGCCAGGTGTGGTCTTCCATTCAGTGAATCTAATATCATGCAGGAGCCAGGACCCAGTGGATTTGTGATGCAGTTTTCGCAGCTCATGCTGCCTGTCTTTTGTTTCAGGAGGAGAGTCCAACCATTTGTATAGAATATCTTCGAGGCTGGACACCATTCAGCTTGGAAATATTCAATGTGAGAAATCCTATTCAACTGTGGCCCTGATTCACACTGCTATTGTGAGGAAAGATCTTCGGAAGAAAAAAAAATCATTAACACACATGTTGGTTCCAAAAACCACTGTTGGACCCTCTCCTATACCCCCAGCCCCACCATTCATGGTAGCTGCTCCCCCATCACCTCCAATGCCTCCTGGAACAAAGATCACAATGTTATTGTCCCATTCAACAGTCTCAACTTGTTTACGCACCCCCGATATTGAACGTTATGGGCTGCTGGTAGAACATGACAAGTTGGTGAGGCACCGATCTTGTGGACGTGGGACACTGTGTCAGATATGGAATAGATTTGCAAGCCAAAAGAGCAAAACGGCGAGAGAAGATATGTCGTATTAGTGCGCTGTGGACTATGGACAACGATGTAATGAAGGAGGGAAGGGCTGCGTGGCGCGTGGAGCACAGCATGCACTTTCGCACGATGAATGTCAATGACCCGCTCCGGACCGGCGTAAATAAATTCAGTTCTTTTTCCTTTCATTCGAAGATCAGTCATTGGACGAGGTTTATTGGGCCGGCCAGATTCCCGCTACCTTTAGGTAAGGGTTTTAGGGCGCCCTAATTTTACTTGTCGCAGTAAATCACATTTTCGTCATTTTATTCGCCGTAAGCACGCCAAATTCCCTGGCTGCCGAAGAGGCCGGCTGATTGTCGACTGAAACTCATAATCTTGCTGAGCTTCTTCTCCTCTCCCGTCGCAATCGTCTCCCCCGCCTCCTGTTTTGTTATGCAGCTCGCCATGATCACAGGCAACGATTATTCTTTAACTCCGGCTTCCGGTCCACGGGACTCTTTTTGAATCATCGCCCACTAGAACTTTGAAATCGGCAAGAACAGACTAGACAACTAGTCGACAGTCGTTCAATTGGACAGTTGGAGAATCGACATGCACGTACTTGTGGCTGAGTTGACCACAGCAAGACTTTTCACCTCTCTCCTGCTCTTGGAATATGTTTTGGCCTCTCTGCTTCCTCGAGTGTGCGTCTTGCGCTCCGAACTTTCGCTGTTGGTGTCGATCAGGGCCAAGTCAAGAGTATCCCCTGCCCACTATGCAGTGAGGTTCTTATATAGTGTTGGACCTGATTCTTCAAATCCTCATAGCTGCTGTCCGTGTTGGTCAGTGTTGATCCGCGCTTTTCCTCAGAGTAACCGATTCTTACCGTGGCATGAAGCACCTGTGCTCTGGGGTCATTTGCGACTGGACCCGGTTATTGTATTCTCGTGCTTGTTTCTCGTTCGGCAAGGACGTACCAACGACACGCAGGCAATTCCCGAAATGGGTGGATGTTTGATTTCGCCGTCGGTATACCTATGCTTTCTTAAAGTCTCATGCCTGTCCTATCTTATCCAAGTCTCAGATGTCAGGTTTCATGCACGAAGCTCCCACGTGAGGGTATTTCAAACTATTCCAGACTAAACCTTGTACTCTTGCCTTTTTTGACGCACACTCAACAGTTTGGTGGCTTCTCCGAACTCACCTGCGCATTTTGAGCAAGTTAACAGTTTCCAGATCATCCAGTTCCTTGTATATTTCACGTCCACCGAGCAACAACGCACTTCCATTCCGTATATCCTCAATGTGCAGCAATGCACCCACAGTTTGTGCCATACGCCAGGCTGTAGATCCTGGAGCGACCCCATTGTATACATTTATCTCTTAAATATGGAACTATTCACCAGGTGTAGATTTAATTGCGTCCAGAATGTTGGTTCGGAATCAAATGACCAACTCTCAATTGTTTGTGCAACCAGCTAACGGAGCACGAGATCTTTCAGAATGACTTTTAGCTCAGCCCTAGATTTTCTTGTGTAGATGTTCCCAGCGAGCTCCCATCGAAACCAAACTGGTAGCGGGCTCCGCCGCTGGCCGGCCCTACCCGCGTTATTTAATCAGTCACGCGAGACGTATCCACAAGAACGACAATGAATTCTGTTAGTTCCAACTGATCTACACTTTACGGTCTCGTCTAACCCTAAAGTTCACATGCGCCGCAGATCCGGAGCAACCGTGTAGAGATCGGAAGATGCGAAGCAATGAGAAAGAGTGGCTTACATCGACGGAAGTCCCCCTTGCTTGGGTCACGGTTATCAATTTGCAAGTTCACAGCAGGAGATGTTGAACGCATGTCGACCGACATTCGAGACAGGAATGGGATTGGGCAAGTACGGTCAAATTCACGGCTCTTCTGTGTAACAAAGAAGCGAGATGAGAGGATTGAGTAAAGAGTACAGTACATTGCAACTGTAGAAACATATCAGCATTCCACCCCCCATGAAATCAAATCGAAGAAAAAGTAAAAATGAAATCGAAACCCGCCGCCCACCGGTATATCCGGCTCATCCTCCCCGCCTCCACCGCGCAAGATACAGCGGGAGAACATGCACAGATATATCCTGGACTCGTCCCGGAAGGTCCGAGTCCCAAGGCGGGGGATGCGACGGAAGAAAAGTATGAAGAGACTTGGGCGGAATGAAGGCGATGACGTAAACGAAGACCAAGCAGTCGCAAGCGAATGGAAAACGCCAAACGAAGGGAAACAAGGCTGGGGAGCAATGGAGGGAATGAGTACGCATGTAAAGGAACCTGAACGGAGTCGTGGGTCCTTGGAGCGATGACGACGTAGTGTGCCGGCACAACGCCCAGGAAACGTGTATGCTGCGACATTGCGAAAGAGCTGCAGAGGCTGGAGAGGAAGAACAGCTTGAATATACACGAGGAAAAGACGGGAGAGGATGGATACTTACGGCGCAATAATGAAGTCGGCATTTATGAGTCGAGGTGTACGCCTCCACCGCATGTGAATTCGACTATATCGCCCCGCCCACCACCGCAATCCACCGGCCATCGCTCCTCGCCCCTCTCCGTCTCTATCGCGTTCTGGTTTCTCCCCCGTCGCACATCCGTCGCCCTGCCCTTCGTCTCTCCGTCCATCCGTCCCCTGCTCCCTCCCCGATCTCACTCAGCCGATGCATTCGCCGTACACCCTTCGTCTACCTCCATTACCACCATTTCTCCTCCCTTCACCCGCCGTTGACGAAACGACAAGATGTCAAGCGGATCGAGGCCCGCACTGCTGCACGTCCCCTCCCTGTGCTTCGTGCGCGCGCCGACGACTCGATGGCGGGGCCGGTCGCCGCCGGCGACATGCAGGGCAAACGGGGGGTATGCGCGAGGGAACGGAGACCTAGTCGCAGGGGCCGTATTCGTGCCAAGCCGTGAGAGCGGTAAATGGGGGGATGCGCGAGGGAACGGAC
Source organism: Mycena sanguinolenta (assembly GCA_014462675.1). NCBI lineage: Eukaryota > Fungi > Basidiomycota > Agaricomycetes > Agaricales > Mycenaceae > Mycena > Mycena sanguinolenta. Next base: position 1,809,301 of record JACAZH010000023.1, on the reverse strand, counting down.
AAGTAGTCGTAGAGGCCGCATTCATGCCAAGCCGCGAACAGCGACAGAAAGTGGAAGGTGCGGAGAGGTTGGGCGGTATCGCGAGGTGGCGGGGTACACTCGACGTGCGGGAAAAGAATTCTCCCGAAGGAAATGAGCAGCTTAAGAGGGAAGGTCTTCAGATGCGCTGGGGCACAGGATAAGTGCTGCGATACAGCACTGAGCGGCGGATCGAATCGACTCTGGCTCTTGCCCGCCGCTACTCAGACGCGGCTAGACGCAGGCCTTGCAGAACGAGAGCGCGCGAATAGGTGCGCCTGGGTGGATCTCCTTGTCCTTCCCCTCAATCCCCATCTCTCGTCCTTTCCTCCGTCCCCTACCAACCACCCTCTTCCCTCCCTCGCTCGTCTCTGCGTCCGCATCCTCGATCCACCAGCAGGTGCACGGAGAATGGGAAGGCAGCGCGGCGGTGGGCTGCCAGCCCGTGGAGCCTGGGATCGATGGAGTACATGCCGATGGCGTGGCGCGCAATTTGTAGTGCGGCGGCAGACGGGCGTACTCCTCGACGCTCGACGCTGGCGGATCGTCGGCGTAGCTCTGCGCACAGAGCGGGAACAGCTAAGCAGGAAGCAAGAACAAGGTTAGTACACGTACGGAGCAGGACTAAGTACTCACAAAGATCGCGCTGAGCGGGCAAAAACGCTTGAAATCGGCGCGCGCTTCGTTCCGGTATCCAGACTCAAGCAGCAAGTTCGGTCGGTCTCGTCCTGATTCACCACTGGCACGATGAAGAGCTCGTACATGCTGCTCTGCGGGGAACATCCTGCTTTCCGCTAGTGTGCTTCCCTCTCCTTCGCCCCCTCGGGTGTCCTCCCTCCCGTCCCTCGGTCATCCCTGCATCACCTTCCCCTCCCTCGTCATCTTCCTTTCCTGGGTAGATCCGCCTCGACGCCGTACACGCCATGCTCCGCACATCCGGACCCGCATAACGAGTGCAGAAGGACGCGAAGTCTATATCGCGGAAGCAGGCTGCAGGACTCGCCGACATCGAGCACAGACGATATGGTGCGGAGCGGATGATAGGGTCGGCGAGCAAGGTACGTTGCGCTGCTCTTCCCAGCAAGGCTGCTGGCTGATCGTCCGTGCATGTACCGACGCCGAGCGTCTTTGCACCGAGATGCACGCCGCGGGTGGACGAGGTACCCACGTCCCCAGGCCCGCGCAAAAAAAAATGCGAATCGGAATCGCGGGCTGGATCGTGCAGAGCGCCCTAGTCCCCGTCGAGAATCGAGTTGAAGCACAGCGATAGCGGAAAGGTGGGGCTGATATGGTGGTAGCTCATCGTGGACGAGAAGGATATGTGACTGGCACCGCGAGCAAGCGACGCGCGGACCGCAGAAGGCGCTACTTGGGTGACCGGGTCTTACGAGCGACCGGCACGCGGCGTAATTCATACACGTGGCCGGGCAGCGACAAGCCAAGCGCTGCGATCCCTGCGTCTTGTACTTGTGGCGGCACCCAGAGTCTCGACGCGCGGCGGGGAGCAGACGACGCGTGTGTCGACGGTGGGCGCGTCGGGCTTCGATCGCGGACGATCTGCCGTCCAGGACTGGGCTCGGTACTTGCCACTGACGCGGACACGGTGTGTTCCCGCTGAGAGCGAAGAAATGCATCTCAGAGGCCCCGGATTCGGGAAGAAGCAGCCGGTGGAGCTCAAGGATGAAATGTCGAATCCAGTGACGGGTGGGCGGGGCGCAAACGCGAAGGGAACGCGAAAGATAACGCAGGGCGGAAGGAGATGCGCTGGCCGGGTGTGCACAAGAGCCTCGAAGAACCGTACGAAGCGATTAGTGCGCATCGGAGGTCGTGAAACGTAGCTACCCGGCAGAAGGTGCGTAGCGGAGGCGCAAGCTCGCGATGCGGGCAGCGTATCCGTCCAGCTCCCGTGGAACGACGTCTTCCGGCTCGAGCTTCACAAGCTTCATGCATGTACGAAATAGTGCAGCTGCGCCGATGATAAGCCACAAGTCTACAGAGGGGACGATACCAATCGTACTCCGAGGCGAATCGAAAACCCGACGGTGAGATGGCGGGGGCCTCGTTACGATTCGGACATATAGGCGGTGTGGACGCCGTGAACGAGCATGGCGAGTGGTCTGTGATACCGGTGCGCGGACAAGGAGGGACGAGGACGTCTGTCGAACGAGGCGCGGACGAGGGGGTCACGGAACGGCAAGAGATCATTGTGCTCGCTGTCACGCGCCTCGCGCGCGTCAACGTCATGTCTCATCCAGGGCGGGCGAAAACTGCGCGAGCTAGTCCTTAGAAGGAGGGACAAGGTTAGTTTCGTGCATGTCCAAAGACGAAGGCGAGTACTCACAAAGATCAAGGAACATCGGACTTTCCTCTAGCACGCGTCCCCTCATCTCCCTCTCCGTCTCGTTTCTCCGCCATGCCTCTCGCCCTCCTCTCATCCTCCTTCATCGTCACAACGGCAAATCCGGACTGGTGGTGAGCTGGAGAGTCGGCGCCAAGTACCACCGACAGGCACGGGGGACAAGGGGCGTGGTGAGGGAAGTACGAGTTGAGGTCGCAGGCAAGAGCTGGGGCTCATTGCGTCGCGTCGTAGGCAAACCGGAGGAAATGACTGGACGCCGAGGCGGAGGGCAAACATAAATGCATTCCAGCTTTTGCCGATGTGGGGGCGCGCGCCGGCAGCGCAAAGGTGGACGCGTCGTATGATGGACAGCGAGGCTCTGCTAGATCGAGTGCAGAGCTGCGCGCAAAGCTCCGCAGAAGGATGATGTCGTCCGTGGTGCATGGCTAGAGCGACTAGCATGCCACCGAGGCTGATGGGCAGGTCGCGCTGGCAAAGGAAGGACGAGCATGCTTGGGTGATGTGGAGGCACCGTCAGTTGTGGCAAGAGGCTGGCAAGAAGGTGGTGGACGTCGAGCGACACGAGTGCACGGTTGACAGGACTGAGGGCAAGGTAAGGAACGACTGAAGGAATGGAAGACAAAAACTTGCTCACCATAGACGATCCAAGGACTGCAACCGGATTCGTATCTCGCAAAGACTGAGATGCTAGAGTCTATACATTGCGCGGCGGATATCAGATCCATAGAAAATACCCAAAAGAAAATCACGAACGTTGCGAAGCTCTCCGTGCTGCAAATCTTGCACTAAACCAGTCGAAACCAAGCAACGGGGGCCAAATACATGTCGCAGGAACGCCTTCTTGTACAGATAAGACCTTGGAATCTTCAGAAAAGCGACCGAATCCGCGTTCACTGTCTTCCCTGAGTATATCGAATGTGCTCTCTGCTAGAGACGCGCCAATGGGGCTTCAAAGTGGAGTCGTCAATGTATCCAGCGCATCGCAGGTCCGTTGAGTCAAACGGTAGCCCCAGAAAACGGCGCTTTGCATCAGCGCAGCGAGACGGTGGTTGCTCAAAGAGGCAAGTGATGGGATCAAGAGTGGCTGTGCTTTCCTCTCAGGTATGGCGCACGGACGTTGATGCATGTCCCGAAGAAACGCGTTTGCATGGGAAATCGCGTCGGACATCATGTTATGGAAGCCGCTAAAAAATTCAAAATGCGTCCAATGGGCTGCTACACTATCCGTGTCAAATTCGTGTAGATGTACGAGCGAGATTCGAGAAAGAATCTGTCAAGAGAGACGAGTGTGGATGCGCCCATTCCTCTCCAGCCCAGCTAACACATCGAAGAATTCACTGTACCAGGGTTTTGCTCCTTTACCACGCTCCTCAATCAAGTAACTCCCGTCCGCGACATGCAAGGCCGCGGAAATGGCCCGACACGCCATCCCTGCCGCCTCCATCAAGGGGGATGGGGCATCGCTCAAACTTGCCCCGAGCCGCCCGATCCATGTGGCGGCAATCCCGACCCCAGTCGTCAACACCGTTATCTGTTGTCTGCTTCCATGTACGATGATGTGCAAAAATTTAAACGTGAAGATCTGGCAGTTGTTGCTGACAACATTGTACCTTCGCGGCATTTCTGTTATGAGACGAAGGCCTATAAGTATAACCGATTATGAGTATCCAGGGTGTGATTTTCACGATGCAAGACCGTCGTACCCTCTTGCACCAATTGTTCGTCCGTCAAAACAGTTTCGGCCACGTAGATCGAAGTTGACCATTCATCTTTGCGGAAGCCTCGATGTTTACAACTGACATCGTTGTCCTCTTGCCTCTCTAGGTCATAAACGGTATCTCCAACGCGGACCGCCCAATGGGACTTTGGTGGTGGTGGTATGTCCAACACCAGCGTTTCGCCAGCGTCGGTTGCGGACACGGGGGCGGCTTTTTTCGGGGACGAACTCGAGCGACTCGAGAACGAACTGCCTTTGACGAGGGGGCGGGAAAGAACGTAGATTTTCCGAGGCTCTTCATCGCCGAAGGCGGAGGGTTTGTCGTCCTTTTCGGAGGGAAACCGATCGGACTTGTCTCCGAGGGGTTCGGAAGCAAAGGGCTGGGCGACAACACCAGCGGGATCGCTTTGAGAATGGACGTCGGCATCGACGGTAGCGAGTTTGTTGCACGCTACCGGAGTACAATCGTTCCGAGCCGAGACAGACGCCATAGCAGAAAAGGTGTCGGACGGATAGTCAGTTCCAGTGGGATTATGGAGTCGACGAGCTTTTTGATAGATACGGTGGCGGATGGGCGCTATGTTTCGATCGTTGAGCAGTGGTTTCCATGAGGCCAGCTGTCAGAGAAAAAATTGGGTCGCCTTCCAAAGAATGGATGCTGAGATTATAAATTTGCATCTACGGGCGCTTAAATTGGCCTAGTGTAGCTGGTTAAAAACCACGCGATACTCCAGAATTCGACTGGGTATAGGTTTAAGACAGACCTACAAAGTCAGTCGGCCGTCGGAGCCTGTCTGCGATTCAGCGGATGATACATGCAAAAAAAGACAGCGTTGCGCCTGCCTCACTGCAGTCTGTAATAAAATTCGTCGACGCCTTGTCGTGGATCATCGTGCGAGAGCCAAAGCTATGTATATCCAGAAGAACTGTGTGCTGAAACTTCGAGGGTTAGCAACGTGTTTTCGGCGTTTTACTGTAGACGTTCAAAATTAGGCGCAAACCACCGGTCGCTCAAATTTCCGGCATGACTACGGTTCCCACATCTTCGCAACGCGCTTGGTGAGAAAGCTTAGCGTGTAAGGAAAAGGCAGAAAGTTTGGGTTCGCGTACCTGAATGGTATCATCGATTTGTTTGTTTCGTACTGCGGTCGAATCACTCGGTTGGAAGGCGGCACATCGGATTATTCATGCCCCGCACCTACATAGCCCATGAGACGACGATCGAACTTGAGTGCTGGGCAAAAGGACACTGTTGAATGAAAGCACGAAAGCAGGCACCGGGAACGCTCCGGCCCGTCAATCCCACGCCCACCATACAGGATACGGCTGAAGCACGAGCGGAAAGATGTGTTTAACATATAGCGCGGAGAATCCGAGAGCGTGTTGCAAATGGAAGCGCTCGAGAATTGTCGAGATTACTTATGCTGGTGGCTGTCAGTGGAAGGCCCATCAGGAAAATGTTTTCCGCCTGGCAAGCTCTGGCGCGTCTTGGCACACCTGGTACACCTGGCACTGCTGGCGCCAGAGCGCCAGCTCTGCCAGAATGGTGTCAGAATCTCCGTTCATCCGAATAACGTCCAAATCTGTCCAAGTCTTTCAAACTCCGATCACGCCTGTTCTTGACATGGCGTGATTGATCGCCACGTCACCAACGTCTCTCTCCGTCTTCCACTACCTTGACTGCAATCCGACCTGCAAGCCCCGTCGATTTCATCCTCAAGCCATTCCTCAAGGCCCCATCCGGTTGTCAACTCGCTCTCGCTCTCTCAATTTCGTCTTCTTGAAGCTCCCTTATCTCTTCTCTTGCAACTCGTTGGCAAGACCTTACACACGCAAGTCTCGCAAGTCGTTCCGTCAAGACAAGTCTCTTTCGTGCAAGGAACTGGAAGGCTATCTGCTATGCTTTCTTGTCCTCAACCCTCTATGCCTTCAAGTCCCACTTGGCTTCCTTCTGTACCTTGGCATTGGACTCAAGCCTCCCCCAACGAGCTCGTGGCTCGTTCCTGATCTCCGTATAGGTGAGCTATTTTGTTATCCTGATGCACTCTACTAATATCCTGTTTCCAGCTGCTTCTTATCACTGCCAATGTTTGGAGGATTTCGCGAGAGAGCGCATCAGTGGGTTTGCTCTCCTTCCTTCTATGGTGCGTCCTCACAGTATCCTCAAGGTTCAATGGGTCCAAATCCGATGAGTTGGCAGCGGGTCATAGTAGAGCGCGAGCCCCCGGATGCTTATGGTGTACGAAACAATGAGAGACGATTGGAGTTTGGTGCAGGGACAGTAGCGTGCAATTTGGCGCGCTCCTCAAAGCCCGCCCTTATTTGTTTCTGTACCCCATGTCTTAGCTAGTCTGAATATATGCTATTTTCCCCATTCATTTCCCCATCCATTGTGAGCGAATAGGTAAATGGAAAAGCTTGTCAGAATGTATATTTCTGGTTCCAGAATTAATTCTGGCGCCAGAATCGATTCTGGCGCCGGCTACCTTTTTTTGGCGCCAGGACCGGTTCTGGCGTCTTGGCAGCCTTGGTCAGCTTGGCGCCAGGGCTGCCAGGGCCAAAACATTTTCCTGATGGGTGATGGGATGATTGGGATCAGTGGTGGCTGTGTTTCTTCTTGGTTTCTTCTCTCGCTCTTGCGCACGAAATTCGCAAGTGGATCTCTGTGGATCTAGCTTACTTGACTGCATCGGCGTTGACGCCAGCATTTGAATTCCGAATTTTTTACTGCTCTCCATCTCGTCGTTGCGGTCATTGCAAATCTGAGCGATTTCGGCAAGATCTCGTACTGTGTTGGTACTGTAGTATTGTCAGTGGTACTGTGAGAACAAAGTTTCACGAAACGAACATTTGGAATTCTCCGAAACTATGGTACAATCAAAGTACAATAAATCCTACGCACTTTCAGATTGATCTTCACCGACTGCTGTTGCTGCCACCGAGAACTGGGAATATTTTCGCCAAACTACTGGGCTTCATCGCCATCGTCGGAGCTACGGTGCGTAGGTGAAAGAGGGTGTGATTTGGAAACAGTTCCAGACGCCAAGCACGGATGGACGGGTGTCTTCGGGAAAGGCGGACAGCGAGCTCCATTGGAGATAGAGGACCACGGGGTGCGCTAGTAGGGGGTGAGGAAAGCACGAGCTGAGGTCGCGGGCAAGAGCTCTTGGTTATTGCATTGCGTCGTAAGCAAATCGGAGGAAAGGACGAGACGCCGAGGCGGAGGGGAAGCATAAATGCATTTCACGCAGCGCTAGTAGCGGGTGTGCGCGGCGTATAATAGACAGCGCGGCCTTGCTAGATCGAGTCCAGAGCTGCACGCACAATCGGAGGAAAGGACGGGTCTCGGACGCCGAGGCGGAGGAAAGCATAAATGCATTCCAGCATTTCCCGATGCGGCGGCGCAGGGCTAGCAGCTCAAAGGTGTACGCGTCGTATGATGGACAGCAAGGCTCTGCTGGATCGAGGCCATAGCTGCGCGCACGGCTCCGCAGAAGGATGATGTCGTCCGTGATGAGTGGCTATGGAGCCACAAGTATGCCACCGAGGCTAAAGGGCAGGTCGCGCCGGCAAAGGAAGGACAAGCATGCTCGGATAATGTGGAGGCGCCGTCAGTTGCGGCAATAGGCTGGCAAGAAGGTGGTGGACGTCGAGCGACACGAGTGCACTGGTTGACAGGACTGAGGGCAAGGTAAGGAACGACTGAAGGAATGGAAGACAAAAACTTGCTCACCATAGACGATCCAAGGACTGCAACCGGATTCGTATCCCGCAAAGACTGAGATGCTAGAGTCTATACATTGCGCGGCGGATATCAGATCCAAAGAAAATACCCAAAAGAAAAATCACGAACGTCACAGAGCTCTCCATGCGGCAAATCTTGATCCAAACCGGCGGAAACCAAGCAGCGTTGAAGCAGCGCAGACTTAACACATGTCGCAGGGAGGTTTTCTGGTGCAAATAAGACATTGGAATCTTCAAAAAAGTCCTCGTCCGCGCTTGCCGTCTTCACGGAGTATATCGAAATTTATGCTCTCTCTGTGCTAGAGACAAGGGGGTTCGAGAAAAAAAAAATAATACCAAGGGCCGTATTTTTTTTTAGAGGGCCTTCTCCGGGAACCACCCTACCACGTGACGTCCATATATGGAAATTTGATCCGAGCGCTGATATCGGCATCCCAAGCAGCGTTCAATCTTTCAGGAAAGATGAGTTCAACATTGTCCGCAGGGATTTCCAAGCATTCTGTGAGCATCAGAGGCATCTTACCATTCGCTTTTTCGCCGCTGAGGTTCCGTTTTTTTTTACTTCATACCATTGTGTCCGTTGTCGTTCTACATCGACAACCGTAGTATTTTGAGATATATATGGCCCAATCTTCAAAAAGGTCCATTGATCCTTACGCCGGCAGTCGAAAACGGCAGAAAACCAATGAGGGAGTAGCGGTTCGCAATGGGGCAGACGTTGACTCCGTTGATCGTGAGTAGTCGATTTTTATCGTTGTCTCTAGGTCTCATTATGCATCTACTTAGCTAAATCTGTTCCTGAATATGCCAAATATCTTTCCAATGAGCAAAAAAACATTACGCTTCGCCATATGCTAGAGACCTCTCTAAAAAACCTCCCTTATCAAGCACTTGTCACTATTGCATTTGAACATCAGCTCACACGCAAAAAGAGATCTCTTCTCATTCTTGACCTTGAAGTCCACTGTTGCACCTGGGTCTGTTTAGTTCGTTCAATAGATGCCGAAGCTGCTGGACAGCTTGTCATTGAGCCACAACCCAGCTCAGTGCCTTTGGTTTACTCAAACTCTAGTCCCCAAAAAATCTTCCATGCGGACTCTTCAGCGTAAAAACACAGCGGATCGTGCAGCAGATACTCTTGAATTGGATAAAGAATTTTGGGCCAATTCATGGCCACAGGTTGAATCAGACGAGACTCTCAAGCAGGTGTGTGACGTGTTCTTCCATGTGTTCACCTGTTGTCGTAATTCACTCTTGTCTCGCAGATTATGAGGGAACACCGGTCTCAAACGACCGGTGCTGCCCTTCTTCGGAAAGCTTGTTCATTTTGTGGTCGAAATGAGCTTGATGCCAATCTGAAGGTCTGGAGTCAAGGCGACCTTGACATCTCTCTCCTCGAATCAGCTGTCAATATTCTGCGTGTACATTACAATCAGCATCGAATCCAATCACACACTCTCCATGATGGCCGATATCTGGCTTGTCCGACCTGCGCCAAGTGCATAAAAGCGCGCAGGTTTTTCAAAATCCCAATTTACAGTTGGGCAAATGGCTGTTGGGTTGGCGACATACCTCCGGAATTGAGCCGCCTTACCTATGCAGAGGAACTGGTGGTTGCTCGTGCGCACACGACCAAGTGCTGGGCAAAAATAAATTCCGGCACGGGCCCTCGTATCCTCCAGCAGCGAGCCGCATCTGGAAATGTGTGCATACATCCACACGAGATTACCACGCTGGCCACTGTACTCCCACGCCCCATGTCCACTCTCCACGACGAGATCGTGATAATTTTTGTTTCAGAAAATCGTGCTGAAGCGACACCGGAAACATTCCGACAAACTCCCTTCCTTGTTCGCCGAGGCCACATACTGCATGCACTTAATTGGCTCAAAGAAAACAACCCGCTTTACAGTGACGTTGTTATTGACCTCGCAGCTCTTGCTGAATATCCTGATGAAGCTGGCTGCATCCCCTTTCCGGTACAATATCAGTCTCCCACTGACACAGTTCTTGGGCAGAATGCCACATACACTGCCCACGGCATCGATACCACCGAGACAATATTTGCCGAACATCAGGAACGAGAAGGAGATATCCCCCTATCTGTATCCGGCACTTTTGATGTGGATACCACCGAAATCGAGCTGAACAGTCGAAAAATTGAAGCTTTGCGCCGACTAAAAGCTGGTGCATCATTTGCCAAAACCTTCACCAATGCAGACACATTATCTCCACGAGACAACCCTAATGTCTACGGTATGCTGTGGCCGATACTCTTCCCATATGGCGTGGGCATGTTCGAGGATCCGATTCGTCTCCGAAAGGAGTCGGGTTTTAAACCAATCCAGCTCAAATCCCACGTCCAGCACTACTTGGAGATAGCAGATCGCCGTTTCCAAACTCATCTAACCTTTCCTTTCGCCATGCACAACATCCAAATGATTCGAAAGTCATCTTTTCAGTCCCGTTTAGCTGTTCGTCGGGCTTGGTGGCCAAAAGCAATGGCTGCCATGGCCAAAATCGATGACGATACTCTTACTGCTCTCACAGCCACAATGGCTGCAAAAAAAGCGCGCAAAGACTACTCAAAGTATATTCCGGCGACTCCCGAAGAATCGAATGTCTTCGAACTTCTGCGATACGTTGACTATGTCAGCGATCATATTGAAGGCTCAACTTCGGAAGTTCTGAGAATGCGAGAAGAAATCCAGGCCATTAGTCGCTTTGCAGGGACTTTGAGTCTCTTTTACACATTAAACTTGGCAGACACATGGAATCCCTTGGCAATTTTTACTGCTGGCAACGATATCAACATCGACACACTGTTTGGTGCGGCAGATTCCCGATTCACGCCGTTCCATCGTGCTCGATCTCTTGCAGCTAATCCCGTTGCGGGAGCTCAGTTTTTCAAACTGATGGTTGATCAGTTCACAAATGTCTTCCTTGGATTCGAAAGAGCAGATAAACGAGGGGTTTTCGGGCGAGTCAAATATTACTATGGTGTGTTTGAAGCTCAAAACCGGGGATCGCTTCACTTGCACATTCTTATCTGGCTAGAAGGTGTAACTTCTGGTCTATTCTCGTGTAAATGTTTTTACTCACTGCCGTACAGGTGCTCTTTCTCCAAAACTCCTTCATGAAAAAGCTATGGCCGATGAGCATTTCAAGCAACGTCTCTTCAGTTGGATGGAAAGCATAATCAAACATGATCTCCCATCCGACACTCATCCAATCACATCTCCGAACCGAACCATTCAGAAGCAATGCCTCATGCGTCGTCCTCCGCATCCGGATGATGTTGATTTCAATGTTTCGTGGCCTCAATTTCTGCGAGAAATTCTTGATGCATCAGGACAGGTTCACGAGCACAATGAAACGTGCTACAAGAAAACCCCATTTTCGATGTCTGCTCTCAATGAAGCAGACCGCGATTGTCTCTGCAGGTTCAACTACCCAATTCCCTTGGTTCCGGAAACAACAATGGATGAAAACGGTAAAATATCTTTGAAACGACCCAATGGACGAGTCGTAGGATACAATCCCACCCTTAGCGGATCCTTTCAGTGCAACACAGACCTCAAATTTGTTGGATCGGGCCCACTGGGCATGGCACTCAGCATTTACATGACACACTATACAGCTAAATCCGATATTAGCTCGGCAGTCATCATGAGTGCACTCAGCGCTGCAACAAAACTTTTGCGCCAGTCTGATCCTCTTCCATTGGAGGATGAACGATGTCGAAAATTGCTACTGAAAACTCTGAACCAAATCAACAGTCGCCGAGAACTCTCTGGTCAACAAGTTGCCTGTTCCTTACTTGGGATAGGAAATCATGTAACAAATGCTCGTTTTGCGGTATTTTACTGGACAAAACTACTGTCCTGGCTCTCGGTCGAAGATTTTCCTCCACATATGAAGACACCGCAGGATCCGTCATTAAGGTTTGAGCTGTCTTACTATTTTTCAATCTTTTCACAAATAATTTCAGTCCCGATGAACAGGAAGATGACCACTCCAGGTGTGTTGTGAAACTTTATTCATGATCTGTTCTCAACTTGCCTTCAGACAACCTGACAATCATGACGACACAGAAGTTGATGATTCGATCCAGGCCTCGGAGGACCTGGTTGACCTCGAGGATTCTATGGTGCTTCTTAATGAATACTCGACACCCTCTCCAAATTCCTTGGTGTACGATGTTCTTTTCCGGCCAATTGAATCAGAAGGTGTTCCGATGTGGGATCAATTCGCACAATACGAAAAAGTTCGAAGCAGAAAACGAGTCTACATTAATGAAAGTGATATGGATGTTGATGAACTTGAAGACGATGATGAGTTCGAGAACGGTATGTTTCATAGACCATAATTCAATATTTAATCTCACTCCCCAAATCAGAGCGACCTAATGAATTGCGTTTCTTGATTGGACATCCGCAAATCACCACACATGTCTTGGGAAGGCGCAAAATTGATCATATACCCGTTCTTTCAGGGACTCCAATTCCACGCCGTGACTTGGAACACCATGCTAATAGATATGCAATCGTTATGCTGGCTCTATTTCGACCTTGGAATAGATCCTCGACTCATCCTCTCAAGTCCGAGGCTACTTCTTGGAAGGATGCCCTTTCTGCCCTCCTCGAGTCCCTTCCAAAAGACAAACTCGACATAATCGACCATATGCAGGAGCAATGGGAGTGCCGGCTTGCTGCAGATGACTTCTCGGCAGAATACAAAGCCCGTCAGGCAAACTTTCAACACGCCGGAGGACATAACACCTCTCAAGTTGATGACATTCAGGACGAGTTGACCAATGATTTGGACTTGCAACTTGGTCAACTTGATGAGCCCATTGGCCCTGAATACAATGCCAATTTCCCAGAACCGGATGATTTGTTGCAATATTCCGAAACATGTGCACACCGAACTCAAGAAGCCACCAATGCAGTCATTGCGTTAGCTACTGCAGCTAATCTTTACCACATTCCGATTCCGCCGGATAACATCGGGCAGCTTCTGAAAGGGCATGCAGTTGAATCTCATGATGACGAAGCTAAAACACGAGCCTTAGCAGCAGCTCTTCTCATCGCAGAAGAGAAGGTTCAAGTGATCCAAAGACGTGCTGATCAAGGTTTCTTATCTTCTACTTGTGGAGCATATTTTCTTACATTTTCTGATTAGCGGAGTCGGACTCGGACATTGTTACCTCTACTGCTGTCCAAAGCAATCATGCTTTCCGATCTCCTACACATCCCCGACTATCAACTTTCGCTGAGGAAAAAGCTCTTGCTCGGGCGCGAATTTCCCGGCTGCATGAAGGAGATAACAGCATTTGGGACCGTCTTGCCGAGTGGAAGAAAATTGCTGTCGCCATCAGCGATAAATTCACACTCAACAAAAAACAACGCTTAGTCTTTTTCCTCAAAGTTGATGATCGCATGAAGTGCCTAATTCCGAATCCTGATCGCAAACCTTTTCGCCTCATTATCGCTGGCCCTGGTGGAACAGGAAAATCCCACATATACGACGCGCTGAAAGCATTCTACGACGAAGTCGGTATACTGCCCGAATTGAACTTCACAGCGCCAACAGGGGTGGCCGCGAGCAATATCCATGGTTCTACCACGCATCAGGAACTCGCTCTGCGAACAAAATACTCAGCTCTCACGAAAAACAACTCAAAAGCGCTCAAAGAGCTTACCGCCAGACTTGAATCAACTCGTACCCTCATCATTGACGAGTACTTTTTCCTTGGATGCGATGACTTCGAAAAGCTCTCCCGAAACATTAATCTTGCTCGAGGATGTACCGATGATCCATTCGGAAATCTCGACCTCATGCTATCTGGTGACGAATACCAGCTTACCGGTCCCAAAACCACTCCCCTCTTCGATCACGAATATGTTTCGTTGAATCGAAACACGTGTCACCTGCAGCCATTAAATCCCGGTGTCCGTCAAAAGTTAACAGCTATAAAAAATTATTGGTCCATCGAAAACTGTGTTGTTTTGGATGAAGTGGTCCGACAGAAAAATCCCCGATTTGTCGCATTACTTAACCGTCTGCGCCGTGGAAATTGTACCACTTCCGGCGAAGATAATGACCTCGACTTCCTGAACCAATTCCGCATTGGAACAGCTGGGTCCAAAGTCGATCCAGCTTTTGCCGATGTATTGCGATGGATTCAACCGCCGGGACATGGTGCCCCACTCATCACATATACGAACCATGTCCGGAATACTCACAATTGGTTGATGACCCAAGCTTTTGCACATGCTACCAATCAGGAGTTCGCAGTCTATTACTCGGAGGATAGCATTGGCAAAGGGAGGAACAAGACAGTGCTTACAGGCCAAAATGCAGAAGATGCTTGGAACACTCCGATAAAATCTCTAGCCGATGATCTCAGTGGGAGATTGCCTCTAGTGATTGGGATACCGGTTTTGGTGACCGAAAATCTGGCCGTCGAACTAGGTATCTCGAATGGAAGCGGCGGTATTTTGGTCAGCGTCGAGTATGAAGCACGGAACAGCCGCCGTTATGCAATATCTGCAGAACTCGACCTTCCTCTCTACACATCATTGGATCCAAACGCAGCCCATCCTCATCGCGTACGAATTCCTTTGTTCTCTGGGTCAATTCAGTTCACGAAAAGAAACGGAAAGAAAACATACAGTGCCACACGTCGTCAGCTTCCTATCATTGCAGGATTCAGCTTCACTGCCCACAACTCTCAAAGCCGTTCTTTGAACGCAGCCACCATTCATCTCGAGAGTTGCACGTCAATCACAGCATCATATGTGATGTTATCCAGGATTAAATGTGGCGAAAACGAGCTCGATGGTCTCGCAATATTAGGCCAAGTGAAAACAAAAAACATCGAGAACCATGCGCCACAGGAAGTCCGCAACGAAGAAAAAAGACTAAAACAGCTGGCGCAAGCGACATTGGAACGAGCGAGAGAAAGTCTTGAATGGTATCTGGATTTGACGAAAGACAATTTTGACTAGAATATATTTTATGGCCTCTAGATAGAATACACCTCACGAAATGCCCCGGCATTGCAATTTGATACGCACTCGTGACTTTTACACTCGGACATTGTTGAGTATTTTTGGTCGTGCAGTGAAAACAAGAAAATGCGAGTGTCTCCTACTACAGACCCAGACTATGACAGTATCAGTTAACATTGAAAAATACAAAGCAGAGACTCACGAAACTATGCAGTGCATAGACTTGGCAAGTGATGTCGGCTTATCAAGTCAGCAGCGCCGTCTCATACAAAAAGTATGTAAGATCCCGCACAAACTTGTCGCACTTGTCCTCTGTGATCTTCCACTCCTTGATGGTGACCTTGTTCGGGTTCAAAGACATTGGCGGCAACAACCATATGAAGTTTGATTAATCAATCCCTGTCTCAACACAAAATCAGGTTTAAGCAATGCTCTGTTTAACCTGTTTAACAGTGAAGCTATCCAGAACCAGTTCAATACAGGATGCATCCATTGTTTATGTCCTGTTCTGTTAAACCAAAAACATCACCTTTTGTCAGTCTCCTCCCCGTGGTGCTGTTCTGTTAATCCGTTTTGTTAATCAGAGCTTTATTAATCTGTTTTTGTTAATCAGAGCTTTGTTAATCCATTTTTGTTAATCTGTTTTTGTTAATCAGTCTTGTAACTTATCAAGCGGTGTATTACTTACTTTTTGAATGCACCAGTTGTCTCTAAGTGCAGTAACACTTGAACCGTGTTGCATACAGCTGCAGACTGTAGGCAGTCAATTTGGACATAGTGAGGTTAGTGGGTGCCATCATCGAAATCATGTACCTTGTGTGATGCACCGGTGTCAGCAATTACAAAATTTGCACAAACAAGGCTGTTCTGATTAACACTTCTGTTAAACCTTGAATCTGGGAGACACAAAAGGAGAATGATGCAAATTGTGCTCTTCTGCACAGACAGTGGAAGCCAAGTTTCTGAAAAAAATTATTCAGGTCCTCATGCATAGTCCCCATGGATTGAATCACTGTTGGAAGAATTCCAGGCAAAGTCCACTACTATATAATCCCAACATTGCAAGTATTCCAACAGTTTGGCTGTCCAAATACCGGTTGACCAATGCTTCTTCAACTTGGACAAATGTATTATATCACAACTTCAGATCATACAGTGTGTTGCTGATTATATCCACCATTTAGAAAAAATAACATTGCCTGATGGGGAGTGGTTGCACATTGTGTCAGAGTGGCATATTCTCTCTTCCTCTACCTGGCGCTTGAGCTCATTGGTACCTGTCTATTATCACTGATGACTCTCTCTCACACTGAAAAAGGAAATGTTCTTGGTATGATAAAAACTGTCTATGAAACTGATAGTATCATTGCATGTTTTTATTTGAGCTGAAACTACGAGTAACAGTTGAAATATGAAGTGAAACAAGATATGCCATCACTCCGCTCTGGCTGAGCAGGTTCAATAAAATTTTGTAAGCCATTTCAAGGTCTGTCTTGTGCTCCAAACCAACGTATCACCCTCTTTATAAAATAACGCGTGTCTCTGTCTAAAGCTTTTTAAGCTCCGCTGATACAGTACACCCCGGCACCTCGCCACTTTGATCGCTGATGGCTTTCTTTTATACCGGCTCACAGGCGCTCACACATCCCACGCATACGGCATCGCCGGCACTATGTCACCTTTACGGCACCTTTTCAACAACCTTTAGACAGACACCGCCTCACAGATAAAGGTGGCCGTGGCCAATAACTGGCGCTGAAACCAAGCTGAAACCACTGAGTCGGACTGCGGGAATTCACTGAAACCTCCTAAACCGAAGTGGGGGACCGCTTCGCCTTCGGGTCCCCCGCGCTCTTGTCAACTATACAGCATCGGAATTTGTGAGATATGATTGAATAGAATACATACTACAACCGGTCCTGCAAACACTAAAAGCGGAATGAGAACTCCCCTGCAGCATGAAGGCTGATCGCACCCTGGGAAAAATTTCACCGTGTCACTGTTCGACTCATTGCATGATTGAAAGGGAAATTGTTACCGGCAATATTTTCCAAGTTCATCGCACGTCGCGAGACAGAGCAGTGCTGCCGTACTGGATTAATGTGATGGTATAGAGGATTTGGAAGGACAACTCATCACTTTTTTTGACAGTCGTCCTTCTCGACATTGAGGTTCCCACCAACCTATGTTAGCATAGTACTTACGCTATGTAGTTACAGCATAGTGTACTTTCGTGTACATCACGTGCCCCTTATGCGTTTGCAATAGAACCACTACGTTCTGGGCCAAACACAAGTTCTGAATCTTCCTCGTTACCTCAAGATCGATACGGGCGATACCTCCAGCGGATTTATGCTGACACAAACGCATCCCAGGTGGCTCCTGGTTAATAACGCCAGTCCGTATCGATTCTTCGACATCGGCGGCCACAGCGACACTCACGCGACCACGGCGCAATGCACAGCAACTGAGGAGCTCGCAACCGCGGACCGCAGCCGAACGGACAACGGCAGCCTCGACACTCCAAGAATCCTTCGCACAGCCAACTCCGTGCTAACCGTAGTCCATGCGACAAGGGACGCAGCAAGACACGACGACGACGGCAGAGACAGACTGGCTAGGCACTGGAGGAGACAAAGGATCTGGCAAAGCGATGCCGGGCAGACCCTATATGGATGACTGCCTGCAATGGTACGTCCATACCGTTTCGAGCATAGCTGGCGGGGACGTATGCCAGCCAAAATGGCTATGGCACGTCGCAATCCCACGGCCGGAAATGGGGCAGCGAGCCCCAGGATCCATCTCAATGAGGGCCGTAGGCGCTCGCTCGCAACGGGCAGCGCACGACGGGCAGCTTGACGAGGGCGCCACGTCACCATGTCCCCGGTCAGGCAGGCGGCACAACGATGCTCGCACTGGGATTCCGGGCTGCACGGCCAACTGGCAATCGTGCAGAAGACCTCGCCACGCTCGGAAGAGCGCAAGACTGGTCGAGGCAAGCGGACGCACCTGAAGCGCCGCAGATGCACGCCACGAGCGTTGCACGTCAAGACCTCACGTCGGCATCACACCACGAGCACGACGGGACGCGTAGAGGACGAGGTGAGCGAGGAAGCACCTTCGCCTCGCGCGGGAGGCACCGACGCCGAAACGGCGCAGCGCGACACCACGCGCACACTCCTCAAGACCTGCACGCCCAGGGGGAGCTCATTCTCTCCACAACGGCAGGCACCGCAAGGGGAGAATCGAGGGCGGTCCCCGCATGGGAGGACTCGCTCACGGTGGTCATCGACACCACCAATTGGGCACGAGCGGCAGCGACAGGGGGAGCCAGCCAGGCGATGCACGACGAACGGCAGTGCGATGCGCGACGCCACCGGCACGACGCACGGCATACGCACGACACAAGTGGGCCATTGATGCACCACCCGCCACCACGATGCACACATTCCACAACCAGGCGCCCGAGCCCAGCTGCACGCCGACTCGACTCGTGATCCACGCGCAACAGCGCATTCCACCTTCCTTTACCCACGCCACGGACAACGTACCGATGGCGCTACACATTCTTTCAACCGAGCTCATCTCGGAGGGGCCGACTGTACTGGACCGCTTGGACGCAGCTTCAGCGCGGGCAGAGGTCCCGATCGGCAACATCCGGAGTGGCAGCAATGGAGACTTAGACGGACAACCTGAGGACCAGCGCGTTTTGCACCTCAGGGGGAGCACTAGTATGTTATTCCACCTACTCTATTTGTTTCCATTGTCGCACCCTCTATTCGTTTACTACTTACTCAAGTCCACTCGCTGAGGGGGAGTGTTAGCATAGTACTTACGCTATGTAGTTACAGCATAGTGTACTTTCGTGTACATCACGTGCCCCTTATGCGTTTGCAATAGAACCACTACGTTCTGGGCCAAACGCAAGTTCTGAATCTTCCTCGTTACCTCAAGATCGATACGGGCGATACCTCCAGCGGATTTACGCTGACATACCTAGGATGAACGGCGGGATCAGCGGCGTGATTGGGAAGCGAGCAGAAATTTTAAAAAGCCAAAATACACTCCATGTGGTATGGTGGTGCAGACAACAAAAGAGTGCCTCGGATGACCTATCAGGTCATTGCAGATTAGCAGTTCCTGGAATGAATTTGAATCGCACCACGGGCATCGGACATGTTCGTGATGTTCTGTATGTCAGATGGAAGCATCCGTCAGCCTGAATCAAAGTGGGAGAATAGAAAACAAAGCGGGCGAACAAATGTAACATCAAAAGATTGAACACTTGATCCGCGCTCACTTTGCCAAGCAGAACCAAGAGGAAAAGCTCAAAGCGGATGACTGGGGTCGAAACAAAGAGCTTGGATGTGAACAGCTCTCCTCAGCTCGCGAAGCCGGTGAGTTGCGACGTGAGTGTTGGAAGTCGAGATCAGTTGACGAGCCGAGAGCGCTGGTGAAAGTACTGAAAGTATGTTGCCCTAAACAATCATAGTGGGAGTTTGCTAGCAGTCTTCGAGACGTCCCATAGCAGTATGTGTTGCAGCGAGCACGAGGTTGCGGTCACGACTTGCGTGGCTTGAATAGAGCATCCGACAGCCTCTGGTCATCAGCGACTTGAACGATCCGATGGTACGTAGCTCACAATCTTGCATACGCAGGCAATCTTGACAATCTTCGAGCTTACAGGCTTCGTTATTGGGACTTAGAAACTTGAGGCAGTGTATTGAATTCTTGAATAGAGGGAGGAATCAAGTGTTGTGACTTGAGGACAGCCAGTATTGATGCCAGACAGAGGGCGGGGGCCGCATTGAGGAACCATACGGACAGCAGCTAGTGCATTGGATGATGGGGGAAGAAAGGAAAGGACGAGCGGCAGATTTAGACACCTCTTTCTTTTGAACGGCCTTTGAGCGGTGCAAGTCGTGGACATGCGGTCAACTGAGAATGGAAACCATGCCATAATGAGGGCCCTCGAGGCCAAGATTTGATGCCGAAAATTAGAGTTCGGCGCTAGGTGAGCGCTCCGTCGAAAATAAACAGTGGATCCTCGGGAATCGGCGAGACATGGGAGAAAAAGAAGAATGTAAACAGTGTCCAAATAAAATCAGGACATCTGCTTAATATACGAGTAATGGAAATAAGTACTTCCAGAAACACTTTCAATGACACAAAGAATGGTAGTTTCTTTTTTCAAGGTCAGACTCACCCTGTGGAGTTTGAATCACATACTGATGTGACCGCTTTCATGCAAACACAGGAGAAGGCTTTGGGCTTTGGATGAATTTTTGTGGATGCATGAGCAGATAAGCTGTGTTTTTAAGTGGGATGTTACCATGAGTTAGTTAAAGACCTCTACTATATAATCCAGATGCCGAAGAACACTCCATGAGATCAAATGGTCACATGATTCACTTCCACTTGAACAAGGCACCAAGTTGCGAACATATAATAAGGATTTAGGCTTCCTGTGAATTTTGTGAGGTGCATAGGCATGTGGGCGATGGATCGAACAGGATACTAACAGTATCTTGCCAAAGGTTTCTACTATATAATTCAGATATCATGACGCACTTGACATTTGGCTGGGGTGGCATATCAATATTGTGTTTATTCATGACTCTTGAGCACAGATAACAGTCTCACTCAGTGGTGAGAGTACCTGACTAGAATGCTTTAGTCCAGAAGGCTACCACAACATGTCTCAAGTCCAGTGTGATTGTGTGGTGGCACAAGCTTGTTACATCACAGTCACAGTTGTCACCAGGAATGCTCACCTTACTTTTGCACACATTCCACACACTTCCTTGATTTGCTCTCGAGGAAATCATTACTACATCTCAGCTACTGCCCTCTTTTTGATTTACTGCACCGGAGCTGGCCAACCTTCTCATAGCCAGAGAGGAGCTTGCACCCACTCCAAGGCCATTCCATCGATGTAGCAATGCCACTCCTTCAGCATCACTTTCATCGCCTACAGCATCACAATATCGAATTGAAGTACTTGCTTGTAGACTGGCTCCAGATCTATCAGTGAGGTTCTGAGCTGGCGTTGTTGCTATCAAAACACAGGACCTTGACTTCTGCTATATAATCTTGGCTGCATGCTTGATTGAACACCTGCTTGTTCTCTCCTCATGTATAAGAGGAGACAAATTGAGCTCATCAGCCAGCATGTCCATGTTCCGATTCAGAACCCAACTGTGAAACAAGTCCAGCACACCAAAACTTCTGCAGCTGATAGCTCTGTCCACACACATGTTCTTCACAGATTTCCTGTGGCTCAACCTCCGCACCTGTTGCATTTGAATCCAGATCCTATAATTGTTGAGAGCAGGCCAGAACCAGCAGTTGGCTTTCCAGAAATAGCACCAACAAAATCCACGATGAAAATGTGAATTAAATGCTGATCCCCGATGGACTTGATCAGGTGATCCGAGAGCACAGCTGCCAGGTGGTCCACACAAGGCACATAACTTCAATGATGACCTCCTGTAGTTTACACACCACCACAAGTCACTAGCTGCTTCTCTTGCATCTAAAACCTTTGTTAGGCTGTAAGACATCATGACAGTAACAACTTTGCCCATGTACCCAAGAAATATTTTTGAGCCGAACACATCTATCCAAATGTGTCACGGCCCGATAAACAGTTAATCAGGTTAATCAAAGCATTGCTTAAACCTGATTTTATGTTGAGACACAAATTGATTAATCAAACTTCATATAGATTCTTTTGGCGGCGGTACCAGTTTCACAGACAACACATAACACAAGTGAAGACTCAAAAACTGCGAGGAATAAATTGCAACAAAATGCATCGAGAAGCGAAGTAGCCAAGAAATTCAAATTGAAACGTTGTCGTCATTGGCGGCAAGGGCGACACATCGTCAATGGTACGGACTTCGCAAACGGTGATAAATGCGTCAAGGGAAACCTAAAACACAGCGGTGAATGAACTCCTGCCTGACTAACATTGAACTCGTCGACTCGACGGACTCAGAGGCCAATGACATGGAGACTAGAAGGCGATAGACTCAGGTCAAAACAACCGCAAATAATCGTCCGTCACACACTGCATGCAAGATACTCCGCAAGCTCAGTAGCTTCCATACAACTTGCATCTCATTGGTGGCTACTTCTGGTACTGGATTGCAATTGAATACGCAAAAACATGGGAAACTCTGCCGACATCCACCAGCCCTGAACAGCCGACGTATGTCCACCAAGGCGAAGGTTTTTGAACGACTCAAAATTAGAAGGTTTACTAGCTATTTCGAGCTTTGAAAAATTCTTAAAAGGCGCTTGCTGTATGGGTCCGCAAAATTTCGCCCTCGCTATCCATCTGTACTGGAATAACAATGATCGAGTCTCAACACCGCGGCGCCGGCCATATCCACATGCTTTTCATCCGTAAATATCATTTCATATTCTTCTGGAGAACATACCACTCAAATCATTGCAGTAATTCCTCTTCTGAATGCTCCAGAAGCCATGCCAGTCCAAATACAATATTATTGGCACGGTAAGTTCACTCTGCGCAGCACTTCATATCTCAACCTATCCAGACATCCTGAAGCAAATTCGTACCAAAAGCACGCCGGACACAATCTCTCCTCACGCTACACACTAAGATCAAACAAATGCAGAAATAATTGCTCAAATTCAAGACTCAGCGATTTCGGGTGTTGATCGTTCTTGCGCTCGTCATAAAAAATGTACCAATTCAATTGAACCCCATTATCGCGCGTCTAGCCCAAAATGAATCAGCCTTAAACTTCAACATCAAACAGTCTTCCATTTCAACGGCAACTTTTCATCTTCCCTTGCCCTGAATTATTCCCCTCCGCTGCGCAGCCAAAAACCGCAGCGCAACTAAATATACCTTCTGTACCCTTCCACCCTTGCTTGACGTTCCTCTCTATCTCTTTCCCCCACCATGTCGACTCCGACTTTTAGTGCACCATTCCACCGCAACACTCTTATGCGAACAAAAAGTTATGTTGCTAGTTCGCTCTTCGAGTCATCCTTTGCCTTCAAAAAGTCAGGGGGGGCGAACGTCTTGACCGAGGTTGCTGATGGTCCATTCGATCCTAATGCCACTGCCCCGGGAGATGGAATTGCTATCGTGGTTGGAGTAGTGTCTGAATCCAACCTCAGGGTCAAGCCGCTGGGCAATTGGACCAGATTTTCCGAGACAGAGTACAAGAAAACTATCCAGACCGCCAAGTACACCATGCTATTGATTCCTCCTGGTACTTACTGAACTTTTTACTTGTTCCTACACTGACTTGCTTTTTCAAACAGAGAATGACCCCGCATTTGCAGTTGACTTTCCTAGCTATGTCACGAAATTGAAGAACCTTCAAAACACAGTTTCGAAAACAAAGAACAATCTCTGGCTCATTTTCGAGGATAACAAACAAGACACGATCCGATTCGCAACTCCTGTCTTTGAACCAAAGGTACATGCATTGAAACACCCAAAATAACTGCCGTATCTGATAGTATGCCTTCAGTCTTCTGATTCAAGTACTCGTATATTGCCATTAACTTAAAACCTGCGCTAAGATCGTCACAGAACCCACTGTGGACATGAAATCGTGGCCCGTTCCCACCGAGGCCCGTGACGCTTTCGAAAAAATTGTAGAGGAGTATGTCATCCGCGACTTCAATGTTTGGGATGTCGATGGAACTCGACTCGATCCGGAATCTATCCCATCAAAACTGCCGGGCGCTCTAGTCGAAGTTTATTTTGGTATCATTCACCACTCATTTCCCAAGGACGATTCATTTTCGGGTATTCATCCTAATCAACATCATGTCCCCGTAAACTCACCCGCCATGTCAGGGATCGTAAATCAGATCATTATTCTGCGGGCAGCACCTGTAAAAAATCCAAGCCCGTTCAAGACCAATAAGCCATACAGACCTGCCGTGTTGTCGCCCGCAGAGGTTCACGCCCAGGAACAGCGCGCCGTAAAGCTGTTCACTAAACCGATCTCCGCTCCCGGCCCTTCCTCTATCTCATCGACCGCAGATTCTACCATCACAGGTATGTAACACAACTCACAATCCTGGCATCTGTAACCTGAACCTGTTAATTTCTAGATAGTACACCGCCCGAAAAACGCAAGGCAAGCGAGGAACCTGAAGGTCGTAGCCCGAAGCGCATTGAAACTGGTGGAGAAGGCAACGGAAAAGAGTCTGTTTAAAGAGCTTCAACGAAGTCTCAAATAGTCCAATTCGGATTCATACTTACCAACAGTACTGAAGTACCTGTGTCGCGAATCGACCAAATCACATGTAAAATTGTCCCAGACTTGGAACGTTCTGTTTGTGCCACGCCGCTTGCCGGCCTCTCTCCAAATCATGGTTGCTGAAAGGGGAAGGTCATGGGATCAAATGTGGTTGTGTGCTTCCGCTTTGCGTCCTTGAAGCTTGAAGACTGAACGGGAAACGTTGGCCCCTCTTCACTATGGTTTACTTCTAGCAAATGTTTTGGTGGTATAAATGTTTGGCTTCATTCTATTCTCGCTCATCGAGGCTCTGGTGGTCGACGCTCGGTACTTTAAATTCTAGGCTGCGAAGACGGAGGAAAACCTGGATTTAACTGCTTCAAGAGCCAAGCTGCATAACTTGTAGTCGCTTTATTCCTATACTGGATTCATATCTTCTCGCTGCTCAAAAAATTCAGGACACTGATACCCTCTTTCTCGTTCATATATCTCGCTCATTAATGTAGTCCCGAATTCCGTGGCCTATATGCAGGAAACCCCCAGTACTTCTCTGACATTTCCAGCCCAAGAATTTCACGCGTTGAATTCACCGGGTGCCCCCCACAAAATTCGGACTGTGTAGATTTTCGTTCCTCAAAATTTATACCCGGTATCGAGCAAGACTGAAGAGAAGATATAATCCGAAGATGAAAACCACGCTGCCCCGCTTTCAATGGATCTGTTAGCCAAATGGATATCAATTTTTTGCTGTATTTGAACTGGCTCGCTCGTGGCATGATTACTCAACTCCGACCATAGAACATCCATCCTCTCTGTGCGGTGCAAAATTTTTTTCAAGAGGAACCCCGGAATCTTCGACGTAGCCTTGGTTGATATATTCATCCTAAATTTCATGTTATCGACCATCTTACCCTAGCTCAGACAGGCATCCGCGATCCAATCCATAGTCCCCGCCAGCGGATGGCCTGGATACGAAGTCGCATCTAACTTGGCAACTATTGATGGTGCTCAGCTTGTCAGCCACGCCCCCGGACCTCCCGGTCAAGAATTACTTCTGTACGTGAAATTTGCAGAAAATTTCGGGTTGAATTCAACTTGTTTTGGACTTCGGCTTGTTTGCCGAGAAACCAGCCGGCTACCTAGCAAGTACCGTCTATGTTTCTGCCTTTGTCTTACTAATTAACAAGTTTTGATTGATATGCACGCTACCGTGCATCTCGAACAAAGCCTTGCCTTGAATGGAACAAAGTTGTCAAATTCGGCATTAGTACCTGTGCGCCGAGGATCGGGATCACAGGTTCCGCGACGCCGGGAGCTAACCATCCTTTCCTTAAATTGCACATCATGGGTGGCTCAAAATCAAATTCTCTCCGCGCTGCTTATCTTCTTCCTCTTCCACAGCCAGTCTTCTCTCATTTCTGGAACAAATGCACCGATACCTGTCTCTCGAAAGACTTTCATTGTTCCCCATATCCATCCGCGTGGGTCGTCTGAATCCTTTCGCGGTATCTTCGATGTCTCAGATCTTGTGCAGCGGTTCGCCATCCCAGCAGCCAATGGCTCCGCGGATGATTTCGAGCGTTTACTTGACCTTGTGGTAAACGACCCTCACAGATGCACCCAGTGCCTTCCGGTGCTGTACGCCAACCTCGATCCCATCCGCATCCCGGACGACGAGAACTTGCATACGGACGCTGTGAAATGCGCAGGCTTTGCCCTGGAAGCGCTGAACAACTTCGAACACGCGCCGAAATCCACCTGGCCGGACCTCTGGCCGCGCATCTGGGCTTGGATCGTCTTCTTTGAAGCTTACCGCGAGTGTCTTGTAGACCCTTTCGCGCGCCCGTTCACGTGCTTCGAGCTCCTCGGATTTTTGCTCGCATCAAATCGTCACGCGCCCACCAAGGCGGACGTTAGTCGAACTGTCGGCGTGCGTAGGCTCGTTATGGTGGCCTGGTTCGCAGTCATTTCAGATTCTGAGAAGCCGCAAGAGCATTTGGCGTTCCCCGACTTGTGCACTGTCATCCGCGACATGAGCTTCGACACCCCTCAGGATTTTGAGGAGGTCCTCGATGGCGTCGACGGTGCTTACAATTTCGGTTATGTCGTCGTCCAATCGATCAAACGCCTGCTTGCGACAGAGAGACCTTATCTCTCGGATCAGAATCTTGTCCTCTTGACCGACATTCTTTCTTTCCTTCAAAATCTTGGGAACGACAAAATCATCTCGCCAGCACTCATGGAAAATGGCGGAGAACTAATCATCACTGTGGCCGCGATGGCATGCTACGACACAGATTACGGGGACCGTTCTGCTGCGCAGCAGAAAGCCGTGCTGCTGTCCCTGAACGCTCTGAGCCCCATGCTTTCTTGCCATCGCGCGATGCGTACCGCACTCGCATCTGGTCTCCTCCAAGCCATTCTCTACTGCGCGACGATTTCCCCGAGTGCGAGAGATCCTTCCGAGACGCAGGGGTTAAGACAGATATTGAGCTGGACGCTGCCGGGATCCACCGTTTTCCAAACCGTCCTTGAGGAGTTGGAAACTCGATTGCCAAGCGTCAAGCCTCTTTCAGACAGCCCCGACTTTCAACGATGCTGGATGCACGACGACTGGGTCAGATTTACGATCTTTGCTGACGACCGGATTACCTTCATGAAACATGTTCAATCCAGCGACTTTGTTTCGTCCAAGGCGTGCGATAACATGGAGGTGAGCAGCTAGCCCGATGTTCGTTCCCCTACGAATTTACATTGATTTGCTTTTAGTGCGGTGTGATACGACCCAAGACAGAATTTAGACGTTGCTCTCACTGTCACCAAGTGTATTACTGCTGCTCCGATTGCCAGAAAATCGACTGGAAAGTTGGTGGCCATAGAGAAGCATGCCAATCGATCCGAACGTTCGCATCCAGTGCGCAGCTCTCTATATATTCTTCTTACCTTGATTCGATATTGATTTGGATTTTCAGAAAATAAAGATCTAGGAGCGCGGAACTTGCATTTCATGCGGGAGCTACTCCCCCGGGATATAACTGAGCACAGATATTCGAACAGCAGTGTGATCCCTTCCAGTCAGCTCCCCTATTTGCTGGATCTCGTTCAAAGCGGCAAGTCAGACCCGTTCGTCAGCATCATGGACTATTCATTCAAAGGAACTGCATCACTATGGCTGGAGGGAATATCGCGGGTGCAGGAAGTCCATCCATCGCAGCACATCCATTGGGAAGAGTACCTTTCGCGGATGTCCCGAAGCCACGGGCAGATGGAATTGCACCTCATGATCGTCCCGGAAGGGTTCATGTTTCAGGAGCGCTGGGCGCCCCCGACGCGACACTTGATGTTCCCGCAACGGTCCGAGTGCCCCGCACTTCACAACAGTGTCCGCCGTCTGGTACAGGTGGATGGGCGCAACGTGCAAGAGGCAGATATACAGCAGCTGCTCACTGCAAATGACAATGTACACAAAATCCACTAGAAATTGCCGGTACCGATCGACATCTCCCTGTTGTCAATGTGCATATAGAGTCAGAACTTGTTCATTCGGTGGTATCCAACCTTGATCGCCAATGGTTCAACCTGCAACGCATACACCTGTGGGTTGAAGTTGGTGCCACCAGACGCGTTTTGAATAGTATAACCATGTTGTGGAATTTTAGCAATATTGGCTCTTGCTTTACGAATGATTCTGTTCAGATATGCACAATCGAAGAATGACTGAACGTGCCGGCCACGATTCGGAAATCACCGAATGGCGGACCTGCGATGCCGAAATTAAATCTCCGCCGTGTGAGCGCTACTATATCTTTCGACGTGCTTGGGAAGTCCGAGCTCTCTCATCTCTGAAACGGATGCATCGATTACTGCGATCTGAAGCGCTGTCTCGACTGCCTATATCCATTCGCGTGCGTCGTACTTTGACATTTGTCAACATGTTTCAGCCCACTGAGATTCTCATGCAGCGGTTTGCCATTCCTGCCGCCAACGGGTCCCCAGATGATCTCGCCCATTTGCTTGACCTGGTGGTGGATGATGAACACAGATATACCCAGTGTCTTCCTGTGTTGTACGCCAACCTCGACCCTGATCGCATCCCGGACGAAGAGCACCTGAATGCCAACGCCGTGAAATGTGCGAACTTCGTCCTTGACTCACTCGCCGACCTCGAATACGCACCAAAATCTACCTGGCCTGAGCTCTGGCCGCGCGTCTGGGCTTGGATCGCCTTTTTCGAGGCTTATAGTGAGTGTCTGGCGGAGCCTTTGACACGACCGCATGTGCGCTTCGACCTTCTCCGATTTGTGCGGACATTCGACGACGACGACACCACCGAGGACATCAATCGAACTTCCGGCTGGCGCACTCTCGTTATGCAGCCTGGTTAATGATTTTGGAGTCCGAGGATTCGCTCGAACACTATGTGTTCCCCGACTTGTGCAGGGCCGTCGGCGACATGGAAGTTACCACTGAAGAAGAGTTTGAGGAGGTCCTCGATGGCGCCCAGGGGCCTAATAACCTTGGATGTGTTGTTGTGCAGACGATCGAACGTCTGCTTGTGACGAACAGACCCTACATCTCCGATAGCGGGCTTAGTTTCTTGACGCTCATCCTTCTGTTCCTCGAAAATCTTGGGCAACACAAAACTATTTCTCCAGCACTCATGCACAATGGAGGAGCTTCAGTCTTCACCGCAGCCGCGGGTATATGCCACGAGGTAGATCGCGAATACGACCGTTCCGCCGTTCAGCAGAAAGCGGTGCTGCTGTGCTTGAACGCTCTGAGCAGCATGCTTTCTTGCCATTCGGCGATGCGTAATGCACTTGCATCGGGCCTGCTTCACTCCATCCTCTACTGCGCGACTATTTCCCCCGATAAAAGACTTCCCTCGATGCGGGGATTGGAACAGATCTTGACTCGGACGTTACCGGGATCCACTGTGTTCCAGACCGTCCTTGCAGAGCTGGACACTCAATTACAAGAGGTCAGGAATACTTTGGAAAGCCCCAGCTTTCAACGGTGCGACCGCATTGCCTTCATGAAGCATGTCCAATCCAAGGATTTCGTTTCATCCAAGGCCTGCGATAACATGGAGGTCAGTTTCGGTGTTTCTCATGAGCTCCATTAATTTCAAGCTCAGTGTGGTGTAATTCGACCAAAAGCGGAATTCAAACGTTGCTCTCACTGTCAGCAGGTCTATTACTACTGCTCCGATTGCCAGAAACTCGATTGGAGAGCTGGCCACAGACAGACCTGTCAATCAATACCAATTTTCGCATCCAGTGCGTCCAAGGAAACACGATTCACTCATTCGAACTAATTTTCATTTTAGAAAACAAGGATCTAGGGATGCGGAACTTGCACTTCATGCGGCAATTACTACAACGGGATTTAACGGAGCACAGATATTCAGAGAACAGCCCTCTAGTCGCTTCCATTCGTCTCCGTGTTTTGCGGAATCTCGCTCAAACCAGCGAGTCGGACCCGTTCGTAACCGTGATGGACTACGGATTCCCTGACGGTCCGATACTATATATGGAAGCAATATCATGGATGGAGGATTTCTGGTCCATCTCATATCCCGTTTATTGGGAAGAGCACATTGCGCGAATGATGCGCAGCCACGGGCGGATGGAACTTCATGTTATGATCATCCCTGAAGGTTTCATGTTCCCGGGACGGTGGGGCCCTCGCACTCGACACTTGATGTTCCCTCAGCGATCTCAGCGCCAAAGCGTTCGTCATCTTTTAAAAAGCGGTGACAGCAACGTGCAAAAAGCAGACATACAACAGCTACTCACTGTACATGACAGCGTAGTCAGAATCCACTAGAAATTTGCTGGTATTCGAAGGAGCTTGTCACTTGAATAGCGACGTAGTTCACACTTTGAGCATGCATTGGCGTTGTTCAAGAATGATTCTCTCACGTGCGACAAACAAGTTCACAAGTTGAGTGCGTTGGCGGATACCGGAAATCACCGGATCCGCGATGCCGCGAGGGCCATCAGATCATCTCTTTGACCGCTACTATTTCCTTCAGTTCTTTGAAATCCGGGCTCTTTCACTTTTTGAGACGAATGCACCGCTCCTTGAGATTGGACACACTTTCCTTACTGCCGATATCCATTCGAGTGCGTCGTCCTGAGGCCGTCAATCTATCCACGTCTGACGCTATATCCAGCGATTCGCCATTCCTGCGGCCAACGGGTCGGTGGATGATCTCGACCATTTGCTCGATCTAGTGGAAGATGACGCGGCCAGATATACTCAGTGTCTTCCCGTGTTATACGCCAATCTCGACCCTGATCGCATCCCGGACGAAGAGCATTTGAATACAGACGCCGTGATATGTGCGAACTTCGCCCTTGACACACTCGCTGAGAAGCTCGACCACGTGCCAAAATTCACCTGGCCTGACCTTTGGCCGCGCGCCTGGGCTTGGATTGTCTTCTTCGAGGCGTATCGCGAGTGTCTGCTGGAGCATCTTACACGACCGGACGTGTGCTTAGACCTCGTCGGATTTGTGCGCACCTTCAACGACCACGAGACTACCAAAGCGGACATTACTCAGACTGTCGGCTGGCGCGCTCTTGTTATGCAGGCTTGGTCAACGATTTTGAAGTCCGACGATCCGCCAGCACACGAAGTGTTTCCCGACTTATGCATGGTTATTCGCGACATGCAGATTGACACCTCTGAAAAATTCGAGGAGATCCTCGATGGTGCCAAGGGCGCTACCGACTTCGGACGCATTGTTGTGCAGTCGATCGGACTCCTCACTGACGATGCAGGGAACGCGTTGTCCGACGAGCGCATTGCCTTCTTAGCAAGCATTTTGCTATTTCTTCGACATCTGGGGAACGAGGAGATCATCTCCCCAGCTCTCATGCGAAGTGGAGGAGCGACAGAACTCACCGTGGCCGCTGAGGCAAGCCACAAACTCGATGGCGACGCCAACCAGATTACCGTGCAGCAAACAGTCCTGCTACTGTGCATGGATGCCCTGCACCCCATGCTTTCCTGTCATGATGCGATGTGTGACGCGTTGGCAGCTGGACTCCTCAACTGCGTTGCCCTTGCTGGGTCAATTTCCCTTCATGACATCGATCCTGTCGAGATACAGAAAATAGGGCTGATCTTGACTCAGACGTTGCCGGCATCAACGGTATACTTGACTGTCTTGGAGGAGATGGTCATCCAATTGCAAAATGTCAGATATCTTGTGGATGTCCCCGACTTTCAACATTGCTGGATACGCGACGACTGGTTCAAATTTACAGCCACCGCCGAAGATCGGATCGCCTTCATGAGGCATGTTCGATCCAGCGATTCCGTCTCGTACAAGGCGTGCGATAACTTGGAGGTGAGCCCCGTGGCTTTTGCACGAATTTCATTGATTCGATCTCAGTGTGGTGTAATTCGACCAATGACGGCATTCAAACGTTGTTCCCACTGTCAGCAAGTCTATTATTGCTCCTCCCATTGTCAAAAAGTCGATTGGAGAGTTGGCGACCACAGACAAATGTGCCAAACAATTAAAATTTCATCATCCCGTGCGTCTCTGGCTTCCTATTGTATTTGCCTTATTCTCACATTAATATTTTTCCATTAAGAGAACAAGGATCTGGGCACACGCAACTTACAATTCATGAGACAATTACTGCACAGGGATTTAACTGAGCGCAGATACTTGCAGAATATTCCTGTGATCGCATCCGGTCATCTCTCTCATCTCTGTAACCTCGCTCAAACGAGCGATTCGGACCAGTTCGTGACCATCATGAACTATCGGTTCCGAGGGGATCCGCGCCTGTATCTCGAGGGAATACCGCGGCTACATCAGCTGATTCCCTCGCTGCCTATTTGTTGGGAGGAGCACGTTGCGCGGATGCAGCGAAGCCATGGGCGGATGGAGCTGCATCTCATGATCGTCCTGAATGGCTTCACATTTTCGAGGAATCCCCTGCGCATCGTGATGTTTCCTCAACGGTCTGATCGTCCCGCGTTCCACCAACGCGTCTCTCAAATTCTACAGGCGGATGGGAATGACGTACAAGAAGAAATACGACATGCACTGGCCATGGATGATGGCGTAGTTAAAATTCATTAGCTCTTCTCGATGTCAGACTCCTCTCAATCGTGAATGCATTCAAAACTTGTGAAGAGCTCGGGTAGAATACGCCGGCGTCAACTCAATCCCTGAACTCGAGGAAGCCTCCGAAGGTAAACAAGTCGTCACAGCTCCGCTCCCCACGATTGGGTCCAATTCTTATTTCAAACGCGCTAACCGCTCACAAACAAAGCTATAAGCATTCGGTGCCAAGGGAAGACAACATCTAGGAAATTCCAAGCGGGAAATTAAATTAAATTCCTGGCACACCCAGCTCTGAGCTCATTATATCCGCGTCCACCGCGCCAAAAACGGCGGGGATGTGAGGGAAGGGTGTGCCTAGGCAAGAACCCGAAAGATCCGAGGGTCATGGCGACATCCACGATGAGGAAAAGAACGAAAGAGAAGCAGGGGAATGAAGGCGACGGCGTGAGGAATAAACAGAGACAAAGTCTTCGGCTTTTTTCGCAAGTGGACAGAAAAGGACTCTGAAGGGGAAAGACACAGGGAGAGCAACGGAAGGAAGGGATGCATAGTCAAGGTAACCAACTACATGTCCCGAATGGAGTTTTGGCCACAAGGGCAACCGCGCAAGCACCACCTGTTAGTAAGTGATAGGAACGGTTGTCGACCAGAATGCACGTCCAGTCACCCTGCAGGGTGCAGCCGCGGCTACGCAGCAGTGGTTGCAGGGAGCGGGCTACACAGTGAGGGAACATTCGGTGAGCCAGACGATGCAGAAGATAATGAAAGTCGCTTACGGAGAGCACGCTCGTGGTGAAGGCAGGAGTCGCTAAAGTACATCTCTTTCCTCCTCTCCAGCCGTCTCGATCCCGCCGCATGCAAGATCCATTACATCGCCCCGTGCGACGGAGAGTTCCCGCTCCTCCTCCCGCTCTCCTACACCTATCTGTCCCTCTTCCCTCTCGCCCGTCGCGCCGCCTTCTCTCCATCATCCATCCTCCATCTTTCGTCTCGGCCACCCGTCCTAACTGTCCCATCCGCCCGCTACCCGCCCGACGCATCCTGGGCAGCTTGCCCGCCGTGTGCACCCGACCCACAGTCGGCCGCAGTGCTCGCAGCCAACACGATCGTCGTCTACGCGCCTCGGCGGGCCAGCAAAACGAATGGAGGGCGCGCTTCGCAGTAAGGACTGAAGGATGCGGCGAAGGAAGCGAAGACGGAAGCAAAAAGTCGGTGCGCAGCGTATTGCGATGCCGTGCTGTGCTTCCCTCTTCAGTCCTTATTCGTCCCACTACCACTCCTCTCCTCTCTCCCGCTCCTGTCCCCCTCCCTCGTCCTCCCTTCCCTATCCACTGCCAGCCGGCATCCGTCCTTCCCCGGCTTTCCATCGTGACCGCATGCGCCTCCACGCCATCCAGAAGTCTTGCAGGAGAAGGGGAAAAGGGAGGGTGTGCTGTGCCCCCAGTGCGTCTCCCGTGATATTTCCGTTCTCCTCCCGCCTGCACTGGTCCTCGGCCTGGTCTTGTTCCGCGCGTTTTTACCCCGATCCCTTGCCCATCGCTCTCCCCCCTCGTTCTCCCACCCGTTATGCGCCCTTCCAAGTTCGTCGTCTTCCTATCCTCACCCTCTTCCCCTCTACGCCGTCTATCCGCGTCCGCTGCACCCAAAGCGCCCGGCGAATAAAAAGCAGCTGCAGCGATCCGTGTCCGCGTGAGATGGGCTCGCAAGCAATACGAAGCACCGTCGGGACGAGGCTTGGAGAATCTTATGTGGAGCAACGGGCGGGGTGCGGGAGGATCGGCGGCTGGTCGTGCTGGGTGGAGGGAGGAAACGCTGCACGGCGTCTTCATGGCTTGCCAAGGTGCACGGCCACGACTTTCGGGTGTGCACCGAGACTGCGACACGGTTGGGCTGCAGCGCGGGCGACGCACCGCCGACATGAAGGTGCTGCGGGCAGGCAGCGTGGGAGTGAGGCGCAAGGGAGGTGGACGACCGCGCCAGCAGGAAGTGTGGGTCGTAGCGTACGCGATTCCTGTGCGTGCCCTACACCCGCTGCTTGAGGGGTGCAGCGGCAGAGAGGAGGTGGAGCGACAGCGTGGCCGCGCGGCGCGCAAGGCGTGCACGACTACATCTCCACACTTCGTGCCGAGACGTATCGTGGGCGGAAGGCGTGTGGTGACTCGATATAGCGCGATCGCACATGAGGGGAGCGGGATACAAGATGAGGGGTATTATTCTCCCAAAGACGGAGATGGGAAGCTGTATATCGAGCGCATGCCATCCGCCGGAGAGAAGGGATGGCTGCCAGGATTTCGATCGCAGCGAAAGTCGAAAGTCGAAATGGATGGCGAGGACGAGTAGGAAGGGCCGCAAAAACGGGGCACGCCGGTATTGAAGGGTAAGCCAGGCCTCGGTCGAGCTCCTTTGCCTGGGTCGCGGGGAATGCGCTATCAATGCACGCTGCGGGACTAAGCTTGGAAGACAAATCAAGCGAAGCTACTGGGACCAGACGATGTGTCCGGATGAAAACACAGGCCGGCAGCACGATACTGGATAAGTCGGACCAGGTGAGCGGTCGGCGATACGGGTCTGGTACTATCCCTTTGCCGACAAGTCAGGAAAAAGTAACGACTAGGAGACTCTGAGACGCACTGGACCGCGACAAAGCTAGCACCAGATGCAAGCTCAGAGAGGACGGCGACGCAATAATCTGAGCCTATTGCGTCCAAATTAGGTGAAATCCAAGAAAATATGACACCGAATTCACGCACTCTGTGTATTACAATACTTGCGAATCAGGTATCAAACGATCCCAGCGACTGTGCAGAACACTATTACTGTATATGGCTCGCAAAAGTTCCCAGCACGGTTCGGAATCCATTGTCATCTGCAGAGTCCAGCGTTTTGCCTCCATTCGGTTGGGCTCTTCTCGACGAAGACGCGTCCGACGGAACGAGGAACCAACACGTTGAGAGCTCAGTATTGTGGTCCAGTAGCAACCCAGAGAACGGCGATCTTGAGCGGCATCGGTTTTGGCAAGGCCAAGGTCAAGTCGAGGTGGCTGGAAGTGGAAGGACACAGTGATCCCATCACCTGTGGCTGTGTCACTCTGTCTTCCACCTCATGTCGACCCTTTCCAGCTGGCTGGTGACTGAAATGCCGTGGTAGAATCTCTGTGTCGCAAGCTCTCAAGAACAACCCTGCAGCTCAAATCTCTCATTGTAAATTTCCGGGGCTCATTACCAGCACGGCTATCCTCCCTTTAGTTGTCGACTCGTGGCTTGGTCGGTGACAAAACCAGCGAAGGATTTGGGTTCCAAAACATAGATTGAAGCCTGCATAAAATATCTTGAAACGGTGTACGGTGGCTGCTCGATTTTCTTTTGGAATTCCTGGACAATCTTCGGCGACCACTCGTTCCAAGCCCCTCGACCACAGTGAGACTCACTTCCCCTATACGTGTTTACATTTGGACACGGCAAGAACCTGAACACCAAATATGTAGATTTTATCGATAGTATCCCGAGTAGAGGTAACGCGGCAGGACGAATTTGAAACTATCTACAAGACATCGCGGGCATAATGAACTTGCAACTCGACCTCTGCGTCTGGAAGCCTCTCTCTATATCCTAGGTTTACCTCCCAGTCAGAATTGTGCCTGACGATTTCCAACTCTCCAGTGAAATTTCTTTGCTCGTGAAGGCTGATTAACTTCGATATGTACCTTCAATTCGCCCATGGCTACGCCTCATCCGCGAGATGTGGTCCTCCCAATGAATCTCGCGCAGCCCATAGATCCAGGCTATAAAAGTACAATCCGAGATATCCGTGGCTGTAGTCCAGGACAGTGACGAATGGGTCCGTTTCACTGAGAGGGGTATTTCTGTCTCCCCGAAAGGGAAGATGAGAGCTCGTGGAGCCGTGCTTTCGGTGAGTATCTGTGTTCCATGAGATCCCTGTTCAGCAATCACCTCATGAACGCCAAATTCCGCGGGCCGAAATCATTATTTTCTGGCGTAATTCAATGGTATTGCTGGTGAAGACGGAGTTCGAGGCAAGAACGCACTGCACGCGAAGGCTTGAATAGATGGACACGCATGGCGATGGCCACCAGGTCTCCAATCAATTTTCTGGCACTCCACAGAGCAGTAGTAGGCTGTTCGGCACCGAGAACACCGTCCG
Source organism: Mycena sanguinolenta (assembly GCA_014462675.1). NCBI lineage: Eukaryota > Fungi > Basidiomycota > Agaricomycetes > Agaricales > Mycenaceae > Mycena > Mycena sanguinolenta. Next base: position 1,772,958 of record JACAZH010000023.1, on the reverse strand, counting down.
GAGTGTTCTTTGTCGCGATGCACTGAGGACAGGAATCAGCATGGCGGTAGATTTTCATGCACAGCATAGAGATAGATCTGACCTCCGTGTTGTAGCATGCTTTGGGGATACCGTCTCCGTTGACTGGATGCTTCTCATGAAAACAATCTGCTCCAAGGGCAACATCAGAGAACGGCCCCAGAATTCGAAAATCCAAGATCGCGAAAAGTTTGCGGGAATGTCGACATGGGCGTAGTCTTGTCACTTCTCTTGCTCCACCGCTTTAAGAACAGTATGGTATACAATGGAAGCGGGTAGTATCCTTGCCAAGAGCCGACTTGATATCTGCAGCTCAGAACAGCTACTCACTGGCACTGAACTAAGGCTCCAACCTTTTCCATTTATAAACGTTTTAAACGGTTAAAACCGTTTTTATGTCCGTTTTGTTTACAGACTCCGACAAACGATAAACAGAAATAAAAAAAACGGTTTAAACGGTTACTTTTCTACAGTATACTCAGAGTTGGAATCTACACCAATATGGTGGAGTTTCCCAGACAACCACTTACTTTCTGCTCTTTTTCCACCTCAGCTTCCGCCCCTGAGCATGTAAAACTGCCCTCGGCGACGTTCCCCTCGACTTGAACCACAGCCAGGCAGTTGCCGAAATGCTGTGCACCAGCAACACAGGTCATTTTCCTCTTGTCTGCCCCTCAGAACATCCAAAGCCCACTCAACTGCGAAGCAAAGATGTAGACGTGTCCATTGGTGCCAAGAATCATTACAATTCCTGCCAAATTCACATACCTCCTATCTGGATTGCACGGCCCGAGAAACAATCGTTTGAAAACATTTTAAACGGTTTTTTAAACGTTTGTTTCCGTTTCCGTTTGTTTTGCCTGTCGGGGCAAACGAAAACGAAAAGGTTGGAGTCTTACACTGAACATGACAGTGTAGTCAGAATCCACTAGAAATTTGCTGGTGTCCGAAAGAGCTTATCGCTTGAATAGCGACGTAGTTCAAACTTTGGGCGTGCATTGACTTTGTTCAAGAATGATTCTCTCGCATGTGCGACAAGCAAGGAAACAAGTTCACAAGTTGAATACCGGGTCAAGCATCGGAAATCACCGGATCCGCGATGCCGCGAGGGCCATCAAATCATCTCTTTGACCGCTACTATTTCCTAAGATCCGGGCTCTTTCACTTTTTGAGACCTATGCACCGCTCCTTGAGATTGGACACACTTTCTTTACTACCGATATCTATTCGAGTGCGTCGTCCTGAGGCCGTCAATCTATCCACGTCTTAGACTCATATCCAGCGATTCGCCATTCCTGCGGCCAACGGGTCGGTGGATGATCTCGACCATTTACTTGATCTAGTGGAAGACGACGAAGCCAGATATACTCAGTGTCTTCCCGTGTTATACGCCAACCTCGACCCTGATCGCATCCCGGACGAAGAGAACTTGGATACAGACGCCGTGAGATGTGCGAACTTCGCCCTCGACTCACTGGCTAACCTCGACCGCGCGCCAAAATCCACCTGGCCTGACCTTTGGCCTCGAGTCTGGGCCTGGATCGTCTTCTTCGAGGCGTATCACGAGTGTCTACTGGAGCCTTTTGCACGACCAGACGTGTGCTTGGACCTCGTCGGATTTGTGCACGCCTTCAACGACGACGAAACCACCAAAGCGGATATCAACCAGACGGTCGGCTGGCGCACCCTCGTTATGAAGGCTTGGTCAACGATTTTGGAGTCTGTGGAGCCGCCGGCACACTATGCCTTCCCCAACTTGTGCAGGATCCTTCGTGAAATGAAGATTGGCGTCCAAGGAGGATTTGAAGAGATCCTCGACGGAGCTGAAGGAGCCACCAATCTCGGATATCTTGTTGTGGAGTCGATCGGCCTCTTTGTGGGCGAAGGGCAATCCGATATCTCCGACGACGATCTTGTCTTTTTGACCAGCGTTTTATTGTTTCTTCATCACCTGGGGAATGAAGAAATTCTTTCTCCCGCTCTCATGGAAAATGGAGGAGCGACAGACATCACTTTGGCCGCCGGTGCAGGTTACGATCGTGTCGGCGATCCGGACTGTGTCATCATTCAGGAGACCCTCCTGCTGCTGTGCATGAGCGCTCTGCATCCCATGCTCTCTTGTCATGAAGCGATGTGTGACGCGCTTGCAGCTGGACTGCTCAACTCCATTCTCCTCGGAGCCACGATCTCCCCTGATGGCCCAAGTGCTTCCGAGATGCGGGCATTGAAGCAGATCTTGACTCTGACGTTGCCGGCATCCACTGCATTCCGGGACGTCCTTTCGGAACTGGATACTCGATTGCAAGATGTTAGGAATATTTTGGAAAGTCCCAGGTTTCGAGGTTCCTGGATGTACGACGACTGGCTCAGATTTACGGCCATCGCCGACGACCGGATTGCCTTCATGAAGGTTGTTCAATCAAGGGATTTTGTTTTGTCCAAGGCATGCGACAATATGGACGTAAGTCCTCTGTGCGTCCTTTGATCCCTGTGACTTTCATTGATTCCATCTTAGTGTGGTGTAATGGGACCGAAAACGCAATTTAAACGTTGTTCGCACTGCCAGCAGGTTTATTACTGCTCCTCCGATTGCCAGAGAATCGACTGGAGAGTCGGTGGTCACAGAGAACTGTGCCAATCAATTCGGATTTTTTCACTCAGTGCGCCTCTGACTTTCTATTATCGTTGCTTTTAATATATTTTGAATCAGAAAATAAAGATCTGGGGATGCGGAACCTACAATTCATGCGGGAATTACTGCACAGGGACTTGACTGAGCACCGATACTCGAAGAATCTTCTTTTACTTCCTCTCAACCGCCTCCAGTATTTCCGGGATCTCGCTCAAACCAGCCAATGCGACCCATTCGCCACCATAATGGACTATGGAGTGCGAGAAAGTCCTCAACTGCACCTGGAAGGAATATCGCGGCTGCAAGGGCTCCGTCCCTCGCTGCCCATCCATTGGGAAGAGCACATTGGGCGGATGAGGCGTAGTCATGGGCGGATGGAACTGCACCTCATGATGATCCCGGATGGATTCGGGTTTTCGATGAACCCTGCGCGTATGGTGATATTTCCCCAACGGTCTGATCGTCCCGCCTTCCACGAACGCGTCCGCCAAATTCTGCAAGCGGCTGGGAATGACGTGCAGGAAGAAATACGACATGCACTGGCTATGAATGATGGCGTAGTTAAGATTCATTAGCTCTTAATGTCGGACTCCTCTCAATTGCAAATGCATTCAAAACTTGTGACGAGTTCGGTTGAATACACCGGCGGTAAGTCAATCCCTGAACTCGAGGACGCCTCCGAAGGTAAACCAGTCGTCGCAGCTCCGCTCCCCACGATTGGGTCCAATTTTCATTTCAAACGCGCCAACCGCTCACAAACGAAGATATGAGCATTCGGTACAAAAGGAAGACAAACATATCTAGGAACTTCCAAACAGGGAATAAAATTAAAACCCCCGGTACGCCCAGCTCATTATATTCGCGTCTACCGCACTAAAAAAAGGCAGGAGCGCGGAGGATATGCCTGGGGAAGAACCCGGAAGATCCGAGGGTTGTGGCGATATCCCCGATAAAGAAAAGAACGAAAGAAAAGTGGGAGGATGAAGGCGACGGCGTGAAGTCTCCGACTTTTTTGCAAGGGACAGAAAACGGCGCTAATAATAAAAGAAAAAAAAACGTGGGGAAGCAATGGGAGGAAGAGATGTAAATACACAGCGAAGCTAACCAACTACGAGCTCCGAACAGAGTTCCGGCCACAAGTGCACCGCGCAAGCATCGCCTGCTAGTAAGTAAAAAACGATGACCCCCAGAATGCATGTCCGGTGACCCTGCAGGGCGCGGGGGCGACAAAGTAACAGTAATTGCAGCGGAAGAGGCTAAACAGAAAGAACAGGTTCAGAGCGACGACACAGAAGATGATAAAAGACACTCGCGGAGAGCATGCTCGTAGTGAAGGGAGAAAGAGTCGCTGAAGGCGGCTAGATCTCCTACTCCCCTCCTCTCCAGCCATTTCGATCCCAGATCTGTTACATCGCCCTGTGCAACGGAGAGCTCCCGTGCCTCCGGCTCTCCCCACCGCTCTGGCTCTTTCTGCATCTCGCCCGCACGCCGCCTTCTCCCCTTCTCCCCATCCGTCATCTTTCGTCTCAGCCATCTTTCCTAACCGTCCCATCCGCCCGCTACCCATCTAACGCATCCCGGCTATATTCCCCGTCCACACGACCACCAGCTCCGCTGGGTGCTTGCACCAAAACGAGACAGCCCGATCTTGAGATGGCACGGAAAGCGGACTGGTCCCGAGGTGCTTCGTCCAATGCCAGTGCGGAAGTGTACACCGGATAAGTGCGGCGTGGTAGGGGAAGAGTGACAGAACCACGAATAATGGTGTGTGGACGCAAATCTCCGTCGAATGGTCGCGATGATGAGCCGGGCCCGAGCAACGGGAGGGCAGCTCGAAGTCGGAGAGGAGGGAATGACTGCGAGGATTTGGATCTCGGCGAAATAAAGGTCGAGGTAGATGGTGACGAGTAAGACGGGCTGTAGGAGCGGGGCGCGCCGGTATTGAAGGTATTCTCGGCGTCGGCTGAGCCCGTTTGGCTAGAGTTGTACCGGTCGCGAGGGAATACTCTGTCGATGCACACTGCGGGACTAAGCTTGGACGATAACTCAAGCGCAGCTGCTGGGAGCAGATAGATGTATGAGGAGGGAAACGTAAGTCGCCAGCATGGCCTGCGACGCTGGATAAGCCGATCCAGATGGACGGTGGCTGCTTGTCAGGAATAAGCAACGACTAGGAAGCTCTCAGACGCACCGGACCGCGACAAAACTAACATCAGACGCTCGCTCAGAGAGGACGGCGACGCAATAATCTGAGCCTACTGCGTGCAAGATAAATGTCAGATCCAAGAAAATATGCCACAAAATCACGCACACTGTGGATTACAATCCTTACGAATCAAGTATCGGACGGTCCCAGCGACTGGTCAGAACAGGGCTATATGTCGGACAAAGTTTTCCAGCACGATTCGGAATCCATTGTGATCTGCGGAGTCCTGCGTTTTGCCTCCATTCGGTTGCGCTCTTTTCGGTGAAGACGTGTCCAAGGGAACCAACACATTGAGAGCTCAACATTGTTGCCCAGTAGCAACCCATCCCCGCCGGCCCAGGAAGTGGCGATCTTGAGCGGCAACGGCTTTGGCAAGGCCGAGGTCGAGTCGAAGAAGAATATGATCCCATCAGCCGTGGCTGTGTCGCTCTGTCTTCCACCTCATGTCGACCTTTCCAGCTGGCTGGCGACTGAAGTATCGTGTTAGAATCTCTGTATCTCAGGCTCTCAAGAACAATTCCGCAGTTCAAATCTCTCATTGGAAATTTCCGGGGCTCATTACCAGCACCGCTTTCCTCCCTTTAGTTGTCGACTCGTTGCTTGGTCGGTGACAAAACCAGCGAAGGATTTGGGTTCCAAAACATAGATTGAAGCCTGCATAAAATATCTTGAAACGGTGTACGGTGGCTGCTTGATTTTCTTTTGGAATTCCTAGACAATCTTCGGCGGCCAATGAACAAGAACTCGTTCCAAACCCCTCGACCGCTGTAACGGATGTAGATGCCGATTGCATCCGTTACTGCTGCGGTGCCGAATGCCGGCTGCGGCCTGCGCCGCAGGTTGACTTTTGACTCGTAGTTGACTCATTGTGACTCGTAGAACAAGGACATAGCTAGTTTAGGAATAATGACATTGTAGACACAGTAGAGTATTTAAGCAGTAGTTAGCAAGTAGTTCAGTAGTCTTTTTGAGTCCTATACTTCATCCACTCAGCTCGGTGTGAAGTAAGCGAATCAAGGAGATTCTTGGGGGTCTGTTTGCCTTCGGCATTACCGGACCTTACAACCGCAGTGTTCTTCATTTATCCATAGTTGAATCTCCATTCTGCCGCCGGTTGACTCATATTCGATTTACCTGACGGATTACTAGCTCAATCACACTCTCCGTGTATAGCTCGCGACCCTGCTCTATCAGCAAGTCTGTGCACTGGTGGTGCTGATGATTAATGCAGCATTACTGCTGGTTTTGAGGCATCCACGGGTACCCGTGGAATGTACGATTAGAGTCAGACCTTCGGTTATAGACCAGGATGATACTTTTTGGTGCGTTTTTCAAGGTCCGAGGGTGTTCGAAAGAGGCTGGTATCGGACACGCCGCTCTGATTGTGCAGAGAAAGTTCAAAGTGAAGCGATAAGAAGAGAGATCATTGATTTGCTATCAAGAAAAAGAGAGTTTTTATGGGATGAGTTCACCGGCAGGGTTGAGGATAATTTAGCCAGAGGACGTGGAGGACGTAAGCATAGCAAGGCCATGGAGCAGTGGAGAGACAGAAAATTCAACTAGCAGGCGAAAAAGCCGAGGTGGAAACAGTGGCGCAAGTTATAGGGTCATAATCCAATTGCGTAGGATAGAACAGTCCTCTGAGGACAGCGAGAGAGTCAAGAGATAGTACAATGTACATATCTGTGCTGGAAATTGTGAAACAAATATATCCAATGACCTGATTGAGCGCAATTCGGCGCCGGTGGGTCCAGGTTTAAACCTGGGATCTTGATCACAGGCCGCACTATGGTATGAAAAATGGGCGATTTATGGGTGTAATTTGTGGGGGAGATCTGTGGGGGGTGAATTGTGGGGGCGAATTGGAAGAAAGCACGATTTGTGACACGTCTCGGCTCCAATCCACAGCAGTATATACCGCCATAGACACGGCCGTAACGGGTGCATGGACATGGTTAATACGATTCACTCCCGCACGATTCGCTCCCGCACGATTCACTCCCGCACGATTCACTCCCGCATCATGTCCGTGCTGTCGGAGAAATATGTAGAAGCTCTACAGTCACGGTGCCGTATTCTGTGCTTCACGGTTACGGTGCCCTACCTTTGACACATCTCCTCGGTCCATGCGGTGGAGGAAAAAATGGGATTTTTGCCCAGCCGAGGGGCAATGGACATGATTGCGAGCTGCGCCCAGCGAAGATCATATCATTCCAGGGATACGCACCACATGGGCGCAACGCCGACGGCCACCCACTCATGGTGAAGGGCGACAAGGGAGGAGGAGGATATATTATACTGACGCGGTCCCACAACTGGAACTGCCAGTTTACTAGGTGACGACATCATAACTTATGCAGGCTGAAAGTTACGCAGAACACACGTAATACCGGACGGCGGCCGGGGGGCGGAAAGTTTAGTCACTGTGTGATATTCCCGGCCTGGCTCGGACCAGAGCAGGCGGGTTACCAAGTAAAACCTCGTGGGAGACTCATTCAATTCCTCGAGAGTGTTGCACAGCTTCTGCGACCTCCAGGATCCCCACCAGCTTCCTGAATCCAGCATTAGCCACCAAGGCTCACAGGGAATATTCACATTGTCGCATTCGTGGCAATACCGTAATCTGAAAATTGTCAGTTGAATTATTCTTTAGTGCGAGCCCGTCTAGGCTCGTGACCAGCCTGCCTACGAATAGCAACAATAGTGGCGAGCACGTTGCCGTAGGCAAGCTGGTACATCTCGGGGCACTCAAAAGGGCGGGGCCGGAGTTTGAAATTTAAGTGGCCTACTCGAAAACTATTCATTTTTCAGTCAATTTTGAGGCGGTTTTTTTTGGTTGAAGCTGGGTAAAAAAACAATGAATGTATGCCTTTCACCTCCTCAGAATTGTATTTTGGTCCCCAGAAAACCCATAATTCTGAAGGGAATTTTGAAGGGAAGCGAGCGTGGGAAGTCGCCGCCGAGTTTGCCGAAGTTCGCCAAGCGCATGTGTCATCACGTTTACGCGGATCACACACAAAAGTTAGCGTGGGAAACGACTTGAATTTTAGTCTGATAGTAATGTGATCGTACTTGACGTGCTGTCAACTGATTACGCAATTCAGTGGCTGTGCTACTCACTTTCTGCGCCTTTTACTGCAGCTTCCAACGGTTCTCTGGGTCTCTAATTCGTACTGGGAGCCTATATTGACTTATACTTGACATCTACCGAGTCTTGTTGGTAAATTTCTCAAAATTCTGTGAGGAAGCGCAAGCATCGGGATGATCGGCCGAATGGGGCTTAGATAATAGGCTTCGCCCGAAACATGTACATTTGTCCACTGTATCCTAGCCCAAATATTCTACCACTTATTCAGAACTAAGCAACGATGTTATGCAACGCTTTTGGTCCCCCAAAAACCCTGAAAGTCTTGTAATAGATGAGATTGTGAACATGTCGAATGCGCACAGCCACCTAAGTACATAATCAGTTGACAGCACGTCAAGAGGGGCGTGATTGCAAACAGACCATATATAAATACTTACTTGTTCGTCATTTATATATCGGTTCTGTAACAGAGACTACTTGAATTTCAAACTCCGGCCCCGCCCTTTTGAGCGCCCCGAGATGTACCAGCCTGCCTACGGCAACGTGCTCGCCACCATTGTTGCTATTCGTAGGCAGGCTGGTCACGAGCCTAGAGCCCGTCATCGATGCGGTGATGTGCCTTGCATATAAATAAAGCTGACCGGGATATCTTAATAATCTATCGGGATGTCCAGAGCGGCGGGATGGCGGGAACTGATGTGACACCAACGGGTGGAAGTGATCCAGTGGAAGTCACTTCCATTTCCACTGACAGCGTGGAGTGGAAGTAGAAGTGATAGAAGTGACTTCCACTTCCACTACTTTGGTCATGCCTCCCCGGCAGCCGGGATTCACACCAATGTGTTCGACTCAACAGTCCCGCCGGGCACGCATGCTGAAGTACCTGCAACAAGGGAAAGAGGAGGGAATGGCGTGCCATTTCAACTTTTTTCTGTGTCATTTCAACTTTGCCCTCGTCAATTCAACAGCTTTTATTTTTTTAGACAGTATACCACTCACAATTCGAGGACGCTGTTGGAACGCTGTGGGACCGCGAACGTCGCGAAAATTGCGCGAAAAGAACGCGCTTGTCGGATCACGAATCACGATTCGTGACTGATGTGCGACCAATCGCTCCTCTCGGAGTCCTTGCTGCTGCTTTTCACCATGTCGCGTGGACCAACGGAGAATTTTGTGCTCAGATGTGATGTTAGCCCAGCCTTCCTCAACAGACCGTGTTAGCGGTATTGTATATCTTATCTACTCCTACGTACATTCATTCATCCCGTCATCCGCTACTCGCTCCTTCGACTTCACAGTTTACAAAACGTACACAGCCTCAGTTACATTTTGTCTAGCTCCGTAACTGAGGCGTACGTCCACATATTTATTCTACTCACTTACCTTACTAACTGTCCTGTAGACTACGCTAACAGGTACATTAATATAGAGTTACATTTTGTCTAGCTCCGTAACTGAGGCACTACGCTAACAGGTTTTGGCCCCTGTCCGGCATGGCATCAGAACTCGGTCTGTCCAGTGCGACAGGCAGGCATTCCACCCCGAAGCTAGCTGCAGGGGGGAGCCAACTACGTCTCCTACAAAGAGAAGATTACCGAGTTTCTGACTGGCCAACCGGGCTTCCGCAAGCACTTGACTGGTCGCGTGAAACCACCTGCCAAGCCGGCAGATCTCAAAGAGAACGCGACCAAGGCTGAACAGGACGTGCACAAGGAGCTCATGGACAGCTATGAAGATGAGATGGACGAATACCTTCAGAAGCAAGCGGCCATTGCGAGCATCCTCACCAATTCTTGGCCCGACAACGTCCATCAGCAGCTCATTGGCATTCGCCCTGTCCACAAACTCTGGACCTCGTTCTGCGCGCTCTTCGAGAACAAAAGCGTCCTTGGCATGGTCGATTTACTCGTCGATCTCCTTCGTATCGAGTGCACTGGCGACGAGGATGAAGACGTGCTCGCCGTCATCGACCGCTTCATCAAAAAGCGCAATGAATATATCAGCGCCGGCGGCCAGCTTCCAGAGGAAGTCTACGCCACATTCCTCATAAAAGCTATGCCTTCCACTTACCGCTCCACTATCCTGACCACCTTCACCGCCGCCGCAACCATCGGTGCACCTCTCAATTTCGAGACGGTCTGCACACAGCTCAAAGAAGTGATCCAATTCGATGTCGCGCAGGCAAACCGCAAGCGCGAGGAGGCGAAGGCCATGGCAGCAAAATTCGAGCGCCACAAACAGCAGCAGCAACAGCCGAAAAGGCAGCGATGCACTAACTGCAATATCCCTGGGCACACCAAGGAGGAGTGCCGCAAGCCAGGTGGCGACAAGGAGGGCGTCCCCTTCCCAAGGAGGGACGAAGACAAGGGCAAAGGGAAGGCCGCCGCAGCCGAGCAGCAGCTTTACAATGCAAGCGAGAGCCACGCCTACATCGCCACAGCCGTCCCCGAGAGTGCACTTCGTGCATCGGGAACCCAATCCCTCCGTCTCCTCGACACTGGCGCATCACAGCATTACGACGGGAACCTAGCTAATTTTATCAGCATTCGGCCGTTCAAACCTTACCAGATTCAAACTACATCAGGCGTCGAGTACGCTACGCAGATCGGGACCATTGAGTTCGCGTGCCGCCAAGGCGACGTCAAGAAGACGTTTACGCTCTCGAATACCTACTACCTCAAATCCTGCACCACCGGCCTCATTTCCCTCACACGCCTTCGAAAATGCAGGCTCATATTCAGTAACGCCGAAAATGGGTACGGTGAACTCACCGACTCGAAGACAGGCAGGGCGATCCTACGTGTCGCAGAGCGCGACGGCGTCTACCCGCTGACCACCTGGCGCCCAGAGCGTGCCACGGCGGCAGCATCACACGCGCACACCAAGTCGGCGCGCAAACCACTTACACGCAAAGAAGCGCACGAGCGACTCGGCCACATCGCGCACAGCACCATCGAGACGATGGCGCGCAACGGGTCCACGCTCGGCTTCGAAGTTGACCTCAACACACCAATCGTGCAATGCGAGTGTGTATCCGAGCTAAAATGAAGGGCGTCCGCATCTCCAAAAGGCACCGCGACCCCCGCTCGAAGAAACCAGGAGACTTCGTCTCTGGAGACCTCTGGGGACCGACACGAGTCGCCGCACGTGGGGGATACCACTACTACGGCACCTTCCTCGACGATAACTCTGACCTCGCGTACATCTACCTTCAGAAAGGCAAGATGGAGGCAGAGACACTCGGACACTACCGCGACTTCGAAGCGTCATTGAAGACGCAGCACGGAGTCGACATCAAGGTCTTCGGGACCGACCGCGGGAAGGAATACACGGGCGGCCTCTTCGACAAACACCTCGCGTCGAAGGGCACAGCTCGCCAGCTGACCCCACACGACACGCCGCAGCTTAACGGCGCCGCCGAACGCCTCAACGGCACCATCGCCGGGCAAATGCGCGCCCGCCTACTCGCCAGCGGGCTCCCAAAATCGTTCTGGGGCCTCGCCGTCATGTACGTCGTCTGGCTCCGCAATCGCACGCCGACGAAGAAGACCGCACCGAAATCACCGTACGAAGTCGTGACGGGCGAAAAGCCCGACCTGAGTCGCGCACGGAAATTCGGGTGCCGAGTCTGGGTACGCGTACACAGCGGGTCGAAGCTGGACGAGCGCGGTGTCGAAGCAAAATGGGTCGGGCCGAGTATCGAGACCCCCGACAGCCACAGAATATACTGGCCAACAAAGGGCACAGTAACCGTCGAGCGAGACGTTCGCTTCGACGACGAGACCACATTCCCAGTGGAGAAGGACGAGGGAGACATTCCCGTCCCGGGCAGCGAAGGAAAAGAGGGGAAATCCGCGGAAAATCGCGGAAATACAGCGCAGCAGGAAAGCGCACGCACCAGCGAGCCCAATATCACCATTCCTTCCCCATCAGCATCTCCAGAACATTCTACCACACAGGGGGAGCTTCCGAACTCGCCCTCTACACATCCCACAACACCGCCGAGCGAGGATAAGCCATCCGATGCGAGTGAGAACTTGAATACCACAGCAGAAGACATTGCACCTGGCGATCCCGACGCAGCGGCATCCGAGACCGCGAGCAGTGTGGGAGAGGAGCCTACTCGACGTCCCCGCAAACCCTCATCGTATATTCGCAGCTTGCAGCGCGGAGAGGGCGTAACGAGCGGCCGAGGCGGTCAATTCCGCAAGTACACACGAGGCCTTCAAGTTCCAAACGATGACGGAAATTCCCACGCGTCGATTGCGTACGCAACGGCCGTTGTCCCAAGTTTGTTTCGATATGCACAGAAATCCAAGAAATGGCCAGAGTGGAGAGCAGCAGCAAGAGGGAAGTAACCAAGCTGGAAGATTCCCCGTTGCCACACGTGCCGTAACTGGCAACGTGCCCCGGGCCGTGCTCCGATACTCCCACATCGATCGACCTCCTCCACTCTGTCAAGACATCCCGTCTCTCGTTGGGCTGACGGTCTGAGGGGGAGTGTTAGCGGTATTGTATATCTTATCTACTCCTACGTACATTCATTCATCCCGTCATCCGCTACTCGCTCCTTCGACTTCACAGTTTACAAAACGTACACAGCCTCAGTTACATTTTGTCTAGCTCCGTAACTGAGGCGTACGTCCACATATTTATTCTACTCACTTACCTTACTAACTGTCCTGTAGACTACGCTAACAGGTACATTAATATAGAGTTACATTTTGTCCAGCTCCGTAACTGAGGCACTACGCTAACAGACCGTTAACTATTTCTGTTCGCATCCCGCACCGTGATGTTGGCTGGAGCACGCCTTTCACCGGAAGCACTGGAGATGCAAAGTGACTTTAACGCTTCGGAAGTTGACGCCGTGGATGTTTCTCTAATGCCCACACTATCATGTCGCCTATGAAACAGTTCACACAACCGACTGGATACCGTCCAATAGTCCTGATATCTTCCCGCTGGATGGGAATCGCTCTTCCTCAACGTGACGCACCCATTGAATTGAATATAGACGGGTCCTTTCGTCAGACTGATGACATTCGTGCGGTAAATTGCAGTTTGGTATAGAAATTCAGTCGCATTCAATTCAAGATCTTTCGCATTTCCAGAGAAAGTCTTCTTTCACCACAGAACAGCGGGCTTCCACGACTGCGCTCTGTTCCGTCTCATGCTACGATGAGTTATTTAAGAAAGACGCCCGTGCATAAAAAGACTCGAAGCCTACTGCCGTTTTAGAGCCCCTATGGTCTTGTACATCTCCCTCGTGCCCATTAATCTCGCTAATATCGCTCTGGAGAGCTGCTTGTACGGCGTCTACCTGGTCCTTGCAATCACTTCGATATGCCTCATTGTTGGTCGACATACGGGCCCCATGTGCCGCCGCGGCAAGCTCGTACATCGCTTCCTAATTTTGTTTGGGGCAATCGGGCTTATAATTTCAATCAGCGCAGTAGGTTATGGTCACTTCGAGCTGATCACCACCGTGCTCATACTGCAATATAGCACTGGATTCTCACCGTTGATAGAGCCTTTTTTGGCATTTGTACAGCTCGCGGATACACCTGGCACCATCGCATTCTACGGGAACTTGTCTGAGATTACAGAGGTGGTAAAAACTGTATTCCTCGTGGCAACACTGACTATCGGTGACGCTTTGATTGTATGTGCAGTCTCCATTCGATCTTCAACCTCTACCATGGCTGAGCACATCTACCTCAGATTCATCGTGTTTGGGTGGTGTGGGGGTTCAACAAATACGTTATCATATTTCCCATTGCTTCTTTAACGGGCCTCGCTGGTTCGATTTGCAGTATTTCACAGCCTGGCGTTATATTTATAATCAACCCAACAGTGTCCGCTGTGGGAATACTATATCAGTTACGAGTACTTATGTAATCGTTCATAATATTTGTGCATAGCTAAATCCGTCGACCTCGCAACACACGGTCCATTTTTTCCAACTACACTTTTTAGTGGCTGTGCTACATTTCGTTGGCTTTTTGTGACTGTCGATCACATTCATTAGACTCGGGTCAACTTTGACCCTAATACATCAGTAACAGATCTAGTGGAAATAGTGGCAGTGTGGGAACCGCTGATGTAACAGAATCCGACTTCTTCCTGCTCCCTTCATATTCAGCTGTATTGCCCTGAATTTGCATGTCTTTCATAGTTTAAATTCCAATCTGTCATCTTACCGGATATGAGGCCACGAAATCGAGCTGCTCCCTGAATTTCAATGTGATTGGCATGTGAAATCATTTAATCTGTGCTCCACTGGGTGTTTTCTCGAATTCTTTTGGCATATATTGGATCCATCCACCAAACCTGACCTTGGTCTAAATTCTGGGACTTGAAGTTGAAGGTAGCTTGCAAAGAAACGAGCATCCATTATGTGCCGAGTGTTACCATCAATGTTGCATCCCGAAACGATCACCGGCGTCACTGATGCCGGGCAATTACATTCGCCGAACTGATTGCCAGCTGCGGCTGAATTTTGTACTCTGCTCACTGATTCAGTTATTTCACCAACGGGTTGCAAGTTCACACAGGTACAAATAATAAGTACTCGTTTCTGCCGTGCATCATGCAACGGCCCACACCCCCCAAGTTTACCCGATTCGAACCAGGGCAGAACGTATTTTTGTCCGAGACTGAGCGTTGGATCACCAGCGAGATCATTTTCACTCTGTGGTACGCTGTTGAATACGAGTATTGGGTCTCGATTTCTCATCTACCGCGAATAGTACCAATGTTTACTGCACAGGCAAGTGCTATATTGCTGTGTCATCGGTGGCCACTTTCTTATCTCCGATCCAGCCTTTATTTCGTGGCGACTTTGGAATCAAGGACGTGCCATTCAGCCATATGGTGGGCCAAGTCTTAAAGTGAGTGTGCACCACACCGCTATTGCTTGTTCCTGATTAGACCCAGTCAGTTCTGGCCATCATTGTTGAAAGTGCCGCCCTCTATACGTAAGAAAACCCTGTTGTCCAAGCCTCCATCACTTACTGACGATTTTGGTTTAAAGAACGTGGACCATTTCTTATTTGGCTGTTTATCGTTCTCAATCCAATCTTCAATTCATCGTAATTGACTGCTTTTCACCCATAACCGGAATTTCAATCATGCTCATTCATGTTCGCATTGGACTGGGCTCGGCCCAAATGAAGGGCGAGTTTTCTGTGACAACTGGTAGCGCCCCAATGCCCTCCCTTGCGGTCAATATCAGCCGAGATGTGCACAGCAATACGGATGCCGACTATCCTATGGATGAATTGGAAGAGGAAAGGGCTAAGGTCACGATGTAGTCGGCGAAGTCGAATACAAAGAAAGCACAATTCGAAAACGAGTGGTTTGCAAGTCAGCAGGGTTGATAATGCATGCCTTCCGCAAGATGAACCAGTCGTTGGAGTAAGTCTCATGGCCCGTGTAACAGTGAACAGATGTAGGCCTGGGGCAATAAAACATTCACTTGCCGCCTTCTATGCATTCATCGCGACGTGGAATCTAAGTCAAGAAGTGGCAGGCATTATGACTGCAGCTGCGCATTATATCCAAATGAAGTAAGGTGGAGTAAATAGACTCGAGATAGGATCACCCTTAAAATTTCGAACACGAGGTCAGAAAAGCAGATTGAGACCCTTCCCCTCTGTTACACCCACGTCCAAATCCGGTAATTCTGGTATTTTAACCAATTTCGTTTTCGGTTTTATATAGGTTTTGTACGTCCACAGAAGAAAATAGGATAACCCAAGCAATACGTCCAGAGATATCTCATAAAAATCAGGTCTTTTGACAACTATCGTGCTTCATAGAATAAGCCTCAACAACGCTGATGTTATTTGGGATCAACTTGATTTGGCGGTCCGGCAGCGTAGCTTTGCTCGGCACTGCCAATACTTGGCTTGGAAAACACTTGTATCTTCAGAGCTTTTTTTCTCCTTGCCTAAAACGTGTTTTCGAAGTGTTTTGAACCTTGGTCGGAAAAGTGGAATAAGAGCGCTAGAGGCATCCCCTCTCTGTTAGCCGGCGTCTCGGCATTTGCCGGTGATCACCTCTTGGATGTCACACATCTCGTCGGTGTTTCTATAGGAAAACAGTGGATTCGCGAAGGAAAGTACAATTGGCTGCTAAGAATTCAAGATAGCATTCAGCATCAACAGTGGACAAGAAATTTCAGACGGAAATTAAAATAAAATAAAAGGCGCCGGCACGCAACGGCTCACCATCCCCACGTCTGCCATCCAAAATACAGCGGGAGTGCAAGCAGAGGTATCCCCAGTGAAGAACGCGGACGATCCGAGGGGCGTGGCGCGATCCAGGATAAAGGGAGAAATTAAAAAGATTTGAGGGGATCAAGGCGACGGCGTGCGAAGTAAATAGAGACAAAGTATCTGACTTTCTTTGCGAGCGGTCAGAAAACAACGCCAAAAGAATACGGAGCAATGGAATGGGGGGATATATACCTAAGGCAACCAACTATGGAGTTTCAGACATGGGCTGATGCACCCGGGATCTCGACGGCGAGTCGACGCGCAAGGAGGCATTGACATTTAGTGATGCCCAAGGCCCGGCCTGAAGCCCTGAATCCCGGCCCGTTCAGGCCGGGCCAAGCCAGGCCCGACGTCAGGCTTGTGCAGGCTCAGGGCTCGGGCTTGAAGATTTTCAGGCCAGGCCCGGCCCGTCAAGCCCGGGCCTCGGTAATATTTTTTGCCTCTTCGTAGGGACCAAAATCAGAATTG
Organism: Mycena sanguinolenta; assembly: GCA_014462675.1. Taxonomy (NCBI): domain Eukaryota; kingdom Fungi; phylum Basidiomycota; class Agaricomycetes; order Agaricales; family Mycenaceae; genus Mycena; species Mycena sanguinolenta. Next base: position 1,756,264 of record JACAZH010000023.1, on the reverse strand, counting down.
CTGTATGGACAGAAGTCACTGTATTCAATGCCAATTCAAACTCTTTCAAAACCAGGCATATTTTTGCCTTTTTCGGAGGTGCAAGCTTTATGTCCGGTCAGATCATCAATATGCTGATGTCAATCACGGACATTGCCGTACCAAATAAAATGGGGAGACGGCCGCAGGCTGCCAACCACCTTGTAATCTACCTAAATATCCATCAAGTCAGGAAACTCATATTCTTTCCACATGCAAAATAAACTCTTTTTGTTTTAATTGAGTTGCAAAGGTGATTCGAGGGGTTCAAAACTAGGTTGAATAATCAAACGCGACTTGTTTCATTGTTCCTGATATTTCCAATGGAAAAGTGGTTGCTGTGATGTGGTATGATATAAAAGAAGTAGAACAACTAAGAAATAATATCATTGAACTGAATGAGCTCGACAAGATGGAGAAGTGTGGAATGTCTCGGTGATCTCGGCCATGTTCAGCTCAGTGCGTAGAGCAAACTTCCGATCTGCAATGTTGTGATATGAATTTAGAGAGCGAGATCAACCGAAACCAAGCTAACTTCAACCCGAGAATGAAGTGTCATGGGCCACCAAATTGGCGGGGAATTTCCTTGTGCAAAGATGCACCATTATTTAATCGTAGCTGTATCAAAGCTTCAGTTCTTGCTGAAAAATCAAGCCACCTTGAATGCAACTGGTTTACAGGCTAATGATGTAGTATTAAAGTGCCAAAGTCATGAGAGGTAGTGACTGCACTGAGCTGGACAGAGTGCCATCAAAATTTTGTTGCGAAAGTGAGAGATTGAGAGTATATTATGTAAAAGCCCGGGCTCAGGCCCAAGCCCGGCCCGGCCAAGCCCTCTCTGAGAGCTTGGGCTTGGGCTTGAGAAATTTCAAGCCCGAGCCCGCCAAAGCCAGGCCCAAGCCCGGGCTCTCAGGCCAAGCCAGGCCATGGGCATCGCTAGGCCGCATTGTAGCTCTCCAGAATATGGCTAGTGCGCTGGAGTCGCGGAGCCTAGACAGAAAGAACATGTTCGGTGTAAAGAAAAACGTCAGACAATATAAAATACTCACAGCGCTCCTGTTCAAAAATCGACGTGTAATTATAAATTTATAATGCCACCGGATGTGTATCCACCTACCTCCCATCCCCAGTGATCTCCGACGGACGAAACCGGCTATAAAGCTCGGCAAGACGCTCTCGATCCTCGCGCATCCTACCCCTGCTCCCGCTGCTTGACATCCTGGGTATCGCCCGCATCTCTCCGGCTCTCGTCTCCTCTCGTTTGCCCATCTCTTCCATCACTCTATTCTCCACGCCTTGTCGCGGCGCTATCCGCCCTATCTGCCGTCCGCCCACCCGAGGCATAACGCACCACTACCACACGGATCCGGGATTCGTAGAGCTGCGTACGCTGACGGATAGCGGTACCCTCGTGCTCGGGCTCTCTGGGCGCCCAGCCCGCCTTCCTGCACCGCGTGCGCCCGACTCCGAGTCGATCCTGGTCCACGCAGCAGGCTTAAGCTCGATAGGAGGGTCGTCGCGAGCAGTGGAAGCAAACGGCGGACCGGGACGCGCGGGGGAGGCAAGGCAGGGGAACGAGCAGGATGCGGACGGGGCGAGCGTCGTGCAATAGTCGACGTGAGGGAAGGAGGATGTGGACGGAAGATATCCGCAACGGCCAGGGCGGCTTCACGTGGGTGAAGAAACACGGAATGAAGCGGCGGCCGTAAGAGTGACGGAGGAAATCACCGCTGGCTTGGAGGGGACCTTCTAGCGAGATACAGAAATGGCGGAGTGCCACGGATGAAGGACTCGAAGGTGATGACGTGGCGTTGCGCATCGCAGCATATGATGAACCGTGGCCCGGTGCCTGCTGAGAGAGGAGGACAGAGACGGGAAAAAGGTAGGGTCGGCCTCCATCGTGTTCGCTGGTGTGTCGTCCCTCACTTCCGCTCCCCAGCATCCCTTCTTCCCACTGCCGCTCCCTCTCCCTCTCCCACTTCCACTCATTTCTTTTCTCCAGCTGCTTGCGTCCCCGTTCGCCCCTATAGTTAGTTCAAGGTCAAGGTCAGAAAAAAGAAAATCGGTTCTATATCTTTGTTTTTGAATGCCGGATGACCCTTGGAAATGTGGCCACCGGGATATTACTCAAAATGGAAGAGACATTGCATTTGTAAAGAGCGCCAGGGGCGCCAACTAGAATAACTCTTGGGCCGGCCACCCTGTTCGGGATCCCTATCTGAAATCTACAGGTATAGATGTGCCCTGCCAAACTTGAATTGTACAGGTACTCCTGTACATTTGCGTAGATGGAAGTGACAAAAGTGTTCGGCACGCCAATGCTACCTGTACAGTTAGCCGAAAAGGTAATTTCCTTCAAGTTGTCACGCTCTTGCAAAAGACATGTCTTCCTTTCTCTACTTTATAATAGCTCAAAAATAGAAAAGAAATAGGGAGAACGAGGTATCTGTTGCTCCCCTAGGTATATGAACCCCAAACAGTGCGTTTTTCTCATTTATGCTTGATGAACTTACACGAGTTGTCACAGTGTGACTGGACGCGCAGCTGGAGTTCGATTGTACCCTTTTTGGACATCCTGTACAGGAGAGATCCTTTGGCTCCATCTAGCTAGCGGGGATCCCGAACAGGACCTTACTTGTTTGAATAAACAACCTGCGCATTTGCGAGGGTCTTTTGCTATTCCCGAGTAAAGGTCGTGGTGACTTTTATTTTAACAGTCGGAGCACGCCTTTCACCGGAGGCACTACCGGACGACTTGAATAAAACTTCGAAAGTTGCCGCCGTGGATGTTCCTCGCATGCCCGATCATGATCCCCATGAAACAGTTCACGCCACCAGCGTGAGAACATCTGATATCTTCCCGCTGGATAGGAATCATTCTTCCCCAACGTCCGCCCTTGACAAAGCGATCGTCATTCAATCGAATTGACGGGTCCTTCGGTCGGACTCGATGGAATTTTTGCAGCGATTTTCATTTTGATCTGAACATTCAGTCACATCTAATTTGGATTCATCACCGTCGCAGGATCTTTTGCTTTTTCGGAGGGCGTCTTCTTTCGCCAAAGAACAGCGGGATTCCACAATTGCGTTCTGTCTCGCATAATGCGATGACTTATTTAAGAACGACACCCGTGCATAAAAAGACTCGAAGGCTACCATCATTTTGGAGCTCCTATGGTCTTGAACATCTCGCTTGTGCCCGTTAATCTCGCTAATCTCGCTCTGGAGAGTTGCTTGTACGGCGTCTACCTGGTCCTTGCAATCACCTCGATATCCCTCATTGTTGGTCGATATACGGGCCCCATGCGCCGCCGCGGCAAGCTCATACATCGCTCCCCAATTTTGTTTGGGGCAATCGGGCTTTTGATTTCAGTCAGCGCAGTGGGTTATGGTCATTTCGAGCTAATCACCATCGTGCTCATACTGCAAGATAGCACTGGATTCTCACCGTTGATAGAGCCTTTTTGGCATTCGTACAGTTCGCGGATACGCCTGGCACCATCGCATTTTATGGGGACCTGTCCGAGATTACAGAGGTGGTAAAAACCGTATTCCTCGTGGCAACACTGGCTATCGGCGACACTTTGATTGTATGAGAAGTATCCATTTGGTCCTCAACCTCTACCATGGCTGAGCACATCTATCTCAGATTCATCGTGTTTGGGTGGTATGGGGGTTCAACAAATACGTCATCATATTTCCCATTGCTTCTTTAACGGGCCTCGCTGGTTCGGTTTGCAGTATCTCACAGCCTGGCGTTATATGTATAATCAACCCAACAGTGTCCGCTGTGGGAATTCTATACCAGTTTACCCGATTCCAACCAGGGCAGAACGTATTTTTGTCCGAGACTGAGCGTTGGATCACCAGCGAGATCATTTTCACTCTGTGGTACGCTGTTCAATTTCATGCTTGGCTCTTCATTTCTCACCTACTGCAAATAGTACCAATGTTTACTGCACAGGCCAGTGCCATATTGCTGTGTCCTCATCTGTGGCTGCTTTCTAATCTCCCATCCAGCCTTTATTTCGTGCCGACTTTGGAATCAAGGACGTGCAATTCAACCATATGGTGGACCAAGTCTGAGAGTGAGACTGCGCCAAACCGCTACTGTATTGTTCGTTCCTCATCAGACTCAGTCAGTTCTGGCCATCATTGTTGAAAGTGCCGCCCTGTATACGTAAGAAAACCCTGTCGTCCAAACCTCCATCAGTTACTGACGACTTTGATTGAAAGAACGTGGACCATTACTTATTTGGCTGTTTATCGTTCTCAATCCAATTTTCAATTCATCGTAATTGACTGCCTTTCACCCATAACCGGAATTTCAATCATGCTCATCCATGTTCGCATTGGACTGGCCCAAATGAAGGGCGAGTTTTCTGCGACAACTGGTAGCGCCCCAATGCCCTCCTTTGCGGTCAATATCAGCCGAGATGTGCACAGCAATGCGGATGCCGACTATCCCATGGATGAATTGGAAGAGGAAGGGGCTAAGGTCACCGTCACGTCATAGTCAGCTAAGTTGAATACAAAGAAGGCACACAATTTGAAAACCAGTAGTTTCATCAGCAAATCCCGATTACAGGTCCTCCTTTACGTAGCACCACGTAGCACTCTGCAGCACCGCGTAACACTCTGTAGTGCTACAGCCGTACTGTAGCCTCCGTAGTACCACGTAGTGCTACGTAAACAGGGACCTGCACTACAGTGACAATGTTAGCAGTACCGTACTATTCACCTAATTCATCATACATACATTCCTTTCACTGTGGGGGCCAAAGACTTTTTCACAAAGGAAAAGGGCTAAGGAAGATGACTCATTTTTCTAACCCCAGCCAAAGCAAAGACTTTCGGAAAATGTTCCATCTTCCTTGGACCTTTTTCTTTGTGCAAAATTCTTTGTCCACCACAGTGTTTATTCATCCTGTCACCTATATGTTCACTCCTTGCTGATGTTACGAGACTTCCACATCCTCAGTTACTTTTCTTTAGCTCTGTAACTGAGGCATGCATATACATATTATCTCTACCTACTTACTTTACTGACAACCCTGTAGACTATGCTAACAGGTACTTTAATAAAACAGTTACTTTTCTTTAGCTCTGTAACTGAGGCACTACACTAACAGGGAATTAGTCTCTTGTAGACAGACACTTTATATGAATGCTCATACCTTGCTATATAAAAGTGGCAATCGGGATTTGCTGATGTTGCAAGTCAGCAGGGTTGACAATTCATGCCTTCTGCAAGACGAACCAGTCATTGGAGTAAGTCTCATGGTCCGTGTAACAGTGAACAGATGTAGGTCTGGGGCAATGAAACATTCACTTGCCGCCTTCTATGCCATATACTCATTCATCGCGACGCGGAATCTAAGACAAGAAGTGGCAGGCGTTATGACTGCGCATTATATCCAAATGAAGTAAGGTGGAGTGAATAGATTCGAGATAGGATCACCCTTAAAATTTCGAACACGAGGTTAGAAAAGCAAATTAAGACCCTTCCCCTCTGTTATCCCAGTACAGTACACCCACGTCCAAATCCGGTAATTCTGGCATTTCAACCAATTTTGTTTTCGGTTTTGTACGTCCACAGAAAATAGGATAACCCAAGCAATAGGTGCAGAGGTATCTCATAAAAATCAGGTCTTTTGACAACTAAGTATTGTGCTTCATAGAATAAGCCTCGACAACGCTGATGTTATTTGGGATCAACTTGATTTGGCGGGCGGCAGCGCAGCTTTGCTCGGCACCGCCAATACTTGGCTTGGAAAACACTTGTATGTTCAGAACTTTTTTCTCCTTGCCTAAAACGTGTTTTCGAAGTGTTTTGAACCTTGGTCGGAAAAGTGGAATGTTAGCCGGTGTCTCGGCATTTGCCGGCGATCACCTCTTGGACGTCACACACCTCGAAACTCGCCCTCGGTGTTTCTATAGGAAAATAGGGGATTCATGAAGGAAAGTACATGTTTTTACTAAGAATTCAAGCGACAATATTAGCATTCAGCATTAACAGCGGACGAAATCTCAAAAAACGAAAATAAAAATAAAACAAAAGGCTCCAGCACGTCACGGCTCACCATCCCCGTCTCCGCCATCCAAAATACAGCGGGAGCGCAAGCATAAGTATCCCCAATGAAAAACGCGGACGGTCCGAACGGCGTGGTGGGATCCAAAGTGAAGGGAGAAATTGAAAGATCTGAGGGGATCGAGGCGATGGCGTGCGAAGTAAATAGAGACAAAGTATCTGATTTTTTTTTTTGCAAGTGGTCAGAAAGCGACGCCAAAGAAAAAACACTGGGCGAGCAATGGAATGGAGGGATACGCACCGAAGGCAGCCAATTATGGAGTTTCAGGTACGAGCGCTGCACCCGGGATCTCGAGAGTCGACGGCGAGTCGGCGCGCAAGGAGGCATTGTAACGGAGCCTGGACAGAAAGAACAGGTTCAGTGTAAGGAAAGACATCAGATCATAGAGAATACTCACAACGCCCCTACTCAAAAGTCGACGTGAAATTATAATGACGGATGTGTGTCCACCTGCCTCCAATCCCCAGTGCCCAGTGGTCTCCTACGACGCACGAATATTGCTATGTCGCCCAGCAAGACGCCCTCAATCCTCGCGCATCCTCCCGCCACTTGTCATCCTGGATGTCGCCCGCACCTCTCTGGTTCCGGCTCTCGTCCCCTCTCGTTTGCCCGTCTCTTCCGTCTCTTGTGCCTCCCTCTATCCTCCACGCCTTGTCGCGCCGACTATCCGCCCTATCCGCCGTCCGCCCACCCGGGGATAACGCACCACTACCACTCGGATCCGAGATCCGTAGAGCTGCGTACGCTGGCGGATAGCGGTACCCTCGCGCTCCACTGGCATGGCCGCCCAGCTCGCCTTCCTGCTCCGCGTGCGCCCGACTCCGAGTCGATTCCGGTCCACGCAGCAGGCCTAAGCTCGATAGGAGAGACCAGGGTCGTCGCGAGCAGTGGGAGCAAACGGCGGACCGGGACGCACGGGGGGAGGCAAGGTGCCGAGCCACGAAGCGGGGATGCGGAGTCAAGCGCTCTGACTCCGAGGCGATCCTGATCCAGGGCGAAGAGAACCGTCGCTGCGATGGATACGAATATGTAATGGACAGGCGTGAAGACGAGGGGAAGATGCGGATTCGTGCCGGGCGGGGGAAGGAGGGGGCGAGCGTCGTGCGATAGTCGACGCGAGGGGAGGATGTGGACGGAAGATGTGCGCAGGGGTCAGGACGGCGGATTCGCGTCGGCAAAGAGACGTAGGATGGAGCGGTGGACGTGAGGGTGATGAAGGAAATCGCTGCCGGCTTGGGGTACCTTCCAGCGAGACGCAGAAACGGCACAGTGGGAGGAAGGACTCGAAGAGTGATGCCCGTACGATGGAGCGAAGCGACCGTGGCCCATTGCCTGCCGAGAGAGGGAGAATAGATGGGGAAGAGGCAGGGTCGGCCCCACCGTGCCCGCTGGTGTCGTCCCTCACCTCCGCTCCCCAGCGTCCCTTCTTCCCGCTGCCGCTCCCTCTCCCTCTCCCGCTTCCGCTCATTCCTTTCCCTGGCCCCCTGCGTCCTCCGTCCGCCTTGATCCTCAGTTAGATCGGCCTCCGCCTCTACCTCTACCCCAAGCCTCAGTACACCAGACGCGTGCGGGGAATCGCGGATGGGGAATGCGATCCTCGGAATGCGGGCGCTGACAAACAGCCGACACGGAGGGCGGAGGGGGCGAGGCGGAGCGCGTTGTGCCTGACCGCAATGAAGTGCGCTCGCCGCGCAGCCCGAGTAACGCTACGCCGCGATTGCCGGTGCGGGGAGCGGAGGTGTCGCATGGGTGGGCAGATCCCGCCGCGACGCGCGCCCTGAGCTCGACCGACGCTGATGGAGGCGAGGGACAATACAGGTGATGACGGTGAGGAGCACGATTCAGTCCGCTTCCTGAATGAGGAGCGTGCGGCGAGAGGGAGGATCGCCTGTTAGTGGCCGCACTGCACGGATGACGCGCATATATGGGGTGGGAGGAGAAGGGCGCCGCGGGCAGCGCGTGCATCCGCCCTCCGTGCTTCGTCCAACGCAAGGCCCGTAACGCATGGCGGGCCGTATGGGGACTCGCTCGAGAGCCAAAGGCACAGCGGGGTCTCAAGAAGCGAGATTCATGCTCGACACGGACGCGACAATGAGTATTCTCCTCGAGGCCAAGACATGGCGCTTGAAGTGTGTTTGGGACGACTTTTGAGGCAGATAGCAATCGTGGGTCGTGGCTCAAAGAGGAAGGTGATCATGTGGCTGTGCGGCGCCTCTTTTCTTTCCACCATTCACTGGGGACGGGCATCAGCCGATCGGAAAGCGGCAGCTTTGGTCTTGTTTGCTCCCGCTTATAACGCTGAATTCCATGTTCCTTCGTGTTCTGCCTTCCACAGGCATCGCAGCGACTAGTTTTGGCTGTGAAAAATGTTCACTATACCAATATCTTGCTGGCCCAACACGTACAAGCATATTCCGACCAAAAATTAATTATTCTGGTACATCTTCCCATTCCCCATCCTCGCTCTCAGCATAACCGTATTCATCAACAATTATTCCATCCACCGGAACCGCCGAAACGTCTGGAGGTGATGAATTTGATGTTTCTCTGAGATTGGGTCAGCTTCTTATCGGAATTAGACACATACTTACCTTCGTGCCAGTTCTCGTGTACGCGCTTCCAAAACAAGATTCCGTCGAACGGCCACCGTTGCCATATCTTTCCATAACCTCTTGAGCAACACTTCGTCCTTCAAAACATCCCGATAAACGTATAGTTGATCCTTCAGCTTCGCCGAAGTCATCTCTTGAATTTTGCTGATGTCAAGTTCGAGCGACGTGTCGGCTAGGTGAGCCGCATGTGCTGTTTTCCGAGCCGCTGTTTTCTCCCGTCGCTTCAACGCCTTCGCGGCTTTTTCGCGCTGTAGCCCGAGGTATGCCTTACGAAATTTCGCACGCGCTCCACTCGCACCATCCTTGCGAACCTCCCTCATCACATACTTCTCCACCGCTTCATCGCAACATTTCTTGATGAATGCTTCGGTATTGTTTCGCTCAGTCCTCGTTTGGTTGGAGAAGGAATGGGCAGTAGAGTTGGGATGGTACCGAGTATGGACACGGTAAGAGCCGAGCATGCCTTCATTTACATCGTTCGTCGCGTCAATAAAGAGGATTTCGCGCTGCTCCGGAGTCAGCTGATCGAAGGTCCCGCCGACGTGAAATTCAGGCGTGAATTGTGTCCAACCTGCGGCGCAACCCGTAAACATAGCAGATACAACTCGCGCCAGATTTGGCAATTCCGGGACAATTTCGCGAATGCAGTGTATGAGGAGGTTGTCCCGGAACGGCTTGCCATCAATGGTGAGTTGGTCCAGTGGCGTCTCGGAATCCAGGAGAAGAAGTGGATTTGCTGCGATGTGAGAGCAAAAGCCGGGAAGTTTGCGGTGTAAATCGGTTAGCGATAGAAGATTAACAGGTTTTTCTTTTGTGCCACGCACCATGGCCATGTACGGCCAAGAGACTGAGAGGCCATAAAGAGCCAATGCGACCGCTTCCGTCATGGTAGCCGTACATTTCAACCCCTCGAGGATGTTGGACTCGACATGATTTTTCTGGCCGGATTTAGTCTTGGCGTCGATGATCTCTGTTATCAATTCGTAAATCAAGCCAGGGAAGCAGACAACCTCCGCGGCGGCATAGGTGTAACAGCCGTATCGGGTGTTGGAGACATCAGGAAACTTGCCGGGGGCCTCCAAGTCATACAGCTCTAGCTTCCGCTCGTGCATAAAGATCCCGCAGCGATCCTGATAGCCGCGTTCTCCATCTTTATGTCGGAGCAGTGAACCCAACAAGGAAAGCAGTTTGATGGCCCCACGAGAACTGGAATCGATGGCATGCTGTAACGCCGCACTGTCTGGATTTTTGGTGAGGTCGATAGTCGCAGCATTGGCTTTGTTGGCAAGCAAAACAGGAAGAGGAAGATTGTACGTCTTGTACACCCGTTCCATCTCGAGGACTCCGTATTTCACGACGTTTAGATCCTTATGACAGCAGCAGCCGCCAAAAACGTGTGTGCATTTGTTGCACCGAGCTTCGGGGGTGAGCGCATCGAATTTCTCCATACCAATCTTGTACTCGAGGGCCATTGCAGCAAGGGCAGCCCTGTTTTCGATTGACCTGCAGAAAAAACATGATGACTAGTTGACGCCATTGAGAATCGCAGACCATACAACGCGTCGAGTTCTTGCTGGGAGATCCTCCCCATCAGCCTGAGGTCGTCATCGTTAATCTCAAGCATCATCAGAAGAATTCGAGCTGTTTGGACATCCTCCTGTTCCATGACGGCACGTCCGAGATCACGGATGATGACTTGCTTCTTGTATTCAGCGGAGAGGGTGAACTCCTTCTTCCCGTCGGCCGCATGGTCCTTGCTTTCGCCAAGTTTTCTTCTCCAGTAGTCGTTCACTTCCATGACTTTCTGCTGCTGAATGGCCAAAGGGCTTCGAGTGTAGGTATCAGCGATTCGCCTCACGGCTTCCATAGTTCCCTCGAACTGTCGCTTGGCTGTGTGGTCCAGAGCTGGTGCAACTTCCACGAAACGAGTCTGGTGTTTCCAGGTGGTTTGGTCGGTGTCGTCGACATCTGGATCATATGAAGGAACAAGAATCGTGATGTGCCGGGATTCGACTGTGATTCCGCGATGCGTGGTACCGTCCGAGCTTTCAACAAAGCCTGCAAGTATGAGGATGCCATTAATCCACAGCAAACGAAGGTTTACCTGGGGCATTCATGATTTCTTGACCTAGCTGAATATCTCCGTATTTACCTCCTTCATCAATTGCTCTGCCGACCGTACGACGCCCCATGAATCGACCTCGAATCGTGATTCCGAAAGCCTCCGCACAGCTCTCCACAGCAAAGGCCACCTTTCCCGCAGCGCACCCGGCACGAGTAAGATCCCGAGCGAGTTTCCGAGACACAGAATGGTATTGTCCGTTTTTCTTAGGATTCCAGGTGCGTAATCGCGTGTAGTTGGTCTGGACCTGTTTCAGCGACGTCTGTGCGCGTTTGGACTGCTTCTGGGATGCATAGAGGCGTTTGCGGATCGCGTTTATCGTCGCTTGCTTCTCCTTAACCTCGGATTTCAGGTGGTCAATGGTGGAGTCTCGATATAGGATGTCGTTGCGAGCGGAGGTAAGTGCTACCTGTAGACCAGTTATATCCACCGTTCTCTCCTCAAGTTCAGCCTCGAGGCCCAAAATCAACGCGGTGTTGTCGTCCTTCGCAGTGGTACGCTCCCGTTCAAGCCGTTTTATTCTCTTCTGCCGTTTGGCTACCTCCCGACTCATTGACTCTTCAGCCTTTCGTTTCAGCGATTTGAGACTGCGGTTGGTGAGTGACAGGTTTTGGTTACGTTCCGAGAGATCCTGATTCTGTTTCGAGAATGTTTCGATGGCCTCGTGGTGTACATTTCGTAGCGCCGATAGCTCAGTTTCCAGTACACATATCCGGGCCTCGAGTCGGCTAATTATCGCATCCTTCTCCTGTATCTGCACCTTCAGAGATCGTGAAAGCGGTTTCGGAGCCTCAACAGTTTCGTTCACAGCAACGGGTGCAGTATCCAGAGGAGTGTTCTCGTCGTGGTACCCCTTCGATGTGCCGACCTTTCTACCTATTGCCTGGCGTTTTGACAGCCGTATATGGGGATCTGATATATCAGATCCCCGCTGGCCAGCGGACAGCAGTGATATATCAACAACTCTGGCTTAGCGGTGAGGCTGATATATCAGCTCACCTTCATTTTGCCCACACACGCCCGATTTGCGCGCCCGCCGTTGGCCCGCCTGGCCGCCACAATTGATGGCGCACCCCAAAGGGTCGAGTTATTTGCACATGTTACAATCAGATCGTATTCCATCACTCCTTCTTCCTCCTGCCTCCGCCTGCTATCCCTTCGCTCCTAGCGCTCTGCTGGCCAGCACTCCTCGCCAGGCTATCAGCATTGGTCTCGCACACCCCTTCGCTGCCTTTCCGTGCTCTGAATCCCTTTACATGGTCCAGCGTTGTTGCCACATCAGCGTGTGTCTCCAGGCAGCATTCTCGATAAAAGCTGCTTTTAGTGCTTGTAGCGTCTGAAACTCGACCTCAACACTTCTCTCGATCCGTTCAGTGAGATCCCCGTTCACTGTCACGACAATCTCAATACTACGCTTACAATCAGCCTTGCCGTCCCTGCTCCTCTTTCTCATGTCGGAAAAATGCCGATTCGCTTATAAGGGATCAACACAGCTTATTGTCTCAAGACCGCTTATAACCAAACCTGGGTTTGGTTATCAGTGGTCTTGAGATGTTATAACCCAGGTGGTCCGGTTATCGGCAGTCTCAACCAGTCGTAAGCTAAGTTGCGGGAAACCTCAGCATTCAAGTAACTCACACTATTCTATCGGAGCGTCTCATTCTCCAAGGCCGCAACGCAAGCAACTACTTACATCCGCGGAAATATTGTTTATGTCGCCAATTCAATAAATTGGAGCAGTTCAAGTCACGTTTAGCTATGATGTCATTTCTGCTTGGCGCTCCACAGTGCCCCACACCTTGCTTCCAACCACCATCTCGTCTCCGCAGCAGGCCTACCGTGCCGACCCTACCGTCTTCCTCCTGCCCAACCATGTCTAACTGACTCGCCCCACCTGTCTCCTGGACCTCCCAGTCTTTCCTGTAGTAACCCCAGCCACGGTTGAAGAGCTTTGTTCGATTTCTGTGCACAGGGGCTAGATGGTCGAGAAGTGGCTGCAACTGTGCGTGTCTTTGAATGTCCATGTATAAATGAAATTCATTGGTCATAATTTGCTTGCAGCAGCCTGCCTGCAAGTTCACGGTAGTCGGCAGGCTCGGGGCCTGGGGCTGTGCTTGACTCCGTCGATGCCGTGTTACTGTGGATTTAATTCGTTGCTTGCCATTTTCAAAGGTATGTACCTTCCTGAAGGCAGATCTATCTCTCCCCACTAAGATGATACAATCATGGGTCGTGTCACACGCGTAGACTGGAGAGGTTACGGTACGCGATAGCCTTTCTGTTCTGACCTCATGCTCACGAATCTGTTCTAGTCAAGTGTTGGTACCTTCAACTCTCATGACAAGTATATTAAGGGTACACTGAAGGGGGAAGGAGGAGGATATACCTATGAATAATGATGCATTGTAGCATAGAATATGATTTTTCTTTTTTTTTTATTACTCTAGATTCCCATCGCTTATGACTGCTTATAACCCGCCTGCATGCGTCTTAAGACCGCTTATTTGCCTTAAAGCCTCCCTTATAAGCAGACTTTTTCTTATGATTCTTATAACAGCTCATGAGCGCTGATGGGCTGTTATGGCCCAATTGGGATTTTTCCGACACACTTCGTGGCGGCCCTGGTTTCTCTCTGGCTTTGACACTCCTCCAACACAATATCGCACCGTGGAGTATATAATTCCCGGGTACTCGGTGCCATCCATCCCGCTACTCTCCCGCTGCTTCCTGCGCGCCACCCGCGCCGCATATTACCCCGCCTTCGGGACCCCATATGCTCCCGCCGCATGGGACTTGTGCATGGTAGCTACAGCTTGCTGTGTAGCCCCACCACGTCCGCTTCGCTCGCTGGGCTGTTCACACGGCAAATTTTCCGCCTAATCGCGCCCGCTACTTCCTACTGCAATTACGCCGCCGGGTCCACGCTGGTTGATTTCTGCAAGCCTTCCGCATGCTTACCGCTGCGTCTATACCTGTCTCATTCGCTTGCCTGCCCCCGTTGGTCTCGCTCGCACGACATGCACACCCCTATCCCTTGGGTTCCCCCCTCCATGCTCACCTGCCCCCCGCTTGGCTTCTTTTTGGGCCCGCTTTCCACCCCCATTTGTTCGGCTCTCGTGGTAACTTTCAGCAGCCCGCTCGCTCCTCGCGCTCGCGTGCACTGCGAGTTCGGGTACCCGCCCTCGCTGCCTAGCAACCTTCCGTACTCCGTACTCACTCTTCAATTTTCCCCTGGTTATTACTCCCTGTCTTAGATTTCGCCTCATCTGGCCCCGCTCGCTCCTCACACTAGCGACCCTTCATGAATTTCGCTCCGCCCGTATTCGCACTCGCTGCTCATCTCATCTCTTCCGTTCCCGCATGCCTGCTGCACACTAGTCCACCGATCTCCCTCGTGAGTTACAACGGCCTCGATCTATTGATGCCTTCCACATGTTATACTTCTATATTTACTTAGTACGCTATCTGCGAACTATTAGCAATACCATTTACTTTTCCCGTCGATTTACTCAAGCAGTGGTGAATAGCGTCCAACATGGAATGCAAGCACTCAATGAAACTGGAAATGATTCAGTTCAAAGGTCTCGCGAACTGATGACTTTGACCTCCATTGTGAGTGTGCCTTGTATTTGCCTGAAAGGCAAGAAGACTGGAGAACAAGAGAATAAAGATGAGCCCCTCCAATCCGTCGAACCACCGTGCCAAAAGATTCGGTTTGCATCTCCCGTGAACTCAGAGTTCGAGCGTTGTCCCCATTTACCTCTTGCTTTTGACTTCCATTCGCTGGCGAAGAAGGAACTACTTCAACTACCAACAATCACCAAAAATTTCGTCAGTTCATTGTACCAAAGCATTCAGTTTGAATCTCTCGCAAACGACTTGAATCGCGAACTGACCATTTGCGAGATTTTACCTACGTCCAGAGTAGTGCGACGGTGATTCAGATTACTCTTGTGTGTCCAAATAGCCCATTTTTTTATTTTTACAGGAATTTAGAGCACCTGTGGATGAAGCTAGAAATAAAAAGATCAGTCATTTAGCTCGCGAACTGATATGAGAAGGTGGATCCAGGTCGAGTATACCAGTGCATATTAGGATCTCTTCAAACCAGTGTCCATAGCTCAACTTCGATCGTTACCTGTGAGGTCAGTACTTTATTCCTACATTCTTCGATGCTTCAGCCACTCATTCTCCATTCCACAGCGGCTGGGCAAGCCATATAGAGAGTTATAGTGCGAGAACCAGTGAGTCGATCTGTTCGTGGTAGAAATCAGTTCGCAAAACATGCTTTGCTCTCGCATTGAGACACGCAATATACAATGGATTTCTAGGTCCCTGAAAACCTCAGCTACTCCCTCTCAATTCTAAATAACCGGAACCGCTTCAGGAAAAACACGCAATGCGCAAACCGGACAGTCAACCGGTTCGCGATAGAAATCAGTTCGCGAAACCAATTTCATTCTCCCATTTGCATGGACAATTTGTCACGAATATCGATTCTATTTCTTGGAAAGAGCTCATATTTTATCCCTCAGAATATATATAGGGCCAGGTTGAGGATACTGAGGCTGTTTTCTGGGCTATGGTCACGATAAGCGCCCATCAAGTGCCCATTGGTGCTACAGGTGCACAATTTGATTGATTATTTTAATCATTGACATTCTATGGTTTTGCTAGCTACTAGGAAGGAATCCCTCGACTTCAGATTGTTGCAAACTGTGTGAATGTTCCATGCAAGAATAAATATTGTGTTAGTGACCTTTTCGGACGGCTTTCCGAGCTTTTCGGTACCGTTACCCGACGTGACTAACGTGACGATGTCTCTTCTCACCTGCGACCACCTTTCCTTAAAACATCTTCTCTCTTCTGTCCCACGATACGGTTCACCTATACCCGAGTATTATGGGTGCATAGACTCTTCTGCCCACTGTTTGGGCACTTTTCACTCGGCAGACAGCTTGCTCTAGGTTCTTTCGCCCACGCCGATATCTCTGGCTCCGAATTCGTCATACAGCCTCGAATTTGCCCAAAGCTCAACAATATTCCTTTGGGGACCTGTCTAATGCTCTATCCGCTCTGTTTCGGTCCCTATGTGTCTGTAAAGTTTGGAGTATCGACGTTTCTGGCACAATCCTGTTATCCGACAGAATTCAAGCAGCGGTGGCTAGGAAATCGGGTTCCTGTCGCCCATGGTGCGTCTGTAGTACTCTGCAGCTTTACAAGCCACTTATTTAGGATCTGGCCTGATATTTACAGAACCAGCAAGTTTTTCTTTTGTTGTCATGTCACAAAGCGCGGCGTGCCAGCCTAGTCTCGCCGCCGTCGTACTTGAGACACATGCACTCATGCCATCATGGCGCTCCCAACGATGGTAGGGACGACGCCGCTGTGGCATACAGGGTTGCATGCTCACCCTAGCGGGGCGGTGATTAATGGCTCAACACGCAGCGGTAGAGCCAGGGGCTTCGGATCGCGTGGCAGCGTGTTGTGCCCGCCTGGTGCAACGGCCGCCACCCTGGTGCTGGCTGCGCAGCTCGTGCCGTGCTCACCGACATGCTGGCTGCACCGAGGCTCCAGGCGCGTGCGAAGCGGCTACGGAATCGTATTTGGGGCGTCACTCATTGTACTTGGGTTCCCCAAGCTCTCCTCGCCGCACTGCATAGCTCGCCGCGCCAACGGCCGGCAGAGTGCGCAAGTGTCCCGGAGACATGAGCTAGCTAACAACGTCGATTTACGCCGCAATCATCTGTATATTCCCCACGTTGTTGTTCGATGCATATTTTGTATACACGTACTATACATTCAATTTTTTTTTGTGATTTTTTGCAGCACATTTCGTCGTCGTCGTCGGTGACGACGTCGACGAGTTTTGATCGCGTTTGATGCCGATG
This sequence comes from Mycena sanguinolenta, assembly GCA_014462675.1. NCBI lineage: Eukaryota > Fungi > Basidiomycota > Agaricomycetes > Agaricales > Mycenaceae > Mycena > Mycena sanguinolenta. The sequence goes on along the minus strand of JACAZH010000023.1, from coordinate 1,739,529 downwards.
TCGAGAGAGTTTGATGGACGCCGTCCAAATTTAGAAAGTTCCTGGTCGTTATGCAGCACGGTGGCAGCTGTATATGTGAATATTCGAATACAGGCAGGAAGGATGCTGCCATGATATATCAAGGGTGCCTCTAAGTTAGCGGCTGGGATATATCACGTCTCTGCGCTATTTAGCGGAGGGTTGATATATCACCCCCCCCACACTAAGGTGGTTTTGAAGGGGGCGGCATGGCTTGGAGCAATACAGATCATTAGAAAAGAGAAGACAGATGTTACCAGAGCCGAAAACGAGGATGAAAACACGATTTTGAGGCCGGAGAGTAGTCGCGCGTACAGAAATTTTGGTGTGTGACAGCTTGTGACACGACGCGTTGACTTGCCGGCGCAAAAAGCTATCTGCTTCTTCATTTCTTATGGAATCGTCAAGGTTCCGCGGACAAAATTGTTCGAATTCATCTATACAATAAAAGTACTTTGCCCGATTTTTTATCCTCAGTTGATTGTGGATTGTATTGACTGTTTTTTGACAAACGTGAGCATATATTTCATTAAACTGGCATGAATTGAAAATCCGGCAAAGTACTTCTATTTTTTGGCTTATTTTCTGTCATTCTGCCTCCTAGCTTTTGTTCTGGAGTGCCGAGAAAAAAAAGCCTTTACGTTTACAAAGTTGGAACCGAAGGCTCCAGCCAACCAAACACGGCCAAAGCTGCCGCTTTCGGATCGGGTGATGCCCGTCCCCACATTCACGTGCGATTTTCAAAGGGTCTCGGTGTCCTGGCTCTCTGCCATTTTTCTGGCTGCCATGTCCGATCTTGGAGATCGCGTTTTGCTCCTGCGTTTCACCTTTTTTCACTTGCTAGCAGATCTTTCTCCCCCTCAATTAACGGTGCGCTTCGGCCCTTTTCTAGCCTTTTCTTTACCTGAAAGATCAGTGATAAGTTTACGTCGAATGCATATTGGAGGCAGGATCTCTCTTCGTAACCACTTCTGGATTCTCTGGTCTGGAATTCTCGACCAGAATTCACCGGGTTTCGTAATTTTCGACGAAAAGGAATTTCTTCCCTCATGGACTGCACATTTGATTTGCTGGTGAATTCGTCTTCGGAGACGCTTTTCCTTTCTCTCGGTTGGGCTCTACCTTCCGATGGGCGTCGCGATTCGAATTAAATTCATTATTCGGCAACATGGTACTGTACACGGACTAAGGAACAAGGTACGTCACGACAATGTTTCGAGCCTTTGTACTGATCGGTAAGTTGTGAAGCCTTGAATCTCGCAAGATACTTCAATGGAACAAAGCCCGCACTTGAAGGCCAAAGTCAAGCGAGCCGCGAATCGGAAATCACAGAATCTGCGACGCCGGGAGCGGACCATGCTTTCCTTTGTCCGCCATGGGAGTGTCTTAAAAAATCAAATTCTTCCAGAGCTTTCATCTCCCCCCCTGCACGTCCTTGAATCTTGCCCCACCCTCGTTCGCATTTCCGACACAAATGCACCGAGCCCTGTCTCTCGATAGACTCTCCGTGCTGCCCATATCCATTTGCGTGCGTCATCCTATGTCTTTGTCTTTCAATACTTACACCTGAGTGGCTTTCGTCTTCATGCAGCGAGTCGCCCTTTCCGCCACCACCGGCTCTGCGGCCGATCTAGACCGTTTACTGGACCTGGTCTTGCACGACCCCGAACGACACGCCCAGTGTGTCCCCGTGTTCTACGCACCACGCGCATCCCGACCGAAGAAAACCTGCACACCGACATCGTGAGATGCGCGGGCTTCGCCCTTGACGCGCTAACCGAACCCGATGCGCCCAAATCGACCTGGCCCGCGCTCTGCTCTGGCCGCGCATCTGCGCCTGGGTCGTTTTCTTCAAAGCGTATCAGGAGTGTCTTTCGGGGTGTCTTGTACATGTGCGCCCGCTCATTTGCCTCGACCTCCTTGGATTCGTGCGCGCATTTAACTGCTACGCGCCGACGAAAGCAGATATCAGCCAAACCGCTGGCTGGCGCACGCTCGTGGAGGGGTGGTCAATCGTGTTGAGGTCTGAGAAGCAAGACTCGTTGCAATTCCGCGACGTGTTCACTGTCATTCGTGATATGAACATTGACACCCCCGCACACTTCGAAGAGGTTCTCGTGGCGCCGAGGGAGCTAACAACCTCGGATATCTTGTCGTGCAATCGATGAAACTCTTGCTTGCCCCGGGGCCGGAAATTACAGACGAGCATCTTGCCTTCTTGACGAACATTCTCCCGTTCGTTCAGAATCTGGGGAACGACAAGATCGTCGCTCCAGCCCTCATGCAAAGTGGAGCGGTGGGGAGCATCACTATGGCCGCGACTGCATGCTACGGCGTCGCATGCGGACCCAAACGTACCGCCGCTCAACAGAAACTCGTTTTGCTGTGCCTGAACATCCTGAGCAGCATGCTCCCATGCCATCGCGCGATGCGGGACTCGCTTGGCGCTGGACTGCTCCGCTCCATCCTCTCCTGTTCGACGATCCGCCCGGGCGCCAGAGATTCTTCCGAGATGCGGGGGTTGAACCGGATCTTGAGCCAGACGTTACCAGGATGTACCGTATTCCAAACCGTCCTCGAGGAGTTGGAAACGCGATTGCCGAGCGTCAAGCTTGCTTCGGAAACCTCGCACTTTCAACAATGCTGGATGCACGACGACTGGGTCAGATTTATAACCTTCGCCGACGACCGGATTGCCTTCATGAATCATGTCCGGTCCAGCGATTTCCTTTCGTCCAAGGCACGCGATAACACGGAGGTCGGATCTACATCCGTTTCTTCAGGGATGTATGTCATTGACGTCGTTCTCAGTGCGGGGGTGATTCGAGCCAGAGCGGAATTTAAACGTTGTTCTCATTGTCACCAAGCTTACTACTGCTGTTCCGGATTGCCAGAAAATCGATTAGAAAGTTGGTGGCCATCGAGAAGTGTGTCAATCAATGCGGTTTTTCACATCCAGTGCGTTGCCGGCTTTTTATCCTCATTCCCTTGTTTCAGTTTTTGAATCTGGATTTTCAGAAAATAAAGATCTTGGGGCGGGCGCGAAACTTGCAATTCATTCATGCGGGAACTATTACACCGGGATTTGGCTCAACACAGATACTCCAAAGATGATCCCTTGATCCATCGCAGTCGCCTTCCCGATTTTCTAGATTTCGTAGGAACCAGCCAATCGGACCCATTCGTCACGGTGATGGACTATTCCTTCGCAGGCACAGGCAATCCGGTACTGTGCATGCAAAAAATATCTTCAATGCAGACTCTCGATCTCAAGAAACATGTTCACTGGGACCATCACATCTCGCGGATGTCCCGCAGCCACGGCCGGATGGGACTACACCTCGTGGTCATCTCGGAGGGGTTCGTGTTTTCGGGATCACGGGGAGCGCCAAATTGATATTTGATGTTTCCTCAACGCTCTGAGCGCCCCGCGCTCCACGAACGCGTCCGCCGCCTTTTGCAGGCGGAGGGTAGCAGCGTGCGGAAGGAGGATATCCAACAGCTGTTAGCTGCGAACGATGAAGTAGTCAAAATCCATTAGTAGTTTGGTGGTGTCTGACTCCTGCCACACATATGCACAGAAACCGTGTGCAGCAGCTCTCATCCTATTTATTCGAAACCTTCCTGACTCGGCAATGCCCGTGTCACTGATGAAATCAATCCCGAGCGATCCGCGCTGCCGCCTCCCCGTTTGTTTCGCATCCGTCATCACTTAATCAGCCGGCGAATCGGCAGTGCTCGGCATTCACTCTATTGTCTGGCGGCGGCGTACGGCTCTTGTTGGACTCGTACCGAGAGCAGGCCCAATTCGGGGTTGTTTACATTTACATATCGCTGCATTGTGATATCTGAAAATGTCAGAATTTCCCTCAAGAGTAGCAAGAAGATATTACTATAGCTCACAAGAGCGGGGCCGCGAACTCAAGAAGTTCAAATTGAAGTCTCAAGATGATTGTGGGGCTAAAGTTAGCGCTAGATGGCGGCGAAATGTGAAGTGGAATTGGAGCGCTGACAGTGGAGTAAAGGCTTCGGGCAAACATGCGTAATTTTATAAAGAGGGAGAAAAAGACCAAGACAGTAACAGAAGAATTTATGACACCAGGACTCCTCTGTTCACTTTATATCATTAACAAATAATTAATTTACGCAGACATTTTGTCCGATTTGGAGCGCGCAGCTCGACGTCAACCAGGGATTCCAGGCGAGGATTTGGTTGAGGGTGATGCCATACTTCGTCTCGATAGCGCTGCACGAGTCGCCCGACGCCACCTATGACGGAGTGTTAATGGGTAAAAGAACGCAGAGAAGGGCATGTAAAATTACCGTGTAAATAGCCGTGCAAGGATTCCCGCCCCCTGCGACGCAGTAAGCTTCACCCAGTTGGATCGTTGTGCAGGCCGAGGTAAGGGCAGTGTTCCAGCGCAACAAGTCCGTGAGTGAGAGATCGTATTTCGTATCAATAGCGTTGCAAGTATCGCCAGACGCAACCTGGTAGAACGTTAAGCATATGCCCAAGGATGAGAACATCTGACTCACGGTATAGTATGTAGTACAGTTGGCGAGAGTTCCAGCTGCGATATTAGCAGGAGGTCCGGTCGAGCCGGTTGATGACGCCCCAGAGACACATACGTTCTGGCCAATTTGAAGCGCGCAGCTGGACGTCAGCCAAGGGTTCCACGCGAGAAGATTGTTGAGCGTAACACTGAATTTCGACTCAATGGCTCCGCACGAATCCCCGGATGCGACCTACGAGTACATTCAGCATCGAGATAACGAAGTTAAATGCGTGTTGACTCACAGTGTAAACGGAGCTGCAGGCGTCTCCACCACCCGTAACACAGTAGGCTTCACCCAATTGGATGGTCGTGCAAGCCGAGGTGAGAGCAGTGTTCCAGCGCAACAGATCTGACAAGGCGATGTCGTACTTCTTGTCCACAGCAGTACAGGTGTCGCCGCTCGCAATCTTGTGAATGTTGATCATCTCCGCGAGAATGAAAACACTTAGCTCACCGTGTAATATGTGGTGCAGTTCGTGAGAGTTCCGGCGGCGATGTTGGCAGGAGGGCCGGTCGAAGTAGACGCCGTTCCATTGACACACAGATTCTGGCCAATTTGAAGTGCGCAACTCGAAGTCAACCAAGGGTTCCACGCAAGAATATCGTCGAGAGTAATGTCGAATTTGGATTCAATGCCGCCACACGAGTCCCCTGATACGACCTACCAGCACATCAAAATGAGCTGCAGCGCGCATTAAATGCAAGTTGAATCAGCTCACAGTATAGACAGAGGGGCAGGCATCGCCGCCGCCCGCAACACAGTAAGCCTCGCCCAGTTGGATGGTTGTGCAAGCTGAGGTCAGAGCAGTGTTCCATCGTATCAAATCTGAGAGAGCGATGTCGTATTTCTGGTCCACAGCTGTGCACTTTGGGTGCTATCAGCCGTCCGTCGCATTAGACGAGCAACAGATAACCCACGGTATCGCCGGAAGCAATCTTATATTCCAACGTCAATGCTCGTGTAGAACAAAAAATAAAATGGTCCTCACTGTATAATAAGTCGTGCAATTCGACAAAGATCCAGACGCCAGATTCGACGGCGGACCTAATACAATACAATTCAAGTTGGACTAATGAACAAGAAAAAATTCCGCACCAGGAGCTACGGGCGTCAGGCCTAAGACCAAAGTCAGCTCAATCAGATGCTCAGGAAAGGAGATCGCACCGAAATCGCAGTATGCAACTCCAGCGAGGAGGCCTGCGCACGTGAGCCCGGGGTTGAGTGCGAGGAACTGAGCGCTGCTGATGTCCTGCCCGGCCGAGATGGTATCGCAAGTGTCATTCGCCACGGCGGTGTGGTAGTCAGCGCATGCTGTGGTGGCGAACGGGGAGACATTTTCAGGAGGCGTTGCGGCCGGGAGTGTGTAGTTTCCAGTTGGGAAGATGACACAGATGGCCTCCCCGACTGCGGGTACGGCGGTCGAGAGCTCTGAGCGCAAAGAGAAGGAGAATGAGCTTATAGGATGAGAGAAAAACCAAAGACGAGCACCAGAATTCCAGCCGATGAGATCTGCTTCGGCCATATCAGTGAGGTTGGCAATCGATGCAAGAGTGTCGCCTGTCTGTAAAACGGTCAGAATGTTGTCTAGAGTTGAAATAAAGTTCCACTGACTTCAATGTCGTAATAATATCCACAAGCTGCCGTTCGCGTCCCCGGGGCGACGTTGGTGGGCGCGGGTACTCCGGCAGGAGTTAGCGTTTCCAAAACCACAGAAGTTGTGGACGCCGGAGGTAAGGAATAAGTGAAAAACGAGATGGTGCTGTAGTTGGTACCGGTCGTGGCAATTGCGGTTGTGGTGACCGTGGTAAAGGGAGGGTATGGTTCAACGCAATAGTAATATCCAGCGAGCAAGTTGGTACAATTGGCATTGATTTCTGGAGGATTAAGTGAGCAACAGAACAATAAATGCTTCAACTTGCATGGACATACCGGGATTCATGGTATATAAATCTGCCAATGTCACGGAATATCGGAGCGCAAACGTGCTGCAGAAGTCGCCGGCCACCGCGACGGCCCACTCTCCACACGCACCCGTAGACCCGGGGCCAGTCGGAGTTGGTACTGGTGCGAGAGTTGTGGCCGTCCCGGAAGGACCGATTGGTACGGTCGTCGCGCTCACGTCGGGAAACCCGCCGTGCGGTCCCACACAAATGAGGTTACCGACCTGCGTCGACAAGAACTGGCAGGTACTTCCAAGATTGGGGTTGTACACTTGAAGTTGAACGGTGGTGATATTCGCAGCGGTCGCGATGCCGAGGCACGTGTCGTTGGCGGCGACGGTGTAGGTGGCACATGCTTGGGGGAGGCAGAGCTTGCTGCCAGCGGCGACGTTGCAATCCGATTGGGGGAGGGAGTTGGATCTGGAACGTCATCAGTTACTAATGGCCTGCATAAGGAAAGAAAGTCATACGAGTAAACGTCGTATAAGGAGACGGAATGTTGAGAGGCGATGGCTGCACAAGTGCTTGCTGCATTGATGGTGACATTTTGACCCGATAGTGCACACTGCGCTGAGATAGGCGAGGTCGAATTTACTCCGGCCGGTGTACCGGGGGACACGACAGGAGAGGTCACCAACGCGGGATTGAACTGAGGAATGCCACATGTAGTCGCGATGGAGTCGTAGAAGGCCTCCATCGCAGGCGTGAACAGAACGGAGTTGAGCAGTGTCGCGTTCATTGTGCCCAATACACAATATGAACATAATTCCGATTGAGGGAGAGACGCAATACCGCCGGTAGCGTTGTACCCTACGATGACGTCCTCGCAGAAATCTCCAGTGGTTGGATCTTTCAGGCACTGCACGGTGTAAGGACCAGAGATGGAGTCGACGGCGAGAGTGGGAGCATATCTAACAGATAATAAGACAAATGAGGAAATACGGTGGAAGGAGAAGTTTACGAGGTATTCGTTGATGTATCCAGGACCATCGTGTAGCCTGCGCAAGCGGAGACCACGTTCGCACGGTAGCTGGCAAGTGAGCTTGCGCATGTTGACGTGCAGACCATGCTCAAATCGGAATCGTCAAACAAAGCTGAGCTTATACTGCACAAAATTCAGCGTGTAACCTGGGATAGGTGTTGACTCACCCCATGAGTGGAATGGTCGAGTTACATTCAATGGTTGCCATGAGCGCTGTTACACAGGCCGTAGGCGGGGTAGGATTGGAAGGGAGCGTATTCCCCGTGTAAATTGCGAATCCAATGGTGGCAGCATCGCTTTGCGGGGTTGAAGTCGTACTCGAGTTGGCCGCGGAAGCGAGGATATTGAGGTCTTCGAGCATGGGGACCACCGCATCTGACTGGGTATTTGTTGTCGACAAACGCGACTCTGCAAGCCTAGACAACAAGATCTCAGTACTGACGCATGTTACGTTGAAAGGACTCACTGCTTCAACAGTGCTTCATGGAAAGCCTTGTTGCTCGCATCGACTTTCGCGTCGAGCTTTTGCTTGAAGCTTCCAGTCGTCCCGCTAGAAACAAGCTCTCCCGCGACTGCGAGAGTCACCCACCCCAAGAGATGCATGGCGACAGAGGGAAGAGACGGTGAGAATTCGGAAGCAGCATCATCACTTTTCGAGTATTTCAGGCGGATCTTGGATTCGATTGAAGAGATCGCGGGGGTAGACGAGACATGAGCGCTTTATACAGCCCCGACGGGGATCAATCCATTACCGTTGCCGTAACGGTCCGCGCTTTGCCGAGCACACGGCACTGTGGTGCTGCATCGTTATCATATGACTCATACATGCACATACGGCGTTCTGTTGGCGGTATTGGCAATGAAATCGTTGAGGTCGGATGGTGAAAACGTTCAAGGATATTTTAAACCATTCGCTGAGGCGTCAACGATTCAAAACACTTGAACGGAAATAATTGAACGAGGAGTCCTGACCTGAGAACAGAGAATCAAGGAACAAATTGAACCATGGGCAGAGGGTTGAGCCTTGGGGGTATGCATTCCATAAGACGAAAAAAATGTCTCGACCAAATGATGTACAGCGAAAAAGGGACGAATCGAACTATATGTAGATGGCTCCGAAGTTTCACGAGGTACGCGAACATTTCTGAAAAAGGATGACTTGATGGAACTCGACTAGGACCTGATGAGGGTTTGAATACAGCCATGTAACGATTCCTATCACAGCGTAAATGTAGCGGCCATTGAAAGCGTAAAATTAGGGAAGATTTGTCATGACCACGGAAGGTTGTTTGCCGGCCTTTTATATAGCGAGGTATGAGCGTTTATATAAAGCTTCTGTCTACGAGAGGCCAGTTTGCCGGCCCAGGGCTTAGCTTATTTCACACAGGAGGTCCAATTTCCAGAGTCCAGACAAGTTCAAGACTCAAGTGTCCCGATTCGCGTCGTGTACAGACTTGAAACTCTGGCCCACTGAGGATACACAATCCGAACATCCTGCGTTATCCCAAGTGGCTAGAAACTGGTTACTGTGTTACGTCGGATGCAATTTTCCCCCTCGCTGCCTCGCTCCTTTACCAAACTGCGAGGTTGTTGCAACGCGGTTGGATTACAGCAGTTCCGGAAAAGATTGACACTCCGCGTTCTTTTCCCCCACACTTTGTAAATTTTGATGGAGGCCAAGACTTACTGAATTTGGGTTCTGGGGCGCTTGACAGCCGTTACTAGCTGCCCAGCTCATTCCAGACATCAGAATATGTGAATTATCACCTATGCGAGGCGTAGTATGTTGTCTACGAGCCTCTAGGAGCCCCTCCTACCACTGGGAAGCCTTCAAATGAAGTCTGACCAAATACGAGTAATTTTCGGCGCTGTTGCCAAAATGGGTGATGGCCCCGATGGCCGCCGGTCCAGCCCTCAGCCGAGCTGCAGCCGAGCCAAGTCAATAAGTCTTGGCGCTTCATCAAAATTTACCAAGTGTGGAAAAAAACGCGGAGTGTCAATCTTTTCCGGAACTGCTGTAACGTTACCTGGCCAGTCGCTGAATGGCTTTGATCGCCGGAATTCTGTTGTCAATCGCCACCGCACTGGAACCCGAGACTAAAAACTAACGAAAAATACCCGCGGAATCAGGGTTGGATTCAAGCGACGTGTATATGGTGATGGTTTGCCGCTAAAATTGAGCAGGCTGTCACAGCCTTTTACCAGTGTCTTATATCCACCTTGTCGATCCTGATTTCGATTCTCATCTCTATCCTCTTCGCCAAGTATGAAGCTTGGCTTGCCAGGTGTCGCATTTGCGACCTGTGGAGTGTGTGAGTACTATTTTGTGAGTTGTTACAGCACATTCGGTACTCACGGACTCGCATATAGTTTTTCTCCAAGTCTTAGCTCAGAGCAGTGCGCCTAAGAACTCAGCCAGTGCGCCTACAAACTCAGCCAGTGCGCCTACAAACTCAGCCAGTACACCTACAAACTCAGCCAGTGCGCCTACGAAGTCAGCCAGTGCGCCTACAAACTCGGCCAGTGCGCCTACGAACTCAGCCAGTGCGGCTCAATCTCAGGCTACGCTTCCCGTCGGCTCCTGTACCGCTTCAATTGTGCGCTCTTCCTCCTTGATAGTTTCAGGGCTCATTTTTCAACCTCAATTCAGCCTTGTTCCAACGGTGCATGCTGCAATGCTCAATCTGGTTACTGCGGGCATGTTCCTTTGGTGTTCGATGAAGTCCGACGCGTTATTTATTGCGTTTTCACACAGATACGGCGCTGAGTTCTGCACAACAGGTGAGTCCAACGTGCCTCTTTGCTGTGCGCACACTCAGCCTTTATTTCTGTCTTCTAGTGGCGGATGGCGGGTGAGTTCAACGTGCCTCCTTGTTGGATGCGCACTTGTCTGTTAATTTTTGTTGTATTCTATCCCAGCCCTTGCACGTCAAATTGTGATGCCAAGGCTCAGGTACGCTGTTCCACCAACGCTTGCTGAACTAGCTCATAATATTTGGATTAGTGTGGCCCAAATGCACCTGCGGGCGAAGAAGATTGCCCCTTGAACGTTTGCTGCTCTCAGGTACGTTGTTGATTCCCTTTCCGTGTTATAGCTATTCAATGGTTTATTTTCTCGTAGTATGGATTCTGTGGAACCACCGAGGACTTTTGTGGCACCGGCTGCACCAGCAACTGTAACCCTCCACCCCTGGCAAGCTGTGGCGCGGATCAACAAACCGCCCTAACGAAACGTATAGGATATTTCGAGGTGGACTGACTATTTCTTCCTTTCCCGAGCTGGCGCTAATTCTTCTGCAGGGATGGGCAGGAGCGCGTTCGTGCATGGCCTGGACACCCTCCAACATAAACGTGGATTCACTCACTCATTGTGCATGGTCTTCGCTTTATCCTCTCTTCCTCTCCCTCATTCCGTGCAGTGAACTTCGCCTTCGCGTACATCTCCTCGTCCTTCGAAGTCATCGAAATGACGCCCGGCGACTCGAAGCTTTGGTCCGAGACAACCGCGCTTAAATCCAAAAACCCCTCATTGAAGGTGTTTCTTTCCATCGGTGGCTGGACGTTCAACGATCCTGTGAGTATTTGTTTTCAATGGGAGGCGTGTTTCACTTACCAAATAACATAGCCCACCCAAGGTATTTTCAGCGCTTTGGCGGCGAGCAGCTCCAACACGAATACGTTCATCAAGAGCGTGCTCGCCGTTTTGAATACCTATGGTTTTGATGGAATTGACATTGAGTGCGTGGCATTTGCGGTTCGACATTTTTTCTCACCCGAGCCCATGACAGCTGGGAGTACCCCGTCGCAGAGGACCGCGGAGGCTCTACCGGAGATAAAGCTAACTACGCTACCTTGCTGAGTATGTACAAAGCTCAATGTTCGTTCCTCTGTCACTTATTCTAATCTCAGAGGCAATCAAGTCGGCGTTCGGCCCATACAACTATGGCCTAGTTAGTTCACTCTTTCTCCGAAAGTTCACGCTCAAGCTGTTGCTATTCTAGTCTTTTACGGCACCATCTAGCTACTGGTACCTCCAGGTGAGTTCTCCGAAATTCGTTGATGTTTTCCTACTAACGGCAATATCAGAACTATGATCTGCCTAATATGTTGGGTGAGGGCGCTGCCGACTGGGTCAATGTTATGACCTATGATTTGCATGTTCGTTTCTTTTGGCTCCCGTCTTGTTGTCAATGCTGAGTGTCGATCCAGGGTGTTTGGGATTCCCCGGCTGACTACATCGGATCGATCGTACTCGGTGAGCTTCTAGATCTCCGAAACTCTCCAGAAAATTCGTTGAATTGTTTGCTCAGCCCACACCAACTTGACCGAGATTATGGCAAGTCCAAGGCGTTTATAACTCATTCATATCAAGCTCACTTTTTTCTAGGCAGCGTTCCAGTTATATGCAAACGTCAAGGTTAATCCCCTGCAAATGGTCTGTCTTGTTTTATTTCTCCTGCCTCTACGTATTTCTCATTTGCTGAACTCACGAACAGGTGATGGGTCAGCTCTCCGAGATTTATTGATCAATGCCATCCAGCTAACTTCAATTCCAGGAATCGGATTTTACGGACGTTCCTTCGAGCTCTCCTCCAGCCTTTGTACAGACCCCGGTTGCCCCTTTGCCGGCGCTGCCCCTGCTGGGCCGTGCTCGGCAAATCCCGGTACGCTGTAGTCTCTCCCAGACAGATACTACGACCGTTGAAGCTCATTCTTCGTTTGACTTAGGCACGCTCATGTTCTCGGAGATTGAGAGTATCATTAGTTCTGTCGGAACCGGGGGGATCGTCTTCGATGAGAAGGACGCTGTCAAGTACTTGGTTTACAATGAGTTGCGTACTTTCGCCCTGGCACACCGTGTGGCTGACGAATTGGAATACAGCGTTGATTGGGTGTCGTACGATGATGCGCAGACGTTCGCGATGAAGCTTCAATTTGCGAACGACATTTGTTTGGGCGGGACGATGGTATGGTCTTTGGATCAGGTAAGGGGATCACAACATGCGATCTGGGTGGGTGTTGAGTCGTGTTTAGGACGATACTCAGTACACTGCTCTGTCAGGTAAGAATACAAATCCCCCGCTTCAGTTCTCAACAACATTTGCAAAGCCCTTTGGGGAGACGTTACTGCAAATAACGCATCATCGTCAGTTAGCGGTAAGTGTTTGTTTATTCGTCTACGCGCGCGCTTTGATGAACGGTGGGAAGGCGATCAATGCACGTACACAGGCTGCGGGTTAAGCTGCCCCAAAGACTACGTCTCGATCGGCAAATTACAACAGAATCCTAAAACTCTGCAAACATGCAGTGGTCTCGACACCTCGCAGATTTGTTGTGTTTGTGTCACCAATATACTCAGCGGCTTCATTCGACTAACATTTTATTAGCCGGTTGGGGATGCTCCGCAGGACTGCACATGGCGAGGCGGGTCTGTGACTGGTGTATGCACCGGGACCTGTTTCGAGGGCGAAGTCCTCATGGGACTGTCTCAAGTCGGATCTGCCACCGGGTCGATCACCATAAACGGTGTAACGACTCCCGAATTGTCATGTTTCATCGGCGAAGAGGTAGGCAACATGGCTTCAGATAGATAGATGAGCATGCTGACCTCTTCATTTTGTAGGCTTTGTGCTGCAAAACCGACGAAGATGTGTCAGAATATTGTTTCGCTACTGACTGCGGTGTAACAACGTGCCCCTCTGGGTCCACGGCCATGACCACGGTGCTAGTCGGCGCTGAGGAGCTAGACCTGTGTACATTTCCCCCTCTCTCCTGTGATGTTTGTGTACGGTCTTACATCCACACAGGCACACCGGGCCTCGAAAGGGTTCATTCTTATTCAGCTGTTTCCACCACGTCACTAATCCCTGGCCTAGACATTGTGTTGCCAATCCCATATTGGCTTAACCAACTGCAAATGGGTCTGTGGATTAATGTGATCTTCATATTTTCGGGGTAATAATTTTAATAGTACGGTACCGTACCGACCTGCATGGACAATGCTTGTCCAGTGGGACAGACCGTCATCTGTCTGTGTTTCTTCTCTGTTACCGATATAACCACTTATATCAAATTCAGACACCGACTATCAGGGCGACGCCAGGACTCAGTGCCTGGCCGGAAATGAGCGCAATTATTGTTGCGATACCCCGAATGGTTTCTCTCCCCCCGCGCGCCACCCTCGTACTGACATGCTTCCAGCCTCAACATTTTCTCCCGTGCCCGTGGATGATGTTTTCCCGGAGACTGAGACTAACGGAGACACGGTGACCTTCACGGTAGGCGTCGTATTCCGTACTTCCTTTTGTCCAAGCAATCGTGCTCATGACTGCAGGTCGACTACGATGACAACGAAGGCACACCTGATGACACGACTACCGGCGCCGGATCGAGTGGTCTGAGCGACGATGGGAAGGAAAACGACTCACCGGTGTGTAACTGCAGCTCCTTCATTTAACCGAAGCCTCATTCTTCTACCCTAGTTCTCATCCGTTTTCATTTCTTCGCCCAACGCCGAGTCTGTGAGCTCCTTGGACCTTGAATCAGATTGGGTCGTCACGGACTGCGATGATACAAGCGACCAACCCCAAACAGTCGGTACAATGTGCTCGCCTTTGAGCCATCTTGCTCAATGCACGCTAGGTCAACGCGTATTGCACTTGCCCGATAGATGACGCAGATTGCGGCTGTGGTCACGTCTTCCTCGGCCAGGCCGCAGACACTATCGTTAAAATGCCATCAGCTTGCGGACTTGGGCCTTATGCTCGTGTCGTTTCCCTCCAGGTTCATCCTGATCAGACCACTATCTCTGCTAGATTTGCGGCACGGAAAAGGGACACGGACCCAGTTTATTCACTGTCCTTCGACTACGCGTTTGTCCCTTCTCGCGCTGCATGCTTCGTCTCTGATTCTTGGGTAGATTTACCGATATCGCCGAGGAGAATGGGCCTATTTAGTGAGTAATCTTGGCTCGTCTCGTTGAGGTCAACTGATATATGCCAAGTATGCGTGCTGACATGGTAATGGTTTGTCCAATATTTTTGAGCACTCTCTGACGAGTCGTGTAGACCGACATGCCCGGATACTGGGATTCTATCATCAACAGTCCCGCTACCGACACCTCTGTCAGGAAACGTAACTTGAACTTCCACCAACCTCGAGGGCTGGAATACATGGAAAAGTGAGCGGTCTTGCCTCGTTGTCATGGATTGAACTGAAGTACTTCAGGCGCTGGTTTGGGTCGTTCGGTGACTGGTGTGGATCCTGTTCATACAGTTGAAATGCGATTAACCATGTTGATAGGTTGTCCAAACTCAACACCCTCACCACCTCCGACTCAATTTCGCGCAACTTCCATTGGTCGGACACGTACACCATTTTCCATCAGGAAGAAGTATGTTTGAGTTTATCCGTGTTCACCGCTCTTGATTAAATCCTTGATAGTCTTGCCCCAACTTCCAGAGCAGTCTAGACATCAGTAAATTTCTCGTCGTTCCGCTCTATTGCGCTGATCCAATCACCTGTTAGGCGTCAGCGGGTATGCAGCCGTCAACACCCAGTTTGGCTACTATCTCGAGGCGAAAATTGTTCCGCCTTCAGTCCAACAAGCATATGTGTATTTTAAAGCCGGTTTGTCTTTCGCTGTGAAACTTGGCAGCATGCTGATGATATTTGTTTAGGCGCTGGAGCAGAAGGCAAGGATCAATAGTTTTCTTTATTCTTGCCGACAAGTAATGTGTCATAAAGCTGCCTTCACTATTACCGGTGTTGCTTCCGCGTCCTGGACCAGTGGCCGCTACGAGCTCATCAACTTCGGGTTCCCCGGTGCGCGTGTTTTTCAGTTCTCGAGCATGGAATTCAACTCAAACTCTTCCAGGATTGTGAGTAGGTTTTCGTTCTTGCCAAGTTGCATCGAACCATGTTCTAGATATTATCCTGGATTGCTGACCCTTGGTCCTTCTGTGCGTCGTTTGTTTCCTCGCGTTCCTCGCAAGAATGATGATTCGATCTTTCGCAGCTGCATCTATACGGCGAGCTCACCGGTCAAGTGTCCCTCTCCGGAACTCTTAGGACTTCCGTTTCCTACACATTCCCCAATCTCGACCTGAGCTTTGGCAAGCAAGATAGCAATGCCGGCCAGAGTAACTTTGGAAACGCAGTTTCCCCGACTAATAATTTTGGTGGTATGTTATTCTTAGCCATCTTGGGAATAAACTTATGTGTCTCGTGCCAGGTTTCAATTACGGCTTTGGGTGGAATGTTCAGTTATCGGGTGGCGCGGATGTGCGTAATTCGGGCTGTTCAGTCGTGCTGAATTTATTGACTAATTCCCCAGGCTCACCTTATCCCGAGCTTGCAGCTCGGCGTCAGCGTGCTCGGAGGGAGTCTCATAAATGCTCAAGTGTTTGTGGAAGCGGATCTGTACGCTGGCGTGTCACTTTCAGGAAGTGTCTCTCATGCAGTAAGTGGTACCGGTGGTTGCAAGTGCTTCCGACCTGATTCTTTACTCTCAGGTTGATCCCAAAATTTGTATCACACCCCAAATTGGTGTCAATCTCAATGCCGGATTGACCGGATCTCTGCTCTATTGGCAGTCTGGCCCAAGTGCGCTGCAGTTTCCGTCGCAATCAAGCATTGTTGAAATAACATGATTTTCAGTATCGACCTCATTCTTCTCGGCCCAAACCGATTTCGGACCAGGATGCTTCGACAGTGTCACCGAGCCTGTCGACGGCTCCAGCAGAAAACGGTTGTCGCTACTCGAGGCCCCAGAGGATATCACTCCGATCATCTCCGGCTCGTTTGAGATCGGCGAACGTCGCTCCTTCGAACCGCGCAAGTCTGCATCGCAGCCAGCACATGCTGTCTACGATGGCCGCACTGTTTATCCCACAAGCCGCTGGGAGCGTGGACTTCCGGGAGCGAGCTCCTCCGTGTCTGGCCTGCACAGTCGTGCTGTTCCTTTCCTCCCCGGTAGCCTATAGTCTCTCGTGGACATACTGCAAATGCTGAAGCTCGTTCTTTGCTTTAGGTAGCTTGTTCTGTCCCGCCACCGATTCCGATATCGCATCAACCGATCTCACCTGGTGAGACCCTTGTTTTCGCCGGCTCATGTCGAATGCTCACATTTTGCAGTGATCCATACTCCGGTGATGCAACTCCCCTGTCTCGTAGAGATCTCGACGCGGAGCACCTGCTCGGTCGCAGAGTGTCTCCTTCTCCCGCACTCAACGAGACCGATAACCTCATTCCAAGTCAAGAAGAAATCGTTAGTCGCATTCTGGGTAAGCGTGCCTCAGCCCCGACGGCAGTTGTTAAGTCTTGCACAAATTTCGCAAGTACGTCGTTTCACCCGCGCGAGGGCATAGCTACTGGCTGATTGGTCTCTTCTCCAGTTTCCATTGCCGCCTTTTCCTCGATACCAGTCAACGCCTACTTTGACTTGGCCAATCCATCGAGTTTGGATGGTGCGGCTCGGGGATGGGCCGGCGCTCCGCCTTACTACACTGCGCTGTGAGTCCCGGCGTTGGGACGTAGATGTGTCTACTTACAAACTGTAGCTCTGGTGGCCAGCCATCGTTGGGTGGCGCAAAAAACGTCTGTCTAGTTCTCTTTCGCTCGACTTGTTCCGTGCTGATTCAAATACACGAAGGGTGTCGCGGTGTATGGACGGTACAGCATGGTCCATTTCCACAGTCGGAAGATACTGATTGACGTCTTCGTGTTCAAAGAGAGCACGTTTATGTGAGCCAATTTTGTTTCGTTCACCTCACATTACTCATAAACTACCATAATTCCAGGAGCAGAGCATGTGTGAGTCTTGGAACTTTGGCATGAGAATAATTCACTCACATTCCTTCCAGCAAGCCTTTTCGTCGACTATCTTCAACAAGCCACTGAGGTGTGGATGGATGGTTCAGGGAACACTTTTTGCCAATGGATCGATAAGCATTTGTTTGTCAACAAATTCATTTTCCTTGGCTTGTCTCAAGGTTATATAGGTGGGAAGTCCCTGCATACATGCCCGCCGGCTCGGATACTGTAGCCAAACAGATTGGCTTATGTTATCCCTCTCTCGCCAACTCGGGAACTGCAGGTATTCCTGTCCTAGAACAACGTGCGAAGTGAGCTAGTTCGTTGACTGTTTCCGAATACCAACACTGATGCCCTATGGAGTGAATACAAGCAATCGGCGTTCTGTAATTCGCTATGCATTTACTTCCGTCCATCTCTCATTTTTCCAAATAGATGTCGGCGAACAAACCCTGGATCCAGGGGTTCTCACTGCGGCTCCTGGTATTATCAATACAAGTGAGTGCCTGCCCCTCATTTTTAAGCTTCGGGTCGAATTGAAAAACTCCCAGACACCTTCAAAAAACAATGCCCTTCACTTCAAATCTCGACATTGCGCAGTCTGGCAATGATCACGCGTTAGTAAACAGCTTCAAGTGCGCTTCGTGGCTCACATTATCCCCGTTGATTAGCTTTCATGAACGTGCGTATCCTTCGTTCTTCATTACAGGCTGACTGTCAAGCGGCCTTGACAGTCCCTTGTTGTAAGTTGCAACAGCCCTTCGCTTCTAACTTCTATTAATGGTGTTCCAGGCCAAGAACGCTTTCATGCAGACAAACAATTGCATAAGAGGGGTGTACCAGGTATGTCCTATTCAAGAGCATATGAGCTCGCAATGGCTGACTGATGTTTCAGAATTGGTATACCGCGTACAAGGCAAATACAGCCGCGAGCACCGTCCCCAGTGTGACGGAATTCATTGGGGTCTATGATGCCTGGTAAATATCCGTTTCGAAATCTATTCATTTGCTCACTACCTTTGCAGGGTGAAACAAATCGTGCAGGGGATTCAGCCCGCGATCACCTCGCAGATGGCCACGCTGGTTCCTTTGTACAATGGCGGGGATGACACAGCAGTTGATGTCAAACTGAGCAGTACGCCCCGTGGTTCAACGAAGAACATTGTGCTGATGCTTTCGGTCAGCCAATTCTGTTCTCTCTGCCTGGGCGAACACCAGCCCCATGCCTGCCGCTGGGACCGCATGGACTCCCCCCAATAATCGGGTGAGTCTGTCTTCTCGGCAGCATTGGGACTGAAGTGACAGTTCTGTTAAGAATACTGCGGTCAGTAATGCAAATTTGATCTCCGTGAAGAGCGTCGCTACCGCCGATCTAAATGCCCTGAAGAATGGGTCAGTGGTTCAGTTTCCACATCGAGCTTTCCTTGTTTCCTGATATGATTTACTAGCGTGCCAGCCATCAGTTGGGCGTCGAGCCTTCCTTAGGCTTGAGGGAAAGAGAAAGAATTCAACGAATTCATTTTCGGTCGTTTCAGAAGAATAAATGCGCCGCTCATTTGTGTTTTGTAACTTAGATTCTTTGCCTAATTGGGAATTTGTTTACTGTCCTGTGCTCGCAAATTATGATCTGCAGCATCGATCGAATTTAGTTCAGAACATCCTCGATCGACCCTCGTACAAAGACTAACTCGAAACGCGTGCGTGAGCGTGTCGAACTGGGTGGATACGTGGGCTTGCCGTGAATTCGAGATATGTGGCAAGCGAATTGCGGGTCGGTTCTTCAATCCCTGATGGATTTTATGATACACAACGCAGCTATAACCAGAACTGTGCGCTCTCGGGCGAGCTGGGTACTAAAGTTCCCGGGAAATCCAAGCCCTGATGCTTGGCACGTTGATTAATTTTTTGTTGCAAGAGGTCGAGAGTAGCACGGCTGCCGTCAAGTAGCACGCCGACGAAAGTGAAGATTCCTTTCGGCCAAAACAAGTACAATTACGCTGATCATGAGGATGTTGCCGAAACAATTAGAATTTTCCATATCGGGTAATTTTAACTGTTTCGGCAGCATGTTCAGCCGAAGGGAATTTCACTTTTGTCGGTGTGTACTATATTTGAACCTGTGCTTGAAAATGCATTAGATCTTGAAAATGTGCTCGCTTGCCCTCGGTTTTTGTCCGATTGTCTTCGGAAGTGGCGCAAATTGAACCGACAGGTGTCCTCTTCGTGAATATGAAAAAAGTTTGAGGGAATTTGAGTGGGTACTGCATGAGATCCTGGTTGGAGCCCATCAAACACCTTGATCCCACTCTGGAAATCGGAGTTCTGTGCTTTCGAGCCAACCAATTTGTATGCATCTTGGAAGGCACACTGAGACCACTTATAGAATCACTATTTACCGACATCCGGATGGAAAACAGAGCTGGAACAAGCATAGAACGAACATTACTTGCTAAGCGAGAGAATTTAAACTCCGCTCAACACGTCAAAATCAGCGAATAATTATCTCTCAGTCTCTCCACGCTCATATTTTGACCCCGGAATTTGGTCTATGATGCATATTTAGGTCGTCCTAATGTACCTTTCAACCTTCACAAAAATTGAGTCACTGTAAATTATATGCCATTGACTTTCGCCGCCCCTTTCAGTGGTTTTTTGTCTCGGGCCTGAATCTTGCCTAATAGTAGGCGGTTTCTTTCCAAACTTTTTTCATATTCTGAAAGGGAGGACCTGTCGGTTCAATTTCCGGTACTTACGAAAACAATCGGACAAGAACTAAAGGCAAGCGAGCGCATTTTCAAGATCTAGTTCATTTTCAAGCACAGGTTCAAATATAGTATGCTGCCGCCAGTCGGAGTCCGCTCGAGGCGAGCCGGACCGCTTCCAAATCCGGTAGCTCGAGCTGATGGGAACCGACTCGGCTCGAGCTGCCCCGAGCCAACACTTCGCACGCACAGCAGTGTGACAATGTAACTCGGGAGTGACTGGCGTGGCGCGCCACGTCCTCCGTCGTCGACGTTTCCTGCCCGTTTTGAGGCCCGATCTTTGCTCTCGCTTATCTACTTTCTCCCACACACGGCCATATGATGTCCTGAAACACGAAGGATGTGGAGGTTGGGTGGAGGGTGAGGCACATAGAGGCGGGTGCCATCCTCAAAGACGATCAGGTATGCTCATAATTTGGAAATTGTGTGTATAAATATGGCCCCAATTCATCTGTCGTTGTCTCCCCCATCCCATGTCCCCGTATTACCATCGCGGCAATCCTCCTGCATGCACCTACTTTGCACAAACTCCCCGTCCTGGTCTCAACTACAACCAGTATGCCGCCCCGACTCTCGGACTCCTTGGCAGACCCCGTACGATCCGACCGTGCCGCCACTGCATTTACCGCTGCGGGCTTTTACTCCTGGCCCAGCTTTCCCACCTGCGCCATCCCTGGGACCAGAATTGCAATTTCAAAACAGCTTTCACTCCTCATTTGATCCTGCTACTTCCCCACACGCTGCATCTGCGGCCTCGCGCGCACCCCTCGGAGACACTACGAACACCGTGACTTCGATTTCCACTCTAGGAAGGGGAAACAACCTGCAGAGGGCAACAATTCGCGTTCGTGAGCTCACAGGCGCGTGGTCCTATCTATCGCGCCTGCTGTGTTCGGAGTTGGCCCTTCCACTGCTGGCGCGGCCGCTTCTGAATCTGTCTTACACTTGTCACAAGATATTCGCCGCACCAATCTCGGCTCTCTTCTCCATAAAAGTACGGCTTCAGGAGCGGGAGCCTCTGACATCTGGTTTTTTGTTCAGGGTGTAAACACTACCGACGCGTCGACTGTACAACTGGAGGCCGTTTTGATATCCGGATAAGAAGGAATTCAAGCATTTGGCACGCCGTTCCTGCCCATCAGCCTTTCATTCATCCTTGCTCAATTACATCAGTCTCGAGAGCTGGACCACTTGTAAGAATGTCGAGGGCCAGACGATGTCTATTCGCAGACATCTCAAATGTTCATGGGAAGGTTTGGTGAGATCTTGTCTTTGTCAAACAGCTCAAGGGTTGGGGGATGCCTCGACGCCGGGGGGCCTCGGGTGGGCGCGGAGAATTCCTTCTCCCAGGATTTTACGACAGACTGGCGAAATGGATCGTCGTCGATGACCAGGTACGCTTCCATTCATTAGTGGCTGTTGAGCTGAATTTTCGGCAGTCTTTAGATGTCGTCGATTGCCCCAAGCATCGGGACTTGCTTGATTTCCACGCACCTCCAAATTGAATATCGTAAGATGGTCTGGTTCATCTCACTCGACTCGATGCTGTTCATGGCTAAAATAATTACAGAACGCTCTCAACTGACTTTCTTTAGGGATGCCAACGGACATCTTGACGACTTTTAGCCTTTCGTCGCATGGAAGGGAGCCATACTGGCGAAAATATTGGCAAGGTCGTTGTGCAGGTTTTGAAGGAAATTGGTTGCTTGCATAAAGTCAATCTTCGACTCCGACCCTGATTTGTCTGCAACAGTAATTCACAATTTGTCGGTCCGTTTCTTTATTGGTGTGCTCTCGCGGCTAAACCCGTCGTTGCGGCACGGACTCTCGGCGTCAAGCCAATGTCCGCTGATCCGCAGGATCGGCTTCTTACATCGCATCGCCGGATCACTGTTTTATACGGCACGCGGACCCAGCCCGTTCCAGAAGTATACACCTCGAATTGTTCGTAGCAGGCCTACTGGGCGCATGTATTAAATAAGTCCGACTCCTACCCAGTGGGAGCTGGCGGGATTTCGTTTGGTACGATACCTTGCAACTTCATCAAACCCGCGCCGTCGATCCCTGGCTTGTCGAAACGCGAGGGAAGCGTATTGATTTCCCTTTGAATGATCTCGGAATCCAAAAGCAATCGTGCTCCCTGCGCAAATGGTTCTGAGAGCGCAGCGGAATACTGCATCGCATCATCGTCGTGCCGATTGCATTCAGCGAGAAGGATGCGCAGAGCTGCTTCATTTTGTGCCGCGAGTGCCGTCTGCAGCGCGTTGTGGATGCCACCATCGCCCGCAATGAGCACCGATGCCATCACACTCGCCCCTTCCTCCAAGCTGCTAGGCATTCTCAACCCGAGTCCGGTGCCCGCGCCGGCTGCAATGAGTTGACAGAAAATATCATAAGCAGGTTTCGATGCGGCCGCGTATAATGCTGGACCATAGAAGCCGCCCGGTGCATTGACGTTGGCTCCGCAGGCAATCAGCAGTTCAACGGATTCTTTCTGCCCAAAATGGGCGGCGACTTGGAGCGCGGTGCCAGATGCTCCTCGAGACTCGATGTCAACGCCGTTGGCCAGAAGGAGGGAAATAATGTTCCCGCGTCCATGACAGGCTGCAGCGTGCAATGCGCTGTCAAAGGGTCCTTCGTTTCCCTGCACATCGATGCCGTTCCGAATGAGAAACTGCACTACGTCCGTGAGTCCTTCCGCAACGGCCAGCTGAAGCGCATTACCAGCGCCATCTGTTTCGATTATGTCTTGGCAGATCTCCTCCAGACCGAAGAGTGCGGCAATAAGAAGAGGAGAACCTGACGTTGGCTCTTTGCGATATCTATGTTTCCAGTTCCACAATTCCCACCAGCCTGTCTCTGTCGCCGCGAGGAACGAGACAATCGACGGCATTATATGGAATTCTGCTTCCCCACGTGCATGTACGAGGCAGTATTCCACTGCATAGTCCAAGAAGGGGTGTTTGTGAAAAAGAGCTAGAGGATTTTCCGGTCGCTGTTGGAATGTGTTGAAAGATAGATATTCAATGCACGTCAACGCAATCTGGGTGGATGCATGGGGAAATTTCACGGCCTGTTTGCGCTCGAGATAATTTTGGGCTGTGAAGTGGACGAGGCGGATTCTATTGTCTCGTGCGTCGACCAACACAAGTCCCGCACAAACAGAGAGAATGGTCTCCATGTCGAGGAGATTGTTCGGATCTAGTTCAGTTGTCCCTGGTTCCACGGCCAATGCTTCTCTGAGCTCAGATGGCCGTAGGAGTCTTTGAGCATTGCAAATCCAGGAGAGCGTACGCAAAGCAAGATCCCTGTCGTCCTCGCTCTGACGATTAATGCGCTCTATGACTTCGTTGTATGTGCTCTCCAGATCATTCGGCAAAGTTTTCAGGGCAGCCTGAACAGCTTTGACGGTATGCTTTCCTGAGAGAGAATCGATGTGCAGTTTCGCCATGAGGAACCTGGTTCCACTGCTTGTTAGATGGACTATGATGAGCAAAGACAGACAGAGTACCTACATTCCGTCACTTCGCCGAACTATTCTATCTTCGATTTGTTCAAGCAAGTCCGGGCAGTTTTGTATGTGCTTGGAAAGCCGTGGGGATTTCAGGATCTGGGCATCGATATAACATCGAATGTCTGGTTCCGTTGCCTCGATTTCTAGGACCTCCATCTGCGGAATCCTCCTGTTGAGGCGGATATGTGGTCGCGAAGTCAACAACAAGTTTACGTTGGCTCCCAATTGCGAGAGATATGACATAAAGATGTCGCGTTCGCGCTCCGGATATTCGTCCAAGGCATCAACAAGAATGAAGACCTTCGAGTACTCGGAGATCGTGGAACACAGGATGGCATGATCCACATTCACGGTTGGTTTTGTGCCGGGTTCTCGATGTTTCTGGTACAATTTTCCAACTAGTGCAATAGATTTCCCTATCACCAGTTGACGCCAGAGGCTTGTCAGCAAAGTGGATGGGGTGTGAGTATCGGTTTCCTTGTGGTTCAAGTAAATGGCAGCGACGCCGATGTTATCGAAATGTTCTTCGGATCGAAGATGCTCGACAGCAATTGAACTATGCAAGCGATCAGCTCAGCAAGACTCCGACAGAATGGGGGTGCGCACACGAGCACAGTTTTTCCGGCTCCGGCTGTTGTTATGTTGAATTCTCCCGCACGACGTTTCAAAGACTAGAAAACTCACGCATTCCAGGGCACCATAACGCTTTCCCGACTCCGCATTTCCACTCCTTAAACATGCTCATTTCCAGGAACCATTGGCCCGTTCCCGGCTGATGAAGGCGGAATATGTCTGCTTGTCGCAGAAAAAAGTTGAGAGGGGAATACCACTCTATTACCACGTCACGTTCCGCCGCTGGGGAACTGTAAGTCGAGCAGACGAAGCCCCCGTGGAATTGCGCACCGTTATAATATTGTTCCTGATTCTGGGCCATATCCCTGACGGATCGGAAAATATCTTGCATATGGGTGAGTAACAGTTTTGGAGTCATTTCGGTATGAAATTGCGCTTACCATCGTGGTCGTTCCGTTGCTCCTCAGTAGCTTCTCTAATCGTGGTTAACGTATCTATTCCGGGAACTCAGAAACGGAGAAATGACGAGAGCACAATTGAGAAACTCACCATCGTGGTACTTCCGCGCGGTTTCTGGTTCCATTTTTCACTGTCAGCGTGACGACACGGCGGGGTAAATATGCCTACCTCGCGCAAAATCCCTAGTATGAAGTAAGCTAAAGGTACGGCCCGAAATGCAAAGCGACTGACCAAATATCCAGCTCCAACCATACCGCGACCAAACCCTTGAATCTTTCCACAATATCAAATCCTTCCTGGACATCTTCCTTTCCCCACAACGACCAGGTCAGGCGACTGAAGTTCCACCGGCCACTGCGGTGCAATTTTTTCATTAATTGTTCCACCACAGTTCTCAGCTCGATGAGAGGTTCCTCGAATTTTTGGAGACCACTAGTCGACCCTCCTGCCTGACTGCGCTGAATCCGATCATCAAGTTCCTTGAGTAACGGCTCAAGACTTTGAATTTCGACCAGGAGCAGTTTCTGTTGGTTTGGAGCATTACGGAAAGTGTGTATGTAGTCGCGGGTGGTCTTTATCGTTTCGACAAGCTGCAGTATACTGGCGACGAGACCAACAATGTCAGCCATGGAGGAAGAAAACAAGGTGCGGTGATCCTTACCAATGCTGTGGGGACTTTAATTGCGCCTATTGATAGGCGCTCACGAATGAATGCAGTGTTGGGTTGCACCCCAACCACATGCCTGCGGTTAATTCGACAGTTATTGGACAGCCAAATGAGAATTTGCGAGGACGAGATGTGGAGTTGATATTGTGATGCAGTTAGGATAGTCTCGAACACTATTTTTGAGTTTGATATTCCAGCGAGCGGTGAGAATATCTGCAGTGGCGACAAGTGTCGAGACTTTCAATGTCAAAACGCAGATGTATGGCGACCAAAGTGAAACTTAGTCCTGGTAATGCCGAGCACTCGGAGAACAGCGCTGAGGCCGCAAGAAGCCGTGTTCACCGTTAGGACCCACCGTGCACAGTATCAGCTAGGTGTTGCCCGTGGGCCGTGATAGCTCATCTCCGGGCTTTCTTGCAGATGATTTGATCATGAAGCAAGGCAAATTCCCAGTGCCGTACTGAGGTTGGTATGATGACAAGATTCAGGGCGAGGACCGACGAGCATGGGCTCAGGTAACAACTTTGCAGTGAATAGATCAGCAGGCCACCGTGCAAGAGTCTCGGAGACTTGTTGATGCTTCCAGTCGTCGTGTAGGCTGTCGTCGTCGGAAGTTGAGTCAAAAAAGAGGCGCTGCACTGCCACATCTGATCCCATCAACCCTCTTTGCGCTCCGCCGTCGTCGCTTTTCTTGTCCTCGCCGATTCTGTCGGTCTGAGCCTCTGAGCCGTTGTTTTTTTCTCCCGAAAATCACGAAGATGCCATCTTCAATTCATCTTCTCACTCGGCACCCGCGCAAACCACCTAGTGATGTTCAGGGCCCGGCTCCATCTGGAAATGCCTTTTGTTCACATAGAGCAGGTGCCGCGAGGTAGATCGCCCGTGCCGATGTAGCGGCTGATAGGGTCCATGTCTCTCCATAGAGTGCCATCAAGACGGCAGCTCCACCGTCGCGCATGGCATCTATTGTGGATTGCTGCCGCTTGATCGCACGACATCGACCACTGCCGATAACATCTGTTGTTACACGCGGCTATGGATACCCGAGTCGCCGACTTATTTAAATAATTGGCAAGGCGACACGACGACTCCCACATCTTTCCTCCCGCTTCCATCTTGCCCTCGACCTCAAGTCCTCCCTCCCTTCTCTTCAAAGCCGTAGTCACGACTCGTCAAGATCTTTTTCCAATGCGTCTCAACAATCCCTCAAGCTTGTCAAGTTCCATTTGTCAAGAGTCAAGATTCCAAGACGTGGTCTTCAGTGCTTTGCTCGACGCTCCTTCACGATCGGCACGAGATCTATCTTACTCGGCAGGCTGGTTACTAGCGACGTTGGTGCATCAAAGTCTATTGTTTGTTCACTGCTCATCAATTTGAAGGCTCTTGTCTTTGACCCTTGATACATGCGTACTTGTCCCAATAGTTCATAGGCATTTTGTATCCGTTGTCGAATACATCTTTCATTGTTCCCATCTTTCTGCGTTTGAACGCACTTGACATTCTCCTGTGATCGAGACACAAGAGCTCTGGAGAACAGGGTTTGTGTATCAGCGGAGGTTGGTGATCAGTGAGTTACTCTTCAAGTTGCTCCTGGTCGCCACTTGGGTTCTCCATGCTTCGGCTCGCTGGGCCCGCTCTTCTCTCTGCTTGGGATTTTCTTCAACCGCCCGCCCACCCTTCAAATTATTCTCCAAGCAGTAAATACAGGTAAATTCATCTCTACATAGATATTAGATTCCAAATCTAGTTGCATTCAGTGGTAGGGCCAACGAAGGGGTATCCTCACCAGGACCCCACATTGCTCCGGGAAGCCTTGCTTCCGCCCGACCTCATCCAATTCATGCGAATTCAGGGCCTTACGGCCGCCATTTTGTCTGAGTCAACGAGCGGAAGTGCACAAATAATGGACAACTTCTTTGACGGTCTTATTAGCCCTGAAGTGAGAAGATTTAAACAGCTTAGTCTAGTTTGTTTGTAGATTACGACCCCCATGAACCGGTTAAATATATATATCCAGGCCCGGCAGGCCTGGTATTAGGGTAGGCGAATTGGTCGCGGTTCGATTTCGATCGAGCTGTGTTCGAACCGGTCGGCAATTAAATTTAATATATAGACGCTACTAGTATGGGTACGGTAGGCGGATTGGCCGTGGTTCGATTTCAGCCAATAGGCATGCAGGTGTTCGAACCTGTTGAGAGGAGTTTTATTTCTTCAGCACAATTTCGAAAGATGAGCTCCTGATCCTTGTGCAAAGTGCAATATAAGCAGCTGAATTATTTTTCAATGCCCTGTGCGCTGTATTTTGATGCTCTTGTGAATAACTAGAGACACTTTCTGTGTCTTGCCGAGTGGGGAAATGTCAATTCTGTGATCTCACCCATCAGTGTGGTGTGCTGGGGTCCTGGTATTGCATTGAAGTAGTGAGCTATGTACTGCTACATGGAGAGACTAAATACCATTTTAATATAGAGTAACTGAGGAACAGTGGACGATTTAAACTGGGTTCTGTTGGGTATGTATTGAACAGGTCTTCCATGTCAAATACATTTTTTTACCCTGGTCCGAAGTCAAACCAAAGCACGCAAGCATCGCCCGAACAAGACATCCAAACACCAGGGTGATCCAATTCAAATTATTCAGTGTTGATGAAAATTGTGCAACTTGTGGACTGGCAAGTGTCTGATGTGTTTCTCAATAAGAATAAGCAATTGATGTGTTCTGAGTCTATAATACTGACATGGTCATAGAGTGGTGGAGGCGGTCAATTTCTTGTATATTCCCCCTCCGTGACGCGTCAACTTGACAACGACGCGGGTCCCGACGCATCCCAAAAAATGGCATCACGTGACCTTCGAGTGCCGTCGGCAATGTATGCCGAAGTGGACCCCAACACAATATTTTGATCCCATTAAGACATCTGTTTGTCCGTCGGCTGAAATCGAACCGCAGCCAATCCGCCTACCGTAGTATGGGTATTATTCAATGTCAACAGACAACAAGATACCCAATTCACCCTGAAAACTGTAGCCCACAGAGTTACGGATGGATTATCGGCTCGATCGAAATCGAACCGCAACCAATCCGCCTCCCCTACTGGTATTCCTCAGGCCCGAGCCCTGAACATCACTGAAACCACCCGGCGCGTCCAGTCATCACAGAAGCCGAAAATCTGTAGACCAGTGCACATGTGAAAACCAGTGCTCATGTACCGTCTGCAATAGAAATCCTGCCGCAGGAACAGCGGACCAAGAATCAACAATATTTGAAGAATCCTTCTTCGTACACAGGTCGCCTGCATCACGTTTCTCCGCGGCTACGGGCGAGTCGCCGGAATATTTTGGTTCATGTCCATGTGGTATTCGGCACATTGATCTTGTCGGTACAATCGCTCTCTTTGTGTACCCTCTTTGTGGGCTGGGATGCAGCGTCGTGCCGCCACGCCCTACGAGTCGCTGGTCTCACCTCCCCCTTCGTCTGGCCTCGTCCTCGCTAAAGATTCTATCCAAAACTTCTATGGAGGCTTGCTTGAGGTATGTATCTCCCTTCATTGATGCCGTTCGTTTCCGTCCCTCTTTCTCTTGGATTTATTCCAGGGTCTTCGTGTCCGTGTGCTTCTCGCGCCCTCACCTTCGTTTGCCAAAACTCATTCAGATTTTCCTCCCGCACATGCCACCTGACGGCCCTCGGAGCCTCCGCTTCAAGTCCATGACATCCACTGCCGCCGTATTTTGGAGTTTGAATGCCGTGATGGCGAGCCGAATAGCCGTGGCGTTCTGAACTGCCGAATCTATTCATTTGTCCGGTTAGGCCGATATATGTAACTTGATGATCCGTCTCCCTTCCTTTCCAGTGCGATAATCGCCGTTCTTACCTTCCGCGGGACAATTCCTTCGATCCATTTGCAATCATGCTTTGTTCGGATATAAATTACACGATTGCTTTTATCTTATTATTCTACTAATAACCTGTTCGATATTGCTCTTGTTCGAACCTCTGACGCAGCTGATCAACGTTTTGAAGCCACATCGTCTGCATATTCTGATCCCAGTAACCTCTCTGGCTTTTTCTGTCAACGGGCTGCGAGGTCTGAAGTCTAATCTTGATAGCAGATGCCAAGCTCGAAAGCAGATCAGCCAATTCGTTCATAACATCCTTCAGATCCTCAGAGTCGCTATCATGGTCCCTCGAGTTTTCCCCTGCCTGTGCCAATGCTTCTCCAAGGCGACTGAAGATTTCACTTTGGAACCGCTGAGAAGGGTTGAACGCTCCGAGTCTCCAAGGTGCTGGTCGAATCTCGCTGGGGAATACAGCGAGAATTGTGCTACGTAACAGTTTGATATGATTGCGAACTTCATTTGCCTGCAAATCATGGAAGTTTGCCCGATTCCAAGTTCTAGCCAGTACATTGAACATTAGCACACGAGTTGCTTCTGCCCCAAACTCACTGGCCTCATCATCACTCATATCCCATACACGAGACATAACAGCTCTATACTTCGTATCTGCGCCCGGACGGAAAATTCCAGGTGAGCAAGTAATCCAATGAGGCAGGTCCTGTGAAATAATATTTTTCCACTCAGGCTGTCTTGATAGTTGGTCACACCAGCTGATGTACATGTCCTGACGAAGTGGTGAACACCACACCATGGTCCAGACTGTGGGTTGCCCAAGTGCTCGGCACACTTGACTGTCTGAAATATAATGATTTGCTGAGTCCAACACACCACAAACCCAATATGATATCCGCTGCGCCTCTTTATGCCAGCCATCCAAGTTTGGCTTCTCATTGTGAGTCGAGAGTGCTGACAGAAGAACACAAAGAGAGCTTGTTGATAGTGTGCCTGGGAAAGGAGACAACAGACAAAGTGCTTGCCAGAGATCGCCAAGCAATTTGAGGTAGTCAACAGAGCTCAAACCATGAAAAGATTCCCAGACTTGCCAAACCCATCGTGGGTCGCTGATTTCCGGAACAAGTTTCAGCCTAAAATACTCTGGTTTGTAAGATCTCACAAGCTGGAGAGTGGCAAGGATTGCCTCTGGCGAGACACCAGGTAAAGCACAAAAACGATATGCAGCCCTTCCCCATTGAGCATTTTTTTCGGGGTTGATACTCAGAGCTGTAGCTCCACAGCTGTACATAGCTTGGGCAACCCTGATGACAATTTTATTTGCGATATCACTCTTCAAAGGACTGGTGTCGGTAAGACGTTGGCTCAAATTGATGAAGAGAAGTTCCAAGAGTTTCGTAGTGTATTGACTAATGAACACTTCAAATCAGAATCCAGTGTCTAAAATTGGGAGAACTTACCCCTTATCACGTACAGACCGATCCTGAACTGCTGGATAAGAGAAAACCGAATTGATACAGAAAAGAAATTCTGCTATCAGTTGATAGTTCGCTGTAAACGATTCGCCCAGGACAAAGTCAAAATGCTGCAAAATTGTGTCCAGAGTTTCTTCTGGTAGCTTTCTGGCCGCAAGAAACCGCAGAGTCAAGGGAGTTATCCGGGGGGATCTCCCCCGGGAAGTATCCATAATAGACATTGGGCCGAAAAATGTCTGCATCCAATACTGGATAGATCGCAACTCCTTTGACCCATTTGCCAGCAACCTGAAATGCGAGCTCCAAAGCTCTGGCTTTCGTTGCTCTTCTTGGGCCACCAAATAAAGTCCCCAGAATGCCTGGATGCATCTGGTGGCCTGTTCATCCATTCCATCTAGAACAACAGGCTGTGTTGTCTTATATATGCATGACCGAAAAGTGTCATCAAGACGCCTCAGTGCAGGCCGAATGTTGAGATTCATTGGCCACAGCATTTCAGGGATGAGTTCTGCAGCAGTGTGGACTAGCACAGGATCTGTAGATGTCTCCAAGGCCCATACAACAGCATGAGCTTCTTTGGATGGATTGACAGGAGAATCAAAGATTGGAAGGGGCTCATGTGCTCTGGTAGTATCCCTGTGCTTGTTCCAACAGGAAGAAAAGATGGTGCCGACTTGAGCAATCATAGAACGCAGATATGTTTGACTGTGTCCACAAAACTGACCCCAATACTTAGGGACAGGAAGCTGAGCCAGCATGGTTCCCAATAGAAAGCTGAGTGAGGTCTGGAATGGCGAGTCGGGTGAGACCACACCAGAGACGAGCATTGCCGTGTACAGACCGACTCCTAATGCAGTGAGAACAAACACAGTTCCAGCAATGATATGGTGTATGGTCCACAAGTAGATTGATAATGCCGTGGCGAAGAGCAGCAGTGACAACTGAAGAAGAAGCGGGAAAATCTGCATGACCACATTGAACCTCCAGCGGCGCATGCCATCGAATTTCCGTTGTCGTTCTACTCCTCGCTCTGCAACCGTCCCATGTTGGCCAACTGAACTGTAATACAAGAGCCACTGTTTCCCAAGGACTGCCAGAAGAGAGGCCATGAGCGTAGCGAATAGACTAAAATACAAGAGGCCTTGTGCAATGACAACAAGAGTAGGTGGTGCTGAGGATTGGTCTACCAACGTGCTTGGGGGCAAAAGAGTAGGAGGAAGGCCTGTGATATTTTGTACCAAAAGAGAAAGCAGGATCTGTGTAGGTCCATTTGGATCAGGTTGCAGTTCAGGTTGGATCTGTATGATGAATGCCGAGCTAACTGCAGAGAAAAGACCTGCCTGTGATGAAGTTAGTACAAAGAACGGGCACTTGAAGAGTAGCACACACAAAAAATCAGTGATGTGTCGAGGTCATCTTTGTATTTTTCCTTGAATTCCTTGTCAAATTCCTCAGCAAGTGTGTTATATGCAGTCCAGAAGGCAATTTTCTTGTCGCGGGATTTGGGTTTTGGCCCAATTGCTTCGATGGCCTTGATGGCACTGTACAATGAATTTGGTTCAATCCGACATTGCAGTTGATGTAAAGGAAATACCTTTCGAAGAGTGTCTTTAAACTTGGAAAATCTCGTCAGTGTGAGACATGCGTCAACGGAGGCATTTATACCTTTCACCTTGTTCACTGATTGCAGCGATGATTCTGCCATTTTTCTTGACCTTCGTTTTATTTAATTTCAGAAGGAGTGCACGTACTTATGTGTATTCTCGCTGCTAGTCTCGACACCATGATCTTTCCCCCCAACCGAGCCTAAATCACCAGCTTCACCACTGGAGGTATTTTTAAGCGGAGTGAACAAGAGACTGCGATACTGCATTACCGTTCATGATCCGCAGCCATCGTGATTAGGTCCGACTGCAGCATTGACTTTGGAAGTATCGGTTCCAGGACTCTTTTAGTCGAAAATAGGTGTAGTTGCCGCTCAACGCTTGCAGTCCCGAGTTGAGGAGTGTTAGTGGGATGGATGCGATGGAGTGATGAAAGTTAAGTAACTGGTGCTACTGGGCGATGCATCTATATAAGAATCGTCTTGCCAGACAAACCAGACCGGGGTTCCGAGCTCCACAAGCTCCACAAGCTCCACAAGCTCCACATCTACACCAAATGTGGAGTTTGCACTCAACCAAACATCCCATCAATGAGCTCCAACGGCTCCACTCACGCAATTGTAGCCGGCCACCGGCTCTCGGCACAACCGCTGTACTTTGGTTGATATCACTGATCGCCGTTGATCGCCGACGACAGCATGCCTGACCAGTTGAAGTTGAACTAGCTTTCAAACTAAGCATTGGGTGAATGGAAATCTATCCCTTCAGACAAACTCCACCCAGTCATCAGGAAAACCAATCATAGCTATGGTTGCTATCCAACGCTGCATAGTGCTGGACAGTGCTGCATAGTGCTGCATAGTAACCATAGCTTCATCGAGTTTTCCTGATGCAGTGAGAAGGTTTGCTATTTGTAGAATGCTGAGATGTTGAGTACTCGAACAAAATGGAAATTCAAGGTTTGATGGCCACAAATCGATGCCGGGTATGGTTCCAACCTGAGGTTTCGGATTACACAGTGATACATATTTCTAACCAAAGATATATCTGAAGTCACTTAATGAGACATTAAAAATTACCCATGAGGCCGCGAGGAGCCAACCGAAGGTTGGCGACGAGCGGCATCTTCAGTTTGCAGTAATCTCGGTTTCCTGTGAATCAAAATATAATTCATTTGCCATAGCGTGGCGCGGGCCAGCTGCTAGTCCACGTACAAAGTGATCGTAAACAGGAACACTTCCCCCTTGAAACTCGGAGATGGCTATCTATGACGTGTTGTTCTCCTCGGGGTATTAGCAGCTATCCAGATGATCACATCAAGCGTGCCAAACGTCGCAATGAAGTGTCGCATTAAAGCGGCAAGCCGGGTCAGAGAGTAGTCCAAGAGCAGTTTTCAAGTGAAGTGCTGGTTTTAAATGCAAGCTTATGATGAAAGTCCAATCCCGAAGCCCCACACGACGCTTTTGGCACGCTGAAAGCACTTAGCATGTGCAGTCGTGCATTTCCTGGGGGGTGGTTCTGTCGGCGAGGTTTTTATTCAGCCAATTTTATCCTTGCTCTATACACGCAGTATTCCAGACAATTACTGTAGTATTTTGTTCAATTCATAAGGCCCTTTGGGGTGTGACAGCATCATACGAATTGACCCTTTCGTAGCCAGTTCCAATCAGGCAATTTGATCCATCAGCAGCGCTCGGCTAGGTCGGCTAGGGCCAGAATCGCCTTTGTGATGCAGTGACTTACCAAAATTTTCGTAGATTTGTGGCCGTGTGATGCGTGACTATACAAATTGAATGAAATACTACAGTAGATCGGTCTCCAATGATCTGCCTGTGAATGAGATAGTACAAAGCATTCTATTGTTTTGTACTAGTAAGTAAATTCAGAATACCATATCGTTCCCAAATCATTCCACATATATAAAGCCTCACTTCCCTGTCGAATGCGATTGCTGCGGATCATCCTGATCCGAATCAGGCGGTGGATGTAGGGTAAAGCCAATACTGTACTATTTTATTCAATTTGGTAGTCACGCATCATGCAGGCGTTTGTTGAATTGGTCTACTGGTTCAAAAAGACTCGGAAATTGGCTTAAAACATGCCTGGCTGCTCAATACACACTTTTTCAACTTCCAAAGCAAATGATGAACACAATTTCAGGAAAATCTAGCTACTGCTCTGTGTCACCAAAAGCCAGTATATCTCGTTGCAGTTTCCAGATGCACTTTCCCGTCACTTCTGCGAGATTCAACTTGACATTATCATTCACACCCACATCATCCTCGATGTCGTCAACAGTTTCGGTGCGATTGTTTTCCGATGTAAGCAGCTCCATCACTGATTTCATTGTTGCCCATTTCACCTGGTGAGACGAGATTTCGCAGATGTCCAGTGCCTCGTAGTGATCCGCCGGGGATGTGGTCATTGAATCAGGGTCATCGGGATACACGGCGGACACTACCTTGTCATTTGGCACAAAGGACGGTGTGACTCCGGCGCCGGACCGAGCAAACCTACAGATGTGACTACGGTGACAAGTGATGATACTGTCACAGAAGTCTCGAAATGAGTGTATCTTGTCAAGTTCTCAACAATTTTTGTGTGGAATAAATTGTGTTGGCAAGCGTATGCTCTTACTCTTTGTATTTGCACCCAGCTCAGATGGAACCACCTAGAAGTGAGCAGACACTGCAGTAACTGTATGATACCACGTAGTCAGAAATTGGAGCAAGCTTACTTGACATAACTCGTAGATATGACCTAATATTTTTTCCACTGAAAATTGAGGTAGAACGCAAATTGAACCATTGAATACGTGACTTGAAACTCCGACAATATACTCTCTGAGCTCATTCAACGGTAAAAATGCATTGGGTCTGGTTGGAATAATTATTCCATGTTGTATTGACAATAAATACAACGGCAAAGATCCCAAACTGAACCCCAAAATTTATGGATGATTTTCTGCACCAACTTTTGACATTTTGAGGTACACGGCATGTTGATCTTGCTTGATTAGGCTCCCCTATAAATACAAATTGCGGCATAAATGACGGATTGGAAGTAAACCTTTAAAACATAACTTATCCAAGGCGATTTAGTTGAGAACTGCATAATCTCTGCTTGTTTTCAGCTGTCCGTGATGCGCCTTGACCATGTCACTCAGTAATTGATCTCGTCACATACAAGAGACCTGCTGGGAGCTCAAAGGCACCGGAACCGGAGCGACACCGATTTCGCCAAATGACAGGTAAGATGACAGCTTGCCACATGACAGGTAAGTGTCCACCGTGATATTGTTCAATTGGTATCTTGAATGCTTTTGGCATGGAGTCCTGGGGTCAAAGAGCCCACAAGAATGAAATAGGTCCAATGTGCCAAATAAAGCCAACCCGGGCTATAATCAATCATCCGAGCGCCCACAGCGTCA
Organism: Mycena sanguinolenta; assembly: GCA_014462675.1. Classification (NCBI taxonomy): domain Eukaryota; kingdom Fungi; phylum Basidiomycota; class Agaricomycetes; order Agaricales; family Mycenaceae; genus Mycena; species Mycena sanguinolenta. Next base: position 1,703,887 of record JACAZH010000023.1, on the reverse strand, counting down.
AAGTATATTCTCGGACTGTGTATAAAGTCATTCCCTACCTCCTAGCCTGGCTTGGAGACATTACTGAAATTTTCGACCATGTCACGCTCTGCCAGACCATCTGTCGAAATGTCGAATAGGTCAAAAGGGTCATGTGTCATACCCAATGCCGATTTGAATGAAATAATATCAATCGGTGTTATTGATCTAAGTCTGGCGGTGTTTGCCGGGCTTAAAAGACTTCGGATGGACGGACATGCATAATTTCATAAAGAGCGTGAATCACCATTGGACCATGTAAGGATGTGTGAGGTCTGAAGTGATTCAGGATTCAAGAGCGTACTTAGGGCATCAAACCGTCCCGTAATTTTACGGAATTACACGTTGTGGAGCGGTTACATCCCTTAGTGTCCAGCATTTGGTGAGTTGTTACAATACAGTTACGGTATGGGTTGACCCGTACTGTCAGCTGTCAGGTACCTGCCCCCCCTAGGTACCTGGCCATGAGGTTTATAGGCTTAGCACTTTGAAATACAATCCACATGATATCAAGGGATGAAATAGGACCTCCAAGTTGCCAATGCATGTCCAGACCAAATTTAGATGGAATGTCCTGTGACGATCAAAACCTATGGCAGTTTGATCACCATCAGAGGACCTCGGCCCTCAGGCGACAGATCTCTCAAATCTTCACCAGTCCATGGTTCATTCTTTTCATCTGATTTTGCCCTATATTTCCGACCAGGTTCCATCATGAAGGCAGAAGCTGTACGTGTGCCAGAGCCCTGGGAAAGACGGGCACTGTTTTTGGGCTCAGATGTAGAGTCACCCTTACATGAACAAGAGGTTCGCAAGTGAGGTAAAAACCATTCCAGGGTGCCATCAAGCATGTTAAGATCTAATCAATATCAGTTGAATGTTCACTACAGTTCAATTGCAGTTTGAGGTACTGGATGGACTTCGAATAAATTCAGTGAGAAAACCTGTGAAATATGTATACATACAGTACCTTATGGTGCCATTATATCTGGCCTCCCTGGTCCTCCTATACCTATCTCCCACACACAGCCAGAGCCGTAGTGTTCCAAAGATATGGTGTAAAAGTTACGCCATAGGTGTAATACAGACGGTTTGATGCCCTAAGCATACAGAATAGAGCATATTTGCAGCCCCAAAAGAGGCCTTGCAGATCCTGGCCATCAGCTCTCACTTTTAGCTGACAACAGTGACTGATGTGACGATTTCAAGCTCGAGCTCAATCCAGCTGTCCCAAAACTGCCTAAAATATCCATGGGGTGCATGAGTGTGCTCCAAACCTGGCCTTCCTTAAAAAAACCGGGTAAAAATAAAGGATTTTGAACACTTGGTGGGTTTTTGGATGTACTTTCGGTTGTCCCACATTTCCAAGATCAAGCATCACTTTTTTGACATTTCTGTGATTTCAGGGCTTTTAGAGGGCTGCAAATACGCTCTAATGGTGCAAGATGAGGGAGCTCCATGTGCAAATGATAAGCCAAGGATGCTCCGACAGAATGACATGTCAAACTCGAGAGATTCCAGTGATTTTCATGATTTTCAGCGCTACCGGTAGATGATTAACTAGTCTTGTCACACCGGAAATGGAAAAATTTAATAATGTCCCGAAAGTTGATCTGAAAGTAGTAATATCAGATACAATTTCAGCTTTACTGAAATGACTGATTTCATTGGATCTGAAAGTGTGTCAGAAAGACCTTCTTTCAGAGTCGCTTTCAAAGACTCTGAAAGTACAACTTGCATAGACACACTATTTTCGCCATTGGTCCGGTAATTGCTGGACCAATGGCAAAAAGCCTGCAGCTCTGAAATCGTTCTTTCAAACTCTATGAAAGGAACTTCGAAAGTACCTCTTTCTGTTTCTCTTTCAGGCATTCTGAAATTGGTACTTTCAGTAGCTGCTGAAATTGGATTTGATATTAGAGAACTTGTGGTAGCCACCGGGAGCCACCCGGTGGCTGATCGGGCATGCGGTGGCAAGTGGCTGTGGCTGATTGGGTGGCTGAACTTGGGCCTTTGTTTTTGCGCAAGTACCGCTAGTATTGCTTCTATTGACTGCCCCAGGCCCACCAAAGTTGGATTTGCCTAGTCCATGGCCAATTCATAGTTTTCTGTTCAAAACAACAATTTTTTTTTCTCAGTTCCTCAGAACTGAGCAGTGAGCAAGGCAGGTAAGCCCTATGTTGACTCCAGGATGGCTTCCCGACAGGGGATATAGGATGTAATGTCCTCACAGTACAGATAGGGGCAGCCACCGGATCAGCCACAGCCACCGATGACCGCATGCCCGATCAGCCACCAGGTGGCTCCCGGTGGCTACCACAAGTTCTCTATTATCACTTTCAGCTCAACTTCCAGGGCATTATCAAATTTTTCCATTTCCGGTGTGTAGAAATCACGATCACTTCAGGTAGCCACGGACTGATTATGCAATCAGGTGGCTGTGCGCATTCAGCGTGTCTCATTAGGACGTTCTCTCATTGCTGGAGCCTCCAAAACTCTTTTATTAGCTCTCATTGTTCTACAGAATAGGGCTGGGCACCGTGCCGTATATGGCCATGGCTGTGCTACTCACGGCCGTGTAAGCATATGATCGTGTTGCCACAGTCCGAGGGAGGCGTGTAAGCATACGACCGTGTTGCCACGGTCCGAGGGAGGGTCAGAGGGACTTGAGATGGCACAGTGACCGTCCGTCTGTGGCCGTATACGGTCAGCCAGCCGTACCTGATGCAAAATCAACTGACATTGCCTTGTGATGAAGCCTGAGTTATGTGTTAACTAGCATGAGGCTTCAAATGGCATTGGCATGAAGATTGGTACGGGGGAATCCCAATAGGATCATGACCTCCAGAGAAGACAAGTTCAACAGCAACTGCCCAGCCTGGAGGAGAGTGTTGGAATCAAAGTAGTCAATTCCAGTTTAGCAGTGAACCCGTTGCAAACACATGGGTTGTTCATTCAAACAGGTAGCTACTTATACTAAGTGAACAGGAACAAATATATCTAAGTAGGACGAAATTGAACCAACTGAAGTATAAGTAAATAATCAGAGAGAAATTCAGGAGAAATACAATGGGGACAAAATAAATGCAACAGAGGAACAGGAACAGTTACCAGTGGCGGCGGTGACACCAAGTTACCGACGCGAATTCCAACAGAGAGGTGAGTAGGTACATACTTGTTTGTCACCTGTATATCGGTTCTGTTACAGAAACTAATGATTAACATGCTTGGACTACTAAGCTCCATTGACCAAGTTGGAGGTTGGGACGCGAGCAACAAGCTTACAGGCTTTAAGTTCCTGATACCAGCCACTGCATGAGAAGAGCAGATAAGGAGGGAATCAATCGGTGACTTGCTGGTTCCCAGAAATAATTCTACCTACCTACCTACTTACCTACCAGCATGAGAAACTACTGTGATGAGCATATGATCTGGTGACATCATGGACAAAAGCAAGAGATGCAGCACCGCCATATCTGATCCCATCACCCCTTATTCTCCTAAGCCATCGCCATTTTTCTTGTGCTGGGCTTCTGTGTCGTTGTTCTCCAGGAATTGCTGAATACCATGTTCGATTCTGTTCTTTCCTCTCGAAAATCACATGGCACATCCAGTTCATCATGCCAAAAATTAGGGTTAAGACATGCTTAACTGATGTGCTTAAGATGTGCTTCAAGATTTTATTTATCGTGAGAAGAAGCCTCAATATTGTTAAGCACATTAATTAGATGCATTGAAGCGCCTCTGGAGGCACTTCAAGGTGGAATTTTCTATGGCTCCCAGCTTGTCTGGCTGACAAACTTATGTGCCGTTGATGCTAAACTAATTCTCTTAAGCCCATCTGAAGCACATACATGATGTGCACATTAAGCTGCTGCTCTGACTGCCCCTATTTTTGGAGAACAAGCGCGCAGATATTACCACTCGCGATGGTGGAGACCACCTTATAGAGGGCAGGTTCAAGAAGCTCCGCCAAAGTTGCCGTTGGTCACTCTCTTTTTCATGGATGTAGAAGATCACTATTTGCCAGACTATTTCGTTTCCTGCAAAAAGCAGTCTGAGGCGGCATGCCAGACGTTGGACGCCTTTCTTGGTTCAGTAATGTCTGTGTCACCTTCTGTTTTTTGCATGTGCACTGAAACTGTTGTGTTGCCTTTTGGCTGCCGCTCGGACGTAGCGTCCCGCCTCTATGTGCTACAACACCACCGCTTGTTCAGCGCTGAAATTGAAATTCGGTCCAAGACTTCTGTTATGAAGTGATGAAAGTCTATCTCAGGTATTTACCTTCTGCCTTCACCGCTGTCCCCCCGTTTTGAATTTCTGTTGAATTTATTTTCTCAGTTTTAGAGTTTTGTCTCCCTTGGTCATTCACCATTGATGTCTCTTTCGTCTTTCCCTCCATTCTAAATCTCACCACGGATCTTGGACCCTCCGCGTTGAGTCTCAAGCATCCCCACAAGATGATGGTCTTTTCAAGCTGAACCATGGTAATATTGATTCAAATCGAAAAGATAGGTAATGGTGGGCTTTAAAATTGTAAATTTCGGTTGCAATGACGGTTCAAAAGTCAGAAAATCACCAGAAATATACCTAATTTTTGGATCTTTGGTTCAGTGTTCGAACGCCTACCTTGCGGCTTGAACACCGAACCGAACTTTTGCGTTCAGGTTCAGCAAACTACCCAACCTGAACCTGAACGCAGCGTCCGGTTCGGGTTCGGTTCAGGTTCGGACCGATTTCCGAACCGGACCCTCCCACTACTATTCACCACTGAACTTGTTCTCTCGGTGTGATCTCTGACCACATTCTCCAAGTCTACATCGACCTCACCTGGGTTTCGTCTAGTTTCATTCTCGTTCAAATTCTGTCCATGAATTCTGTTCGCATCCGGGAATGCTGGAGGTTTACCTCGGGTATGCAGTCTCTCCGTCCTCTGTCGCCACTAATTATTCTCCTTCCTTCTTTTCAGTTTCTCCTTAATTCATTAATTTTGAAGTCTTTGTTCAATTGTTTCTCTGCTTCACACACCATTGCCTTTCACCACTAGTGTCACCTTTGACTTCTCCTCCACGCACAGCCCTCGGACTTTCTGTGTGGCGTTCAGAACGTCTACTGACTCGTGCTCCCGCTGTATCTTGGACAGTGGAAGCCGGCATGACGAGCTGGGACGTTCCGGACAGGGAACTCAATTATTTCACTGCACCTCATTTTCTGGTCTTGCGGGGGAGATGATGATTAGTCGGGTAGTAAGGCGTGGCGTTCCGCAATGCCAAATCACTGCACTCTTTTTTGGATTCAATTTTGCTGGCACATGCGGACTGCTGACGACGATATCATTTCTAGATTCACCTGCATGTTTCCGCATCTTGTGGATGGCAGAGAATTGTAAGTTGCCTTCGAACTCGAAATATTCAAAGGATTGCTGAATGCGCGCAACAAGTTGGTATGAAACACAATACACAATGACCTACATGGCGTGGAACAGTACGACAGCCACGACAGCCAAGACATTCCATGCCGAGAAGGTGTGGTGGGACATCGCACCGTTCTGTGAACTTGTGCTCTGCGGTGGAGCACTACTGCCACTCCATGATGTCGCACCACTGTGCGAGGCCGTACCACTCGGTGGCGCCAGCACAGTGAGAGTCAAGAACATGACCACATCGCCTGAGAATGTATGGATGGGGGGCCGCCAGGGCTAACTTGAACATCCAGCGAGGCAACGCAGGTTCCACGCCCACCAGCACTGAATCTGCATGTCTCGAGAGTCTCGGATGCGCCAAGCACGATTTCCGCCAGACCAGATGCGTCTTCCAAGAACATCACTGGCACGGTATGTGTCAAAATGGGAAAAAAGTGGGCATATCGGTGGAGGACTAACAGGTGCCGGGAAATGGGGCACTGATGCCAGTCAAGGTCTGGCTAGGCTCAATGTACATGTCGGAGTCGATAGTGATGACCTCGATGAAACACTTGCTCTGCATCTAGGGTGGAATATATATGTGAAATGAAGTATTCACGAAAAGGTCTTCGGAACACAACACCCACACTACACTACACACACAACACACAACACACTCATTTGGTTGAGTTCAGAGTTCCAGTCCAGTATAGACTGCTGCAATTTAGCTAAACCTCTGAGAGCAAAGTCCTCTTCAACTCTACAAGACAGACAAACGACTTCTGATCACTTCTAGGTGCTTACGCGTTCTAGAAACAAAGGGAAGTTGTTTAAAAAGGATTTATCGATTGTATAGGTGCTGTTGGAGGAGGTAACTCCGTGCAAAGCGTTCGAGTTCGCAGTATTTCTCTCGCAATAGGCTTTCACAAAAAGTCAAAAGACTTCAAATCTCACTAGAATCAAGTTCTCTCATATACAAATCCAATTCACACACTCTGAAACTGTATTCATTTAACTTGTTCACACGTAAAAGAGATCTGATCACAATCCAACAATGTATTGCAAGAAAAACAACAGAAACTTTATAGCTTCTAGAGATTTCTCTGAATGGCCTGACACAATCAGATTACCACAGAAGTTTCCAGCGAAACTTAACTGCAGCAACAAGAGGGGTCCGATCCACTGGTGTCTCTAGAGCTAATACAGGCTTTATATACGCTATGACAATTTCTATAAACGGAATATTGTACAAATAGATGACAGAACATAAATAACTTCCTGACCGTAAACATTGCTTAATAAATAGGACAAATAATAAGTAAGAGAAGAGAAATCTATAATCAGCACGCCTTCCTGCTGCGCTGCATGAGTCTATTTGGACTCGCAAATAAGTTAATGACCTTTGACGTCACTAATTCACTAGCCAACATCAATATATGATGCGATTCTCACTTGAGTCACGGAACTTCGGAAGCCAAGCCCCGGTAGCTAATTATAGCGTCCTGAGCGGGCGCAACAGTCCTTGGCACACCCTCAGCTATCGTTCCTCATTATTCATGTATTTGTGCAGCCACCATGCTGTTTGTACACCATGACTCGGTCGATCAATGGAACCAGGTTTGACTCAAACTCTTTTGATGGCTCAGTTCGTCTCATCCAACCCAACCAGTAAGTTCCTCCGGTGCTAATCACGTTGGATACCCGCCTCATAATGTTAATTCCATCATGCCCTTGGTTTATGGGATGTACGGCATACCCCAATCCCTCCGGATGGTTGAATACACCTTTCGCAAAAAGTCTCCTTTGTGTTTCTTGAAGGACTCCGACTCTTTACCAGAGCTGTCGTGCCTAGAATACACTGACAGAGTTCCACGCTACATTATCTCCCTTATAGCTAACTACCCAGGCCGGTAATAGCTCCCGTATCGAAACAATAAGCCATTTATGCACAACTTCATATTTAAATGGTTGTCCTTAGCTAGCAAAATGAAAAATTGCTAGGGTGGCTCGGTGCCAGGCTCATCATCGACATAAGTTGTTGCGCCAGTGGAGTTTGTCCCGACGGGTGAGATGGACAAGGTCTCATCCAAGATGCGTGTGTAGGAAAACGATGGGGTGGCCGTGGGTCGGGGAATGTCGAAGAGGGTGACGGTGGTCTGCGCGAAGGCTTGCATGAGGTAATTAGATCTGTTGCTTCAGCAAGTATTGGGTGAGTGCTTACTGTGCCGGATAGATAGGCCGAGGAGGACTGAGAAGCGTAGGAGAATCATCATCTTGTCGACCAACAGTCTCCAACAGTTGACTCGAGAGGATCTCGAGCCTTCGTAAGTATTCGGAATCAGAAGCCCAAGGAAGACGGGATGAGGAAGTTCTCCGCACTCACACGATGTCAACGAGTCTGATGCATTCCGGCGCCCGCTAGTGCTGCCGCGAGCCGAGTTCAAGGCAGCTCGAGGTGATGGGCCATCAAACTCGGGTCACCTCGGGCTACCTCGAGAAACTCGGTTTGGGCTTCCCAAAATGGAAAGCGACTATCCCACGGAGGTGCAACGGAGTGAACGACAAGGGGAAATGGGCTATTTAAACTCAACTTGAGGAGGATATTGTGATTTCTCTTCAACAATTTCTCACATTAAGAGACTGGGTTGAACCACCATTTAGAACTTTCAAGATGAATGTGTCTACCCCATTCCCCTGCAACGGATATACCCTGTCCTGAGCTTTGAGGAATGAAGAAGCCACAGCAAGGTCCACAACGATTTTGGGAGCAACCAGCCCTTGGCCAGTGTATAGCAATGTCTAAAGCTGAGGTGTGCCAAACTTTGCCGAGATTCCGCCCTAAAACAGACTCTAGTAGATCCTTGTCGGTACGATTGGCATGAGAACAAGAAGGTCTAGCCCAGACACCAATCTCATAATCATCCTACATCAAACCGAAATCAGTGTACTCGAAATACGGTAGGCGGGATAGTCGAGGTTCGATTTTGACATTTTGACATTTTGACATCGGCATTTTGCTCCAGTGATTTCCGCTTATGGCAATCTCAGACATCGGCACCACCTCTTCCAAGACAATTTATAGGTTGAGAGTTCTCATTGACTAGCTACAAAGTAAGCCTCAGGTGACAGTATTCCAAGGAAATTCTGAGACTATTGAGGGAGCAAGATTTTCAGATGCTTGGCAGTCCCCTTGATTGCAATAGTGTTTGGACATAGATGTTCAAGATAGTCTAGCTGTACTGTTTGTTTCGCTTTAGCACTGGATAAGGCTACAGTGGATTCTGGACGCCACAAGTTCAATTCCCTATTCCCTATGTGTGCATCTCTCTTGAAAGGTTTTTATTTTATTTTCAATCATCAACATCTTCCTTCTTCCTGTTCCTGTGACCAACTACAACCCATGGTAACTGTTTTCAACCATGTTTTGAAAGGAAAGAAAAAATTCTTCAAATCACACTTAAACCAGCTCAATTGTATTGCACATGTCACTACTCAAGATGGGAAAGCATTTGACAAAAAAATGGTCCACCCCTCAACTGGTATGAGCTTTGGAGCCCCAATATGTTCATAAATCTCGGAGGCCCTAGCCTCAAAATCATCGGAGACCCATCTATAACACTCCTCCCTTGACTTGGGAATATTTTGGCACGGTGTGTTGATCGGATGCTGAGGGGCTGGTGTTCCAAAATGTGTTAGACCAAATTTCTCTGGGAAGTTACATATGTAGTTGGGTGAAACACCAGAGGGTAAAGCTTTGTTGCACTTCATGGAAAGTCCGGCATCACGACCTTCCTTCAAAAGCACAAGTGTGGGAACTGTTGCCTTGATCTCTGTCTCAGTTGCGATGGATTTGCGAACTCGTCAGATAGTACAGATGAAGACCCGGAAGCCTAGCTGTAGCTACTAGCGCTAGTCAATGAGAACCATGTCCCTCTCTCAGCCTATAAATCATCTTGGGAGAGGTGGTGCCGATGTCTACTAGTATAAGCGGAAATCACCGGAGCAAAATGCCGATGTCAAAATGTCAAAATTGAACCTCGACCATCCCGCCTACCATACTCGAAAACGAGATTTTGAACTGTGACATGATCACTGTTCTTGATTTCGTTTCTCAACATTTTGTTTTGGTTTTCAGGATCTCAGTTTTGCTTCCTAAATTTCATTCTAGATGATTCTCTGAGGCACTTTGAATTTCTGGCCATGATAATGATGATCACAGGTGAAAACAAGAATGGTGTACCATGAAAACCAAAAATTGAATATTGTCCGAGAAGGACACCTATACGACCATCCACTTGGAGCATTTCTGCCGCCAACTCAGTGATTTGGACCACGGTTGGAAAATCTCTCAAGGCACAACGAGAAGCAATCCATATCAGCGAGAATCCAGCACAGACAGAAGTGCCCGAGATATTTGCCTCGGCGAATCCTACGGCGTTGATTAATCCACTTTTTCGACTCAGTGTCGAGAATTTCTTTGGTGGATACCCCTTGAGTATGGTTTGATCCATTCCCCCTGTCTGCTGAATCGCTTCCGCACCGCCAGCTTCGCTTGAAACTTTCGGGCCGCGCCGTGTAATGCTCCCTGCCTACCAATTGAGTCCTAGAACAGAGTCGATGCCAGGACTATGGGCTGAAATTTGGAACTGTCCGAGTCGTTCGAAAGTCTTTCGACGTAAAGATGATGTTTATCGAAGCAAGGAACATATTCAACAGAAAATGAAAGACCCCCAAAAAATAGCATTGTAGGGGTGAAGCAGTGCAGGAAAGAAGCTCGTCATTCGATTACTGAGAATAATCTTGCAGAAATTCACATTCCAGAAGAGAGGAGTTTCAGCGGCAAGTTGATGAGTAGAGACGAGGGTCGGAAGGTACCGGTGCACCGCCACATTTGATCCGCCCTCTTCCTTCCTCTGCCGATCTTGCTCGAATTCGCGATTTCTTGGCTTCCTTCGGCCTTGGTTCACGAGGAATCACTGGGAATGCCAGCCCCAATTCTGATCCGTACACCCGAAAGTCACCTGGCGCATCTCCATCCAACATCTCGCAAAGAATACTGCATTTCTACATGCGGCCCGTGAATCACGATTTGGCGTTTATGTGGCGAACACCGGGCCAAGAAGCTTCGAGGACGTCTCCATTGCACGGAAACTCGCTTTCGGTATCGCCTTTGAAGATATGGGAAAGCCGTGATCTCGCTCGAGTCTGTTTAGGCAGCGTGAAGCACGGTGATTCTGGACGAAGCCCTACGGACTAGGAGGGCGTTGATGTGGTTCTGCTATTCCTCGGTGTGATATAGGTGTTGGCCTCTGTGAGCCCCCTGTTCGCCCACTTAATCTCTAACATTGACGATATTTTCTGTGCTGGTGGAACAGGCTTCGGTTGCAACCCATACGAGCTATGTGCATAGCGCGTTGTGCTTTGCAGTGTTCCTCGTCATTCAGTGAGTTGTCATCCCGCATTTTCCTAGTCGTAGCTCACTCCTTGAAGCTTCGGCTTTTTCAGTTGGACCGACGGCCTCGCTAGACGACTAGATGACCTGTTTGTCACCACTCGGAACATCCGCTAGCCTCGATGCTGCTGCCCGTTATCCGCGTCTACCGTACCCCATCGTTCAATCTCGTCGCCGGAATCCCGGCGCGAAACATCGCGCCTTACCACTCTCTCAGGTGCAGCGGCGGCGCACCCTCGCCTCGTTCGCGTACATCGGCACCTGCCGCGTGGCGCATCCTGCCGACGACGGGTACAACAAGCTGGGGCAGGCGTATCCACGGGGATAGTCCCTCCATCCCATCGCCTTACTCGAATCCCCAGTGACATCTTCCTGCTCGGCGCTGCACCCAGCGCTCTGCCTCGGCATCCTGCACGCTGCTCGTCCGGCTTGCCGCCGTCTCTCGGCATCTTTTCATGCCCTCCCCCTCCTCGCTGAAACGCGGGTAATAAGTATATGCATGAAAGTGGAAATCCAACCACAAACACCAAACACCGATCCAACGCGCGCAAGTTCGGGGCTCCATGCAAAATATATGCATGTGGCAATCCAGATGAATAACAAAGTCAAACTGAGTGCGATTAAAGTTTGAGATGTGCTCGCCAGTGAGCACAGAGCTCGGGAAAACAATGATGATAAAGAAGATAGTGGCACGGCCAGCGCGCCAATCATTCCGAGAAACCCTTCCCACCATCGTGCTATCCAGCAATAAATCAAAATAATCCAAAACCAAAACCTCTCCGTCAATGCCATGTTCAACCAATACCAAATCCGAATCCAAAACCATCCATCCAATACCAAAACAATCCAAACCAAGAAAACCGTCATAGCCGTAAACATTGTGATCCAGATCGATCCTGCACTGGGTCTGCACGCATCAGAAGCGTACAGTCTATCCATTGGCGCACAGGGTTCTGGTTCAACACGTCACAGACCAAAGAAAGCGAAAAATCAAAGAAGTGGGGTGCAAAGTAGGGGTTTCATTCTCTGTCTACTATCGAGCTACAACGCGCTTTTATACCTACACTTGTTTGGCTATATAAATATGCATTGTTCTACCAGACAATGGTAACCATTGAGACGCCAACGTCCTGGCGACGCGCCACATAGCAGTGCGCCTCGTCTCCATCAACCACGTGTCCGTGAACTCCTCGGTGTTTCAACCTATTCCCGCGAATATTCAGAAAATCGCAAAATCAAGCCATTTATGTTGATTTCACCGCTGGACAGATAGCCGGCTCATCATCGCATTTGGTGCCGCTGTTTTCCCGCGGCAGTGCGGACCGTGAGCTACCCACCGTTAGTACTTCCCACCTGCGGTCGAGGCTAGTCACGAGGCATCCTCTCCGACCCTCGGCTCGATGATCCAGCCCGCAGCGTCGCTCGACGATATCCCGCTTGAGTGGACCCTGTGCCCCCGCATCTGCGTTGCGCGTCCCGCAGTCGAGACGATTGCGCGGTGTCTCCTGCACCCATATTGGTGATCCAGCCCAAAGATAGGGCTGCTGACCCGAACCGTATTGGACGGTTTTACGGCACCCGTAATACGGTACCCGTACCGTACCGTGGTGTCTCGGACCCTCTCCTTCGACGGGACGGCTTGGGCCGTACTGTATGCCGTCATACCCGTCAAAAGGACGGCCGTATACGGCATCAATCCGTATGTACGGACAATCCAAAGCTCCCCTCAAATGGGGTAGAAAACAGCATCGGAACTGAGTCAAAATCAAGCCGAATGATCACGATGTTCAAACCCCGCGATGCCGTGGCGTCGCAAATGTCGTTGCTGTGAGGCCGGCCCATCGGCATGGCTCGGCATCGGCAAATACTTGCGAGTGGCGTTGAATTGTATATATCCCTCGACGTGTTACTTATGAACGATTGATTGATATGCAAATGCTTTCGCGTTGCGAATGTCACGAATAAATTTAATTCGCTAGGGATAGCGTTTTATAACTGATCTTTTGACACTCGGCACCGAATTGCATCGTTCCAATCTCGGTTTCTCTGGCTGAAACAAGTCATGGGTTTCTTAGCATGAATTTTGGCATACTAGTCCAAAACGAATAATTCAAAGGGTCAATACTATATACTGTGGTTTGGCTTAGGCCCAAGTCACCACCTCCTCCAAAGGATAGTCAGGATCATGGTGCATCCATGCAGTGTCTCAGGGGCATGAGTATCAAGGCCAAAATGCAATATTGTAGTGTTTTGGAGCATCGAAAAGGCTCCATCCGATGCCGTATGCCGTGTACGACCGTATTTGAGCCGTGCCGTACCGTCAAGCCCCCGAAATTTGTGTTGACGGGACGGCATACGGTACGGGTGACCAAAATTACGACCGTATATTGTACGGCCGTCCCCGTATACGGTACGGCCCGCAGCCCTACCCAAAGAACGGAGCCTTGGCACCGTGTGCGTCGCTCGCGAAGACTTTCGTCCTGTCAAGATCCGCGATTGTACCTCGCCTCCCCTCTGTTCCTCGATGCTTGAGGCCATTCTCTTCCGAAGATGCGCGCCGCTCCTCGACGCCCTCGTCTTACTCTGTTCAGTCTCGATCTTGTCGCGCTGCCGAAGAGTGTGACGATCTGCGCGGAGACTCGAGGGATGTGAGTTTGGTTGGCGCGGTGCGTCGTCAGTTCTCACCGTACAAGGCACCGAAGCTGAGCAAGGTTGAAATGCAAAGGACAGAAATCATCTTGACTCAGGAAAGTCGACATTATGCATGGTTTTTGTAAACATCAGAAGGCCGAGGAGTACGATGCAAAGCTGTATATCCCGGTGCTTCATCAGTCACGCCACTGCGCGGGTTGATACATTCCCGCCATTGTATTCATTGCAACGAGAAGTGGTAAACTCTTGAGAGATTCCTGACTATGTTGAGTCTTTAGAAAACGTAGAGGGTCAGAAACTCAGCAATGGGCCTACATTGACGTGATCATGTTTACTGCAGAGTTTCGAGACATCCAGGGACGCGAGCAAAAAGTGCGGACGACATTTTGAGGGATTTATGTGATTGGTGCGGCTTCAAGTTCCCTTCGGAATCACTATCTGTCAGTGTGCACCATCAGACAACTTTCGGCGTCTATCATCCTGACGCGGTCACACTCGGGGTCAGAATATTTTAGTGTCCCACAAAAAATCTCGATGTACCATAAATTTAACCGTTAATAGTTCTAATTTCGCCGTGCACTCGACAGACATCGCGTGAAATTTCCGGGCGACCACCCACGATAATTACATGAAGTCGAGCGGTGTCTTGTGGTCCATAGCAGTCACAATATGCATGCCAGGGCTAAGTTCACGCGATGCAGGAACGCCGTTACGCGATGAATCCCGCTCAGGGTCGGGCAAGGATCAGTACTGTTGCAGGTAGCCAAAGTGCTGGTGTGCAGCAATAGCACAGAGAATTCAATACATACTCAGCGGTTCTCCTAACTTCCGAATATTCTTTGATAAGCAGTAATTTCGTTGTCATTCCACTTGAACCTTTCCGATTCAATTTTGGGGGAGGAGTTTTTTTGCATTTATGAAGAGATGGAGGCGCCTGTAAAATCGCGGCCAGCACTTTCGGACCGGCAGAAGAACGAGGTTGAGAAAGGGGAAGAGGCGAAAGTTCTTCCTTGAAGCGAGCTGGGAAAATGTGCAATTGATGCATTTGCAAATTGCGTTGAGAGCTGGGAGGGATACAATGAGGTTGAGCGGAAAGGGAAATTTTAGATGAGGTAGATGTGAATCGGGAGATTTGTGAACTGTCTTTGATCGCGAGCTCGCTCTGTGAGTTTTTACTGTTCTCTCTTGCGCCTGTCTATGGCCTGAACTTGTTCCAGTAGCCCGTGCCCTATCGGGGAAACATCGTGCTAGGATCGCCCATTTTTGGGCGAACATGTACCGCACGCATGCCATGTGTGCACTGTCCGTGTGATGGCGGGGTGCGGGGAATGAACGAGAACGAGAGAAATGACGCAGGGGAAGGACCTCGTATATTGCAGTACTAACCGAATGCAACACCACCTACAAGTGAACCAATACAACGGCGGCGACGACAGCCAAAACATTCCCCACTGCGAGCGCGCGGTGGGACATTGCGCCATTGTGTGAGCTCGTGCTCTGGGAAGCTGTACTACTCGGGCTCGGCTCAGTGAGAGTATAGATCGGCACAACGTCCCCCGAAAATGTCAAGTTCGCGACATCCAGCGAGATAACGCAGGTCCCGCGCCCGTCTGCGCCGAATCCGCACGACTCCGGCGCCTTGGAGGTCCCAGGAATAATTGGAATCCCGCCCGTGCGACCAGAGGCGTCCTCCACGAACGTCTCTGTCGATATATATCAAAATCACCGCGCAGCGCGCATACGAGCTCGCAGCGCAGACGACGGACTTACCGGTGATGGTGGTAGGCGCGCTGATTTCCGTCAAGGTCTGGCTGGGAAAGATGAGCACCTGGGAGTCGATGACGAGGACCTCGACGTAAGTCGTCTCCCCGGCGGTGTTCGTCCCAATCGGCACGATGGACTCGACGGTGAATGACTCGACAATGGTTGGCTCAACGATGGACGGGGTCTGCGATGGGGCTATGGACGCCGAGAGGCCGAGGAGTGTGACGGTGGTCTGCGCGAAGGCTTGCGCAAGGTGAGTATCTGTTGTTGCTGAAGGACGGGCGGTGCTCACCGTGCAGGACAGCAGAGCTAAGCAAGAGCACAACGTGAAGGGCAGAAATCATTTCGACGCAATGGGTGTCGAGATTGTGCAGGGTTTTTGTACGCTCAGAAAGCCGACGAGGACGGCACAAAGCTGTAGAGCAATTGTATCATGATGAGGTTCGCGTACACTCGCACGCGAGTATATTTTGATCTATTCCCACTGTCTGCTGAATCGCTTCCGCACCGCCAGCTTCGCTTGAAACTTTCGGACCAAGCTGTATAATGCTACGTACCTATCAATTGAGTCTTGAAATAGCGTCGACGATGCCAAGACTGCCAAGAACAGATGGGCCGAAATTTGTCCGGGCCGTTCAAAAGTCTTTCGACTTGCTTTCGACAAATGTTTATCGAAGCAGGGAACGGAAAATGAAAGACCCCAAGAAAAATAGCACTGTAGGGATGAAGCAGTGAACTAGGTTCAGAACAGATGCCCGTCTTTGGTGACTGAGAGGAATCTTGCGGAAATTACATTCCGAAAGAGACGAGCAGTGGCAAATTGATGAGCTGAGACGAAGATCAGACGGTACCGGGCACCGCCACATCTGGTCCGTCCTCTTCCCACCACCATCATCCCCTGCCGGTCTTACTCGAATTCGCCATTTCCTGATGCTCTTCGCTCTGGTTTCCCGAGGAATCGCTGGCAATACCAATCTCGGTCCTGTTTCTGCAACCCGAAAGCCACCGGGTGTGGTTCCATAAAAAAAATCTCGACAAAACCTGTACGCTTGCATGCGGCCGGTTCTGGCGGCGCGAAGCGCGGTCATCTATATTAGAATCGAACGTCGTTTGTCTTGCCAGACAAACCGGACCGGGGTTCCGAGCTCCACGCTCCACCAAACACCGCACACCACACCACACCGCCACCGGGCTTCTCAACACCCCACCCGCTCCATACTCAGACAACCCGGACCGGGCTTCCGAGCTCCACACTCCACAGTCAAACACCACACCACGCCACCACCGGTTCCGCTCCACCACGCTTACCCTACACAGTACTCCGCCTACTCCACACTCGCATCCATGTACTCTAGCACGACCAATATACTGTATTTTGAACAGCTCTCCTTCCTTGAAATTAAGCTGTGTACAAAGCTAACTCGCATATGAAGCTCAGCCCAATAGTCTTTGCCTGGTACGCGACGCGCTCTCTTACTTGCGGATGCCCTCTAATTCCTCTATTATTGATCCAGACAATGGAAACTCCGCCTAGCACACCTCAGCGCCAGCAACAGCGCACGCGTCAGGTCCTGCGGGACCTTAATCTGTTGCAGGATGGTAGTCCGCATCGCCGGAGATTGCCAACTACGACGGCCTCTGAAGAAAATAGGCCCCCAACCATAACTCCACCGCCAACAGGACGTCCAAATGCACGGTCCTTGGCCCAGAAACAGCGGCGTGTACGTGAAAGAGGAGGAAAATCGCCCCCGCGTAGACGTAGACGTCCCCGCACCCCAACACCAGAAGGCCCGCTCACTGCGAGACAGCTGGGGCAGAGGAGGCGCCGGAATCGAGAGAGAGAGGGGAATGAGATGGATGTGGACGATGCCCGTACGTTTGGCTGCTATTTTTTCACTCGCACGCATGTACTTATTTTTCTAGCACCACGGGTTGATGTGGGGCTTTCTCGAGAGAACCCTCGGCAACGGAATTTTCTGCAGGTGAGTAGACCATTCAAGGTCGTATTTATTCATGAGTCTAATAATTCTTTCATGCAGAACCTAACAAATGGCCTTCTATCGCCTCCTGCGACCCAGGCGATCGCTCAGAATCATTCTGCAAACGATAGAAGAGGCGGTGGGAATGCCCGTGCGTGATTCTACATTCCAATTTCACTTCATCTTATCGTTCTCTAGCTGACCGTCCCGCTCCTGCTCCTGTTGGGTCATTAATGGCTGCGCGGCGCGATTATCGCGAGCCGGAGTCACGGCATGACCTCGGTCCCATGAACATCGCGTGCCAGTGCTGTGGAGCGCTCCACTGGATCCAGGAGCGCATCTCGCCGTCCGAGTTTTCCCCCAAGTTTGGGATGTGCTGCAACAGTGGTAAAGTGCAACTGGATAGATTGCATGAGCCTCCGCAGCCACTCCTTCGTTTGTTGATGGGGGCTGACGCTCAGGCTCAAGAATTCCGGAGTCATATCACTCAGTACAATGCGGCATTAGCATTCACCTCACTCGGAGTCTCGGACGACAAGAGTGTTAATAGATACGGGCCCAATGCTTGGGTTTTCCGCATTCTGGGTAATTTGCACCACCTCTCGGGTGCACTCACAGCTCCCGACGGCGTCGCACCGTCGTACGCGCAGCTGTACATGTATGATCCCACGGTTGCATTGCAGCAGCGGATGAACAGAAATAGCAACCTACGTGCAGACACCATGCAAAGTCTACAGCTAATGCTCACACGTTCACATCCTTATGTCGCCATGTATAAACAGGCATTTGAAGTACTGGAGGAGCTTGGAGATGTCGAGGACGCCGAGGTTCGACTCCGAGCTCTTCCGGGCACTGATCATCGTCGGTATAACCTCCCCACGGCCGAGGAGGTCGCCGTGATTTTGCCCGGCGATGGATCTGCGGGCGACGGACGGGATATCATTCTACGTAATCGTATTCCTGACAATGCACCAATGCTCCGGATTTCGGATATCCACCCTGCCTATTCTCCTCTTTACTACGTCCTACTCTTTCCGAGGGGGGAGCATGGCTGGCATCCCCATCTATTCCTAAATGAGCCCGAGAAGGAAGCGAGGGGGAAAAACACCAGGCCGTCTGTCGCAAACACGATACTACGCTTTCCGTCTTTTCTCGCGAGACGGGGAATTCTCCACTATCCTCCATTCGGGTCGTCTTTTGCAGCAATATATGGTCGATGCGTTCGCCTCGAGTGATCAAAATCGCCTCAGCTATCTTCGGCGGAACCAGAAAAAAATCCGAGCATCGGTATACAATGGGCTTGAGGATGCAATCTCGAGCCGGGACGATGATGTTGACCTCAACGAACTCGGGAGAAGGTACATTTTACCTTCTTCATATATTGGAGGCCCGCGCCACATGCAGCAGCGTTATCAAGACGCGATGGCAATCGCCCGCTATTATCGAAAGGTACGGTTGCAGGCAATGCGAAACACAGTCTGCTTATACTGTTTGAAGGTGGATCTTTTCATCACGGTCACAGCTAACCCACAATGGGCGGAAATCATCCGTGCACTTTTTCCCGGCCAGACCTCATATGATCGGCCTGACTTGGTTGCGCGCGTCTTTCAGCTCAAGAAAAAATCCATCATCGCCGAAATCTACAAGGACGGCATATTCGGCAAGTGTGCGGCCTTCGTATACACCATCGAGTTTCAAAAACGCGGACTCCCCCACATGCATATGCTCATTTTCCTCAAACACCCGTACAAACTTCTCACTCCAGATGATATCGACTCTGTGATCTGGGCAAAGTGGCCCGATCCGGAGATGCAGCCGAACCTTTTCGAAACGGTTCAAAGGTGCATGGTTCACGGGCCCTGTGGGGTACTCAATCCTCGCGCGCCGTGCATGGAAAAAAACCGATGCACAAAATATTTCCCAAAACCTTTCCAACCTCACACATCCATGGATACTGATGGTTATCCACTATATTATCGCCCCGATGACGGCCGCGCATACCAAGTCGGGCGGCACATGGTGGATAATTCTTGGATCGTTCCATACTCTCCCTACCTCTCTGCCAAATATGACTGTCATATCAATGTCGAATGCGCAGCAACCGTGAAGTCCATCAAATATCCGTTTAAATACATCCATAAAGGCGGCGATCGCACGACACTCGAGATTGACCGTGACGAGATCAAGACGTACATCGATGGCCGTTACATTGGTCCACCAGAGGCAGCTTGGCGGATTTTTCACTTTGACCCCCACACTCAAAAACCGAATGTTGTACGGCTTCCTGTTCACCTCGCTGGCCACCACATGGTCACATTCGATGCAGGCGAGGATCCTGACGAGGTCTTGGACCGTGGTGCGAATGATGTCAGCAAACTTGCCGCATTTTTTGCTGCCAACCGAGATCCCGGGGCCCTCGGGGAAGTTGCGCGACAGCACACATACCAGGAATTTCCCCAGTTCTTTGTATGGAAAGACGCTTCCAAGCCGCCGCGTTGGGAACGCCGCCAGGCAGGCTTCGCTTTGGGGCGCATGTATTTTGTCTCTCCATCGGGCGGAGAGCGCTTTTACCTCCGTACTCTTCTCACAATGGTCAAGGGGCCAACGTCACATGAAGATTTGTATATGTATGAAGGTGAGATAACGATTTTACTTTATTTAAACGAATACTTGACAGCTTGGTACTAGGTGTGCGCTACGACACGTATCGACAAGCCTGCCTCGCGCGTGGCATTCTTCAGGATGATGGTGAATGGCGGCAGTGTCTGTCTGAAGCTGCCCAGATGCAAACTGGAACACGCCTCCGTCATCTCTTTGCAACACTGCTACTGTTTTGCAATCCATCCGAACCTGCCAAGTTGTGGGACGACTTCCGCGCTCACATTTGTGATGACTTGGCTCATCGTCTGCGTCGGATGGGGATCGAGAATCCGCCCGACGCTGACGTATATGATTACGGTCTTTTCCTCCTCGAGAAAATCCTTCAGGAGTCTGGCCGTTCCCTGCCAGATTTCGAGATGTCGCTGCCGCAACGGGATTGGACTGCGGCAGCGGATAATCCCTTGATTGCAGAGCAGCTGGATTATGATCAGGCCGAGGAACGAGCACGAGCTGCGGCTAATGTCGAGCGCATGAATCCAGAACAGCAACACGCCTTTGACCAAGTGGTTGAGTCTGTGGAGAACAACCTCGGGAAAATATTTTTTCTGAGCGGAGCCGGTGGAACTGGCAAAACATTCGTCTACAACTCATTAGCCAGTCAGCTCCGAGGCAACTGCTTCATTGTCCTCTGTGTTGCTTCATCAGGAATCGCTGCTCTCCTTTTGCGCGGCGGCCGCACCGCACATTCAATGTTCAAGATCCCAATTGATGGACTGGACAACGAGTCGACATGTTCTATCCCAAAAGAGAGCTCCCGTGCGGCTCTCCTCCGTCTCACCAAGCTTATCATATGGGATGAGGCACCGATGCATGACCGGAAGTGTCATGAATCTGTTGATCGCACTTTGCGAGACATTTTCGGCAACAATCGTCTATTCGGTGGGCTGACCGTGGTCCTTGGAGGTGATCCCAAACAAATTCTACCCGTCGTGCGCAAGGGTACACCAGAAGACATTCTCGATGCTTCAATCTTTCGCTCCTACCTTTGGGAGAGCATCGAAGTTCTCACTCTCACTCGAAACATGCGCTTGGATGTCGGACCAGAGGAGACAGAGTTTGCCAATTGGCTGCTAGGCGTTGGGCATGGGACACACAATGACGAGGACAGCAAGATCACTCTCCCCACTGACATGATTACCCGCGATACTGATTCCTTCATTGATTTTATATTTCCTGGCATCAATGGCCCGACTCCCCCTCCGAGTTACTTTCTCGAGCGCACCATCATTGCCGCCCGCAACGGCGATGTTGATGGCCTCAACGACGCCATTTTGGATCGCATGACGGGGGAGCCCCGCACTTTCATCAGCGCAGACAAGGTCACTACGGAGGCGGGAGCAGATGATCCCACAATCAATGATGCAATGCCCCCCGAATATTTGCGCTCTCTGGATGCTTCTGGGCTCGCACCGGGTGAGCTCCCTTTGAAGGTTGGATGTCCCATCATTTTACTTCGAAACCTCGCACCCTCTGCTGGGCTTTGCAATGGCACGCGAATGGTGGTCCGTCGGATGTCTGCTCGAGTCCTTGAGGCTGAAATCCTCGGAGGAGAGCACAACGGCAAAACCGCATTCATTCCACGAATTGTTATGACCCCTTCTGGCAATACCAACGACTTCGCCTTCATTCTCTCGCGACTACAATTCCCTGTCCGCCTCGCATTCGCCATCTCCATCAATAAAGCCCAAGGACAGTCGGTTCGATATGTGGGAGTTGATCTGCGGGTTCCTGTATTCACCCATGGTCAGCTTTATGTTGCGCTGTCACGGGCGACCTCAAGGACTCGCGTCCGAGTTCTTCTACCGACCGGGAGGGCCGAAGCAAACTCGAATAAGACTTTGAATGTGATTTTTCCACAGGTTTTCCAGTAGTATACATCAGTGACATACAGTTCATTTGTGTCTTTTCCAACTACGTAGTTTCCAAGCCATTTCAATTAACTGTCGACATGGACGAAGAGAGAATCGAGAGATGTCACAAATGTGACCAAGCAGCAGTGGATGTTTTCTTTTGAGACAACACGACAATACTGATCTCGCCAATCATCCAGACAGACTGTTTGCGTTTCAATTCAAAGAGAGTGTCTACTATATTTTCCTGGGTATTTTACAAACTCTCCTCCGGGTTGAATAACCTTAGGTCACACTACCGCTCAACCGTGACACTGTATCTAAACAAGGCAACCCCGAGTTCGCCATAAATTAACATAGCCAAATCTATTGCCTGTTCAATCCCTCCACGTCTGACTCCGACCTCAAGAAAGGCAGAAAGTTGACATGCCCGGCGCCTCTATGCTGCCATTCTACTACCCCGTTGGGCTAAGAATTTCATTTCAGTCCTGGATTACAGTGAACGAAACCTGTCTTACGTCTGTACGAGTTGGGGCCGACTTCAGAGGAGCACCACCAGAAGCTTGGACTTGGTTACCGGTGGAGCGTTGGATGTATGATGCTGTATTTGGTGTCTAGGATCGAGTGAGTCAATTGGAAAGCTTGAATTCAGTTTTCTCTACCTTTGTGAAGTTGTTCATGATGCTGTCCGTGTCTTGGTGTTCAACATCCCGCGATATGCACACTTATATGTGCGACCCCGTACCGTCGCTTATGCCGCCCCACCCCATTGCTTATGCCGCCCCACCCCGTCGCTTATGCCGCCCCACCCCGTCGCTTATGCCGCCCCACCCCGTCGCTTATGCCGCCCCACCCCACCCACTGCGGGCACAGACGTCATGCAACGTCATTGCACACCGCTCCAGCAAACTCTATGGCTCCACTTCGCTCCACTTCACGGTAAGGTGATCTCACAAAGCACGCTACGGTAACATGACTGATTCTATCCACGCTTGAATACGGACTCGGATTTTCAGCATTTTAGCGAGGGTTTGTCTCCACGCGTATCCACCAGTCTCCACCATTTTCACCACTGACGTAGCCCTTTCGCCCGTCTATAAAGTCAGCAGCATTTTTCTTCATGCTCCTCAATTAACACTGGACGAAATCACCTGCATTCCGACCTCATAACATGTCTTCTGCAATCTCTCTTATTGCTCTTGCTGTTCTCGAGAATCCTCGAGTCATTCCAAAGACAAAGACCGTTGTTTTTGACGGTCAAATCTATCTTGGCAGTTCTGAACCTGCCATCATTGTTTCACTCCGTTACTACAATGCAACCGACATGGCATTCCCCCGACGTAGGCTGCTATAGCGTCGTTGTACATGTGGGACCTTTTATTTGACTTATCTCTCAACTTCTAATACAACTTCATGTAGCCGGCCCGCACCTCACCCACCGTTGAAGTTTACTCGCAGGAGCTCACTCCTGTCGACTATCACGCTTTCGGGGATATAGTTTCGGTTTGTTGATTCTGTTGGTCAAATCAAAGTCACAACTGACTAATTCCTGCTAGATCATACCGCTTGGCTCACCCGAAAATTTCGAGCTTCAGCACCATGCAGTCGTTCATGTCTGTGGTGTTCCAAGCAACATCAACAAGAAGAACTCGACATTTGAAATTCATGCTGAGCAGTACCTGTCTGCGACCAAGTCCACTGACAATGTATTCCCTGTCCAATGCCTGTTCCCAGCCACTCCTCGCTGGGAGAAGTACAAACCAATTCCAGCGAAGGGAAAGTCTGTTGCGATAGAAGGATTGCTCATGGGAGTTGAACGCAACGACGATCACACTGTCAACCGTTTTATTGTTGATCTGGAGAAGGTGACATTCCTCGGAACAGCTGCATCTGGTGTACCCAAGGCCGAGGAAAGCCCAACGAAAATGAGTACGTCAAAAACTGTCTTGATTATTGTTTCAATGTTGAACTCATACTCTGCAGTTAACAATGGTACCCCTGCGCGCCTTAAATTCACTGGGTTCTTCGCGAATCACAGTGATACGAAGGAGGGCGAACCAAGTACCAAGAAGCGGAAGACGGCGGACGATCGTGCACTCGAAGAGTCGCAGGAAATTGATAAGGGCGAGGGTACTTCCACTGGTCGTCGTGCTAGCAGACATTGAATGAGCAATACTATGAATTAAATGTACTATTTCTAAATTTCATTGTACAATTATCGACTCTATTCACGTAGCGAAGCACGGGCTCACTGCTAGTTCTGGATGAAGCCCTAAAAACTAGGAGGGTGGTTATGTTATTGATATAGGTTATCTTCAGCGTCTGTGAGTCCCTCTTCGCTCACTTATTTTCTGATATTGATATTTTTTGTACTGGGGGAACAGGCTTTGGTGACACCCATGCGAGCTACATGCATAGTGCGTTGTGCCTTTTCGCCTTCCTTGTGGTCCACTGAGTCGTCATTCCGCATTTTCCTAGCCGTAGCTCACTCCTCTCGAAGCTTCGGCTTTCTCAGATGGACCGACGGCCTCGCTAGACGACCTGTTTGTCACCACTCGGAACATCCGCTAGCCTCGATGCTGCTACCCCTTATCCGCGTCTACCGTACCCCATCGTCCAACCTCGTCCCCGGAATCCCGGCGCGAAATATCGCGCTTTACCATTCCCTCAGGTGCAGCGCACCCTTCGCGTACATCGACACTTGCCACGTGGCGTATCCTGCGGACGACGGGTACGACAAGCGGGGGCAGGCGTATCCGCGGGGATAGCCCCTCCATCCCATCGCCTTACTCGAATCCCCAGCGACCTCCTTCTCGGCGCTGCACCTCTTGCTCTCCCTCCGGCATCCTGTGCGCCGCTCGTCCGGCTGGCCTCCGTCCACTTCGACATCCTTCTGTCCTTTGCGCCTCCTCGCATTCGGTGCCGCTCTATTGTCGCGGCGGTGCGCATGTCGCCCGTGCGCTACCCACCCGTTAGTGCTTCCCACCTGCGATCGGCATCAGTACCCTAGACGCGACGGAGCCAGCATCCTCTCCGGCCCTTGGCTCGATGATCCTGCCGCAGCGTCGCCCGAGGATATACAGCTCGAGTGGACCTGGTGTTTCACATCTGCATTACGCTTCTCGCAGTCGAGACGATTGCGCCGCGTCTCCTTCACCCATATTGCTCAGCGCGCGGGCGCGACAGCTGCCTTTCCATTTTTCCCGGCAGTAGTCCCTGTAGCAGCAACACGATCTCCCCGGACTCGCTGCGCTCCTTGGCCCGGGCATTCTGCTCCGCACGGTCTTCAAGATCTCGGGCTCGCTTGCCCCCACGCGCGCCGTCCGTTTGCGTGTCGGTGGTCCAGCTCTCCTCCTTCGCGTTGCTCGCGCCCCGTGCAGATTATGGGTCGTGCAGTTGAGCCGCATCTGGGACTCGCTGGGCACCCGTTCGCAGACGCTGCTACACTTCGCCTTCCTCCCCCGCTTCAGCTCGTCCCTCACGTTGGCACCGCGCCGAGTTTTCTCGACGTAGAGCTCTCCGCGCTCGCTTCCTCCCTTACTCGCCCGCACGTCGTCCGTTAGCAAAGGACCGCGGCCGCCGCAGCCTGCACGACGTCCTTCATCTCCACCCCCGCAGCGCGGTCTTACCCGCTTCTTCCTCGTCATTCTCTTGGTAATCTATCCCGAGGAACTGAGCCTTGACACCGTGCGCGTCACCCGCGAAGAGACCCCACTCCTGACAAGATACGCGATTGCACCTCACCACCCTCCTGCTTCCGGGTAATTCCTCGATGCTCGACGTCCGTCCCCGTCCGAATCGTACTGCGTACGCGCGCCGCCAAATCGTCAAAATACGCCACCTCGCTTCCCAGTATCTTCTCCGCCCACGCTCCATACTTCGTGTCGCGGACGCAGTACGAGGATCGCATCGGGAGCCCGAATCCAGACCTGTACTCCCTCCGCATTCTCCGGGGGCAGGCGTACTGAGGACTGAGATGAGGTGTGGCGTGGAGGCGAAGGTAGACGTGCCGAGAAGGGACGCGCCCGCGAGAGCGTGGGGTGGTGGGCAGGATGGGATAGAGAAGGAAGGCGGGGGGCAGAGGCGAGAGCGAGGAGCCGGAGCGAGGGAGATGCGGTAGAGACATGTACTCAGGAACGACAGCGGGGGAGGATGCGGGATAACCGGTCAGAGATCGAGGAGAAGGAGACGCATGGCTAGCGAGCGCGGTTGGCCGCTTCCGCGTATCGGGCGGCATGCGGGCAGCAGGATGGATCCGACCGCGCGGACAGGGACATGACGCGGGCCCACTTCACCTCCGTCTTCACCATGAGCGGGTATATTGAGGATGGATGGGTGGCGTGGTTACACGAGCGGGGTACGATCTCTGTGCGTATTCTTATTCTTTATATTTGCTTTGCTCGTATACTGACCCTTCTTTCCATCCAGCGTCTCTTGCCGCGGCTTCAGCGACGCCTAGCCCGACAAGCCGTGCATCCGGGATACATACATGGATGTAGAAGACGCGCGCGGCCACCGTTCCCAATATTTTCTGAACCTTTCCTGAGATCGAGTAGTGTACCCTCGGTACCAATCCCTGATTCCTCATTATGAGTCGCTCGCTCCCCGTCTCGAGTCGATACCCATCGAAGCTCGGCATCTCGCGGCGTCCTGTCTTCGAATGCGCGCGCCCCACGTCGCACCGCACCTTGTTCCCTTCCCCCGCTTCTTGCCCATTCCATGTCGGCGCAGCGCGAGCATCGTATCGTCTCCACCCTTCCGGTGCCCTCTACGTTGTTTGGGCTTCATGCCGCCGGCCGTGGAGCCCATCTGCGGGTGAATGCGGATGATCGTCGTGACAGGCGGGCCAGAGTCGGACAGGACGGGGGGAGGAGGAAGGAATAGCGAACAGGGAAGGGACGAGTCGTGGAGGAGGATGAACGGCCAGGAGAAGGCGGTGGAGGGAGACGCACCGGTGGGCGAGAGCTTATCCCCAATTGAGACGACCATGCGGACAAGGAGGAGAGCCGTGTTGGTTCACCACGAGTGTAATACGATTTCATTTCCGTAGAAAATGTCCGCAGTGGCGGCAAGTGTCGAGACTTTCGATGTCAAAATGCAGATGTATACTCACCCGGATGATAGTCGCAGCACGAAAATCACCCTATTTGTAAAATAACTTCTGTCTGTCCGTCCGTCCGTCCGAAGCCTTTTCAATCTCCGCTTTCATGAGTTTGAATCTCCGCTCGCATGTCGTCATCTTTCCGCTCTTTCACCTCTGCGCCGCCACTCGCCCACGGGGAATCACATAGCCGGCATTGACGGCACGACGTCACCTTCACAGCAGCTACACCGCCTCGCGGCGGCCGCAGCCAACAACTAGCATTGAAAACGTCAGTCGAAGTGGGGGACCGCTTCGCGGTCCCCCGCGCTCTTATACAATCTAAAAATTCCAGTTGCCAATTTGGAGACACCCAGGCATGAATAAAGACTAGCAACGTGCTTGTGGCCGAGACAGTACCATATGCCTGAGGCTAAACACAATGTGCAATTGGCACAGGATGCCTCACGAACCGCAATGAGGGGCACAACAGTGGCAAGGAAGCCCCACCAAGTCAACTCTTCAGGAACTGGTCGAAAAAATTACGGATGCCCCTCATGTTATCAGGATCGAACTGTTCTCGAGTGTGAGAACCCAGGCCAATGTATTGAAACGGCAAAAATGTTGAGAAATAGCATTTATCGAAATGGAACCCTAGCATGCACAACCATGACTTATGTGATGATCTAGCATTAACTGGTGCAAAACAAGAACCAAATGAACAGCCCACACAAGTTGATCAAATAATGACCATCGACCCTAACTTCTCCTTATCAAATATCTCGACTGGGTTCCGAATTTTTTGCTTCTGAAGATTCCCTGAATGGAATACCAGCACGAAGGTACTTATTACCTGGACCAACTCCTAGCCTTACAACTATATTTCCACATGCACAAATCCTTCAATCAGGAGAATTTGTTCCACTTGCTTGCCAAAATGGCTTGTGCCATCTAGTGGAATTTGAATTGGCTGGGCTTGGCTTGTGGCTTGTATCTGCTTGTGCTTGGCTACACTATGCATTCCCACTGTAACTACTTCACAGATTTCTCAATATGGCAGAATGTGAGCCTCTGTCTGCATGGCTATCTCTCAATCATCTGAATACATACTGTTGCCATCATTGATGGTGTGAACAACATTTGAGCCAGCGAGCTGAAGTGACACGTTCATTGCGGACGGACTGCTCGTGGGCAAGAATTCGACCAACCACTTGCACCTGAGTGCGAATCTGTTGTCACAGTAATATATCAATCCATGTTGAAATCCCCCAATAGCTTCCATCTGCCATTCTGATTCCTTTCAGACAAGATTCTTGACATTTAGTGAAGCAAATCAACCCCAAGCCAATCAGGTGCACAAAATGGCTTGGGATGGCATGTGACATGTTCAACTTCATTTTGTTCCACCAGTATTTCAAGATAACCTTGTGGTACAATGGTGATACACCACTGATAGTACATTTGACAATAAGACAATCTTATTGCAGGAAATTTCATACTTCTCAACACAAACCAACTCACATCCAAAGTGATGGCATCATCCAAAATGGCTTGTGCCTGCCATGTCGACTACAGCAAGATCTAGCCCTCTATTTGTGTTCTACTATCCCTACTCTATTATCTCATACTTCCCTAATCCCATATAAGGTCTTTATGTTAGCAGTTTTGAGTGATTTAATATCTTCTGTACATTGCATGGTTGAATACAAGTCCTACCCGTGGTGAGAACTGGAAGAGCACTCTGGTTTGGTCATGGTACTTGAGAGGAAGCATAGGTGCTTCAATACGATGAAGAGAGAGCCCAATTGGGTAGGATATAGATAAAGAGCTGTCTTGGCCAAATTCAGTGATAGTTTGCACATTCTTGTCACGTTCAAGCATTTAGTGGTCAAACTCTGGCGAAGCAGAAGGGTTCGGTGGGCACTTTTGGTAAGAGGCTCGAAAGAGATGAAATAAAAGGCTAAAGACTACAGTCGAAATACTACTGTTTAAATACTGTACTACGAGTCGTGAGAAAATATACTTGAACAATAAGACTGTGCGACTGTATGTATGGTCCGATCAAATATCGTTCCGTTAACATGTGTTCTGAATAATAACCACGCCATGACAACACGTTTGACGTGTGTTGTTAATTAATATCCGAAACTCTGGCGCTGCCTCCTTGTACTCGCAAGGATAGAGCCACCGCGTGTAACACACCCTGTTGCCTGCCCTCTGAGGGTTCTGACGTTGACTTATCCTTCGTCTACATACATCAAATCTGTCTGGCGTCTATCCGTGGTATCTTGTCACGTGTTCGGCACAGATAAGATGTCGCAAAAAAGGGCAAAATCGTGACATTCTTGAGGTAGTCTAAGCAGCTTCAACAATAACACTTGTGGGCATATATGTATCTCAGCATGATGCATCAATCGAGCTTGACAAGCCAACTGGCTTGTGGAAGAAGCATAAGTGAGCTCATTGTTAGGTGCAATGGTGAAGGCAATTGTCGTAATATGATCATCATGTGAGAAAGGGTGCTAAGAAAACTTCAAGGGAGTTGAATGAACTATGCCTACTTGGTGGGTATGGGCTGTCGCCATGCGTGGCATATATGAATACTTATGTTGTATATTAAGCCCTATTGCCCTAATGTATGTCCGTTCAACTCAATCATGTTTTAATGTGGCCTCTGACCTTGCAATGCAATTATTGTCTTCAACGATTTCAGCAATGTGGAATACACTCAAGTCATAAAAATGTACCTTCCTCTATCCTGTGCGCTCTGTTTTCCGGTCTAAGCTCAAAATCAATTCTCTTATTCTCCACAGAACACCGCATCAATCCTAGAAACCAGTATATGTCCCAATCCAATTCCTTCTCCACCCAACCTTGATGCCAACCACTCATCTGAAATGTCATCTGAAAGGATATGCTATCAAAGGTGTTCCTAGCCCACACAGGACAGAAAAGGGACAAGTCGCAGTCCCAGAAAGAGGGCACCAATGGATGAGGGCAGCAATCGTGGTGCCAAGGGACAACTGAGATTCCCTGGGTGTTCGCGTCTGCCTCCACTTTAGACAGATCGTCAGAATCTGTGTCATTCCTGAGTGGTACATTCACATGAGAGATGAATGCAGTCCCACTGAATGTCAAGTCCAG
The DNA here is from genome assembly GCA_014462675.1 of Mycena sanguinolenta. Taxonomy (NCBI): domain Eukaryota; kingdom Fungi; phylum Basidiomycota; class Agaricomycetes; order Agaricales; family Mycenaceae; genus Mycena; species Mycena sanguinolenta. Next base: position 1,673,886 of record JACAZH010000023.1, on the reverse strand, counting down.
ATAGGCGACAAAAATACCCCTTCCACACATCCAAGCGATCGAGCACATCAAAGGACCGAGTATGATAGCCATCCGTGGTTCTCCAAAGCAACTGTGTACCCTCATTTGGGAAATCCCCCGATTGTAGGCATATGTCACAATTTCCATAACATATGGTTTGTCAGATAATGCCCAGCATATCTGCATTGAACATTTAGCATAGTTTCTGGTGCTATGTTAATCTCACCTTTTTCTAGTCGATCTTCTCCAAGTAAAGACTGACCAACCTGGATGAAGACCCATGAGTTACATAGATATTGAAGTAGTCCAGTTGATTCAGGTCTCCCTTGTTTACACAAAGCAAGTAGAGTACAAAAAAAACCACCAACAACTGGGTCAACATAAAGTGCAAACCTAACAAGGGTAGTCTATAATCCAGAAATACGTCCCACAAAAAATTGTCAATGATCCGGCAACATTTCCGGTGCAGACCTCTAGCCTTCAGTGCCTCACTTTTTGGAGAGACAGTGGGTGTGGACTTGTCTCTGTCCAAGGCTTTGGCTTGTGTCCATTTTTCAGTTGTGCTTTCTCTTCAAACAATGTTGGAAGTGGTCACAAACTCACTGTAGTGACACTGATGGACCACGAGAGAATGACAGAGATCACTGACATTCTGCTGGTGAGATGAAGAACTGGAGTGCATTGTTGTGAGTAGCCACAGTTCAGATTCAGTGAGGAAGGGAATGAGAGGGTCCCATAGGGTAGTGGGCCATTTCCAATGGAGTGTGGGATCAAAGAACAATTGAAATAAATCTCAACTTTAGTGGTGTCCCCTGAATGAAGGGGACGACAGTTGTTCAATATATAAGCAGTGACCTCATTGGCAGAAAAATCAGAATGTGATTTCAACAATGCTGAAGGTAGATGTTGAGAAGCTCAACACATGTGGATGGTGTGGCGGTGAATATGGAAGCTGTTTGGAAAGAAGTGATGATTTGGCAACAACCAAGGGAGAATTGTGTGCAGTTCCAACAAGTCATGTGGTGAAGATTGAAGTGAGGGTATAGTGCTGCCCAGTCGTGCTTAGACATAAGTGAATGTGCAAGATAGTGCTGAGAAAGAATAGAAAACATAGGAGGAGGGAGTGTGTGTATTTGACTGTAAACAGGAACCAGGTGCTGTTGTAGGTTGAGCCAGACACAGAGTAATACTGTACTTTTTCATTCAATCTGACAGTCACGTGTCATGCACCCCTGTGTCAATCACAAAGTTTGGTCAGAGTCATGCATCACACAGACCTCTGTCAGACCTCCCAGCAATCATGCAGGGCCCAAAATTGCTCAGAAGTCTAGAACAGGTGCAAAAAAACAACAAAATCTTTGGCTCAAATGTTGAAAATTTCCGGGTTTCACCCAGAAATTTGGTGGTTGCTGAAATGTTGAATAGCTAAATACAATTCATTCATGGATCAACCTAAGTCTTTCCATGAGCCCAACCTGTCGACAACACAAGTGCTAACCCTAGCCCAAGTGCCCTAACCCAAAGGTCTGCTGCCTAATTCTACTTGTATACTCTCCTAGTCACGGCAAAATTACTTGCCTGACTCCTTTGGGCAGACATCGGTTATTTTGAGTTAGATAGACTTGCTGCAAACTTCTCACATAGGTCACAGAATGTCACAATAGCCCCTAATTTGAGGTTTCAAAGAAAGAGAGCTTTAATTCCAACAGAAAAGACTTTTTGTACTCACACTGGAAAAGGGAAAAATTTGTAATTCAATGAAAGTCTACCTGAAAAGATGTATTTCATTTCAGCTTTCAGAATTTACAAAAACTACAAATATCATTGTCTCTGAAAACAGAATTGAAAGACCTGCTTTCATTGTACCTGTCAAGCGAGCTGAAAGTACCATTTTCGTGACTGCGCTAATTTTGCCATTGGTCCGGCATTTCCCGGACCAATAGCAAAACTGGCACACCGCTGAAAGTCCCTTTTTCAAGCAACATGAAAGATATTTTGAAAGAACCTCTTTCATTTCATCTTTCAGGTAGTTTGAAATCGATGTTTTCCGCAACATTGAATTTTGATCTGATTTCTTTTTTTTCAGTATCACTTTCACTGAATTATGAATTTTTTCCCTTTCTGGTGTGACTATAATACGAGCTAGTAGTCAATCCACATGAAGTTATTCTCCTCCAAAGCCACAAGATGGTGTGGGAAAGACTTGTACAGGTTGATCACATACATGATGAAGTCAGCTGAGAACCAAATTTCCTGAGCCAACTGGTACAACCCCTTGGCAGTTTGGATAGTGGAGTATGGAGGATGAATCTGAATTTTCCTTTTCAGTTGTGTCCACATGTTTTCGATGGGTGAAATATCTGGGGACTTTGCCGGCCATGGGAAAACTGTGATGTTGTTGTTTGCAAACCACTCCTTCACCAAATGGGAGGTATGTTTGGGATCATTGTCCTGTTGGAAGTAGAGGAATGCATAGTGATGATTTTCACAGTGATCGTAGAGGGGAATGAGTGCACAGCTCAAAATATCCACATACTAGACAGCCATGAGATTGCCCTCGATGTTGACAAGATCACTCATGCCTGTGGGATGAATAGCACCCCCAGACATTGATCTTTATGCCCCTAAGACCATGAGCCTCGCATGGCTGGACCATGTGAAGGGCGAGAACATTTTCTCCATGTGCCTGACAGCACCAATGGTGTCCAGAACCTGTCCTGAGCTCGATCTTCGTTTCATCCAAATTGATCAGGATGCCATGTGCAAACACCTCTGAAATGGTCCACTCCTCGAATCTGTGATACATCTGCCCCCACTGCTCGAAGTGATGAGGCTGCAGCATCGGTTTGATGCACTGAGCATGTCCTAACAATCCAACACAACATAATGAATGTCGAACCTAAAATAGGACAGAAGAATGCGTCAAAGACATGTCAAATGATGAGAATATCAAGAATATTGCTCATGTTGAATGTACTGTGCAGGGTGGAACATCTAGGAACATCACTCTTTGCACATCTTCTCCATCAATCAATTCTCCAGTATTCACCCTTTCAACAGCTTCTGCCATGTCCTCGTCCGAAATGCTCTTCCTCCACCCCACATGACCCTTCCTGTTGTTAAAATGACAATCCCCATCATGTGCCTTGACTAGTTCATAGTTGTGGGCCAGGGTTCATGCATGGAGTGATGTATTTCAGAAGGGCCATAAAGTGGTCATTTTTTCGAAGCTGTAACCACAGTGGTTGCGATAAATAACAGTGGCCACTTGCTTGGTGGGTGTACATTGGGTTGTGACGTGTTTGACGTGTGCTGCATTGGGAGAATGGTCAGCAGGCATTGTAGAGTGCATCGAGGGAAACAAAAATGTTGCGCGAGAAAATATATTTGACATGAGGAATTCGCAGCATCTCCACTCTAACCAAAGGTAAGTAAAAATAACTGATGTCTGCCCAAAGGAGTCAGGCAAGTAATTTTGCTGTGACTGTACTACTGCTTGGTCCGATAACTATATAAATATTATGAGAAAAGGTCCATGTGCCCAAGAAACTATAACTTGAATCCCCTGTGTGGGTATTGCTATTGGTTGCCCCTAAACATTGGCTGTTGTGTGTTGTCCAAACAAACAAGGATCTCCTTACTATGGTCTTGAGGAGACATTTCCAACTCTTCCTGCCCTCAATGGTGCTAGCCCTCTGCCTTCCTGCTATCTCTCACTTATTTCTTCTTTGTCACTAGCCTGCCCACCTGCCATGGTAAGCTGGGGTCTCTTTGAACTAACTTGTCCAATCTCGGAAAGTGGTTGAACTGGCAGAACCCTCTACTGTGATTGATCAGTAACTGCCATGATCAGATAGCTGTCCATAGCCATGGCACTGGTGCCAAATACTGATGTGTTTGACTGCTGTGCTTTCCTTGAGGAGCCCAGACCCACCTATGTTCAGCCGATCCCTCATGTACCTTCCTTGCACATTGCACTGTGACCTCTGGCATGCATATGTCCTTGTCAAACTTGCACAAAAAATTGTTATGGAGGCACTCCTGAAACCCATTCATGTCTTTCCTTGGAATGCCAATATTATGTTTAATCCTCTTAGTCTGAGTCTAGTGTCAGCCCTTCTGAGTTATAGTAACCCAGGTACTGTCTGGTTATTCAAATAGTACCCTGGATAGTGTTGGGCTTCATGCTTTACCAGCAACATCACCATGGATATCCTCAGAAACCATTCTAACTATATAATGAGTAGTTACCCATTCAAGGCTCATGGTAACACTTCTTATCAAGGAGAGTGCATGCAGGGAAAGTGCCAATTTGCAAAATTCCCTGTGTGTTTATTTGCACAGCTTATTAATGAAATATCAAGTGTGATTTGATGGTGATGCAGGGTTTTGAAATAGTTGGATGCAGGCAGCAAGTGGGCAAAGAGAGATGAAAAACACATGGAAGCTGTCCTCATGCAGGAAGTATAAGAAAATAAGTGTTGAAGTGTGGGGAGAAGTGAGTTTTGATGGCAGGCAGACAATAACTATGTGTGCTCCTCAAGAATAGAGGGAATTTGAATAGCCAAGCCATTTGGTACAGGCACAAGCCATTTTGGCAAGCCAAAAATGTCACTCTCCTTGATTAGTTCTGGAAATGACAAGCACTCGGAGAACAGCACTGAGGCCACAAGAAGACATGTTTCATTATTAGGACTGACTATGCACAGTATCAGCTAAGTGTGTACTGTATCTTTCCCTTCAATTTGGTAGTCACATGTCATGCACCCCTGTGTCAATCACAAACTTTGGTCAAGGTCACATGTAACTCGGGCCTCTGTCAAACCTCCAAACTGTCATGCAGGCCTTAAAAGTCAGGTCAAGTTTTTCAGTGACTTCACAGTGACATTCAAGTCAGATGCAAGTTGACTTGGACCAACCTGAGTGACTTGAGTTGGGGTGATTTTGGAAAATGTTTCTTCTTGTCTGTAAAAGCGATTAGAACAGTTTTTGAGCAGGTTTGAATTTTTTGGTACTTGAATGTCACTGCTGTGACACGATGTAACAATATCATGTTGAAATGCTTGCTCTGCGTCTAGGGTGGAATATATATGTGAAATGAGGTATTCGTGAAAGGTCTTCGGAACACAACACACACTACACTACACACACAACACACAACACACTTGTTTGGTTGAGCTTGGTGTTCCAGTCTAGTATAGACTACTGCAATTCAGCTAAACTTCCGAGAGTGAAGTCCTTTTCAACTCTACAAGACAGGCAAACGACTTCTGATCATTTCTAGGCGCTTACGCATTCTAGAAACAAAGGGAAGTTGTTTTAAAAGGTTTTATCAATTGTATAGGTGGTTTTGGAGAAGGTAACTCCGTGCAAAGCATTCAGGTTCGCAGTATTTTTTCTCGCAATAGGCTTTCATGAAAAGTCAAAAGACTTCAAATCTTGCTAGAACCAAGTTCTCTCATATCCAAATCCAATTCATGTGCTCTGAAACTGTATTCGTTTAATTTGTTCCCACGTAAAAGAGACCTGATCACAATCCAACAATATATTGCAAGAAAAACAACAGAAACTTTATAGCTTCTAGAGGTTTCTCCAAATGGCCTGACACAATCAGATTACCACAGAAGTTTCCAGCAAAACTTAAGTGTAGCAACAAGAGGGGTCCAATTCACTGGCATCTCTAGAGCTAATACAGGCTTTATATACACTATGACAATTTCTATAAACAGAATATTGTACAAATAGATGACAGAACATAAATAACTTCCTGACTGTAAACACAACATAAATAACTTCCTGACTGTAAACACTGCTTAATAAATAGAACAAACAATGATTAAGAGAGAGAATCTATAATCAGCACGCTTTCTTTTTTGTGGCTACAAGTTAAATAATATAACTTGCAGTTGCAGTTGAATAGTGTCAATGTCTGAAGTATGTACATAGAACAAGGCTGTCTAAATACTAGAGAGGTAAGGCTGTGAAGGTAGCAACTGATACTGAGCATGTGCAGCTGTAAGTAACTAAGAGACAGAATAAATAGATAGTGATCACCGTGTGGAGATAATGATCACAGTGTAGAGATGGTGATCACAGTGTGGAGACGAATACAAAAGGAAAGAAACAAACAGATAGGAATTAGTCTGGTTGTCAACAACACAGCACTTGTTATTCCAACACTCCCCCCCAAGCAGACCTAAGTCCAAGCTCCACTGCAAAATATTTTGCTTTGATACTAGCAAGTGGCTTTGTGAGAGTGTCAGTGATCATCTCATCCGTGGGGCAGTAAATGAGGTTCATAGAACCATTTGCAATGATGTACCAGATGAAGTGGTAGCAGATATCAATATGTTTAGTGCGTGCATGATATTGATGCTCCTTAGCAAGTGCAATGGCTGATTTGTTGTCAGAAAACAGTGTGGTAGGGGATGAATTGATCGGTGGTGATGTGTAAGTGTCGAAGACTTCAGAGATGAAGGAGCAAAGCCAGAGACCCTCCTTTGAGGCGTGGGTGGCCGCAACATATTCAGCCTCAGTGGTGCAAAGAACAACAAGGTCTTGCTGCTTGGAATTCCAAGATACAGCACTACTGTCAATGAGGTAAGTGAAGCCACTGATGGCTTGCCTCTCTTCTTCCTGACTTCTATCTGCATCCACCCATCCTGTTAACTTGCGTGAAGTCTCTCCATAGGTGAGTTCCAAGTCTGCTGTTTGATTGAGATAGCAAATGACACGTTTAGCAGTGTCCCAGTATGCAGATCCAGGATTCACTGAGAACTTCGACAATTTGGTGACAGCAAAGGTGATATCAGAACGTGTTGCCAGTGATGCATACATCACAGAACCCACAGCCTCCTTGTAGGGTACGCTTTGCATAACAACAAGTTCGTCGGCAATACAAGGTGATTGCAAAGACGAGAGGTGGAGATTTGGGTCCATAGGGATGGAATACAGTTTGAAGTCATTGAGGTTGTAGCGGTGGATGATAGAGGAGATGTAGGCCTTCTGGGAAAGTGATAAGGTGTGCTCAGCGTGATTTCTTTTCATTTCAATGCCGAGTAGCCAATGAATTTCTCCAAGGTCCATGATTTCGACATATTTTGCAATACCAGCCTTCACCTCGTTGATGAGTGCCACATTTGAAGCTGCAATAGTGCAGTCATCAACATGAACAGGCACAATGACAATTCCAGCATCATTGCAGTGGTAGAAGACTGCCTGATTCATACTGCATCACATGAGTCCAAGCTTTTCACAGATCTCTGAAAGTTGCTGATACCAACAACATCCACTCTGTTTCAGGCCGTAAAGTGTCTTGATTAGACACAGGATCTTGCCAGAGGAGTTGGGGTAGGGAAAACCGGTTGGCTGGCGCATAAAAATGTGCTTATTTTCCGTGAGTTTGCCATTGAGGTATGCACCTTTAAGGTCAATCTGATGAATTTCAAGATGTGCTTCCAATGTGAGGATGGTTTGGACGGAGCTGAAGCGGGCAACAGGTGCAAATGTGTTGAAGTAGTCAACACCTTCAACTTGTGAGAAGCCCTGTGCAACAAGTCACGCTTTGTAGCGCTGAACACGGCCAGCAGCATCATGCTTGATGTGGAACACCCACTTGTTCCCCACAATGTTGGCATTCTCAGGTGCATCCACCAGTTCCCACGTATCATTTGCCTCTAGCATTGCTAACTCCTCCTTGATAGCTTTCTCCCAATGTGGCCAGTCAGAGGAGCGGCATGCCTCTGCAAGGTTGCGCGGCTCAATACCCTTGACTTCACTAATGTCAGCTACCAATGCATACTCTGTGGATTCATCCACAGCATCGGCATGCATGCCCTGCGGAAGACGGCCATGACCACATGCAAAATTGTCGGTACTGTTTTCGCCACTGGTGATATCACGGGCATAATGACTCGGAGCACAATTGCAGGTAGAGCGGCAGGGTTCTGGAGTGATAGGGGAATCAGGAGGTGGAGTTGCAGAGCTCGAGGGAGGATCAGAAACATCCGAAGGTGGAAGTGGGATGTGTTCAGGAGCAGGTGAGTTTTGAATGCTTGGCATGCTTAGAGGAGAACTGACTTAATTTTTACCCAGTTGAGGTGCAGGCAGTGACAGCGGTGCACTATGCTCCCCCTCATTCTCATCCAAGATTGCTGTAAATGGTGAGAACGCAACAGTACGTTCAACTGACACTTTCTGCTCTCCTGGCCAATAAATCCCGTGACCTTGACTTGCCTTGTCTAGGCCCATCCATCGCCCCTCCTTTGCTCGTGGGTCAAGCTTTGACTGCTTGACAGCATCCATTTGTTGGTGTACATAGCACTTGCATCCCCACTCATGAACATCGGAAAAATCAGGTTTGCGGCCTCATATGGTGTCATGCCATGTAATGTGCGTGTCGATATTCAGTTTTTTAGCCATACAACATGGCGCAAGCACTCTCCCCACAGGAATTTCGGCAAGCCACTTGCATGAAGCAATGCCCGGCACTTTTCCACCAATACACCATTGAGCCGTTCGGTGACACCATTCTCCTTGGGTATGTCGTGCACGGTGAAGCGTTGGACTGTCCCTTGTGAGCTGAGGTAGTTTGCAAATGCCTGATTGACATATTTGCCACCATTGTCAGATTGGAGAACCTTTACGGTGAAACTATGGTGGGTCTTCATATGCATGGAATAAACTTTATATTGCAGCGAGGGTGTCTGACTTCTGCATGAAGTACAGATAGGTTTTACACTTTGCATCATCAATAAATGTCAAAAAATACCAGTGGTGGCCCAGGGTTTCAACATGTGATGGACCCCATACATCAGAGTAGACAAGGTCACTGTGGTTCTCTGCACGTTTGCCCTTCTGCTCCTTGGGTACCGACTTGCGACGCATCTTTGCGTAGACACATGATTTGCAAAAGAAGGGTTTTGTATCAATGAAGGTGGGTGCGAGATGAATTCTGGACACAAGCCCATTGGAAACAAGAGAGTTAGCAGCGGCAGAGGATATATGACCAAGGACACAGTGGAGTTCCTGTTCAGTAAGTTCGCACTCGACAGGATTAGCACAGTCAGGCTCGTGCACAACTTTATACAGCCCCTTTGTTGATTTCATGATCAGGCCAACTTGTGTACCTGACACATCAATGATCCGGCACTTGCCATTTCCAAATGTGACAGTAAAGCCAGCTTTGTCAAGGCAGCTGATGGAGACAAGGGTGTAAGCCAAATTGGAGGCATAAAGGACATTGGTAAGCTCGATTTTGGAGGTAGTGTCCCCATTTGGAATGCTGATGGTTAGGTTTCCAGATGCTGTTGCTGCAAAACGTTGATTGTTGGCAGCACAAAATTCCTTTGGGGTGATAGCAACAAGATTCGAGAACTCATGCTTATATGGTGAGAGGTGCTGTGTGCAGCCCGAGTCATATAATTTGGTTGGCACTGACATCTTCTCTCCAGTGGTCACAGCATCAGCTGTCTCGATGGTGGCAAGACCGCACATTGTGTGGATGAATCTGTAAGCATCAGATTTTTCACAGTCAGATTCCTTGTTGCTACTGTCACTGACATCCAGAAGCACAAGCATTGAATCCAAAACCGAGTCGCTCCAGTCAAATTCGGAGCACTTGTCATCTGTGGGCGGTAAATCTTCCACACAAGGATCATCGCTAACCTCCAGATCCAGTAAATCAGGCCAGATGTCCAGCAGGTATTCATAGCGATTGGCATCGATTCCAGAAGCAGTTTTGGAGTCAGAAATGGACATGAGAGTGAGCTCTGGGTAGCTATTCCAGGGCTCGAACAACTCCTCCATGTCGAAAACAGTTTTGGCAGCTACACAGAGCCTTGCCGAAGTGTCAGTGGTAAGACCAGAGTCTGTGGCACAATCCACGGGCTCAACCGACCACGCACCATTGTTGTCGAAGTTGATGGCTGCGTTTGCAGATCCGGAAGCATCTGGCTTCCCATTCTGCTTTTGGGCTGGGGCCCTTGGACTGTACATGGCCCTTGCCCCCACAGTTCCAGCAAACCCCTTTCGGGCGGTGATCATTGCCCTTCCTATTTCCCTTCCCAGATGGCTTTCTGGACTTAGAAGAACTCGATGCACCATTCAATTGTGGCAAGGCACTCAACACGACTCTGGTATTGTCGCTGCATGATCTGGGTGAGTTCTTTTTCTTTTCAGCTTCGATCTGATCCCATTTCTCTGTGGCCAGGTGTATCAAATATTCTGGATCAAGCGTGACAGCCTGTGTGGCGACCGTATTGCCTGAAATTATGCTTAGACCTGCAGTGGCAGACCTGGCACCTGCTGCAGATGTGGATGTGGTGGTAGCAGCAGCAGCAGTGGTGCATGCATTGTTGGTCACAATCAGTGCAGCTTTTGCAGAAGAGGTGATGGTCGCAAGATAGTGCTGGTATGCATAGGGAAGGGAGTTGATGATGTGGGTCAAGTACTGGCTGTCACTCATGACAATGCCAACACCAACGAGAGCCATGTACTTGATTCAGAGCTGATCCAGGTGGGTATGTACATTCTCCTTCTCACCGCAATTGCAGTTATCGAAGTCAGCCTGCATGGAGGCTATGATGCGTGAGCTGAGTGCTGTGAACTCATTTGAGAGTTGCTCCCACATCATTGCAACAGTGGCCATGTTACTGATTTTCAAGAACATGATGTCCTCAAGATGCTGGGCAAGGTAATTGTTGGATTCATATTCCTCCTTGTCCCATTTGTCAAGATCTTTGTCAGGAATGTTGTTGTCCTCATCGGGGCATGGTGTGGTGCTGTCAAAATGGCCCCAGAGGGACTTCAAGCACATGAATGTGCTGAAGCGCCTTTGGAAGATCATGAAGTTTGACCCATCAGACTTCAAGACAGGGATGCAGGAGAGGGAAGAGAGGTTGGCAGTGATGGTGACCATCATGGAAGGTAATGGTAGGTGAACTGCAGCAAGGTTGGTTCAGAGGGTGAGACACGAGGCCCAATAACCTGTTGTGGCTACAAGTTAAATAATATAACTTGTAGTTGCAGTTGAATAGTGTCAACATCTGAAGTATATACATAGAAAAAGGCTGTTTAAATACTAGAGAGGTAAGGCTGTGAAGGTAGCAACTGATACTGAGCATGTACAACAACCCTGGAGACATTGTATGAAGGTGGGAGCACCCAGATGTGGCAGCGTGACACACCTGAGATGCGGCACACTGGGTCAATCTGTGACACACCATGATAACACTGTGCTCAAGTGCAGCACACTTGGTAGTTGCCATAAGCTCGGCAAATGATTAACTGCTGATCAGCAGTGGTTCGGGTGGTTAGTGGTTAGGGTTTTGGGTGGTTTTTGGGTGGTTAGACTGGTTTGGGTGGTTAAGTTGGTTAGGTGGTTAGTGGTTAGTGGTTAGGGTTGGTGGTTAGGTGTCAGGAGGTATCTGTATTGAAAACAGCACCATATGACTGTTAGGTAGAAATAAAACAGCAGGAGAATGCCACAATTGATGGATTGATAACCACTCATCCTGTGAAATCAGCACTTCTGCTTTGGGGAGTGTCACACTTTGTTTAGATGTGGCACATGTGTCACATTTGTACTCAAATGTGCCGTATCTCAGGTGTGTTGTGCTGCCACATCTGGGTAGTCCCTGTATGAAGGCAGTTATGTATCTTGACACTTCCTGCAAAGGAGGTTTTAAATTTGTTCATCTACAGCTTTCCTAAGTCACTCTTCCTAATGGGACAGGAATTCAAACAATTTGGAAAAGATACCTCAACTTGACTGACTTAAGTTGAGTTGGAGTCACTCCGAGTGACTTCGGCTCGACTAAGTCAAGTCAAGTTGAGTCAAATATGAAATGAAGTCAAGTTTCCAGGTTGCGACTCAACTTTTTGAGTTGCGGCAACATTATTCAGCTCTATTCAAGTAGACCAATTCAATATTCCAAAAGATTGGTCATTTACTTGGACTTCAAAGTAAATTGAAGTGTGTTCCCAACCTGCATATTTCAAAAGAGCAAATGTTTGCAGCTGAGCCCGTCTTGATGGCTGTGATGTCGATCCTGTTGCCCATCCGTCCCATAGAGGCATCCTCAACCAACACGACAGAATGTTGTGTGATTTGTGTATGATAGTCTGTGCCTGTTTCTCACCCATCAAACCAATGGCCATGCCCATTATGGACACAGCATGCAGCCTTACTTGGGTAATGATTTTGCAGTGAATAGAGCAGAAGGCCACCGTATAAAGGCCTTAGAGACTTGCTGATGCTCTGAGTCATCCATAGGTTGTTGTCATCGGAAGCTGAGTCAAAATAGAGGCGCTGCACCACCACATCTGATCCCATCTGCTATCGCTTATCTTGTCCCTGCTGATTTGGCAAGGGGTACCCACCAGAGAATGCCGAGACAGGGTAGGGTGGGTCTGAGTTGCCATATTTCACTTTTTGGAAAAAGTTGTGGAACACCATGAAAATGCATTTGGAAGGGCCAAGAAAAAATTCGATTTTTTTGTCATACAATTTCGCAGATTTTGGCATATATCTGTGTCGGAATGGCTGAAGCTTTAGATGCCTAGCCAATACCAAATGCCATGTCATTCACTTCTTTGCTGAATGCCCGCCATCCAATTCACTTCCGAGCTAGGCACCCATGATACTGTCCTAGCCCACTGTGCTGGCGGGAAAATTTTATGAGGTCTGCGGAAAATTCATCAAGTACAGCAAAGGCGTGCCATGCCAAGCAAAGGAGAAGCCTTCCTTATATGTGTTATGCCAGTGATATAAGTAACCTGATCACCTTTGCAGTGGTCCAACCACAGACATTGAACCTGTGCCAGAGATAGTCCCTGCTGGTAGTTATTTCAAGTTATAATTTGCTTCAACAAGACAAAAGCCCGAGACTGAACAATAGAGAGAGCCTAGTGAACCTTACAGTTTTCAACCAGTCAATGGGACACCACCACTTACTGGGACAGTCAAACAATTTGCTCCATTGAAGTCATTGTCTTGCATGGCAGCATTCCACACACCCACAATCAACAAATCATCAATCAATTTGGTGGCAGCCTTATCACACAAACAAAACATCCCATCATAACTACAGCTGTTTCCCATCCCATCACAACTACAGCCATTTCCTGTGCTTGCACGGCCTCATTTACAGCAATTCACTGCTTTCAAATATGCTCCAACTTTTCATACAGCCCTGTACAGCTTTTCTTGATCTATCTTGTTTCTTTGATTGATTTTTCATCTTACTCTCATTTATCTCTCAAAAATAGTGTTCCACAGCCTCAAACCTGTTCTGGTTCATCATTCTACAGCCTGTACTACCATCTGATCTCCACTGCCTCCCAGATCTATTTATTTATGTTTCAATCACTTACCTTTGTATAAAAGTCTGTACTATTCCGCACAGTCTTGGAATGAATTGTGCTTAGTCTTGTGGGTATTATCATCATTCTCAATGACTCCTATGGCTGTTCAATCCAAACTCAGTCCTCTGCTAAATCAGTTTCACAGACCACAACATGATAAAACACTTTGATAGCCTCTTTCGAATATTGTAAAGACTTAAAACTGTAGGTATAGACTGCATGAGTATTTCTATCTAGTTTGAGTGTATTCCAGACTACATTACATGAAGAAGAAACAGTTTTCTCTTTGCCGAGAATAATGATGGTCACAACCCAAATAGGAAGTCACAATCAAAAACTGGAAATTTTGACCAACACCAAGATGCAAATCACTGCGTTTTCTGCAAAATATCCACTGGGGTGGATAGCTTCTGATAGCCGTGATATCCTCCAATATCTTTCGGTATCCACCACTTTCCGACAATATCCAATGTATGGATAGCCAAGATATCCGCCATGGTAGATAGCTCAAGAATCCACTAAACTATCCCTTGCTATCCTCAAAATTATCATAAGCTATCACCAGTGGTAGATATCTTGGATATCTTCCATGGTATCCACTTGAAAGATACCTCAAATTTCAGCAGTTGATAGCTGTTGAAATCCATTACCCAAAATACTATAAATACGGTCCTGCATCTGCCCACAAGTCCCTACATGCGCCTTGCCACACTGCCATTTCTCAATGTACAACCCAGCCAGGTAGGTTTCCTTTGACTCTGGTCATTTAATCCAGCAAGTCAACATCTAGTTTCATGTAATGAAGCATCCCGCATCGAGTAGTAGGACCAATTTGTCTATAGTCAGTAGAACTATCCAGAGAATACATTTATTTTGACGCCAAATATCTCGTTCTGCTTGCACATGCCGACAAAATTCTGAGTGTCTGTGACACGTATCGACGTCATGCTGGTGTTGTCATTTAGCTAATTGAGTCAATTACAGTCATGGTATCATAGGGTGGATAGCTTGAGAAAGTCAAGGTATCCACCAGCAGATACCATATGACATTGATACTTTACGACATGGTATCCACCAGTAGATACCTCAGCTATCCATGGTGTCAATACCTTGTGATACTCAAGGTATCTAACAGGTGGATACCAATTGAAGGAGATGCTTTATTCCCTGGTTTCATCCAGATGATACCTAAAGTATCATCCTAGTAGATAGCCAGGGATATTTGGTCTATCCACCCGGGTATCAACTAGGTGGATATTTTGCAGAAAACGCAGTGAATCTCTTGTTCACATCATGACAAATGGATTGCCATCACTGTGGACCGGTATCACGAGGAAAGGGCATGGATTTTGGGACCCAAAGACCATTGCAAAGAAGACTTGGAGGAGAATGAAGAGGAGAACAGTAAGAGTGATAGGGAGGGACAGGACTGCAATGAATAGTTATTTTTCAATAGCACTTCAAGAATAACTCTTCCGAGCTTAACACCTGTGAGATGCCGGATAGAAGCAACAGCCAAATCAAGACAACATCACGCTGTGTGACCGTCCCACTGACTGGTGACAGAAGTTCACTCTGGTTACCCTCTTATTTGAACCTCAAAAATTAAGATCTCTTATAGGGTGTAGTAATGAAGCTTTTTGTATGAGGAGGATTTTTTGAAAAAAATCATGACGATGCCATCTTAATCTTCTTACTCGGCACCTGCAAGCCACCCAGCTGCTGGCATGTCCATTCATCACAAAAGCCGAAACCGTAAACCACTGCACACGTACCACTGGCACAGAGATCCTGCTGCAGCAACAGCGGGCCAAAAACCAAGAATATTTGAAGAATGTTCCTTCGTACACAGGTCGCCTGCATCACCTTTCTCCGTAGCTACAGAGGAATCGCCGGAACATTTTGCCATCTGCACAACGGTGTGAAGGTGTGGTATTCGGCACATTGTCCTTGTTAATACGACCGTTCTTTTTGTGCACCCTCTTTGTGGGCTGCGATGCAACGTCGCACTGCCACGCCACATGATGTCCCTGATCTCACCTCCACTTTCGTCCGGCCGTCCTCGCTAAAAATTCGATCCGAAAATTCTATGGAGGCTTGCTCGAGGTATGTATCCGTTGAGGCCGTTTGTTCCTGTCCTTCCTTTCGATTTCTCTCGGATTTCTTCCAGGATCTCCGTGTCTGTGTGCTTCTTGCGCCATCACCTTCTATTGCCGAAACTCTTCTACATTTTCATCTTGCACATGCCGCGCAACGGTCCTGGGATCCTCCGCTTCAATTTCATGACATCTGCTTCCGCCTTATTTTGGACTTTGAATGCCGGGATGGCGAGTTGAATAGCCGTGTCGTTCTGGACTGCCAAATCTGTCCATTCGTCCGGTTACGCCGACATATGTGACTTGATGATCCGTCTCCCTTCCTTTCCAGTGCGACAATCGTCGTTCTTACCTCCCGCGCGACGATCCCTTTGAGCCACCTGCGTCACATACTGCTTAAGCCTCACCGCCAATTATGCTTTGCTAACATAAATCACAAAGTTGCTTTTATCTTGCTATTCTACTAATAACCTTTCCGACATTGCTCTTGTTCGAACCTCTGACGCAGCTGATCAACGTTCTGGAGCCACATCGTCTGCATTTTCTGATCCCAGTAACCTCTCTGGCTTTTTCTGTCAACGGGCTGCGAAGTCTGAAGTCTAATCTTGATAGTGGATGCCAAGCTCGAAAGGAGATCTGCCAATTCGTTCATAAGATCCCTCAGATCCCCGGAGTCGCTGTCATGGCCCCTCGATTTCTCCCCTGCTTGTGCCAATGCTTCTCCAAGGCGACTAAAGATTTCACTTCGGAACTGCTGGGAAGGATTGAACTCTCCGAGTTATCCAGGGTGCGGGTCGAATCTCACTGGGGAATACAGCGAGAACGGTGCTGCGTAACAGTTTGAGATGATTACGTGCTTCATTCGACTGTAAATCACGGAAGTTTGCTTGATCCCAAGTATTGGCCAGTACATTGAATATCATCGCACGAGTTGCTTCTGCGCCAAACTTAGTGGTCTCGGCCTTGCTTATATCCCATACACGAGCCATAACAGTTCTATACTTCGCATCTGCTCCCGGACGGAAAATTCCAGGTGAGCAAGTAATCCAACGAGGTAGATCCTGTGAGATAACATTCTTCCAATGGGACAGGCTCGATAGTTGGTGACACCAACTTATATACATATCCTGGCCAACAAGTGGTGAACACCAAACCATGGCCCATACTCCGGGTTGTCTCAGTACTTGGCGCACTTCGCGATCTGCAAAATAATGATCTGCTGAGGCCAACATGGCACACACCCAATACGATACCCGTTCTGCCTCTTTCTGCCAGCCATCCCAGTTGGGCTCATCTGCATGAGTTGAGAGTGCTGACAGAAGAGCGGAAAGAGAGCTTGCTGATTGCATGCCTGTGGGAGGAGACAAGAGAAACAGTGCTTGCCAGAGATCACCAAGCAACTTCAAGTGAGCCGCACTGCTCAAACTACCAAGACCTGCCATATCCATCTGGTGTTCCTGATTTCTGGGCTAACTTTCAGGCGGAAATAGTGTGGTTTATAAGTTCTCACAAGTTGAAGAGCAGCAATTATCCCCTCTGGCAAGACACCGGGCAAAGTGCAAAATTGGTACACCATGCTCCCTCGTTGGGCATTTTTTTCGGGATTGATACTCAAAGCTGTGGCTCCAACACTGTCCATGGCTTGTGCCACCTTGATGACAATTTTGTTCGCAATGCTCGTCTTCAGAGGATGGGTATCAGTAAGGCGCCTGGTCAAGGTCCCGAAGAGAAGCCCCAACAGCCTTACAGTGTATTGGCTAATAAACACATCAAGTAAATGAAACACCAGTTAATAATTAGAGCCTCTTACCCCTTGTTCCGCACAGAACGATCCCGGACCGCCGTGTTAGACAGAATTGAGTTAAGGCAGAACAGAAATTCTGCTATTACTTGATAATTGGCCTCAAATGATTCACCAGGAATGAAGTCAAAATATTGCAAAATTGTGTCCAGTGTTTCTTCAGGGAGAGGTCTTGATGCCAGAAACCGCAGAGTCCAGGGGGTTATTACTGGGGATATCCCCCTGGCAGTATCCAAGATAGCCCTTGGACCAAAGAATGTCTGTATCCAATACTGGATGGATTGCAACTCTTTCGACCCATTGACCAACATCCTGAAATGAGAAGTCCAGAGCTCTGGCATTCGTTGTTCTTCTTGAGCCACCAGGTCAAGTGCCCAGAATGCTTGAATACATGTGGTGGCCCGGTCGTCCATTCCATCCAGAACAATGGGTTGTATTGTCTTGTATATGCATGAACGAAAGGTGTCATCAAGACGCTTCAGTGCAGGCTGGATGTTGAGATCCACAGGCCATAGCAATTCAGGGATGAGTTCAGCAACAGTGTGGACCAACACAGGATCTGTAGATGTTTCCAGGGTCCAGATAACAGCATAAGCTTCCTTGGATGGATCACCAGGAGAATCAAAGATAGGAAGTGGCTCAAGGAGCTTGCTGCTAGGCCTGTATCGAGCCCAGAAGGAGGAAAAGATGGTGCCTATTTGACCGACAATAGGAGACAGAAATGTCAAACTGTGTTGACAGAACTGGCCCCAATATTGCGGGATAGGAAATTTAGCCAAGATGCTTCCTAGAAGGAAGCTAAGTGAGGTTTGGAATGGCGAGTCAGGCGAGACCACAGCAGAGATGAGCATGGCTGTGTATAAACCAACTCCTACCGCAGTCAGCCAAAACACAGTTATGGCAATGACGTGGTGTATGGTCCACAGGTAGATCGAGAGTGCCGTAGCGAATAGCAGCAGTGACAACTGGAGGAGAAGCGGGAAAATCTGCATGACCTCATTGAACCTCCAGCGGCGCATGCCATCGAATTTTCGTTGTCGTTCTGCTCCTCGCTCTGCAACTGTCCCATGTTGGCCAACTGAACTGTAATACAAGAGCCACTGTTTCCCGAGGACCGCCAGAAGAGAGGCCATGAGCGTAGCGAATAGACTGACATACAAGAGGCCCTGTGCAATGACAACAAGAGTAGGTGGTGCTGAGGGTTGGTCCATCAATGTGCTTGGAGGCAAAGGAGTAGGGGAAAGGCCTGTGATGTTTTGGACCAAAAGAGAAAGCAGGATCTGTGTAGGTCCATTTGGATCAGGTTGCAGTTCAGGTTGGATCTGTATGATGAAAGCCGAGCTAACTGCAGAGAATAGACCAGCCTGTGATGAAGTCAGTATGAAGAACGGGCACCTGAAGAGTAGCACACACAAAAATCAGTGATGTGTCGAGATCATCTTTGTATTTTTCCTTGAATTCCTTGTCGAATTCCTCCGCAAGTGTGTTGTATGCAGTCCAGAAGGCAATTTTCTTGTCGCGGGATTTGGGTTTTGGCCCAATTGCTTCGATGGACTTGATGGCACTGTACAATGGATTCGGTTCAATCCGAAATTGAAGTTAGTGTAAAGGAAATACCTTTCGAAGAGTGTTTTTAAACTTGGAAAATCTCGTCAGTGTGAGACATGCGTCAACGGAGGCATTTATACCTTTCACCTTGTTCACTGATTGCGGCGATGATTCTGCCATTTTGCTTGACCTTCGTTTTATTTAATTTCAGAAGGAGCGCACGTACTTATGTGTATTCTCGCCGCTGGTCTCGATACCATGATCTTTCCCTCCAACCGAGCGTAAATCACTAACTTCATCACTGGAGGGAGTTTAAGCGAAGTGAACAAGAGATCGCGGTATTGTATTACCATTCATGATCCGCAGACATCATGATCGGGTCCGACTGCGACATTGACTTGGAAGTTCCTTTTAGTGTAGTTGCCGTTCGACGCTCGCAGTCTCGAGTTGAGGGTGAGGGATGTTACTGGGATGGATACGATGAAGCGATGAAAATTTAAGTAGCTGGTGCCACTGGGCGATGCGTCCACGTACATAGTGTTCGTAAACAAGAATACTCCCCCGTAATGCGCGGAGATGGGTATCTATGAAGTGTCGTTCTACTCGGGTTATTAACAGCTATCCAGATGATCACATCAAGGGGTTTCCACAGGCTGTGCTAAACGTCGCAATGAAGGCTCGCATTGAAGCGGCAAGCCGAGTCGGAGAGCGGCCCAAGAGCAGTTTTCAAGGAGGTTAGAATAATGGCGGATAGCTTCTTGGTATTGATAGCATCCTCCTCCTTCGACCTTTGATGAGGAAGCTGTTTCTGGTTGTAGCAAACCATGCACGGCGATAATCAGGACAAGCGAAGCGTATGGAGATTGTATGGAGATGCAAGTCAAGCAAAGGGCCAAGCAAAGCAGAGGGGCCGGTTCTTCTTCGGAATAAAGCCTCCACAGGGTCAAGTATGGAAAAGTATGGAAAGCAAGAGCACCACGCTGATAAGCGAACTTGCCGACGGCATGATGAATGATGGCCGTGCTTACCGGTCATCAGGACCCCGAGTAGTCGCAACATGATGTACATTCAATATTTGTTGTGCGCCGCCCTAAGTAGAACAGTTCAACTACACAGTAAGACTTTTTAATGGCCCTCCATTTTATTCGTAATCCATTACTGTCCATTACTTGTATCTTAAGCAGATGTCCTCATCAGGAATTACACAATTTGCTTGTGAGTGCTTGTACGCGCTCGTACGCGCTCGCACAAGACCCATAAGAGTCCGAGAACGCGCGAGTGCGAGCTATGTCTGAAATCCCACAAGAGCCCTTTTTTTCGGGCTGCTGCAAGAGTCACAAGAGCGCGCGAGAGCCACGAGAAAATTGATATGCTAAAATAGGCAATTTTACACATGGTACCGTCGTAAATGTAAATGCACGCCATATTTGTAGCTAAAGTGGACTTGGTCTGAGCAAACGAAACCAGCACGGGGTGCGAAGCAAAGCGGGAACTAGGATTAAAGACATGCACGACACATTTGACACGAGTAAGGACAGGCAGTGCGTAGTGCGCAGAAAACAAGGACCGAGTAAAGACAGGCGGGCCCGAAGGCAAAGAGGGGAGAAGTATCGAGTAAGGAGTAGACGGCGCGAAGAAGCGAGGATATGTAGTACATGCTCATAAATAAGCTAGGTCAGTGATCATGGAATGAGATATAACGGTATGTCACTCGCAGCTTTGCTAGTCGCCGCCTTTTGCCGGGCGCGGAGAGCCCCATAAACCCTCAACTTCAAGAGACCGGGAGAGAATTTCAAAGCTTGATTATAGTGTTCCAGACACTGGGAAGACGGCTTGATATCTTCAGATAATTGAAGTTTGTGGTATTCTTGATGCGAGTAACATGTTTGCCGCAAGATTTGGAGGCATAGTTAGCGAGGGAGATGGAGGCGAAAGACCAGAGGTGAGGGTTCGCCAAGTCACGCCATGATGGTTACTACTGTACAGTTGATGATCTTACGATATTGATGGTCGGAGTTCGAATGACTTGACACTTTTCGCAAGTTTTTGCTCTAACCCATCTGCGCACTTTCTGTCGGATCGCGGCAGCAGGGTGTGCTGGACATCTGTAGCAAGGATCTATCCATCCTATATAGCACCTTGTCTTTCTTAGTTACCATATTTTTTACTTGCTCGGGAGAAAACCAAATTCTTCCCGCAGTCTTGTGCTCTCGTGGCTCTTGCGCTCTTGCAGGCACGAGCAACGCGAGATCAAAGTGATCAAAGTTCGCGCGCAGATTGTGCTTTTGCTGATGCTGATTTCATATGTACATGTTTGGCGGTTCCTACTGTATTATTTCGTTCAAATTGACATGGGGTGTGATGCGTGACCATTTCGACCTATTCGACATTTCGGCAGTGGGTCCGGCAGAGCGTGACATGATTGAAAATTTCGCTAATGCCTCCAAACCGCGTGAGGAGGTAGGAAATAACTTTGGACATGGTCTGAGGATACACTCAGGAGTGGCAGGAAAGCACATCCAGAAACCGACAATGGGATATACTGGCTTTTGGTAGACAGAGACAATGCTGGCTGGCAGTCAGAAGAGGAATTTAGCTAGTTTTGCCAAAATTGTATGCACCATTTGCTTTGGAAGTTGAAAAAGTGTGTACTGTAAATACTTGTACTTAGGCGACGGCGCACCAGACTGTGACATCCCAAACAGGTTTGGGCAAAGCAACGGGGCCCTTCGTTACCGTGACTGTTGCCACGCTGGGCAACCAGGCTAAATCAGAGCGTGTGAGACACCAACCAAAGCACTGACAGAGTCATGATTCTGATGGGGCTGAAAACAAGGAAGATGAGGGCGAGGAGATTTAGATGAGATACCAAATAGTCAAAAAGAATTTCAATTTTTTGCGATTTTTTTTTTTTTTTTTTTTTGAATTTTTAGATGTAACGGTACTTCTCTAAGCAACGGACCCAACCGTTACCGTGACCAGGCAAGGTTTGGGCAATGCAACGGACCCCTCTGTTACCGTGACCGTTGCCTAAGTACAAGTATCTACAGTATTGAGCAGCCAGGCGTATTTTAAGCCCATTTCCAACTGTTTTTCGAACCAGTGGACCAATTCGACAAACGCCTGCGTGATGCGTGACCTCGACCAAAGTTCGTGATCGACACAGGGGTGCGTGATGCGTGACTACCAAATTGAATGAAATAGTACAGTACTTAAGCGAGTCTCGGAGATAAGTTCAGCTAACAGAACTTTCGTTTGAAAGTTGTGGAAGTTGTGGACAGCTAAGAATTGAGCACACCTATTGATAGAGATCCCCACTATCTTTAGTAGTGGGTCCTATCTGGCAGAGGCCCCGCCAAAATTTGAAAACTTCCCGTTCTAACATGAACAAACTTTGAGAGTGCTGGTTCGTCATTCAAATCCTGGCGTATGCACTTTTATCTTTCCTCTGAAATTGTATATAGTTGTCTTGGATTAAATCTCCGGAGAATTATGGGCATGCAAAATGCAATTTGAAGTTACTTTAATTTTTTTCTGCTGACCATGGTGCGCAGTACTATCCTCCTCAGGCTGTAAAGCCCAAACAACAAAGATGGCCGGTTCTTGTGTATTTAAAAATATTTTAATTTATTGTGAACTGATTGGGTTTGTAGGCAGCCTGCCCCTCACATTTGCTGCCTTTTCTTCAATCAAAACGCATATGAGCAAGTTGGTGGATTTGTGCATTATCATGACCTGATTTCAAAGCTGTTTTGAGAAGTTACCTGACTAGTAGGCCTCCAGATAGCATTATTTTCTACTGAACTTGAATTTTAGCTGTGTAACATTGTTGTTTGCAAGAGTGTCGTGGTGTTTGAGATTGAAATAAATACCTCTAGGGATGCTGTCTCCGATGCTTCACGGTGCCCACCCAAGAATTCTCTTCAGTTTGAGATGCTAAATTGAGACCCCAAGCGAGTTAAGGGATCCCAAATGCATTAGGCAGAAACTGCTGAAACAGTGGTTGAAATTGTGAGGTGAATGTTCCGCCGACGGGGCACATCTTGAATGGCACATTGGTCATGCCTTAATTCCCTATCCTTATTGAGGATGAATGTTATTTGTTTTAGAGCTGATTGCAGGGGCTGGTGAATGTTCACGAAGTTCAGAAATTTGTTGGAACCTCGAGAGTATTTGACTGGCAAACTGTGACCGGAGAAGTAGCCATTTCTTGTTGCTTGAGTTTGAAGTTGACTGGAGAGAGATAGTAGGCCTTGCCGCGAAGCGCGCTACCCCGAGTTATTAAACAACGAGAAGGCGCGAGAGCAAGCTACAGAAAGCCGAGTAAAGCAGCGACGAGAATCGGAATTCGGAAATTTCGGAGGAATCAACAGCTCTAAGTTTCCAACAAAAACGGACAGTTACAGAAAATGGGGCCTTGCTTCCTCGACAACTTTCATGAAATCGAGAGTTCAGTCAAAAAAGTTTCCAGAATCCAGAGATAAGAAAGCAAAAGGCGAGGGGAGATTGCGCCGCCACTCTGATCCCACCACCTTCCTCTTCCAGCCTTCGTCGACGTCGGGTCGCTTTGCTCGAGCCGGCTATTTCTGAGCAGATTTTGCGTCCTCGGTGCTCAACCAATCCAAATGCATGCTAGTTTCAATCTTTCTGGAAGGGACTGGTGCGTCCATGTAAGAAAAATGCCGCCCCAGCACGCACACGACTCGGGCGGGATTCGCCCGCGATCTGGTGTCTGTCTCGTGAATGGCCTAGCCCAGGGACTCCAATGGGTTGGGACGGCATCTTTATACACACATCTACTTGCAGCTGGCCTCTTGAAGCCCTAATCTCGGTTGAGCCGAGGACTGCGGTATCGTCGTTTTTTGGCGTGGAACTCACCGATCCCAGAAGAAGTCAAGAGTAGTTGTTAGGCTGGTATGGTCTTGGGAGTGATTATCTCTGTGTTATCCCGACGAGATCGCGTTCGCGATCTCCATCAGCTATGTGGCCCTTCCTGCGGACGACGAG
This sequence comes from Mycena sanguinolenta, assembly GCA_014462675.1. NCBI lineage: Eukaryota > Fungi > Basidiomycota > Agaricomycetes > Agaricales > Mycenaceae > Mycena > Mycena sanguinolenta. The sequence continues at coordinate 1,650,069 of JACAZH010000023.1, read as the reverse complement.
CGGGACGAGCAGCGCGGATATAGTGGCGATGCCTTCTTCTCGTGACCGTATTCGAAGCTTTGGCCGCTGTGCCGCGGGCGGTGTCCACGTCTGCCGCTTTTCTTGCTCATCTCCATCGCCTCGGCATCGTTTCAAGCCTTCTCCTGGCCTCGTGCGCACGCCCTGTGCCATGCTTGCCGCTACCGAGCACTGGCTTCCTGGCAGCGATCACAACAGGCAGTAATAACCCATTCCATCCACAATTGTTTGGAAGAGCTCATGAGTGTGTTCCTGAAAATATTATACTCAACCGTGTACAAAGAATATCACGTCCTCGCTCCCGCAAAGTACTCAACCAGACGCAATCACAGAAAAACCGCGGACGTTGCAATATAAAATCTGTCTTCCTCGTCGCCAAACATTGTCGGAGCACTGCGGGATATTCAATACACATCACGGAAATTCGCTGTTGATATCATTACCGATGCTGTAACTTTCAGCTGCCAAGGCTGCAACTGTGACTGGGATGGCAAACGAAGGGCACGGTGCTAAGGAGCATAAGAGTCAAAACCAAGAATAATTATACTAGTAAGCTTTGAGTCGCACCAGGAGCAGCAGCAGCCAAGGAAAAGAGCATAGTCACAGTAAGCGTGAGGGTGGAGATGAATTTCATTTTGTTTTGTGAGGAGAAGGAGAATCGGCCTCAGAAACGGAAAGTGTTTGCTACCCAGTGGGCTAGATTCCGTTCCGCGCTTTAATTTATAGGGTTGCAATTTTGGAGCCGAAGCGTACAGGAGTGGGTGTTTCGCCATTCAACCATTGCTGATATGAAGCCGATAATGAACGGTTCCATTTAAACGGAGCGAATCTCGGAAATTGATGCACTCACGAAAAGAGCATCCGATGTCTTAATCATTTTCTGTAGGTAGGTAGGTAGCAACACAGGGCACGGTCTCGCTCAACGTATTACTCCCATAAATCACAGGGCGGGCCAAAGATTAATGCAATGGCATTGATGCTTGATTAGCTGGAACCTATATAACAGTATATGTAGTCGTCTCGATGCCGTCAGAAATTCTCTCGTTCCAGATCTTCCTATCGGTTCCATTCCATTCCATTTCTCATTTTCATTTCAGTGTGCACAATCCCGAGAGATCTATGTTTGGTAGGGAATCTTTTGTCTATATATTTTTGATCTGAGATTGTATCGCGCAGAACATTAGAAATAACGCACCAGCGGAGTGCGATAGAGATGTGGGCAAGATCCAACGCGGGCCGATGGAAAACGCCATACTGATACACCCAGCCCTCCACCAACATCTTTTGATGTTCAACAGTGCAAGAAACCCGCGTTGCACTGGCCCGCGGGGTAATTTGAAGTCATGAAAGCTTGTCTCTCGAGTAGCTGACTACCTGTGGGTGGGGATACCCAGTGGCCTTAAGTCTGGAAGAGCGGTAGTTATGGAACGTACGTAGCGTAACATCAATCGCGTTTGCTGTGATCGGAGTCGTATTGATGTCGACGCTGCCGCCAAAATTAAACACAGTTCCGATAGACAGGGGCTACACAGCCACATTGACGTGCAGTGATCGCGTCACCTTTTGCTCTTTTGATCTTCCACCACTTCCACTACCATTGTCCAAAGCCGTTGTTGAACGACTACCGCGAGAGTCATGCTTCCCTGAATCTGGACCCCATCGGATGCCACTCGGCGTGTCCACGTCAACATCCAAACGGAGAAAAATCGAAAAAGCCCACGTCGGTTACTTATACAGTTTGGAGTCGCGATTCGGTGTCTGGCTTGTCAACGCGTCAAGAGCGATAAAGATTTCTTAAGGAAGGAGGGAAGAAAACGAAGTGGCGGGAAGGGGACCCGGAGGTAGGCTACGGTGACCAGGCATATACGAGCAGTCGACTTGGCCCTTCCGTGCGTATCTTCACGCTTTCCCTCGCCTATACCCTGACATTTTCTCTCTTTCCGTTTAGCCTTCCCGCTGCAGCTTTCGTCTAAGCTGCCCGCTGCCGTATCAACACTTCCACTGGTCCGGTATGCTTCTGCTGTTTGGGTCGGTGTGGCCGGGGTGCGACTGGGGACACGCCCGCAAACCGGCGTCTCGATCGTACCTTCACCGCTTCTTCGTTTGTACGTCATCTTTCGTCTTCAGCACGCCTTTGCCTAGGACGCTCGGGCCTCGTCATCCTCCCCTCCGCTGCGCACAGCCACCACCGGACACCCTGTGCGAATCCAGATTCTACTACCAGGCGGAGGCGCCGCTAGGGCGCATCTTATTGAGAAGCTGCATGTCCGCACCTCTCCTCCCAGTCTGTCCTTCGATGCTAAAGGTCAATCTTGTCCGAAGACGCGCACCGCACCTCGTCGCCTCCCTTCTCCCTCTGCCGTCCGCGCTTGACGTCAATCGCTCGAAGAGTGCAGCGTGATATCGCAATACGCCACCTTGTTCCCTACTTCGTATCGGGAACGCAGTGCGAGCGACGATCGCATCGGGAGCGCGAATCCAGACCTCCCTCTCTCCCGTTGTCTCTGCGGCGGGGCAGACGTACTGATGACGATGCGGATGCGTCGCGCGGAGGAAGGACGCGCAGGCAGAGGTGGGGGACGGAGGGAATCATGGAGTGGGAAAGAAGGAGGGCTGAGCGCTCAGATGAAAACGAGGGAGATCGAGCGATGGACAGTGGTGGAGCGTGAGGAATGGGGAGGGGGAGCGTGTGTCCTTCCCGCTTAACCCGAACTCGAGTCCTGTCTGGAGCACGATGGAGGCAACCGTACGGACGTGCGTCGACTTTTCCCTTCGCCAAGGGCATGATGGGATCTCCGAGCGTATTCTCTACTCTGTGCGTATTTCCTGCTATCTTCCTTCTTTTCGCTTGCGTGTTAACGCGCTCTTTCCTTTCGTCCAGCTTTCCCCGCCCTGTCTCCAGCGACGCTCGCCGGTGGTACTATTTTGCGCGGCAGGAAAAGATCGCCGTGCTGGAGTCCTCCCCGAGCTCGAGGGTCGCCTCGGCACCGTCTAGAATATCGTTACTGCACCTCCTCCGCTGCATGCTAGTTGTCGCTCCCTGTCTCGAGCTTTGCAATCCACTGCAACGCAGCTCGAGGCTTGCCCCATCCTCTTGCGCAGCGCACTCCACCACAGACAGAACAGAAGAAAAAGCGTACAGTACATGCGCATGGATGTGTGCTTCGTCTACTCAATGTCGGCGCAGCGAGCATCGCACCTCCATTCCGCTCTACATCCTCTGGCTGGTGCATGTTGGCGGCCGTGTAGCCATCTGCGGGAAAGACCGAAGATCCCTGCGGCATAGATGCGGGTGGGCGGGACGAGGAAGATGAGGGAGGGGAGAAGGATGGCCAAGAGGAAGGGGACGAGCTAGGACGGAGAAGAGGGGTGGATGGGCTGGAGAAGAAAATCTGAGGAGTGGCGAAGGGGCGCAGGATTGAAGGGAAAGCGGAGGGAAGATGACTAGTGTCGCCTTCGTTCCATAGTCCGCTGTCGACTTGTCAATTTCACGTCCCCGTTTCCAATGCACACACCTGGTGGGTACCTATACCAAAACCTCTCCCAAACCGTTCGCGGACGACAGGATGTTGCTTATGTGCGCACGCCCCGCCTCGGTCTCTCCTGTTCTCCCTCCGTTCCCCGTCTCTGCGTCGGGTCAATTATGTTCATGACGGACATGCGCTGCCGCACCGAATTGATAATCTTTTTCGTTTCTTTTTTGCATTTCCTAGATCCCCCCGGAGCCTCCGCGTTATGTTTGAGGCATATACATACGCACTTGTCTCATCACTCGCCTTGAACAGTTCTGAGGGTTGCATTCACTGCGTTCAAGGGCTCCCTAAACTTGCCCATGTCTAGGCCCGCTGAGGCGTCGGCTAAACTCGTCTAGGCACAGCTTTGGGTCAAGCCGTGGCCAATTTTAGCTCCCAAGCCGGCTCGCCGTCTAGGCCCGCTGAGGTCCCATGGCGACGGCCTAAACTGTGGGAAGTCTACGTACATTGACGCGCTTCGACACAGCGTCGGCTAGGCAGACCCTCACTTCTCCTATGCTATAGTTGTCCTTCTACCGGGGGTTGGAAATATATTTGGCGATCATCATGCTCGTGCATCCGTGAGCAATTCAAATCTAATCGAATTTTGGTGCTCCAAACAGAAATGCGAACCAATGGCCACCTAGCAGCGCCAAGACAGCCGTCGGCTAAATTGCCGATGTCTAAGCGCCTAGCCAATGGGCTAGTCCCCCTTAAACGCAGTGATTTTGAGCATGGATTTCATGCTCAGTACGGTAAAATTCGATCGTGAATTCAAAGCGATTGATGTAACGAACATTTCTCCCGTTGAGAAGACGATCGTTTCGGCCTGAGTGCATCCACTCTGGCTGAGTGGATGGAATGAAGCCTACATACTGAGTTTCTCCTGAAAGTCTAAACACAAACCCTCGAGTTCAGGGTCGGAATCCGAGTCCTCATCCGTGATCCAGGCTTCATCCCCAGAATCTTCATCCCCAGAATCCTCATCCCCAGAGCCATCCTCGTCCCATTGCCAGGCTTCATGTGTCGGAAAAATCCTAAAAGGATTATAGCGGATCATTGTGGCTGACAAGCCGTCATAATGTGATAATCCTCACCCTGGATGATAACCGATAGGTCGAGTTCATTAAACTGGTCATAAGCCATGCCGTGACTTATAAGCAGTCATAAGCCACGCCGTGACGTATAAGCAGTTGTAAGCCATGGCATGCGTTACAAGCACAGGTAAGGCCTTGGAGGATGCCTAGATGCGGCAGCGGCACTATATTTGACCACGGACAACATAAAACAAGTTGAAAACAAAATCATAATTGGGTGTCATCCATTGAGAATAACTACTACATGAATCGCCAGCAGCCCCTCGCCGACCCGTTCTGTTGGCTCCGCTATTTTCCGATGGCAATGTTGGCAATTGGGGAGGGGATGGGGAGGTGTTAGTGTTACCGCCCGATTCAGTGCGACAATTGCGAGACACAGCAGAATGGCGAAGTGGAGCAATAGAAAGACTACGATGATATGAAGTCGATGGCACAGGAGAAGTCCGAAAGAATAGCGGTTAGAATTGAAAAAATAGGTCGCCAGTAAAGTTGATGAATGCGTTGCCGAAGGAGTTTTGAAAGAAAAAGCGATCGACCAAATTGTAGAGCGAGGAAGCCGAGGGTTGGAGAAGTCATCATCCTCCTCAGCATCTAGATCTTGATTTTCCACCAATTTGCATGCCGGACAGGGATCGTCCAGTGCATGGGATGGCGAAGTTCAGGCGCGTGGGTGTAAGGGTGGGATTGTAGACCTGAGGGCACGCGACGTGCCTGATATCGTACTCTCCTCTTGAAGGGGTCTTCAAAAGGCTTTGATGGGGGTTGCGAGGACTTGAGGAGGTTTGAGGAGCTTGATGAGAGTGGACAGTAGCGCAGGAGAGCAGCGGGTTGGCGGCCAGACACGAGGACGGGAGCAGCTGCCCAGGCCATCTTGAAAGGGTTGCCAGTTACAGTCGCCGTATAGTCGTTGGTGAGACCTTGAGGTTCTCGGACAGCTTGAAGGACGAAGAGGACAAGGGACGAGGGAGACGAGGAAGTGGGAGAAGAGGAAGAAGGATGCGCTGTCACTGTGACGTGGCAACCGGTTAACCATCCCGTGATCCATCACTCACGGCATTTTGATTGACCGGACGGAGTTTGAATGACTTTGCACTTTCGTCTGCATGCATACTGACTGTCAGCCTGCTACAGGACCGAAAGTCTCCATTAAACGCATTTTACTTATTAAATACTTGCATATAGCAAGTATCAACCATGCTCCCTCTGAACTCACAAATACTGATGTTACAAGAACACTGAACTGCATGAGCTGCGGCATGTCACACGTATGGCGCGCTACTTTGTCTCCGATTTTATGGGCACCGCGCGAGGCTTATGTGATATATTGCGTCGATGGAGAAATGTTTTTGCACGTGAATAATATCCAGGGAATCCATTTCGGAACACAGATCCAGTGCGAATGTCAAATCTGATTGACCTGGGCCCAGAGCCAAGAATCGTCGTAACCACTGAAAATCCGTTGTGAGCTCATAAGGGCATTATTCATCATGCCAGTACTTATGATGGCTTATAATCCCCATGCAGTCCGGGTTACAAGCCATGATAATCCACTACAAGCCGGTAATCCTCGGCAAGCCGTTATAACTGAAACAGCATTTTTCCGACATGATGGTGTGCAAGTGGATCGTATCCATCCATACACAATTGATAGAGTGGATAGCCGAGATAGCGCGCGGCATCCTGAGTGAAAGGGTCGAAACCCTTGGCTCGCTGAAATTGCCGAAGTCCAGTGTAGACGCTCTCGTCCCAGGATTTGACTGTGATCGTGGTTTTCATCTCTAGAGAGGGGAATCCCAGGAGGCGTGCATCCTCTGTGCTGAGGCGAGTTGCTCCGGATGGGTCGAGGGACCAGTAGGCGGGGCAGTCCGGCCAGCGGAATAAGTTCAGACCGACCCGAAAATGCTTTCTTGGGCACAAAAAAAGGTAGCCTTCGGGGATGGGTTGTGAAAGCTTGGATAGGATGAGTTCAAATACAACTTCCTTCACAATCGCTGGTTCAGATATGAGTGATACCATCAGCGATTGCAACGTTTTACATACCGTATTCTTCATAGTGAGATGGCTCTCGGAGTTGGCTGATAATGTAGTTGCTCTGGCTTAGCCATGGATGGATCAGTGTCTGAAAGTAGACCCATAGATTTGGACAGATGTCGAGCCGAGTGTTGTACCTTGGATACGTTTATTAGAGACTGCGCGAATTGAGAGGCAAATGAAATACCGTCCCCATCCATTGTTCGCTGTATGTATAAGAATTCCATCCCCCTTCTGCCAGCAGGCAGGATAGGAAGAATTGTGAGCGGGCAAGACTGCCATCCAAACCGGAGCCCCCGTGTGAGAGGTAGAAGTGAAGTGTATGAGTGCCCCCAATGTCACCATTGTTGGAGAGGAAATCGTGATATTTCGGTGTTTTCCAAAGTAGTAATCGAAGCCTTCATACTGGTCAAGGGTGAGGGAAGAAATGACTGTTTCCACTCGGTTTGGCACATTGAAGGCATGTATTCCCTCGGGCCTCCGGATTGCTCTATGCAAATCAAGATAGAAGCGTTTGATTGAAGTCCGGCTACCAGCGAAGTCCACGCAGACTCTTCCAGTTGATAAACTCATCCACAATAGATAATCTCCGGAGATTGGCTGCGATAATCCATCAGAAGAGGGGATGCGAAACTATGGCACTCTGCATATTACCTGGCCTGGATATACAGACCAAAAATGACGCTCCGCTTCCTGGAACCCTGTTAGAGAAGGCCATCCAAAGTTTGCAAGCTCACAAAACACTCATCAGCCTGCGAAGAACTTGATGTAACGTCAATGTCAAGTTGGGGAAGCACATACACAAAAGGCCAATACGTCTAAGGTCAATAAATGGGAATGGCGATAGTGGTTGAGGAAATTTTCGAAAGGTATAAGATCTAAGTTGAAGTGTCAGAAATTATTTGCGTCGAATCTAAAGTCGTACCGCCATGGTAGACTGTGCCATATATGCCCGATGAAATCGTCTTTCCATACAGTTGAACAACATTAGGATGCCTGGATGCGATCCAAAATTATTCAGCATACAGCTGCGAGTGGATGTTAGTACCGAAGCAAGGAGAGCATTGAGATGTCTTTTCGCCATTGCTGTTGCCGCAAATGAGATACGATTCGAGCAGATATGAATGAGGCACCTCTTCCGCGGTATCGCCCTGATACAGCACCACGGTCTTATCCGACGTACTACCTTCGATTTTAGCGGCGTACGTACGCCGAATACATGTTCGAACACATGTTCGGTCACGCCGCCAATGAACAAGGTTACCTCCCACATCTATTCGTATTTCGCGCAGTAAGTCGATATCTCCAATGGGAATCATGCGAAAGTCTATGATTTTCGGTAAGTGAACAATCAAGAATGAGGTGCAAACTATTCACCAGAAGGAACGCTAGGAGCCTGATGGAAATTGTTGGTGACAAACACCCCGTCTGCCGCAGTAAATTGGCTATTTCTCGTGAAAGGGTCGCCAGGACATCTGTCGTCCGAGGAATGAGCCTAAAGCCCAATTTTTGCAGTGATAGGATAGTATCTACCTGACCATGAAATCTTCGGAAATTGAATGAGGGTAGTCGTCCATCGATGAAGAGAAAGTGGGTGGCGAAGGAACAAGAGTCGGGAGTCGAAAGGCATAACCAGCCTGCCTTTCAGCCATGATGAAATTTTGATGGATCGTAGGGCCTTCCCCAAGACCACCTCCACCGCCATTTACACCGCCTCGTCCACCGCTCCCTCCCTGCCCGCCTTCGTAGCGGATGGTCAACAACAATCAGTCAAGTGAAATTCTTCGAACCATAGAGATAATAGTGATTAACCGCGCGAGAGAGCTCCCGAGAGTCGCTGCTCTGTCCTGACTCCGAGTCCGGTGGCGAGTCAGATGGCGCCGATCGGGATGTGGATGGGTGCCATTGTGCTTGATATCCACTTTGAGAATGCGTGAATGAACTGGCATGGTACGGATCTGTCCAGGACATGGTGGAAGAGAGAGAGATGCTTAGCGCCCAAGCTGACCGACAGTGCTCATTGGCGCTGCCGCCAGCAGGTGACTCATGTCAAACTCATGTTCAAAAATAGATCGGAAAAAAGGCCGAATATTACGGATATGCGGAGGAGAAATTGAATCGATCAAGGGTTGAGTCGAGCAAGTTTTTTTTCCAAGTCAGCTCGAGCGAAGGAAACTAAGTAAGGGGCCAAGATGCAAGAGCTTTCTCTCAGTGATCGAATTGAAGCGAGGTCGAGCATTACAGGAAGTGTTGGAATACGAGTTCGCCGCTTGCTATCTCCGATGTCATTTGTTGCCAGATTAAGCCACAGGTACTCCCCTCCCCCCTGGTTGTTGTAATTAATACTTCATTTACACTAATTAGTTGTGTTAACTTTGTATAAGTAGCGTGTAGTTTGGAGTAATTCCCTGTGCGTTTGCAACGGGTTCACTGCTAATCTGGAATTGATCTCTTTGATTCCAACAGGAAGACGAATTTATATTCCGATATGTTTGGCAAAGTGAAGGCTAAAAGCAGATACTCCCAAGTACAAGCCATCAAGCAGGAGCTGAGACTCAGCCAGGGACGGGGACATCTTCAACAAGGAGACACTGCGTTCAACCCGGTCCGAGACGAGCCAAAGTCTAGGCCCGCTGAGACGTCGGCTATACATGGCTAGGTCCGCCTTGGCAACCGGCCGTGTCAAGCGTCGGCTAATTCTTGGTTTCAAGACATGGCGCCGTCCAGGCCCGCTGAGGTGCCTGCTTGACTGACTAGACATGGATGGCTTGACAGGTAAACAGTACTTCAGCTTTGCTTCAGCTAGCTCCCCCGCAGCATGCCGCTGTTAGTCTACTTAACTACTGGAGCCCCGGGTCGCTTGGCGTCGACGTGGCGTACGGCATTTGCTTTCCGTAACAGGTATTAACACCGACCGCACTACTAGTAATTGGCGCGTCTGATTCTGTGTCTCTCCTCAATGAAACACCATTCAAATTCATGAACTTCCTTTGCCAACCACCACTCAGAATGCTGCTCCTCAAACAAGAATTTTTGAGCAGCAGTTGTGTAGCCGCCACGGTGATATGACCCTGTCATCGCCTCATGTGTGCTCAGGGATTAAGCTCGGGATGGCCCCTACGCTTTCGAAACCTGGGAACCCGTTCATTTGGAACCTGTGGCTTTTCCTTTGACCACCATACCCAAACGGTCCGCACTTGTATTTGCCCAACGATATGAGGACTGGGCACGGACAGGAGCAAGAGCCCGGGCGTGCCAGGTTGGCGGCTGCTCAGAGCAGGCAAAAACTTGCGGAAATTAGCCAGAGTTAGATGACATATACCCAGTGCATACTCCTCTATTTGTGAGAATGCTCCTGGCTCTTGCTAGGGTCCCAGCAGGCTGTGTGTTGCGGGCAAGACGGCCAAAAGACGGCGGCCAAGACGCCGCTTTCGTCGAGGCGCTGCTTGCCGTAACGCCAAGCCTAGACCCGCACGTGGCTAGGCGGCTAGACCTGGCTGGACAGCGATTGCCGGCTTTACGTCGGCTATACGTCACGCCAAACGCCAAGTCTAAGAAGGCCTTAAACGCAGTGAGAGGATGCATCGCCACAGCTGATCCCATCACCTTCCTCTTGAGGCCAGCCATCGGCTGCCCGCTTTGCGCTGCTCGAATCCACGCTTTCTTGATGCTCCTTGCCTTGTTTCGCTCGAAAAATTGCGACAGACACTACTCCAAATCTATCCGGAAGCCGCGCCAGGCCCAGAAAATGCTGCACAGTGGCACTGCCACCCAAGGACTTGCACGCGATTTGGTGTCTATGTCGTGAACAGCGAACCAAGAAGCTCTGAGTGCGTCGCCCTTTCGTTGGAACTTGCTGGCGGGATGGTTTTACGGAGCCAACTCTGGATTAGTGTGTGTGGTGCTCATGCATGGTCCAGTGCGTCTCTGTCCTCTGTTTTCCCAGCTGTAGCTTATTCCTCTCGAAGCTTCGGCTTTCTCAAATGGATCGACACGTCTAGCTAGGGGACGACCCCCCGAACATCCGCTAGCCTCGACACTGCCACCCGTTATCCGCGTCTACCGCATCCATCGTCCAACTTTGTCACTGGAATACCGGCGCGAAACATCGCGCTTTACCGCTCCTTCAGGCGCAGCGGCGGCGCACCCTTACCTCGTTCGCGTACATCGGCACTTGCCACGTGGCGCTTCCTGCGGACTACTGTAGAGTTTCATTCAATTCTCCGCACCTGTGACCTGTGACACAAATTTTCGAACTTGAGTTTTCTGAAATCGGCGGGGCGGACCGTGACACTGAAAAAAGTTCGGAAATGTTGTGCACGATCAGAGGAAACCATTCACAGCTCAGACGTCTGCGAACAGAGTTTCAACCATAGCCCAAGTCAGGCAAAACATCACAAATGACCCTGCACAACAAAACCGCTTCAGAAAGCGCTTTAAATTCACTTCAGTGCGCTCTTCTGGAGACAGTTTTTGTTGCTCCAACAGTATGAAATGAGTCAATAGCAAGATGGATAGTCTTTCAACCATCCAACCTTCGTGTCTTAGAGCCAAATGCGCCATGAGCACAGAAAATTGGATTTTTTGGCCAGACTTTGTGACTTTTTTGAGACATTCAGAAATCGGCTCAGTGACCCGTGACATGTTCGAAAATTTTCTGAAATTTCGAGGCCTGTGACGCGTGACATCCGAATTGAATGAAACTCTACAGTACTGGTACCACAAGCGGGGCCAGGCGTATCCGTGGCGATAGCGCTGCCATCCCATCGCCTTACTCGAAGCCCAAGCGACATCCTTCTCGGCGCTCCACCTCGCGCTCTCCCCAGCATCCTGCACACTGCTCGTCCACCTCGACATCCTTTCATGCTCTCCGCCTCCTGGCATCCGATGCCGCCCCATTGTCGCGGCTGTCCGCACATCGTCCCCGCGCTACCTATCCGCTAGTACTTCCCACCTACGGTCGGCGCCAGTACCCTAGACGCGAGGCGTCCTCTCAGGCCCTCGGCTCCATGATCCAGCCGCAGTATCACTCGAGGATATACGTAGTGGTGGCAAGGTTCGGTTCGGTTCAGGTTCAGGGCACTTTGCTCTGAACGCCGAACCTGAACCTGGTGTTCGGTTCAGCAAAGTGCTGAACCCCGAACCTGAACCCGCATTCAGCGTTCTGAACGCGTTCGAACCTGAACCGAACCGAAAATAATCCGGTGATTTCAGAGGCTTAATAGCTGGTCCTGGAGCATAGCAAGTGGGTCAGTTACTCGTTCTTACCATGATTGATTGAATTTGAGTGCCTCAAGGATGCTGAAATGGCCAAGCAACGGGAATCCAGGAATGTTCAAGTAAATTTCGAGTCGTGGGACAATACGGTCCGAGCCCTGGTGATGCAATACTGATGGAGATGGTCGTAGAATTAGCTGCAAGATGTCAATCCAGCACTCTAACAGTGAATCAGTAGCGAGTGATGTGCGAATTGAGCCCGATATCGCCGTCGCAACAAAATCGTCAAAAATTAGGTGGATGTCAGGATATCCGCGTTCGGCGTTCGAACGCGCCCCCTGCGCCCCGAACGCCGAACCTGAACCTGGCGTTCGGTCCAGCAAACTGGTGAACCTGAACCTGAACCTCGCGTTCGGTTCAGGTTCGGTTCAGGTTCGGACCGATTTCCGAACCGAACCTTGCCACCACTAGATATACGGCTCGATTGGACCTGGCGCCCCCGCATTTGCGTTACCCGTCTTGCTGTCGAGACGATGCGCCACGTCCACTACAGCCATATCTCTCAGCGTGAGGGCGCGACAGCTACCTTTATATTCTCTCCGGCAGTAGTCCCTGTAGCTGCAGCGCGATCTCCCGGATTTGGTGTACTCCTTCGGGCGGACGTTCTGCCTTCTGCGCGCGGTCCTCAAGATCTCGGCTTCACTCTCCCCCGCGTATGACCTTATTTATCCGTTCAAAATTATGGGGTCATGGACAGAGGTGCAGAACAGTACTTTACAGGGAGATTCAGGGTCTTCCCCGGTTATGGTCATAGGTTTGAGACTAAAGTTTAGAAGCTTTGCGAGGTATGAGGTCGAGGTTTTGACACGTAGCGAGGAGTTTACAACGCAAGTTTGATATGAGATGATTGATTCCCGGCAACGAAGTTGCAAAGGTCAAGTTTAACTGGTCACAACCGTCATTACCAGGTAGAGCTCTGACGTTGTGAGCCAATGTCAGAGTATTACCCAGTTTGGCAGGACGAAAAGTCACACTAATCATCGCCTAAGATCAACGAGTAGATCACCTCAGCGAACCAAGGTTCGCTTAATTCTCTTGAGATCACTCAAGATCCACCTTAGTTCGCTTATGATCGACCATGGTTCTCCTTCAATTCGTAGCTATTCTGGCCAGAAAATACGAAGATATGTCGTATGATTCTATCCTCCGGCTGATATATACAAGCTGCCCTCTCAGAAAATGCTATTCTCCTTATTCTGGATGCTGCTCCATCCGAACCACCTTCGCTTCTGCATGTAGGGGAGACCTCACCCAAATGCTTCTCTCCAGTTTCTCAATTTTTTTTTCAGACTGCTTGATACCACCAGCAATTTCATTCCTTTTTAGTACCCGCTACACAGACTTGTGAGTCCTGACAGTGTGTGCTTTTCATTCCAACTGTTTATACATATCTTGCAGTGCCTATACCGACTTTATACTGTATGTGATTTACAGCACACTTTTGCCAATTACTGATTCCTGCTAGATACTATGGATCCTAGCAACACCTAAAATATGGACCCTAGCATACTTCCCTAAGCAAGCCTTTGCCAGCTTCTTTCACCAGCATTTTCCCCCGGCAAATCTCTCCCAGCCTCCTCAGCCTCACTGCAGGACCTGGCGTCCCACCCTCACAGCCTGCTCCAGCTTCAGATGGGGCTCCAGCTGCTCCGGGCGACCAGCTATGTCAGCCCTCCGCACTGCACCAGCGAGGATACCCCCTCGAGCCAGGGGACACCCGAATGTCACAACTTCCCTGGGTCCTACCCCCGACTCAAAAGTCGTTACCAGCCCTTTCTGGGGACGTCTTCGCTGAGTGGTACTATGGCTGGAAATTCAGACCAGCCTCACCTCTCTCAGGACAGCACGTCCGAGTCTCCGCTCCGAGGGATCGACCATCTCGCTCTAAAGTTTTCAGAGGCAAATCAGGGTCGCAACCAGGCCATGGAGGCAGTTTTCCCGCGCACCCTCTCTGCCCTTCGCCAGAGGTCGTCGTTCACGAGGTCGAGCAGCAGGGACCCCAACACTCCCTGTGACAGATTTACATCGCCTGTCTCTGTCTTCACCACTGACCCTACTGACCCTACTTCCGGGCGAGCAGCTGATCAGAGCTAGACATTCATATTATACCTGCCCACCGTAAGTTTCTACCTGAGTTACTGCTACTTTCATTCACTAACTCCTCTACAGCCAACCAACTCACAGCTTCACCTAGTCTCTAGTCTCGCCGACTCGTTCGAGGGATTCCTCCAGAGACCATCATTTGCACTTTTCGAATATCATCTCCCAGCCGACACTAAAATCGTCGATCTTGTTCATCAAATTTCCACTGACATGATCGCTTCGGACCTAAAATGGGCCTTTGCCGAACCCTTCTTCGGCCCTCCGCCAGCATCTCCGTCAGCATAAAATTCTCCCTGCAGCTCTTGGGCCTGGTAAACAAAGGTCTTCCTCGGCACGATGGCTGCATTGGGCTACGACCCCAGCCAATCCCCAGCTCGCTGACTTTTACGCGACTTGTTCTCATGGCCGAGAAAGCATACATATTTGCCAAACCTTATATGTGCATTCGCAGGAAGTCGCCTCATTCTTAATTTTTGAAGTGAGCTGAATCTTCTTCTATTCAAAGAACTATCCCTGTCCATGCTGACAATGGGCCCATAGTTGTCGCTTCGCCTGGCATCACCGGTCTCGCTAGCCTCCAACCCTCGCATCATCTTCGTCTTCAACAGGATCGCCACCCTCTCCGACACTCATGTCTCCCTTCTTTGATGCACTCTCTCTTTTCAGCGAAAAATGAAGCAAAGAAAGACTGAGGTATTGGACCCCGCCTGATTGCTTCTCTGATGGAAGACCGAAGATGAAATAGAGGTCGAGGACAACCCCTCTTCGTCAGTTTCCTGCTTGCATTCTCGTGTCGCCCTCTCATGTTTTCTAGACCGACGACGATGTGGAGAATATTCTTGGGAGGGAAATACCGGTCAGTCGTATCTAGGTCTGAATTTGCTCTCGATATTTACACAGCCTAGAATCGCCACGCGACTGCTCAGGCAGGACCATCGGGCCAGGTATGGTTCATTATAACCTCAGTTCTGAATCACTGACCTGACCGATTGGGGCCCATCCTTATCATCGTCGCTACAGGCAGGCCCATCGGGACAGGTATGGTTCACTCTGTTGCTTATACTACACCACTAATCGACCAGCTAGGTTTCCTCTTCACCCTCACTCTCACCATCATCGTCATCGGCACAGCGAGCAAGTTTTCTCGTGATGCCGCTGATACCACGATCCTGATCGCAATCTAGCCTGTGTCGTCGGATCCACAGACCTTTAGTTGCACCCCACTATGGGCTAGTGAGTGGGTACCGACAGGAGGTCAGTATGGGGATGTCTATCGCGCTGGCAGCGACTTTGCCGAAGGTGTTTTCGCCAAGGCCTGTCGCGTTCCGATCGACCTTGCAATAACTGGCCGTGATGTGATGGGGCTTGCCCACAATCTGATCG
Source organism: Mycena sanguinolenta (assembly GCA_014462675.1). Lineage (NCBI taxonomy): Eukaryota > Fungi > Basidiomycota > Agaricomycetes > Agaricales > Mycenaceae > Mycena > Mycena sanguinolenta. The sequence continues at coordinate 1,634,648 of JACAZH010000023.1, read as the reverse complement.
CTGCTATAAAGTCTGCTGTGGCTATCAACGATTTCACCCAGATTCTCTCCCCCAGGAGAACTTTCAATATGTAAGTTCTGTAACTGGCAGCACTTTCTGTCTCTCAATTCTGATCTCTAGCTCGCGGGGTGACGGGAACTTTCTCTCTACTGGAGAGGGTGTCGAGCGAGAAGTCATTTTCGCTGCTTTCAGCGAGTTTTCATCTCATGCAGGGTCGTGGTTCCTCCCACGATTCGACTCGAGGTGTTCTATCGCGACTACCATGTCCCTGGCAGCATCCCCGATGGTCAATGCACACCGTCGCGATAGCTTAGCGATCCTCGGGTGCCTCACAGTTCTTATGCTCATTCATGGTTTGGCTCCTGAGCCCCTTGAGCCCTGCCCTCCTACAGTATATCGCTAATGAATGCAGCATCCGGTCCCTGAGTCGAGAATTCGTCAGCTCCTGGCACCCCGAGCTCCGAGCTCTGCTGGATACCTGGAATGAAATGGGACCGACCGGGGATCTTGCTCCCTTCCAACTTCATTTTGCCACCTTCCATGACATCCAGGCAGGTTATATTTTTTCTTTTTAATTCTCGTGTCGCTTATCTAGTTTTAGGTCTCTTCGCTGCAGTCTCGCGATCTGGCCCAGCATGAGGCCTTAGCAATCGACATGCTTTATGCTGCACTCATCGGCCCCCACCCGGTATCACACACTGAGCTCCAGGCTTTCATTGCTGGATTCAAAATGCCCTGTCGCAGCGGGTTCGAGTGCACGGAGGTATGTGGTCCGATAGACACCGACAGTGTGGGTATTCATATTTTCTTAGGTCCTTCGCTCGTCGCTAGGGCTCTGCTTCTTTCTTCATACGCCCTCTGGACATCTGTCATCCACGACTTCTCCTCGCTCCAGTCACACATGTCAGTCATCTTCCTTAATCGGCCGACTCTCGAGCGATTAGTAGGGCCAGGTGTGACAATCCCTATCCGAAATAAGCCTTTTTCAACATGCTCTGCGATTTTCTTCAAGGCACAGGGGTTCCATGTCCTGGGCTCTTCGACGAGGCCAAACCTGGTCTCAGCCCTCTGATCCCCTTTGACAAGATAGATTCCCCCGCATTTCGCAGCAGAGCTCTCTGTTGGGCTGCAATGGGAAGCCCGCATGTCGAGTTTACGAGGACAAGCAGGTCATGGTCCATTTTGTCGACGATCGGATAATTCGTACTGCCGTGATCCCTGCTGCTCGACTCGCTCTCATGAAAAATCGGCACCATCATGTTCCAGTCTTGCTTCCGAACTGCGCGAATTCCTGTCCTGCATCATTGACCTGTGCAGTCGGTCTTACCCTGCTCAGGACGCTGCAGGAAATGCAGTCGAGCCCCACACGCTGCAGCGGGCGCTACACAGCTGGCTCCTCATCGACATATTGACTGGAATCGGAAACCACACCATGCTGGCAGATACTTAATCATGGACTCAAACAATTTTCCACTACATACTCACAGTTCATTGGGCTTGAACGATTTTCGGCCGGATTTTGTAACTATTATCCATCGTCGTTAACTTACGCTTGCCCACCGCACGCAATACATCGTTGATATGATTGACTTTGGATCTGGAATAACCTTCTCGCCCAATTAGACCTGATCACCACTCCTTGTTGAAAGCGGTAAGTTGAAATTCTTCTCCGAAATGGTAAAATATCATATACCTTGACAAACTCATACAGCAAATTACAGCAAAACACCGTAAAGGACATAGAAGAGAACGACACCTACCAGGATTGAACTTGTGACTATAACCCTCGCACCAACCTTATCCAGCGTTAGAGCGAAACAGCTATTACAACTAACCCATGTTACATACATTGACATTGTTACATAGGCTGGAATACTTGTAGCAAACAAGATTGAGCAAAGAGTCAAGGCGCTGTGAAAAGTAAATCAAGTCGTATTGAATTCCAAGTTTGAATTGGAATGAAAAATCATTAATCTACAGGATTAATATCATCTCCTTCTTTGCCTCCATGAGCTTCTCTAGCTTTCATGAGCTCGAACTGCTCCTTGATGCGTGGCGTAGCAAAGGTATGGTCCATCCCAGCTGCGTGCATGCGGAACCGACACGTGTTGTCCCGTGCAGAAATTCTGGACGATTTACCGAGAGTTCCTGCCTCCTGGATCACCATGACCTTCAAGGACACATCAACGAAATTGCCTCCACCATAACTTGGCCATTTCGCTGGATCCTCTGCTGGCGGCGATGATCTTCCACTACAAGAAGAACACGTACAGGCTCCTGCTGTTGGGGACTGGACAAATCTGGCTCTAGAACCACTGTCCATGGAATGTATAAGGTGCGGGATGCATCAATGTGAGTAGGCCTGCAAGTTATGTTATGTCGGGATACTTAGAATAACAGATATAACATAGGCTCCACGATGCATGGTTCTGGGTGAAAAGACCCTCCGCATGGGGGCACGCTCGTGCAGTGGAAAGTCATATTCCCTGGGCTGGCCGAGTAAAGATGCAGTAACTCTGGTCCTAAAAGCAGTGTTCATCTGGTGCTCTGAGTTCCAGCAGTATGCTTACCTTCGTTGACGTTTCGTGGGCTAACTTGGGGAGACCAATGTCACCAACAGCTTTCACTGTTTCAGTGATCACTTCGCTGGGTAAAAAGGCCTGTGCAATGTTCCAGGTCAGGGTCATAGCACCGATGGCATCAACATCATGGTGGGTCGCTGTTGACCGGTCGAGCTTTTTCGTAAAGCTGACAGCAAGGCCGAACATACGGGCATGAAACGGCCCAGAATTCCAGCCTACCTGGACCATGTTCCCCTCATGGTGCGGCTGCGAAAATTACAGTAGCTGCTTACAGGCGGTGAAGTGACTTACACGAACATCTCGCCGCTCGCTACATGCTGTGGCAATAACATGCCGGAAATGCTGGTACAGCTCCTGCGAGAAAGGCGTGCTGAGGAGAATTCCCCGCAGTGCAGCAAGTTCAACTATCTTATAATCTGCAGCAGCATGAGCATGGCTGACGTAAATAAAAGAAGGGAGAAAGACCTGGGTCAACAAAGAGTACAAGATATACCAGGATAGACAAACATAAAAGCCGCTGTTCTCATCGGCAACCAGGTTGTCATCAGGCCGGCAGTCCGTGTCTGCAAGTGTTACTCCCTGCTTGCCAGGGTTAGGGTGGCGTTCGCGGGAAACAATGCGTGGGCAAAGGTAACCGGTCGGTTCACCGGTGAGAGGTTGCTCTGCAATAAAATCTGTGAGCGAACGCGGCGAGCAGTTTAACCCCAGTGCATCAACCTGCATCGGTTTAGTACCATGTCTGTGCAGCATAGACGTACACACAAGCTGCCGTTTTTCACGATGGGTCGCAGAAGTAGATGCTGCCTGCGCGTGCTGTTTTGCTGCACGAACCTTGTGGTGAAGAATCCGCCATGCATCGCCTGCTGCCTCGCCTGCTTTTCGTCGCATCTAGTGCAAATCTGATAATACCATCGAGCTTAAGAAATTAATGATGAACAAGAAAACAGCCAAATACCTACTGAAGTGAGCTCTGAATGAACAGTGGCTATTTCCGAGACGAGGGTAGCCACTGTTTCGCTGGCTGGATGGGCAGATTTGACCACAGCAACAGTAGCAGGTGAGAGGATCAATTGTTTCGCTAGAATGCATTAAATTTCATGATATGCAAGAAATATGCACGATACCTGTTGCAGTTGCCTGCTTTCTTGCGGCACTCTTCACTCTCTTGCTCTTGGTCATGGTGGTGGTTGGGAAGCAGCGGCACGTTAGCCGAGTTCCATGCGCTGTCACATCAATCCTCGATTAACAGCAGCATGCACCACCCCGATATTTATATGCAGTCTGTCACATTGAATGTTCTGTATGGTACAATTGTACGGTATCAACAGCGTATATACACTTCAAAGGTTGATAGAGGGTGGGCCTCGGTTGGGGGGACTTGCCGCTCGGAATGCTGTCAGCACGCTTGCACTTGGTGCGTAAAGCTGTCACCGGCCAACCTACAAGACCGCCGGCACTGTACGATTCCCCTACAACCACAGCGAGTCATAGCATTGGGCGTCGCCCGGTGGCCAGCTCGCGGAAGGTGATTATCAATCAATAGAGATGCATCTCGGGCCCGCCACCAAGTCCTCGGCGGCGGCCACATGTGGCATGGTCCGAGCTTAGAAAAAAGACACAGCAAGCAGTAACTACGTGATTACATATCACGACTCACCCGCGATGCCACTGCGGGCTGGATCCCCGGCAAACGGGGATATCCTTTAGTTCCCGCACGACCCTAGTGCGCGTTTGCAGGCCTGGGTCGGAGACCTGCTACTGGAACAATGCAGCTTCTTCGTCCATTTAGTCATGCAGGAACATTGAGAAGGGCTGTTAGCAACTGATTGCAGGAGCGAGAGGAGTGGTACCGACGTTGAATATTGCTCTGGAGGCTGTAAGACGCGGCTAGTGACCGGCCTGGCTTCAGACTATTGGAAGCAGGGTTGAATCGCTTGATCGGTGGATTCAAAGTCATAAGCTCTGTCCTGCCAACAGTCAGATATGAAAAACTTGCCAGGTACTTGGAACAACTCACGAAGACAGGAAAGAGGACACCATGATAGATGGCGTCGAGTCGTTCGATCGGCGGGGAAGCGTAGCTCTTCTGTGACCAGGGGCATGAAAGGACGTAACAATCGTAGCCCGCGGTTGAGGCACGTATACAGAGGTTGTTGTGCGGATCTCCGCGGGGTGGGTATTAAGCTCCGTCGCCGCGACGTTAAGCTTGTGGAGAGTCACTGCTCGACGAGACTCTCCTTCCCAGTGAGCTATAGTTTGATCAGTGTGAACCAGCTGACCAAGACCAGACGCACCTTGGCAGAGGGGTTCAGGCACAAACGATCTGTCGAGTTTGAGCATGGCGAATTTCGTGGCATTGAAGATCTTGTTGCAGAACTTCCGATACCCTCCACACGCAAGATTTCGAGATTGATGTCCTGCCCTGCACAAACCAAGTTGAGGACGATATCGCAGCGTGGCAAAACACACACCTCCGCTGGAGTACGCACAAAGCGCGGAACCGCAGTGCGGAATTCTTTAGGGAAGTCCTTCTTCTGGCCAGCGATCGCCTTAATGATCTCCTTCTTGTCGAGATTGCCTTCTTTGAGCTGGTTGTGCCGGGTCTCGAGCGCAACACCCTCGGTAACGTCGATCGGATTGATGATGTTCCCCAGAGACTTGCTCATCTTGCGCCCGTGTGCGTCCCGAATCATCGCATGACAGAACACCTCCTTGAATGGGACCTTGCCGGTGAGCTTGATACTGAGAAGCACCATCCGCGCGACACAGAAGAACAGAATGTCCCATCCAGTCTCCAGAAGCGATGAGGGATAAAAGGTCTGGAAGTTGGGTGAAGTCTGCGAGGGAGTCAGAGAGCGCACATCTTCATTAGTTTGTGCTATGAAACCACGTTGCCGGGCCAGCCCATGATAGAGAACGGCCATAGACCAGAGGAGAACCACGTATCGAGGACGTCCTCATCCTGCTCAGTGCAAACTTCTTCCCGCCGGCCATGACTTTCGCCCGCTCCGTTGCGTCCTCAAGGGTCCTTCCTACCACCCAGTTTGCCCCGTCCTTCTTCTGCGATGATACGCCCACATCAGCATCGGAGGAGAGAAAAGATGAAAGGGCAGGGTGTCATACATCTCAAATCAGCCCCCTTCAGATATTGACGAAGTAGGCCGGACACCGGTGACCCCACCACAGTTGGCGGGAGATACACTACACTAGTCTTGAAGGCCGTCGAGCTAGCGATACCATTCGTTTTCTGATTGCTTCGGGTTGATCACAAGCTCTCCTGCACGTGTGCGCTGGTTCAGTAAGTCACACGGGCAGAAAAAGATGAGAAACAAAAGCACCTTGATGGCCTCCTCTTGCAATGGCTGGCGGTTGACCCACCATTGCGGGTTCAAGACAGGCTCAACGACATCGCCAGATTTACTGTGCTTCATTAGTCTAGATCAGGAAAGCGAAGAGGCAGCCAGCCTGCAGATGGGAATCTGCATGGCGTTGTCTTTGGTCTCGATATAAAGACCAGCATCCTTGGAGTGCTTTGAAGACAGCCACCCTGACATAGAATCGTTTCATACCCTAGAATGATTCGTGTAAACTCGAGGCTATTTCCGAATCACATTTCGACGCACCTTGAATTTCTCTAGCATTGGCATTGAAGGGTACCATCGTCGTTCGGAATGTTAACGAACTCCAGCTTATTGCGCCGCCGACTATAATCGCTAGGATCGTGCGCGGGCGTGATCTTGACGGCACCCAGTCCCAAACTCCATATCAACGACGATGGCGTCGGTCACGATAGGGATCCGCCGGTCAATGAACGGATGTTTGGTGAATTTGCCGGGCAGGTGCTAGTGAGCAGTAAGCCCCAGCAGCATCGAATAGCAATTAATTCACCTTGTATCGGGGGTCATCTGGTGAGACGGCGATTGCAGTATCTCCCAGCATTGTCTCCGGACGAGTGGTGGCGACGATGATCTGCCCATCTAATATTCGCCGGTCAGCAAGCGATTCCGGAAAAATCAAAGCCACGGTACCTAAATTCTCTATGGAATACGCAAATGAAACCAAGGCACCAAACTCGAATCGTTCCTTCTCGTCATAGCTGGTGACGTTGAGCATCGTTCGGCTGGTGAGTTGTTTTTGGTCGACCTATGCCATTTGTCGGTCAAGGAACGCTGTTTGGTTGAAAGAACTCACCTCGAGGTTAGACAGAGTCGTGTTCATCTTGAGACACCGATGCACGTGCCTATTAGCACGGTATATGATGCCCTCTTCGTGTAAACGGCAAAATGTTTCTATAACAGCTTTCTTGTGTTTCTAAGTTGCATGAGCGTCGTTGCTTTGCCGTTGAAAAAACTTGGCGACCTCGTCCATGGTAAACATAGCACGCTCCCAATCGTAGCTGCCTCCGAGGCGATGCAACTGGCGAGTAACTCGACTTTGGTAGCTGCGAAAGAGAGAGATAAGGGTGATTTTCTGTGACAGAGAGAACCACGAACTGGTTTTCCACTCAATCAAAGTTTCTAGGGATTTCTCTCTTCCTAAATCGTGTCGTCTCTTGCCCGTCGCCTTGTACAAACGCTTCTCGACCACAGATTGCGTGGATATACCGGCGTGGTCGAAACCCGGCGCCAACAACGTCGTCTTGCCCAGCATCCGATTCCTACAACATAAGTAGAGAACGGCGACAGTGCACACGACTGGCCATCGAATTAAAAGTACCTTGAATCGCGGTTGTTAGCGCGTGGCCAATATGCAGGCTTCCAGTAACATTTGGCGGAGGAGCAGGCACAATGAAGACCCCTCAGGTTTGACCTTGCCGTCGGGCGTGAATTGAGGCGAGGAAAATCCTTCCTTCTGCCACCAGTCGTACCAAGCGGCCTCGACGGCGATCGGAGGATATCCAGCGGCCATGGGTTCAGTGAGATCTGGTACAAGGCCTTTACTAGGGACACTTTGGAGCACTCAGATCGCGTCGAATCTGACCTTTCTTCTCCCCATCGGCGTCGTGTTTACAAACGGTGCCTCGACCTCCTTCTCCTTTTCCTAGACCTTTTTTTCGCCAGCGCCAGGCGCTTCTTTGCGTTCTTAGCTGCTAACTTTGCTGCCTTTTCTAGCCGTTTCTCCTCCTTTTTCGCTAAGCATGCACCGCGTCAGCTTCGAGTCGAAAAAGTTTGATGCCGCATCAAACCTGCACTCTTGGAATTGGGAATTGGGGCATCGCCCGCAGTAGGTGCAACGGTGGCCATCGTATGGGTCAAAAAGACTACCGCTAGTCTTTGTGGTACAAGTGAGAGTTTGATGAGTCTTGAAAAAACTCTGCATTCATGACTCGATTGTCGCGCGTGACCGATATTCATAGTAGTGCGTCGAGTCAAAAACTCAAGTTGAGGTCAAGTTGAGGTTCAGAAATTACGAAAAAATTAGATAGCGATGGTATATAAGTACAGCTTTAATTATACCAGCGCTCACGCAGCCTCTTCCGCCTCACCACTGGCTTCGCAATCACAATCCCCAACGCCAATCCAGAAACAGTGAGCACTAGCTGTGCCTTGTTGAAGTTTTTATTCAGAGTGTTCGACGGCGCTACGCGCGTGAAGAACAGATCCAGTCCATACGCGAAAACCAGTGAGGTTGACTCGAGAAGGGCCGTAGAGGTTATGATATATCGCGTTTGGGCGATCTACGTAGCGGCATTAGGTTAATTAATTTGGTCAGCCTGAGGGGATGCAAACGAAACGAACCTCGTAAGTGTGCGAGATTGTGCGCCGCGGATCCTCTGGGATGAGAATATCGTATTGAATGAGCTGCTCCTCCTGCTGTTCCTCTGCAGTGGGTTTCCGGCCTTTGGGGCGTCAAGGATCGAGTGTATTTTGTTGTTACGGGTAGCCACTGTAAAACTTTAATACGTAAAATCGGCAGCAAAAATGAACGAGCACAAACCAATGATATCTTTTGGAGTGATGCTGAATTTCGTGGACGTGGTAATTATGGCCGTTATGCCATGTGCGAATATATACGACTGCTCCAAGGCTTCAACCTGCATGCTTTCTACTGAGAATGCGGACATATCAGAGCTACCACCAACGACGTCAGATGAGTCATACACATATAAATTAAAAGAAACTGACCTCTGCGTCTTCTCGTCTAAACCGCCTTCCTACAACTCCACCGTGACGAGCCTCCACCCCCTTTGTCTCGCCCTCGCGCATGCCATCCCCTCATAATAATGATAAACTAACCAGTTCTCCACCAACGTCGCATGAACATCGCACCCCGTGCTCCCCGCTCCGTACAGCATGCTCCCTTTCGCCCCGTCCACCACATACATGCCACATGCAGACGACTCGCCCTTAGTGAGGACGACGAACATGCGCGGATTAAGATACTTGTACAGCGTCGTCCGATTCCCCAGCGACACGATAGGCTCAACGTGCGGCTTGATGATTTTGCCTCACGCTCTCGCCCAGCGGGAGACGTAGCCCCCACGTCCGGTGCGCGATGTACTTGTCCGACAGATTCGGGTCGAGCTTGAATGCGTGGACCGTCTGCGGATGACTCCATGAAGGGCAGGTACAGGTTCGGTGCATGGTGTGCGAGCAGTGCGGTGCTTGCTTCGATTTCAGGGTATGGGTTAATCTGCAGCATGCAGAAGTGTTTAGAAGTGAGGAAACAACATGGATTGGGAGACATACCTGGAAAAACTCATCGACGAGAATGACTACATCGGATTCCGGCAAGATGAACGCTTCGATGAGGGCCCCCGGCGAGCACGACCGTCCCCTGCAGCAGCCTCTCCGTGTTTGCTTCTGCAGGATCGACAGACGCCCCCGTCAGAGGGTCAATTCGAAACACGACTATGTCAACCAGCGTCTGCACAACTCATCAACATCCTGCCAGAAGACAATGAATAAATAACCACGTACATTCTGTGCTTTCCGCTGTACAATCAGGACAATATCCTTCTTCCTGTCCACATGCCCATCGACGACGAAAATCTTGGCGGGCTTCACCGTCCCACCCGCAGCATCCAAAATACGCGTCCATAGGACCGCCCCGGACGCTGTATCGAGCCCCAAAACAGTCCCGTACGCAGTGGCGGTTACCAGCACCTGCTTGAAGCCAAACGCATCGCGCGCCAGGGACGCGGTGTGGTCGTGCGTGGAGACAACGATCTCATCAGGGAGGCCGAGACGACATCCAATCTCCACGAGCTGCGCGGGCGTTAGCTGTGTCCCACTAGGGACGGGGACGAGGGCTAGTAACCATCTTGGCCTTCACAGCGAGTGCCAGCACATCGTCGACGTCAATTGCCTACATCGTGTTCAAGCGCAGAGAGTGTCACGTCACGCTCCAGAATTCTGGACGTGATGCATCACATTTTCTGTCATTCTCTCCAGTGTGTCCTTCACTCCTTTCTCGCCCTACGCTAATCCTTGCTCTCTTCTCTACTTCTTGTCTGCTGTGCATTTGCTCCTTCGTCTTTCTGTCCTCCTTCTCGGACCTAATGGCTTCTTCCTCTTCGTCTGAGCTCCTATGTTCCCGCTTGTTCTCTATGCCTGCTCCTTGGCTGCATCTGTTGACTAGGGCCGATTCCTTCAACGGTGCTGCTGCTGCCAACCTCATTGCTGGTCATTTTGAGGTATGCTGGACCTTATGACGAATGCGACATCTATTTAATGTGCTCGCTTTAGATTCCCCCAGAGCGTCTGGAAAGTTTCATGAAGGCCGTTTCTGTGTGCAACGAGTGGCTCATGCAACCAAGTCCCATCTCTGATAAGAGGGGTGTTGTGCAGTGGGGGTTGGAATATAGAGTTGTATGCGCCTCTCAGCAACCCAGTGCGAACGATTATCGGTTTCGTCTTCTTGCCTCTGATTCTTACCGACCTGCTGCTACATGTGTCGGCCCCGGATCCTGCCCCCACTGTGCTTCGGGCACAGAATCGGGTGGCTGTCACTTCTCAGGTATGTACTCCCCTGTGGGCTGTCGTCGCGTATATATTCACTAGCATGCTCTTGTAGCACTTTCGTTCGCCGCTCCGACTGGACATCTCTGCTATGCCGTTCTCATACTTGCTATTCCAAGCACATAAAAGATCTGCACTCCTCGTCGACTACCCGTGTTGCAGCAAAGAAGAAGGCAGATCTCTTGGGCTTCTGGCGAGAGCTGAAACTCGTGAACCCTCTGCTGACCGTGGTGCGGAATCTGTCACATGTAGCTCTAGTGATATCCCCTCTACCTGCTTGTACGTGTCATTCGCTCTGCTTTGATCTAGCTCCTGACGTTTCCGGATCTAGGGCGATGTAACCTTCTCGAGCGACGGAAGAGAGGAGTACTTGATGATGTTCGATTTCAGTCTGTAATATTCTCTATTGCTGATTCTGATCACAGGACAGCACGTTCTCTTGGTGTTTCCCTTTCGTTGATTGAGGCAAAGGATGCAGTCGCCAACACGGACATCTCGTTGATGATGGCACCTGTGCTAGTGGCAGTGGGCCACTCACCTCTCCTTCTGCTAGGGTCAACTGGTTATGCATCAACTCAGTTTACAAGCCGAGTACCGCTGTTGGAGGTGAGATATCTCTCTGTTTATGACCTCTGGCTGATTAGCTTGGTTCAGTCATGGCGAGCCCTCGGTAACGTCCACCATGTGGACCTAACTGATCCTCTGGGCAGAGTGGATGCGATATTGTGGCGTCTTTTGTTCCGTCTTGCCTTGAGGGAAATTACCAAGCTTTCAACTCCTCCACTTTTTTTACACGGACGACTTCGTGCGTCAGACTTTGGATTTGCTGGATCAAAACCAGCCTTTACCCGTGCTGGGCCATGGGCTGAGTGCGTACATCTTTCTTTAATTCCTGCTGATTATTCTCTAATTGATTCTCCTGTACTTGTTTTTACCAGGTTATGCTGGCGACCTGCGGGTGAGCGCTCCAGATATGATCGACCTCACCGAAGACAACGTCGATGAAGATGTTGCCATCCAACTCGCACCTTTGGTGGAAAAGAAGGGAGAAGCCTACACAACGGCCGCCACGTAAAAAAGCAGAAGACAGAATCTGCTGCTGCCGTCCAAGACAGCGACGGCGCAGGCCCTTCCAGAAACCTGAGATCACGTCCTGCTCCATCCTCGAAATCTGGTTCATCGGGGGCGTTCGGTGGAAGTGGCTCCCTTGGCACGTTCTACTCGCGCCCCTGCCACTTGCTCTAAATCTAGTAGCAATAAAAAGCGACCTTTGAAGAAGAAGTCCTCAGCTCAAGTTGGAGACAATGAAGATGAGAGCAGTGAAGATGTCCCCTCCCCACTCTCTTATGCCGATCTGCGGTCTCTGGCTGTCATTGACGGCTGGAAGCTTCCTGTGCTACGAGAAGTAGAATCAATGCGTCAGACTGCCGACGATCCGGACCGTGTGCTTGATCCTACACTTGTCTACGACCTTGCATCCGACGACTTCACTGTTGATATCGAATACTGGGTCTTTGCACCTGCTCCCGATGATCCATCAGATCCCCTAGTGGCTACTCCGCACAAATACTGTTACCGGCCCTTTCATGAAACAGTATGTCCTGTTTCTCTAACAATTTCTGTTTTAATCTCCTATAATGTCGCTAGCGATCTGAGGCAGAATTCTTGAGGAAAATTGTCAATTCTCAGCCTTCAAAACATGCAGGGATACGAAAAGGGACCTGCCTTTGCACATCCATCCCGATGCCTGCAGGTTTCGACAGACAGGACCTGCTGTATCCGATGCCGGGGAGCCGCTGCTTCCTGATGTGCTTCCTTCGGGCACCGAGTCCATTGTATATGTTGTGCATGAAGACACTTGGAAGTCCTTGACGCCACAGCAGCATAAAGAGGTTCTGAGAGTCAGAGCCGTGCTTGTCATTCATCGCAATCCCTACCTCCATGATGGGAGAATCATCAAATTCGACGAGGACGGCTTAGAGGCATTCGCGCATCTTGGATCGTCTTGCCTTCATTCAAGGTGGGTGCATTCTGCTTCATACTGACTGCAAGATTACTTACATTCCTATTGCAGATCTAGGTGCCCGATGTGACGGAAAGGACATGAAGTTGTCAATCGGTCGACCCCGCGATCTCTTGGTCTGTAGCAAAGCAAGGAAGGCCAGCGAGCAACAGGAGAGCGAGATAGCCAGCATGTCGAAGGAGGGTGTGCTCGATAACAATGTGAGTGAGACATCCATTCGTGAGCAGGGCCGACGCTGCGAGCAATGCAAACCTTTATTTACGCACATGTAGGATAGGGACGTCGAGGTCGAGGCCGACGAACCCCCGAAACCTCGGCAATCCCAACGTCTCAACTTGCTCGGAAACACTCTCCAAAGCTCCTCTCTTCCCCTGCCATCAGGATGGATGTAAGCATTTAATGTGCCTATTGCCAGCCACCCTCACTTCACTTCATCACTTGAGCAGAGATTTGGCATCTCACGAGTACGCCTGCACCTGGTTAGAGCATCTGGAACGGGTTCCCAGTTTTGTCTTTCCATGGTCAGAAACGACTTGGAATATCACTGCGAATGCCCATGCTGTCTCATGGATCCATAATGACGTCCTATTCACAGTCGTCGAGATGCCCTCTGGTGAAAAACTTTGGTATCTGGCCCGTCGGCGAACAGATCTTCCCTTGGATAACTTTCGCGGAATCATGCGCTCCAGGTGTGCATTCGACGATTTTAACGGGTGGACAGATATGACATCTGTCTGGGATTTTGAGCAAGTCCACCTCTCCCCGTATACGACGCTGTAAGTCTTTTCCTTTGCTGCAGCCTTCTGCTCATCCTGATTTCGCAGCTATATGCCGGCTACATTCCCTCATGCAGTTATCAGTCTCACGGACTGCATAGGAGCAGGACGCCATGGTGTACCTATCAGCAACCTATCCCACTGCGTCTATGTTACGCTCCATAACACTGTCTGCGCAAAATCCACCACCAACGCCGATCACGAGCCCGCACGTCGCTTCCTCGTGCGTATGTTTATATTTGTTGCTCTCGCGTTCATGGATTTCCGGAACGGAGCTGGGGGTAGGGGTCGCAGCGAGGCCGATGGTATTAGCCCCCTCCCATCCGCAAGGACGCGAGTGCATCTGCCAGATTTGTCAACAAACCACGGAGTCATCGACCTTCTGGCCCTCCGGAGTTTTGTTATCCTTGTGTTGGCTCTGAATGGCTCAAGCTACGCATATTCAGTCAGCAGAGATCCTGTTGACAATGATGTCCTGCCATTGGAAACTGAGGAGGCGAGAGAGCTATCTCTGGCATGGAAGCTCGCGCATAACCTTGTGGACTATGTATCTGGTGCATTCACATTCACGAAGACCCCGGTCAGAGCATCGTCGTCGTCACCATTGGATGTACGAACCCCTGCCTCCTTTGCAGAAGCAGCTGATGTATGTATCTACTTTCTTGTATTTTTAATAACCCTGGCTAATGTTGTCGCATTGGTGTAGCTCTCCCTCCTCACTATGGCTGTCTCGATGCACAAATATATATCCAGCACCCACAAGAAGTCCCTGCCTCGAGGCTTTAATGCTGATTCCTTTGGACAGCAGGCCAAACGCATGCTTATCCTCTTTGAGCTGCATAAAGACCTCAGCCCGGTGCAGCGCGAAACTCAGCTGTTTGCTGACCCAGACACAGACTACAGAGGGTCGGAGGTGTCGCCTTCCACCGAATTCATCCGCTTTGTCGCCGACCACACTAGATCCTTCATTATGCTCCAACCATGGGACTCATTCACACTTCCCTTCTCCCTGATTCCCGCTCACTCCTAGAACCCTGCACCCTAATGTTTTCTACCATATATTCAGTTCTTGCTACAATGCTGCAGTACCGTACTCTTGCTATCTCCTGCGTCCCGCATCTGTGTACATGCAATCCTAATTCGCGTACAGTCCTAATTTCGGGTTTCAAGTAAGCTTATAAGTGTGCACACCGGTAACCTGAAGCGAATCAACAGCATCCTTCAAGACAAAGTTCCTGCATAGTCGAAGTGAGACTTTATGTCTGCAGCAAAAAGTGAGTCAACGTGAGGTATATACAAATTTCCAGGCAGCACGCGCCATGAAATTTGCATGCAGCCAAAAATTGAGACCGTGGATATTGATAGGACGGCTTCCGCCGGCGCACAAGTCGAGGCTAAAATCTAAAAAGGAAGATCAGCTAGATTAAACAAAAGTTGAACTAAGAACGCACACATTCTGTGTAGGTGCAATTGATGAATGCCAAGTCCAAGTCGATAGGCCGCAGGCGGCGAAATTGGGCGAAGTTGGTGGCTGTACTCCCTCGGGATACGGATCAATCCACTTCTTCCCCGTCTTCAAGTTCCACCTCTTATGATTTCCTTACCACACTTATTAATACTCGACAATCAATTATTTCGCCCCTAAACCTACTCCATTGGCGAAGCCTCTCGGACCCATATCATAATGGAGCCCACCGCGAGGGGCTTCAAAACGACGGAGTCGGTTTGAATAGGACAGCAGAGCCGCTCGCTTTAGGGTTGAGCGCTCGTGCATGTCTGGGGAGAGCGAGGGTGAGTGTGTGCAACGTGCAGAGGGAGCTATAGACGCGAGCATCTCTCGTCTTGAGTGAGCGGTGCTAGCTGCACGCTCAGCTCCGCTGTCCGATAGTGATCTGTGGCAAGTGACTCGCCACTGAATCTGCCCCTCTTCTCCTTAGCCTCGAACCTGGCCCGACCGCTCCTCGCTCCGAGGATTGGATAGCTTCGAGGGATGAATAGGTCGGAATAGAAAGCGCTCGGCGTATCAGCCTGAGCGCGCAAGCCCGATCCTACATTGCACCTGCCGCGAGGTCCATGGATATTCACTTGGCACAACAAAGACGTGGCACCTACGAGGGGATGGGAGTTCATTTCAAGTAGAATGCTCACGGAAGCGAAATCCTTTATAAAGAAGAGATGGGGGGCGAAGAACTCATCATGTCCTTGCTGGCACCAGCAAGAAAAAGTGACACACCGTGATCGACACGACCAATCCGTACCCCGTCATTAATAGAGCAACGTCTACCCGATCCAACAAGTCAAATACTTAGCCATCTGGGTGTCGGGACGGAATGGCCAGCTCGGTACTTGTTCGCAACGGTCCTACAGCGTACTCCGGCACTCGTTACGTTGTTTGAGACACGGGCGAGCGTATCGACTTGCGGTACAATAAACGCACAGATGCCTGCCTTCAATACGGATGGATTTGTCGAGAGGCATCTGAAAGATAGAGAGTGAGTTTGCAGATTTCTGTCTTCGTACTCATGCTCATGATCGTGTTCTAGCTTCGTTTTATCCAACCGACAGCCTAGTCTGCACAAAATGAGCACGATAAGTCATCGGGTAAAGTTGATGCTCTACTCAAGTAAGTTTCGCCATATTTGTTGCCATATTCATGCATTCATTTCGTTCCAGCTTTCCGCCTGAACCTTTTCGTGTAAGTTTCCTTGGTCGTCAGCCGACGTTTATAACCATATATTTTAGTACCCCGCCGTACAATGCTGATGGTGATGAGATGAACATTCAGTAAGTGAGCGCCGAAGTCAGCGTACATACATTCTCGACCGTTATATCTAGCGTTCCCCAGAGCGAGGGAGACGCGAGCAGAGCTTAGTCAAATCGCATGGGTTCCGCGACAGGCAAGTCGGGCGCACACCTCATTCGTGGTATCCTACTAACCCATTCATAGATCATTTCGCCCCAAGCCAACAAGCCTGTCATGGGTATCGTCCAGGACGCACTCTGCGGCATCCGAAAATTCACCCTGCGAGATACGTTTTTAGACTGGAATCAAGTTCAGAACATCCTCCTATGGGTGCCGGAGTGGGATGGGACGGTTCCAATCCCCGCTATCATCAAACCCAAGCCTTTGTGGACCGGGAAGCAGATCCTCAGCCTCGTCATCCCTCGCGGCATCAACATCTCCCGAAATCCCGATGACAAGAACAGCAAATCTCATCCTGTATTCGACGACGGGATGCTGATTGAAAACGGCGAGATCATCTTCGGGATCGTAGAAGACCAGCAGGGCGGTCTTATTCATGTCGTTTTCCACGAAAAGGGACCCGGAGGCAATGCGGCAACTTTTCACTGGCCTGCAGATGGAGGTTTTTTTCCACGCCATGGCTGGGCGTGAAGGTCTGATCGATACCGCCATCAAGACCGCCAAGACTGGTTACAGCCAGCGGCGGCTGGTTGGAGCCCGCCTACATCCTCGAATCAATGAAAAAACTTGGCGAGTGGCTGATTGTTGTGCAAGGAGATGATCCTCTGAGCAGGCAGGCCCAAGAAGACGCTATCCTGCGGTTCCGGAATGCAACTCCGCGCCACCTTCGCCTCTCAACGCGTACTGGAGAAATTCCATCTCAATCGCGAAGCCTTTGACTGGTTTTTGGGTGAAGTGGAGTCGAAATTCAACCAATCTATTGCGAACCCGGGCGTGATGTGCGGGACTCTTGCGGCCCAATCGATCGGAGAGCCAGCCACCCAGATGACTCTCAACACCTTCCACTATGCCGGTGTGTCGAGTAAAAGTGTCACGCTCGGTGTCCCACGTCTCAAAGAAATCATCAATGTCGCCACGAACCTTAAAACGCCATCGCTCACCGTCTACCTTAATAAGGATATCTCCGGTGATGCCACACTGGCCCAGGCTGTCGCCCACGAGCTCGAATACACGTCGCTTCGGACAGTTACTTCAGCGGTCGAAATCTGGGATGACCCCGATCCCAGTTCGACTCTCATCGAAGAAGATGCCGGGTTCGTTGAGGATTTCTTCGCCATCCCAGATGAGGAGGTCGAATCTAAACTTCATTTGCACTCTCTGTTGTTGCTTTGTTTGGAACTCAATCGAACGAAGATGGTGGAAAACTCACCATACACTATGTTGCCAGCCCCACTGCGGAGAGCTTCAAAACGGATCTCTTCGTCATCTGGAATGAGGATAATTCTGACAAATTCATCATTCGTTGTCGAGTACTGGGTGGAGGAGACAAAGATCACGATGGGATGGGGTCAATTGAGGAGGACATCTCCCTTCGCCAACTCGAGGACACCATGTTGAATTTGGTCAGCTTGTGCGGAGTCCCGTCTATCCGAAAGGTTTGCCTTCTGCAGCACAACAAAACTGTAATCGAAGATGATGGCAGCATCAATGTGCGCAAAAAGGAGGAGTGGGTGCTTGAGACCGAGGGTGTCAATTTGAAGACGGTGACGTGTATCGACGGCGTCGACTTCAAACAGACTTATTCGAACAGCTGTATCGAGATCTTTAACGCTCTCGGCATTGAGGCTGCCCACGCTGCGATTCTCCGGGAGCTCCGCAGCGTCACCGAATTCGATGGTTCCTACATGAACCACCGGCATTTGGCGCTATTGTGCGACCTAATGACGCATCGGAGGACTCTCATGGTCATTACTCACCACGGAATCAATCGCACCGATACAGGGGCTTTGATGCGGTACTCTTTCGAAGAGACCGTCGAAATTCTCATGGAGGCGGCAGCAGTGGGTGAGAAGGATGATTGTCACGGTGTCGCGGAGAATGTCATGTTCGGACAGATGGCTCCGATGGGCACTGACTCCTTCCAAGTTGTGCTGGACAGCCGCGATGACCCCCTACGACTCGAACTCGCCGGTATGACAGGACAGTGTCTTCAGAGGAGATCAAGCATCTTTCTCGCCCTTGGCGGCCAATGGTGTAGACGATGGCCTGAGTTTCACCTTGCCGTCTCCTTGGGGTCCTCGTTCGCGACGGTGGTGTGTCGCCGGGCCCTCAGTGCAGTCCCAGCTCACCCAATATATACTCGCCCATGTCGCCGGGATACGTGCCACAGTCGCCTTTCGGGGCAGCTACATCACCTTTCGGGACATCGCCATACGCTACGTCGCCAATCTACGATCGTGGCGCCCGTGGGCCGACGTCGCCAACATACTCCCCCAGGTCATTGATGATTTTGCCTTCGCCAGGATACTCACCGGCGGGTCCACGATACTCACCCACTTCTCCTTCATTCTCTCCGACATCGCCACGGTATAGTGCGCAGTCCCCGTCGTTCAGTCCGACGCCACCGCGGTGTTCTCCGACAAGTCCTTCGTTCAGTCCTGCATCTCCGCGATGTGAGTTTGTTCTATCTTCTGCATTATTCCGTCACTCAATATTCTATAGACTCTCCGAGCAAGTCATCTCATTTTTGTTATTGTTCTTGCACTAACCGACCTGTCTCTTATCATCCTTTTCACAGCCTGTAAGTCGACATTAACTGCACCGGGTTCTATACTAACTCGGCTTTCAGCACCAACCCAACTTTCGCCGTCGTCGCCGAAGTATTCGCCAACATCACCGATGGCCTCGCCGTGTTCCCCAAAATACTGTGTGTTATTTCCTGTATTTAATGTCACTTCCGCTCATGCACTGACATAGCCCCCGACCTCGCCAACGTACTCTCCAGCATGTGCATGTTTTTACATCCTCTCTTTGCTGAACAAATAAGCTGACGACCAACGCCAATGACTAGCGCGCGCGTATTGTGGGTTTTGTTCCTGCTAAAGCATGTAAGCCCTGTCTGACGCTAGTGTCCAGCTCCAGCCTCGCCTGCTTACAGCCCAACATCCACATCGTGGTCTCCGTTGAGCCTGTCGCAAAATTCGGACAGAATGACTCGAAACCACGCTTACCAGGCATCTCTTCATGCGATTAAGGAGGATGGAGTTTGGTGCTGTTTCTTGTGTCTGTTCATGCATCATTTGACTGGTGAGGCTAGCCTCTTCGCACATGTAGATTATTCGCATCAACTCAACTATATCAAGCTAGATATGGCCGCTGTATATCATGTTTCTGAGCCGTCCGTGTGTCCACAAAAAATACAATGCAGAGGATAAATTCGGCGTGCAATAACTTCAGTTGGCACGCGTAAAACGAGAAGGGGCATTTTGTTGACTATGACCAGTCGCTTTCTGAGGGCAAAGTCGTCCACCTGCTCTGGATAAATGCAGTGTCACCGCTCACACGTCGATATAGTGCCGACTTCGCCAACCTACTCTCCAGCACGTGTGTTTTTACATCTTCCCTTCGCTGAGCCCATCTCAAAATTCCAACAGAATGGCTTGAAGCCTTAGCCATGCTTATCCAGCTTCTTCAGTCTATGCGATTATAAGCAAGTTGTGTCCAAGTCCCTCGAGAATGTATTTAGGTACAGATAACATCTAATTGCGTGATTTTGAAGAAATATAAAGAGTGTACGACTATAACGGCCAAACGAAAGTATTGTACAATAAGTATTATCCGAATACTGTATGTGCATGGGGCAATATTTTAGTTAGGAAGAAATATACAGTAATAGCCATGTAGTCGATGGAATTCGAGAAAGTCGAGACAGTTGTGTTGTTGGTGAAATCCAAGAGAGCCGAGAACTGCGACAGATTAGCTCAGCATTCAGTGCGACAGGGAGCAAAGATACCAAAGAGATTGGTATAGAGCTGCATTGCGAGGAATTCTAGAACCCAGAGAGCTGCGGCACATTATTAGATTTGCGCCTGAGGTGAACGAAAAGCCACAGTACCTTCAAATTTTGTCGGTATATTTCTCAAAAATGTCCTTGCAACATTTCTCAAGCTCTGACTGCCTGAGTTCAGCAGCACATTTTTCGTCGCCTTGGGTATCTGCCGAAGGTAATGTAGTATCTGCCTGAGAAGCCAGAGGGCCATTTTCTGCCCAAATAAATCGAATTCCCTGATATATTTCCCTCAGTTTGGGAGCAGCAGGGTCGGTCTCAGTTCCTGCTGAAGCCTTCAGCCAGGGTGACTATCAAGGAAAATTGAAATTACCTGAATCCTTCCAAGGTCGGAGAGCAATAGCTTTGGCTGACTTGTATAGCTTTTTTTTGTCAAGGAAGGTTTTACTCTCCCAGTCAAAAGCCTTGATGACAGCGAGGCCTGTCAATTCCATTTCGCCCAAGAACAATCGCGATGAGTTGAGGTTGGCAGGATCGAGTTTAAGGGCAAGAATGATTTGCTCCATCGCATTGTACGAGCGGACAAGCGAGACGAGAGGAGTGTTTCGCTTCCCTTTCACGAACTGAGCCTTTGGCTGCAAAGTGCTGAAGCTGGGAACCTCAGTACGGCATATTTGCAGTATAACGGCCTGCTCCGATTTATCCTGCACCAAGGGAGGAGGATATGGTGAGGTACTCCGTGATCGCCTGCCAGACGACCGGGATGGTGAGGCAGAGGAGGACGGTGCTACGGAAGGAGGGAGCGAGAGGGTATTATCCAGCTCAAAACCACTAGATGGAGCCAGAAATGGGGACGAAAAGAATAGCGGCAGTTCAAACTCGGGCCTTGGCCATTGATTGTGTGGGGAGGGAGCGATGCTGTCGATAATGAATAATATAATAAAATGCGACTTGGGATAAAGCTTCATAGGAGACCACACTTCGAAGTACTCCCTCGCTCCAGCCCCAGTCCCAATTGTCGCGGGAACATCAACTGCATTATTGAACTCCGGTGCTGGGATCATCATGTTGGGGTCGACTGAAGCATCGACCAGAAACCCAACTCGTCTAAACCCATTTTGACCATTTCTGTAGGTGGTCTCCGAGAAATCCGGGACTCTTGTAGTTGCCACGACAATGTTGGCAGCAGGAGTGGCACCATTTAGGATTGCAGAGATGGCGCCTTCGACAGGAATGCTTTTGCACTCGATATGATATCGAATGCCACAAATCAGACCGAGGATGGTCGCAAACTTTATTTTTTCTCGCTCAACGAGTAAAAACGATGGGAAGGAAATCCCTGAAAAGACCTGCTCGATGTCAGGGTGTCCAGTGGTCTTGACCTGAATGTGGCAACTGATTGGCTCAGTCACACCAGCAGCGAAGATTTCAAATGAGTCTTTTATAAAGAATGTATCAGAATCTGGAGAATGTTTTCGAGCAGTGTGACTGAAATACCTGTAGCAGAAGCGAACAAAGACATACGAACTGTGACAAGTCACAATCTCATCTCGTTTATCCCATTCTCCTTATGGATATTTCGTATCTCGGCTCGTTTGCTCGGGGGAGTGCTTGTGAACTCCTTCCGAACACATTACCATCGCTTTCAGACCGAAGTCACCAATGTCGTTGGAAATGAAGCTGATGCGATGGTGATATCGCGACTGGGCGACGACCTTGATGAATTTGCAAAAATCATCAATGAGGCCAGTTCACAACTTGGATTCCAGAGGAAATACCAATATCTAGGACAGAATGGAGCCATCCTCGAACCAGAAGAGTTTAATACCATGCAAACAAGTCTGGCTGCGATGAAACTTGATATACAGCTCGCATACCAAGACGCTGTTGATTCATCGCACTATGGCAGGCCAACTCTGGTGCAGACTATTCCATCCGATGGGCCAGGGAGACCTCGCATTTGGATTGATCCCGAGTTCCTTGAATGGGCTCATGGGCAGCGACCTACTTCCAGTCTTCATAGATATCTCGGTGTCAGCCGATCAACAGTGCGAAGAGCTTTGCTCGAGCATGGGATTGCACAACCACAGTCCAATCCTTTCTCCAATCCTTCTGGATCTGATTCTGAGGACAGTGCCGATGCTGGGACTGATGACATCCTCGAGCCAGATCTACCCGATCCCACAGCTGCTGAGATCGAGGAACTGGCAGCTCCTTCACAGCGGACTATCTCGTTCACAGGCCCCCTATCTGATATCTCCGACGACGACCTTGATATTCTGCTGATTCGCCTGCGTACCCATTATCGACGTGCTGGCCTTAGCATGCTTAATGGAATGCTGCGACGGCTCGGTCATCGTGTTCCTGTTGAAAGGGTCTGCCAGGCCCTTTTCCGTATCGATCCTGTCCGCCGAATCTTTGAGCGCATCCATATCCGACGCCGAAAATATCAGGTTCTGGGTCCTAATTCTCTCTGGCATCACGATGGCCAGCATGGTAATCTTCCAGAGTAATTTATTAGATTTTTTTCTTCTTACATCCTCTACTAGGTCTCATTCGGTGGGGAATAGTTATCCATGGCTTTATTGATGGATATTCCCGCCTTATAGTTGGCCTGCATGCAAGCGATAACAATACAGCAGATACAGTTTTAGAACTCTTTCACGGTGCTGCAAAAGTATATGGTGTTCCATCCAGACTTCGTGGTGATCATGGCGCTGAAAATCTCTATGTCGCTGCCTGGATGGAATCTCACCGTGGACTACGCAGAGGCTCTTATATATGGGGAAGGTAGTTGAAGCATATCTGGAGCTGACATTTCACTAAGACATTTACAGAAGTGTCCATAATGTTCGTATTGAATGCCTGTGGGTCGATGTCACTGCACAGGTTGGTGCAACTTGGGCCGACCGCTTCACTAAACTTGAAGTTCGGCATGGGCTTGATATCAATAATCTTGCCCATATCTGGCTTCTACATTTTCTTTTCCTCGGCACCCTCAATTCTGAACTCGCTTTCTTTGCTGAAGGATGGAACCAACACAAGATTCAGATGCGTGGCTCGACTAATCGTTCGCCAACCGACATGTTTGTGTTTGACATGTTCATCAATGGTGTCCGTGGTGCTCAGCTCCCTCCTGAAGAAGAAGGGCTTAGCGAGGAGGAATTAGAGGTATATGGAATTGACTGGCAGGGTCTTCGCCAGGATGGTATTCTTCGTTCTCAGGCAGAGAACAACTCTCGTCATGAGGGCTCAAGCTCTTGGTTGGGTCGTACTGGTCCTCCTGATGACCTCAGTCAGGTTGATGTCCAGCCACCTCCAGGTACTCTTACAGATGCCGAAGTTGCGAATCTGTACAACTCGTTTTCACACTTGATTGGTAGTGGTGAGGACACTAATATTGTACTTCTGTGGACCGAAGCACTCGCTCATGTTCGTGTACTATATCCCAATGAATTTTAATTATTATTGTATATCTTGGGTCAACTTGAGATATTACTTTGAATATTCTCTAAGAACCAGTTTCCTTCTTGCCCAATCTGAGAAAAGAGCACTTTGGTCACATTTCCAGGCATAAATTTAGTCATACTAGTGTTCGTTGATCCTGTGATATAACAGATGATCTTGAGCTATGACACTTGATCTTGGGCTCTGATAGGTGATCTTGGGCTGTCATGCAAGATTGCGAATGATCTATAGCTGATCTTAAGATAGGATGTCAGAGAATCGAGAGAAATGCTGTGATTGGCTGGTCTGATGCTGGGCGATCATCTGCGATCATGGTCAAAATGCCGAAAAAACTATGATAGAACCATGGTAGAATGCCAGAAACCTTATCAAATGTCCATTTTGGGCCTCTGTACGTCACTTTCATACCACTGACCACAACTTACATACTGAACCTCGACTTACGTCCTGAACCACAGATGAGAATCACATGATCTGACCTCGTCATGGCAACCTGCAACTTTCATCTGCGCGCACAACCTAAGAAAAAATTGCAACCTCTGTGCAAAACTTGTGATATGTTCTCAACCACAGCATACAACCTAAACCTGGTAATTTTGAATGAAAAATGCTTTTATACCCGCGCGCGCCGTCCGCTCGGGTCCTGCTTCGCATCCGATACCCGACAGCTATGCATCATGTATCCCACGGTCGCTCGCTGTGCACCCGTTCGCAGACGCTGCCGTACCTCGCCCTCCTCCGCTCCACCTCATCCTTCATGACGACGCAGCGGCGAACTTTTTTCGCCATGCAGCTCTCGGCGCTTGCTTCCTCTTCCCCGTCTATCCGCCCGCGCGTCGCTGCATCGCCAGTTTAGCCTTGGGCGCCCTTCTCTGTGGGGAGGAATCAAGAATTGTTCCGCCTCCGTCAGAAGAGGACCTGCGGCCACCGCAGCCTGCACGACGTCCTTCATCTCCACCGCCGTACCTTGCCCGCTTCTTCCTCTCTATTCTGTCGGCGGTTCACCCTGAGGAACGGAGCCTTCGCACCGTGCCCGTCGCTGCGAAGACTTCCTTCCTGACAAGATACACGACCGCACCTCGCCACTCTCCTGCTCCTGGGCATCCTCCCAGGAGGCGCCCCGCACCTCGACGCCCTCGTCCCATCCTGTTCGGGCTCTCGATCTCGTCGCGTTCTCGGCAGACCACTGCAGCTTCGATCCAGCGCCTTAATCACTGGTACTGCGCGGCGTCGAATCGCCTGAGGATGGACTCCACCGCACGGAGCTTCGTCCATGCTCTATGCGTCGTATTGGGAAAGCATCGAGGATGAATAAACCTTGCTTTGTGAATGGGAGAGTCTTGTGGAGGCGGATGGAGGTACAGGGAAGGAAGGACAGACGCGCTGGGGCTGCGGATGGAGAGAAGGACGGCAGCAAACTATAAGAGACGGAGGGGAGGGACGCGCGCTCGGATCAGATAACGAGGGAGCACGCGGCGTGGAGGGTGGGGAGGGAGGAGGAGGAGGGAGGACGCACAGGTTGTGCGTCTAGGGAGAGGACCAATGACGAGGATCCAAAGCGGGAGGGAGTGGCAAAGCGTACAAATACGATGTCTCAATACGCGTCGACTCCCTGCTTGACCGCGAGGGCGATATGATCTCCGTGCGTATTTCCGTCTTCTCTTTGACCTTGTAATGACTTATTCTTTCCGTCTAGCGTCTTTGGCAGCGGCTCCAGCGACGCCCAGCCCGATAAGTTCGCTGTGCATCCGAGACATACATGGATGTAGAAGACGCGCGCACGGCCACCGTTCGAGTCCGCGCCACCTTCGTCACTTCGTCACTTCGGCTAATCTGGAGGAAGTTCGTCACGCCCTATAAATTTAGTACATTTGAGGATTGTTCGTCACTTAAGACTCCGGGCTGTGAATATTCGTCAGTTCAGTTGCTCGCTGCGAATCTGTGTCAGTTCAGCATCTCCGTCACACTGTGACACGGAGCCCGGCGCTGAAGTTTGAACAGCTTAGCATCTGTTCGGATATGCGAGTCGGACACTTATACTAAAATCTGCAACAATATTTACCCAGGAAACAACATGTTCAATCTGCAAGCCAACATCGAGGTGTGCTGTCCTGACAAAAGATCATGATATGACCAGGTCATGTGCAAGTGACGCCTCGCGTACAACCTGCAGGCTGTATGAGGACCGATGATTATTGGGTCCGAGGTCCGATCCCAAAATTCGGGGTCCACAAAGTTTTGTCGGGACTTTTGGTCTGCGGCCCGCCGAAAATTGTGTCGGGATCCTGGCTTAGACCTCAGCTGGTCTGAGTTTTGTCGGGACTTTGGATCAGACCTCAAAAAATGCTTGAAAATATCCAAAAAATCAGGAAAAATTTCTAGTCTATACAATTGTCCTCTGACAACTCCAATACATGAATATTAGCCTCACCATTGCAGTGCACCATGTTTAGGCTTGTTGGTTTTTACTGAGATACAAGTTGTAACTTTTTGCAAGTTGGAAACAATTTCTGGGGAATATTTTTTGCATTATACAAATTTACAGTGGCTATGGAAATGCGAGCTCCAAAGCGTGCTCAAACCATCAATGTGGCTGTTGAAATGTGTTGTGCTTCAAAGCGGCCAGTTACCTTTTTCGGCGTGTCGGGACTCAGGCTCACACCTTCCTCATGAAATTCTTCATTGTCGGGACCTCGCACCGCACCCTCTTGGCGCAGCGTCCGATTTGTCAGGATTTGGGCTCTCAGATCTGAGGACCAATGCAGACATTTTGTCGGGACTCGGGATCGGACCTCAGACCTAATAATCATCGGTCCTCTCGCAGTCGAGATGATTGTGCCGCGTCCCCTGCAGCCATATCTCTCAGCGCGACGGCTACCTTTCCATTCTCCCTGGCAGTAGTCTCTGCAGCTGCAGTGCGATCTCCCGGACTTGGTGTACTCCTTCGGGCAGACATTCTGCCTTCTGCGCGCGGTCCTCAAGATCTCGGCTTCACTCTCCCCCACGCGCGCCGTGCGCTCGTGTCCTCCTTCGCATTCGATGCCCGACAACTATGCATCGTGCATCCCACGGCCGCTCGCTGTGCACCCGTTCGCAGACGGTACCGTACCTCGCTTCCTTCTCCAGTCCACCCCGTCCTCCATGTCGACGCAGCGGCGGGTATCTCTCGTCATACAATCCTCGCCGCTCGCTTCCTCTTCTTCGTCCATCCGCCCGCTCGTCGCTGCGCCGCCAGTTTAGCCTGGGGCGTCGTTCTCCTGTGGGGAGGAATCGGGAATTATTACGCCGCTGTTAGAAGAGGATGCGCGGCCGCCGCAGCCTGCACGACCTCGTTCATCTCCACCGCCAAAGCGCGATCGTGACCCCTCCCTCCTCGCCAGTCTCTTGGCGATCTACCCCGAGCAACGGAGCCTTGCGACAGACTGTGCGCGTCGCCCGCAAAGACTTCCTTCCTGACAGGATACTCCACCGCACCTATACTCGACCGCACCTCGCCACCCTCCTGCTCCCGGGCCGTTCCTTGATGCTCGACGTCCATCCTAGAGACGTGCACCGCTCTTCGACGCCCTCCTCAGCCCACTCTTTTCGGCCTCTTGGTCTTGTTGCGCTCTCAGCAGACCATTCTACCGCCGTGCGGAGCTTCGTCCATGCTCTATGCGTTGTATTGGGAAAGCACCGGGCATGGATAGACCTTGCTTTGTGGATGGGGGAGTTGTTGGAGTTTTACGGTACGGCGGGGGGACCCGGTAGGGTAAGAGCAACACCAAGGAGGACGTTTGACCTATAGAGTACACAGATGGTCGTGGTACGAAGGCAAACGGATAAGAACATGAGGCAGACGCATGTACACTATGTAAGTGTCAAGACCCACATAGTGATCCGTGAGTGCACAGCTTGCACATGTGATACAATTCCTACAGGAGTCTGGTGGGGGCGGATGGAGGTACAGGGGAAGGACGAGCGCGCTGGGGCTGCGGATGGAGAGAAGGACAGGAGCAAAGTATAAGGAACGGAAAGGAGGGATGCGCGTTCGGATAAGATGACGAGGGAGCACGTGGCCTGGAGGAGGGGGAGAGAGGGGGAGGGAGGACGCACGGGTTCCGCGTCCAGAGAGAGGACCGATGACGTGGATGGCGAGCGGGAGGGAGGCAAAACGTACATATGCGGCGTCTCAATGCGCGTCGACTCCCTGCTTCACCGCGAGGGCGATACGATCTCTGTGCGTATTTCCATCTTCTCTTTGCCCTGAGCTCGAACGGGGTACCCTCGGTACCAATCCCTGATTCCTCATTATGAGTTGCTCGCTCCCCGTCTCGAGTCGATACCTGCCGCAGCTCGGACCTGCTCGCACTGTCCCATCTTCGAAGACGCGCACCCCACATTGCACCGCACCTTGTTCCCTTCTCCTCGCTTCTTTCCCACTCTACGTCGGCACCGCGCGAGCATCGTATCGTCTCCGCCCTTCCGGTGTCCTCTACGTTGTTTGAGCTTCATGCCACCGGCCATGGAGCCCATCTGCGGGCGAATGTGGTTGATCGTCGTGACAGAGGCGGGCGGGACAGGAGGACGGGGAGGAGGGAAGGAATAGCAAACAAAGAAAGGGACGGCACGGCGCTGAGCGGGCAGGGGAAAGGGCGGCGAAGGAGGATCCGGGGGATGGGAAAGGGGTGTGCGCGCCTGACAGGTGCTGTTGCCGAATCCTCCCCAAAACCATTCGAAAACGACAGGACTTTGCTTTCTCTGTGTATTTCTCACTTCCGTACCTCCCCCTCTCTTCGTTCTCCGTTTCTGCGCCTAGGGCATCAAACCGTGCGTAATACGCCCACGGGCGTAAAATTACGCCCGTTTTCGGCTTACGGGACGGCCTGACCCGTGCGTAACTTGGCATCTCGGAGGTCATAGACGGTACGGGTCCCGTGCGTATAGCCGTAGACGGGCGTAATTTACGGGTGGTTGAGTGATGCTGCAAGATCAGCAACCTTTGAGTGAATTATCGGGTAAAATACCTCATTTGCTATTATGAAATGCCTGAAACCACTTTTAGGGTTCATGAAGGCGTCGTGAAGGCGAGTTTTCGGCAGGTCAGTGCAGCATCGGATGGTTTCGGACACTTCCGGCATGCATACTGAGAGTTTTCGACATTGTGGAGAGCCGTGGGGGATGACAGCAGACGACAGCCGACTCCAGCGTCATCAAAGCAAGCGATTAGCGACTATCGGCAGCCGATTCGCAGCCGAAACTGGTTCGCCAAACTTTGCTTGAGCGATACCCGTAAATTACGCGTAAACGCACGGTTACGGGGCGCCGTATACGCCCGAACCCGTACCGTGACCCGTCCCGTCTGGAGGTCGCCCAAAACCTCAGACGGGACGGGGGCGTAACGGTAATTACGCCCCGTAAACCCGTAGGGTTACGGGGATGGTTTGATGCCCTATCTGCGCCCAGTCAATATCCGTTTCCTTTTTGGATACTTTGTCTTTGTTTACTTCCCGCGCCCTTCGCCTGCCTTTCCGCGAATCTTTGATTTTTTTTTCTGCCTTCGTATGCCTCATGACAGCCCTCGGATCTTCCGGATTTTTTTCGAGGCATACATGCGCTTCTGCTCCCGCGAGGTTTTGGAGAGAGGAGGCGGAGATGATGAGCTGGTTGTTGACCATCTGGACTACCAGTCCTAAGGCTCCAACCTTTTCCGTTTTTAAACGTTTTAAACAGTTAAAACTGTTTTTCTTTTCTTTTTTTTTATGGACTCAGATAAACGAAAAATAAAAGAAAATAAACGGTTTAAATGGTTAGTTTCTCGACTTGTCCCCAGAGGCATAAGGACCAATCATTTGGCTTCCCTTCATCACATTGTCACATCTCACTTGCACCATAATAACTTCATTTGCCTCTTTGAGCACTCCGAACCCACCAGCATGAGATCTCGCCTCGAGTTCAATCAACCTCGGTTGTTACCGAGATGCTGTGCAGCATTCTCGCGAACAGTTTACCTCTCCTCCGCACTCCTAACATATCAAGACACCCCAGATTTGCGGGCGGAGAGAGCAATGCATTGGTTCTATGAGTAATGGTGCCAAATTCCACCATAACTCCCATGGATTTCATCCGGATCGCAGGCTTCGCAAAACAACCGTTTTAAACGTTTAAAACGGTTTTTTAAACGTTTGTTTTCGTTTTCTTTTTTTTTTATGCCCGAGTGCAAACGAAAAACAAAAGGTTGGAGCCTTAACCAGTCCTGAGTCCGGTGCCAGATTATTTGTTTGCGTTCCTTTTTGCATCATTTTGGTCGTGCTGTGCGAATTCATGAATTCAGAACTACCTCGAATTCGAATGCTGAGCGCTGATGATGACTGCGATGGTCGTAATGCACGGGATCCATCGTGTGAAAGCCTGCTGTGATCCACAAAGCGCTTATTGTCTCTTGCCTCTCACGACCACGACCACGACCGCTGCGCACGCATATGCACACATCTGCATCTTCCTTCCTGTGGTGACTCTTCGTTCTCTGGCATCTTTGCCTGTGGCGGACATGGTACTCGAGTCTGGTCACAGCAAGCCTGATATTTTCTCTCTTTCCATTGAGCCTTCCCGCTGTCACTTTTATCTAGCCTGCCCGTTGTCGTATCAACACTTCCACTGGTCCGGTATGCTTCTGCTGTTCGTGGTAAGTGTGGCTGGGGTGTGGCTAGGGACGCGCACGCATACCGGCGTTTCAATCGTACCTCCACTGCTTCCTTGCTTGTTCGCCATCTTTCATCTGCGCACGCCCCGCCTCTGTCTCTCCCGTTCTCCCTCTGTTCCCCGTTTCTGCGTCGGGTCGATTTCTGTTTCTTTTTCAAGACTGTCTTTATTTACTTCCTCCCTTGTCTCCTGATGTTCTTTGTCTCTTTTCCTTCGTATGCTTCACCATGTGCCATCGGACCCTCCGGGTTATTTTCCTGACGGACCTGCGCTGCCGCAGCAAATTGATGATCTTTTTCGTTTCTTTTTGCATCGGTGGGTCCTGATCGGAGCCTCCGCGTCACGTTCGAGGCATGTTTCATTATTCAACTTGAACAGCTCCGAAGGCTGAATTTGGGGCTTGGATTTCATGCTCAGGAGGGTAAAATTTGATCGTGAATTCGAAGCGATTGATGTAAAGAACATTTCTCCCGTATGGAGGACGATCCTTTTGGCCTGAGCGTATGCACTCAGCCCGATTGGATGGAATGATGTCTACACACCTAATCTCTATCGACAGTCGGAACACAAACCATCGAATCGGCGGTCGGAATCCGGGTCCTCATCCATCATCGAAGCCTCATCCCCAGAATCTTCATCCCCAGAATCCTCATCTCCGGAGTCATCGTCGTCCGATTGCCAGGTTTCATGATTGTGTGCAAATGGATCGTATCCATCCATACACACTTGATAGAGAGGGTGATTGAGATGGCGTGCGGCGTCTTGGCTGTAGGGATCGAAACCTTTAGCCTGGTGAAATTGGCGAACTCCCGCATAGACGCTCTCGTCCCATGATGTGACTTTGATGGTGGTTGTCATCTCGAAGGACGGGAAGCCCAAAAGCTGTGCATCCTCTGCGCTGAGTCGAGTATCTCCTGATGGGTCGAGCGACCAGTAGGCGGGACAGTCGGGCCAGCGGAATGAGCCGGGCCCTACGTGAAAATGCAGTACCGGACACAGAAAAAGGTAGCCTTGGGGGATGGGTTGCGAAAGCTTGGATATTATGAGCTGAAATTCAACTCTTTTTACGATCGCTTGTTCCCAATTAGTTATGTTATCAACAACTTTAAAGGTAGGTCAAGAAATGGGAGTGGCGATAGTGGTTAAGGACGTTTTCCATAGGTACTAGATCTGAGTCAAAGTGTTAGAAACAGTTTGCGATGGTCTTGAAACCGTACCGCCATGGTATACGGTGCTGTATATGCCTGATGAAATTACCTTTCCATACAGTTGAACAACATTAGGATACCTGGATGCGATCCAAAATTATTCAGCATGTAGTGGTGAGTGAGTGGATGCTAGTACCGAAGCAAGGAGAGCGTTGAGATGTCTTTTCGCCACTGCTGTTGCCACAAATGAGATATGATTCGAGCAGATATGAATGAGGCACCTCTTCCGCGGTATCACCCTGATACAACACCACGGTCTTATCCGACGTACTACCTTCGATTTTAGCGGCATACGTGCGCCGAACACATGTTCGGTCGCGCCGCCGATGAACGAGGTCACTTCCCACATCTATTCGTATTTCGCGCAGCAAGTCGATGTCTCCAATGGGAATCATGCGAAAGTCTTTGATTTTCGGTAAGTGAATGATCAAGAACGAGGTGCAAACCATTCACCAGAAGGAACGCTGAGTGTCTGGTGGAAATTGTTGGTGATGACCACGCCGTCCGGCGAGGTGAGCTGGCCGGGTCTCCTGAAAGGGTCGCCAGGATATCTATTGTCCGAGAAATGAGCTTAAAGCCCAATTTTTGCGGTGATAGGATAGCATTTACCTGGCCGTGAAATCTTCGGAGATCGAATGAATGTAGCCGTCCATAAATGAAGGGAGAGCGGGTGGCGGAGGAGTAAGAGTCGGAAGTCGAAAGGTATGACCAGTCTGCCTTGCAGCCGTGATAAAATGCTGATGGATCATAGGGCCTTCTCCAAGACCGCCTCCACCGCCATGGACGCCTCCTTGCCCACCGGTCCCTCCCTGGCCGCCTTCGCAACGGATGGTCAACAATTGTGCGTTTTCCCAGTCAAATGGGATTCCTCTTACCATAGAGATAGTAGTTATTAACCGCACGAGAGAGCTCCCGAGAGCCGCTGCTCTGTCCGAACTCCGGTGGCGAATCAGATTGCGCCGGCCGAGAGGTGAATGGGTCCGACTGTGTTCGAGATCCATTTTGAGAATGCTTGAATAGATCCGTATCGTAGGGACTTGTCCAGGACATGGTGGAAGAAAGAGATGCTTAGCGTCCCCTTAGCGCCCAAAGCTGTTGTCCGTGTGATTATTCACAGATTTCTGCTGGCAGGAGACTCGCGTTCAGAAATAGAACAATATTAATATTCATACCGCGAACAAAGACGCGAGTAAAATGGGCGAATATTACGAGAGAAGAATTCGCCAGAAAAGTACACCGAGTGCCTAGGATGAAAGAGCTTTTTTGCTGATCGAGTCGAAGCGAAGCCGAGCATTGCCAGCAAAAGAATTTACATCTTTGTACTTTTTAGCGGAGCGAGAGAGTAAAAGAGCTAGAGCAGATACCGATGGAAACTGAGACGCTGAAGAGCAATGATAACCAGACTTGAAATTTTCCCCGATTCGCGTGAACTGCGACGTAAAAGAACTGAGGAGTCGAGGGTAGGAAAAGAGTGTAATTCCGTCGAGTGAATTCTAAATTGAGTGGATTCCCGTACGACTTAGGTGCGTGTGAGTGCAAGACACCGAAAAGGCTGGCAGTCAACGGTTCCGAGAGATTTTCGCCTTCGCTGCCCTACTTGTACACTTTTTGGCTCTGGCCGTGGCGCGCTGGGCCAGGTTGAATTTTCTGGCGTTGGGACATATTCGGTAACACTTGTCAGAGAATTTGAGTTGATACCGGGATTTGAAGAGATTAGCCGCTGAGAAAAGATATCGATTAATTAAGTAACGCGAAGAGTGAGCCACGGTTACGGACAACAACAAGAGTGCCAGCAGTAAACTTGTCAGAATCCGGATTCTCGGAGGGATCACAAGATCAGAGTCGTCGAAATCATCAGTAAGTGCCAGGGTAAAATGAGTATCGCGAGTGGATGGGGCAAAGAAACTGCTTTGTGCATCCATTTCCTAGGATAAGTAGTGCAGAGGTACGCTCTTGATCAGTAGACCGGAACGAAAGCCCGGAGAATGGCCGGAGGTGGAAGACGCTTGGGAAAAGAGATGTTCAAGGTTGCGAGGCGCCCGATAAAGGGGGTTTTTTGCGCCGAAATCATAATGATAATCAATTCAGTACAAGGCCTGAAGAGGACGGACTCAGATGCGAGAGTTTTCCCAAGTCGAAAGCGCTCGAGCTGGTGTGCATCAAGCGGGGACACATTCTGAAGGATTCAAAAAGGCGGCGTTTAAGCGAGTAAAGGTGCAAGGCGCAAGAACTAGAGGCGGAGAATAATGCGACCAAGGGCGAGGTCAAGTCCAGACTCGATGATTGCAGTGGCCGCCGTACCACGAACTAATTTCGCGGAAAGTAGAGGGTCGGAACAAGACCCGAAATCGAGGAAATGATGGTGAGTCCAGAGCTTCAAGAAATCCAGCCACATGAGCAAGCTTTTTGTACTGTCGCGGTTGAGAGGGAGGGACGGTGCACCGCCACATCTGATTCCATCACCTTCCTCTTTCAGTCAGCCATCGTCTGCTCGCTGCTCGCTGGACATCGTCTGGGTCTCACTCCAAAAACCCTGGGTATGCTAGCTTCAATATATTTCAATTATCAATAGTACCGAGACGTGTATGCCGAAAAAAATGTCGCAAAAACGCACGTCGCACAAATCGCACTAATCTCTGTTACAGAACCGGTATATAGATGACGAATAAGCAAAGCATCTATTAGGGATCCGCTGAAGGCGCGGAGTGCTCGCGAAGTGCATAATCACAATTACGCAGCTCCTGTTTTGGGGCGCCAAATCTTCCTCCATTCCAGGTACTGTACTTTTTCGTTCAAATCGACATGGGGTGTGACGCGTGACCCATTTTAGCAATTCGACATTTCGGTAGCCGCCAAATTTCTGCGTGACATCGGAAAATTTTCGACATTTGGACCGAAAATTTTCGCTTCTTTTGCACCAGTATGAGAGTTTTGAGCGATTTTAGGCTCTGCGTGACCGCCGGGAGGTTCGACAAAGGCCTGCGTGACGCGTGACTCCAACCAAAATTCGTAATCGACACAAGGGTGCGTGACGCGTGACTGTCGAATTGAATGAAAAAGTACAGTAGTTTTGGTATGGGCACGATGGGGCCATCGATGCGCATCTTTTGATCGACTTTTCAGTGCGATAGACCCAGAATTGAACATTTTTGAGAGGATTTTGTCTCCCAAAGACCGTCAGCCACTACACGCACATTTGTCCTTGTTATCCGCCTCGCCTTAGCCCTCTGCCATGTCACGTGCATTAGAGAATAATTGCGAGCGAAACAGGACTCGCTCCCGGTATCTGCCCTGCGAATACTTAGCAGATCAAGGAGCCCCTTGACGTTGTCCTTGTGCAAATAAGTATCCGGTTGCGGCTTTCTTTTAGAAGATTAAGGCTCCAACCTTTTCCTTGTACAAACGTTTTCAAACGGTTATAACCGTTTTCGTTTCCTTTTTTTTTTGTCAGTGAGGACAAACGGTTTTTAAACCGTTTGCACACGGTTTAAACGGTTTTGTGAGGTAGGTGGGACCGAAGACCTATGTGACAGAGATTATTTTGTTCTGGAAGTGTTCTGACACATAATCGGATAAAGACCAACTCGGAACCGAACAGCGGAACAGAATGAAAGGTGATAGAGGGCCGTAACCAGACACATCTTATCTTATCACTCCAGCTCAAGGCTCCACCTGTGTCGGTACATTCAGCTCATTTCTTGAAGATAGGCACCACTGTGTCAAGCTCAAAGCCCACAGGACCCATTCGGATTTGTTCAGGGTTCAAACACTGTCCACGGTTCCGGTAGTGAGGCTCCTAACATGGCCCATCGGG
This sequence comes from Mycena sanguinolenta, assembly GCA_014462675.1. NCBI lineage: Eukaryota > Fungi > Basidiomycota > Agaricomycetes > Agaricales > Mycenaceae > Mycena > Mycena sanguinolenta. Next base: position 1,599,425 of record JACAZH010000023.1, on the reverse strand, counting down.
CTATTATGTATAGGTTGAGTGAAAATCGTTTTAAAAACGTTTTCAAACGGTTTTAAACGGTTTATTTACCGTTTCCTTTTGTTTTGTTCATGAGCACAAAAGAAAAACAAAAGGTTGGAGCCTTATAGAAGATACAGGGAAGCAGAATCAAGAACTGCAGTTGTCGGCCGTGGAGCTCGATCATCTCAGGAGAAGCCGTAAAAGACTCGGAGGGCAACATCTTACAAACATCTTAGATATATTGATTGGATTCTCCTTGGATGCTCCCGGCGCAACCTTGCGTCAACAATAGTACCTGAGTCATCAATAGGTCCCGTCCGTTGTGTCTGGTTTCCCCCCAGCTGTGCCATCTTTATTCACCCTGGTTATCGTAGGACGATGATGCGGTGGCGGAAGGCGCTCTTGTTGATGAGGGTCAAGACTCCGCAGATCCCATTCCAATCGAACTGTGTTACCCCGGCGACTTCAAAATAACCCATTCCACTCACAGTTATTTGGATGAGCTCGCAAGTGCGCTGCTGAAAATATCATATTCAAAGGCACTAGTGAAATAAGCGTGGAGTCGAACATGATTGATCACCACAGAAGAAGGAGTCATGGAAATCCCAAGTAATCTGGCATGTGCACTGAAAAACTTAGGCCATTTACGAACGGAATGCTCGTTCCGGAGGAACGAGAGAATTGTTGAAATTCAAAGGCCATCTTGTCGTCGCACGGGAGACACAAAATCAAACAAGCTGACTCCCGGGGCGTGTAAAAAGTGAGTAGGATTACAACAACACGTCATCGTTCCCGCAAGGTACTCATTCACAGAAAGGACGCGGACGCTGCAATGCGAATTTTCACTTTCTTGTCGCCAAACATTGTCGTAGTACTGCAGGATCATTGACTATAGTCAATGAACATCACAGAAATTCACTGTCGATATCATTACCAATGCTGTAACTTTCAGTCGCCCGGGCAAGCCGCCAAGGCTGCAGCTGTGACTGGGATGCCAAACGAAGGGCACGGTACTGAGGAGCATAAGTATCAAATCTAAGAATAATTGTGAGCTTGAAGACGCTCCAGGAGCAGCAGCCAAGGAAAAGAGCATGGTCACGGCGAACGTGAAGGTGGAGATGAATTTCATTTTGTTGTGTGAGGAGGATCGACCTCTGCAACGTAAAGTGTTTGCTGCTCAGTGGGCTGGGTCCCGTTCTGCGCTTTATTTTATAGGGTTGCAATTTCGGAGCCGAAGCGTACAAGAGTGGGTGTTGCGCCATTCAACCGTTGCTGATGTTAAGCTGATAATGAATGGTTCCATTTAAACGGAGCGGATCTCGGACATCGACGGACCTACGAAAAGAACTTTCGATGTCTCAATTATTTTCCGTAAATAGGTAGGTAGGTTACTAGGTAGCAACACACAGTACGGTCCCGCTCCACGTATTACTCCCTGAAATCGCAGGGCGGGGCCAAAATTAATGCAATGTCATGGATGCTTGATTAGCTGGAACGTGTATACGCAGTCGGAAATCATCTCCCGCTCCAGATCCTCCCATCGGTTCCATTCCATTTATTCCCACTTTGTGTGCACAATCTCGAGAAATTTGTCAGGTATTTGGTATCGAATTTTTTATCTATATATTTCCAATCTGAGATTGTATCGCGCAGAAATAACTCACTCTCCATGACCAGCGGAGTGCGCTAGAGATGTGGGCAGGATCCAACGCGGGCCGATGGAAAATGCCATTCACCGAGCCCTCCACCAACATCTTTTGAGGTCCAACAGTGCAAAGAACCAGCGTTGCACTGGCCCGCGGGATAATTTGAAGCCATGAAAGCGTATCTCTCGAGTGGCCGACTACCTGCGGGTGGGAGTACCTAGCGGCCTTAAGTCCGGAAGAGCGGTAATTACGGAACGTACGTAGTTCAAAACTTTAACACCAATTGCATTTGCTGTGACCGGAGTCGCATTGATGTCGACGCTGCAGCCAAAGTTAGTCTCTCTTAAACACAGTTGCGATGGACAGGGGCTACACCGCCACATCGACGTGCAGTGATCGCATCACCTTTTGATCCTCCACCACTTCCACCACCGTTGCCGTTGTTGAACGACTGCGGCGAGCCATGCTCTTCTGGATCCGGACCCAATTGGATGCCACTCGGCGTGTTCACGTCAGCATCCAAACCGAGAAAAAAATCAAAAAAGCCCACGTCGGTTACTTATTCAGCTTGGAGTCGCGATTCGGTGTCTGGCTTGTCAATGCGCCAAGAGCGATAAAGATTCCTTGAGGAAGGAGAGACAAAGACGAAGTGGCGGGAAGGGGACCCGGAGGCGCGCTACAATGACCAGGGATATAGGGGCAGTCGACTTGGCCCTTGAGCGATTTGGGTGCGTATTTTCACGCTTTCCCTCGTCTGTACCCCGACATTTTCTCTTCCCGCTGAGACTTCCTGCTGTCGGTGTCGTCTAGCTGCGAGCTGCCACTTCAGCACTTCCACTGGTCCTTCTGCGGTCCGTCAAGATCGTGGTCGATGTGGTTGGGGACGTGGCTAGGGACGCGCACGTATATCGGCGTCTCGATCGTACCTTCACCGCGTCCTCGTTTGTTCGTCATCTTTCATCTCGAGCACCACTTTGCCTGGGATCGGGCCCTCGTCATTGTCAACTCTGCTGCGCATGGCCAGTGACGGAGCCTCTACGAATCCAGATTCCACCACGCGCCACTACCGTGCATCTTATAGAAGCTGCACGACCGCTCCTCTCCTGCCTCCTCCTCCCGGGCCATTCCTCAATGCTCGAGTCCGTCTCCGAAGACGCACGCCGCACCTCGTCGTCTCCCTTCTCCCTCTGCTGTCCGCGCTTACCGTTGATCCCCGTCCGAAACTTTGTACTCGAAGAGTGTGGCGTGATACTTCTCGCGGTCAAAATAAGTGTTGGCATATTCATAAAACCAGTAATTTGGATTTTTGGGGAGGATGAAGGCACATTTTAACGTAAAACAAAATGTGGCCAGGATGGTAAAAACCCCCGCAACACACCTGTCTCCCACACTCGGATCAGAATGCTGTGATCCGTTTTCATGAGCACATCAAATTTAACCAGGAAAATGACGCATGTTTATCTGGTGCTGCGGTGGTCCGATTCAGAACCAAGGGAGGCCAAAATGTAGAGATCAGTCATCAATTGCATGCACCATGTTGAATTTAAATGAAACAATCCTCTACATTTCACAGAAGCAATCGAAGGATTTTCATATTTGGCTGAAAATGATGGTCCATCACCCATTTATGATGGCATCAATTCTGTCACATCAGTTCTTGGACGTTACTGCGAGGGGCATCCGGCTTTTAAAAAAAAAGATATATGGTCGATTTTCTTTTTTCCGACCCCGACTGCGAACTAACTAACTACGTAATTGTTCCCACGCAGCATAAAAGGCAATTATTCACGTGATTTTGCTCTCGCTCTGCGCCAAGATGTATTGATTTACTCAGTCCCTTGAGCCAGGATGGAGAATATGGGCACCATTAATTCGCAGTGCACCCTAGACACATTTCTCCGACCAACAAAACATGTTTTAGCTATTCTAAGTTACTTCCGACGAGGATTTCCAGTTGAATAGTGGCGCACACTGCTGCATTCAAGGCAACATAGTCACACTGTCCTAAATAATGTACTGTATCTTTTCCTTCAATTCGACATGGGGTGTGACGCGTGACCCATTTTAGCAATCCGACAATTCGGTAGCCGCCAAACTTTTGCGTGACATCTTAACAAATTTCGACATTCGTGACAAAAATTTCGAAAATTTCACCTGTTTTGCATCTTTGGAGGGCTTTTAATGCCTGCGTGACGGTTCGGAAGTTCGACAGAGGCCTGAGTGACGCGTGACCTTGACCAAAGTTTGTGATCGACACAGGGGTGCGTGACGCGTGACTACCGAATTGAAGGGAAAGATACAGTATAGAATTTTCTTCCTACATTTCACCTTTGTTTCTCACTCTCCAGCGCGTACACTTACCCAGTTGCCGTCGAGCTCACTGATATGCGACTGATTGACAGCTTCCATATATGGATGCCTACCATCGAATGAAGGTGTAAGGCTCCAGAATACTAATAATCGCACTTTTAAGTGCTATAATTTCAGGTCTGACCTCCCTAGCATGAAAACCTCAGCCAAAATTGAAGGTTAAATTATTTTTTTTCCAGCCTCGCAGCCGGACTAACTAACCAGCCCTTAGTCGCCGGTTTAAATGCCGGATGCCCCTTGCGTTACTGACCTTCCGATATGCTTTTACAGGTCAACGAACGATCTCCTCGTCAGTAAATGGCATAACAAGTCCTCTTTCAAGGTGATATGCCAACACTTATTTCGACCGCGAGTTGCTGCGCACCGCCAACTCGTCGCGATACGCCCCGCTCCCCAGGATGTTCTGCGCCCAATGCTCCATACTTTGTGTCGCGAACGCAGACTATGCAAGGATCGCATCGGGAGCGCAAATCTAGACCTCTCCTCTCTCCGCCTTCTCGGAGGGGCGGACCTCGGGCAGCAGTATTGATGTGACGATACGCATTTGTCGCATGGAGGCGGAGGTCGACGTCCCGAGAAACGACTGCACGCACAGGTGGGGACGGAGGCAAGCACGAAGGAGGCGGGGGGGAGAGCAAAGAGTGGGAGAGAGGGATGGGTGCTCAGATGAAACCGAGGGAGATCGAGCGATGGTCAGTGGTCGAGCGTGGGGGATGGAGAGGGGGAGCGTGTGTCCTTCCCGCTTAACCCGAACTCGAGTCCTGTATGCAGCATGATGGAGGCGGCCTCATGGACAGGGATAAGACGCGTGTCGACCTTTCCCTTCGTGATGGGATGTTCGTGAGTATATAGGCGTATTTCCTTTTATTTGCCTTTTTTGCGTGCGTGTTAACTCGCTCTTTCCTTTCGTCTAGCCCTCTCCACTCTGCCTCCGGCGACGCTCGCCAGTGGTGCTACTGTTTTGCGCGGCAGGAAAAATCGCCGTGCTGGAGTCCTCCCCGAGCTCGAGGGTCGCCTCGGCACCGTCCAGAATATCGTTACCACACCCTCCTTCGCTGCATGCTGGAAGTCGCTCCCGTCTGAAGCTTTGCAATCCACTGCAGCGCAGCTCGAGGCTTGCTACGATCTCCTGCGCAGCGCTGCCAGCGCAGACAGAACAGAAGAAAAAGTGTACTGTACAAGCGCATGGACATGCGGTCCGCAGCTTCGTGATACGCTCGATCTCGGCATTGGCTACACGTCGTCTCGGCCAACGCATGTCGGCGGCCGTGCAGCCATCTGCGGGAAGGACCGAAGATTGCTGCGGCATGGATGCGGGCGGGGGGGGACGAGGATGACGAGGGAGGGGCAAGAATGACGAGGGTGGGGAGAGGAGTGACGGGGGAGGAAAGGGAGGGGCCGAGGAGGAGGGACGGATGAGGCGAGGGAGAACATCTGAGGGATTATGAGGCGAACGCGCGCGATAGGAGAGTCTTGGTAGCAGAAGGAAGGTCGCTGGCCCCGCGACCTGCCCTCGTTCCATACTTCGACTCGCTCACTTACACCGCCGTTTCCAATGCACTTTCTGTGTGCATTCCTTGCACCTTCATCGGTTTCCGTTACTTTTCTGGATGCTTTGTCTTTATTTACTTCCTCCCTTGTCTCCCTGGTGTTCTTCGTCTCTTTGTTCCTTTGCATGCTTCACTACGTGCCACCGGATCTGCCGGGTTATGTTCATGACATAAATATGCTGCCCCAGCGAATTTATTATCTTTTTCGTTTCTTTTTGCATCGGTGGATTCTGATCGGGAGTCTCTGCGTCATGTTCGAGGCATGTTTCATTATTCGACTTGAATAGCTCTGAGGGCTACATTCGGGCCTTGATTTCATTTGGAGGGTAAAACTTGATCATGAATCAAAGCAATTGATGTACGAACATTTCTCCCGTTTGGAAAACGATCCTTTTAGCCTGAGTGCATCTACTCAGCCCGAATGGATGAAATGAGACTACATACTGAGTTTCTCCTGAAAGTCGGAACACAGACCCTCGAGTTCGGGGTCGGAATGCGGGTCCTCATTCATCATCGAGGCTTCATCCTTAGAATCTTCATCCCCAGAATATTCCTCCCCAGAATCTTCTTCCCCAGAATCCTCATTCCCAGAATCTTCTTCCCCCAGAATCTTCTTCTCCAGAATGCTCATCCCCAGAGTCATCCTCGTCCGATTGCCAGCCTTCATGATTGTGTGCAAGTGGATCGTATCCATCCATACACACTTGATAGAGAGGGTGATCGAGATAGCGGGCGGCGTCCTGAGTGAAGGGGTCGAAACCCTTGGCTCGCTGAAATTGCCGAACTCCGGCATAGACGCTCTCGTCCCAGGATATGACTCTGATCGTGGTTTTCATCTCCAGAGAGGGAAATCCCAGGAGGTATGCATCCTCTTTGCTGAGGCGAGTCGTTCCTTGTGGATCGAGCGACCAATAGGCGGGGCAGTCCGGCCAGCGGAATGAGTTCAGACCGACGCGAAAATGCTTCGTTGGACACAGAAAAAGATAGCCTTCGGGGATGGGTTGCAAAAGCTCGGATATGACGAGTTCAAATGTAACTTCTCTCACAATCGCTAGTCCCGATATGAGTGATGTCATCAGCGATTGCAGCGTTCACATACCGTATTCTTCGTAGTGAGATGGCTCTCGGAGTTGGCTGATAATGTAGTTGCTCTGGCTTAGCCATGGATGGATCTCTGTCTCAGCGCTGATGTATGGATTTCCACACAAGTCGAGCCGAGTGTTACAGCTTGGATACGTTTATTAGAGATTGCGTGAATTGAGAAGCAAATGAAGTACCGTCCCCATCCATTGTTCGCTGTATGCACAACAGCCCCATCCCCCTTCTGCCAGTAGGTACGATAGGAAGAATTGTGAGCGGGCAAGACTGCCATCCAAACCGGAGCCCCCGTGTGAGAGGTAGAAGTGAAGCGTATGAGTGCCTCCAATATCACCGTTGTTGGAGAAGAAATCGTAATATTTCGGGGTTTTCCAACGCAGTCATGAAATCTGTCATACTGGCCAAGGGTGAGGGAAGAAATGACTGTTTCCGCTCGGTTTGGTGCATTGAAGGAATGGATTCCCATGCCTCTCTGCATTCCTCTAACCGAATGAAGAGAGAAGGTGTCGATTGAAGTCTGGCGACCGGCGAAGTCCACGCAGACTCTTCCAGTTGATAAACGCATCCACAATACATAAGTCATTCTCATTTTCTGCAATAATCCATCAGAAGAGGGGATGCGAAACTTTCGCAGTCTGCGTATTACCCTGGATCGATCTACAGACCAATAATGATGCTCCGCTTCCTGGAACTGTGTTAAAGAAGGTCGTCCAAAGTCCGCAAACTCACAGCACACTCATCAGCCTGCGAAGAGCTTGATATGACGTCGATGTCAAGTTGGGGAAGCACATAAAATATAGGCCCAAACATCCAGCGTTAAAAAATGGGAGTGGCGATAGTGGTCAAGGAAGTTTTCAATAGGTACTAGATCTGAATCAAAATGTTAAAAACGGTTTGCGATGGTCTTGAAGCCATACCACCATGGTACACTGTGCCGTATATGCCCGATGAAATTGTCTTTCCATACAGTTGAACAACATTGGGATGCCTGGATGCGATCCAAAATTATTCAGCATGCAGCGGTGAGTGAGCGGATGTTAGTACCGAAGCAGAGAGAGTGTTGATATGTCTTTTCGCCATTGCTGTTGCCACAAATGAGATACGATTCGAGCAGATATGAATGAGGCACCTCTTCTGCAGTATCACCCTGATATAGCACCACGGTCTTATCCGACGTAGTACCTTCGATTTTAGCGGCGTACGTACGCCGAATACATGTTCGAACACATGTTCGGTCACGCCGCCAATGAACAAGGTTATTTCCCACATCTATTCGTATTTCGCGCAGTAAGTCGATATCTCCAAAGGGAATCATGCGAAAGTCTGCGATTTTCGTGTCAGTAGAGCATCAACGAGGTGCAAACCATTCACCAGAAGGAACGCTAGGAATCTGGTTGAAATTGTTTGTGATGAACACGCCATCCGGCGGAGTGAGCTGGCTGGGTCTCGTGAAAGGGTTACCAGGATAGCTATCGTCCGAGGAATGAGCGTAAAGCCCAATTTTTGCGGTGATAGGATAACATTTACCTGGCCGTAAAATCTTCGGAGACTGAATGAGTGTAATCGTCCATAGATGAAGGGAAACCGGGTGACGGGGGAACAAGATTTGGGAGTCGAAAGGTATGAACAGCTTGCCTTGCAGCCATGATGAAATGTTGATGGATCATAGGGCCTTCCCCAAGACCACCTCCACCGCCATGGATACCTCCTCGTCCACCGCTCCCTCCCCTGGCCGCCTTTGTAACGGATGTTTAACAATTCCCAGTCGAATAAAACCCATCGTACCGTAGAGATAATAGGTATTCACCGCACGAGAGTGCTCCCGAGAGCCGCTGCTCTGTCCTGACTCCGAGTCCGTTGGCGAGGCAGATGACGCCAGTGGGGATGTGGATGGGTCCCATCGTGCTTGATATCCACTTTGAGAATGTGTGAATGAACTGGCATGGTGCGGATCTGTCCAGGACATGGTGGAAGAGAGAGAGAGATGCTTAGCGCCCAAGCTGACCGACGGTGATCATTGGCGCTGCCGCCAGCAGGTGACTCGTGTCAAACTCGTGTTCACTGTTCAGAAATAGATCGGAAACAAGGCCGAATATTACCAGTGTGTAAGGCAGAAATTGAATCGATCAAGGGTTGAGCCGAGCAAATTTTTTTTCCATGTCAGTTCCCGCGAAGGAAACTAAGTAAGGGGCCAAGATGCAAGAGCTTTCTCTCAGTGATCGAATTGAAGCGAGGCCGAGCATTATAGGAAGACGGATTCATATTCTGATATGTTTGGCAAAGCGAAGGCTAAAAGCAGATACTCCCAAGTATAAGCCGTCAAGCAGGAGCTGAGACTGCCGAGACGGGAACAACGAGAGGTTGCACCGCCACAGCTGATCCTATCACCTTCCTCTTCAGGCCAGCCATCGTCTGCCCGCTTTGCCCTGCTCGAATCCATGCTTTCTTGATGCTCCTCCCCTTCAAGCTCAAAAAATTGCGACGGATACTGGCCCAAATCTATCTGAAAGCCGCTGGCGCGTCTTCGTCCAGAAAATGCTGCACAGTGGCACTATCGCGCAAGGACTCGCGACGCGATTTGGTGTCCATGTCGACGACGGTTGAGGTGCTTCTGTTACCGATCGCTAGGCCACAGGCGTCTGTGAGTCCCCATTCGCCTTATGCCACCCGATATTCACGATATTTTTTGTGCGGATGGAATAGACTAGGCTGGCAGCCAGCCCAGACAACACCGGATTAGTGTGTGGTGCTCATGCGCGTTTCTCATGGTCCAGTGCGTCTCTGTCCTCCGTTTTCCCAGTTGTAGCTCATTCCTCTCGGCTTCGGCTTTCTCAGATTGACCGACGCGTCTCGCTAGAAGATGACATATCTGTCAGTGTCTGCACCCGGAACATCCGCTGGCTTCGACGCTGCTGCCCGTTTTCCGCGTCTACCGCACCCCATCGTCCAGCCTCGTCGTTGGAATACCCGCGCGAACTATCGCGCTTTATCACTCCCTCAGGCACAGCGGCGGCGCACTCTTGCCTCGTTTGCGTATGTCGGCATTTGCCACGTGGCGCATTCTGCGGACGACGGCGAGCGGTGGCAGGCGTATGGTTAATTCCATCGCTTCACTCGAATCCCGAGCCACATCCTCTTTCTCGGCGCTGCCCTCACGCTCTCCTTCCGGCACCCTGCACGCCCTGCTCGTCCAGCTCGCCCCCGTCTCTCCATATCATCTATTGCCCCCAGCGTCCTCGCATTCGGTGCCGCCGCATTGTCGCGGCTGTGCCCATGTTGCCCGCGCGCTACGCTCCATGCGTCGGATTGGGAAAGCACCGGGCACGGATAGACCTTAATTTATATTCGCCTTCTCTGCATGCATACGTCTGGAAGGCTAGAGGCGGATAGACGCGCAGAGAAGGAAGGACAAACGCGCAGGGGCTGTAGATGGAGAGAAGGATAGCAGGAAAGTATAAGGAGCGGAGGAGAGGGACGTGCGCTCGGATTAGATTACCAGGGAGCACACGGCGTGGAAGGTGGGGAGGGAGGGAGGACGCACGGGTTCCGCGTCTAGGGGAGAGGACCGATGACTTGGATGCAGATCGGGAGGGAGAGGCAAAGCGTACAGATACGGCGTCTCAATGCGCGCCTACTCCCTGCTTCACCGCGAGCGGGATATGATCTCCGTACATATTTCCATCCTCTCTTTGCCCTTGTAATGACTTGTTCTTTCCGTCTAGCGTCTCTCGCCACGGCTCCAGTGACGCCGAGCTCGACAAGATCGCCGTGCATCTGAGACATACATGGATTTAGAAGGCGCGCGCGATATTTTCTGAATCTATCCTGAGCTCGAGCGGGGTACCCTCGGTACCAATCCCTAATTCCTCACTACGAGTCGCTCCCCGTCTCGAGTCGATAAGTACCCGCCGCAGCTCGTGTCTTCATCTCACGGTATTCCATCTTCGACTGCGCGCGGCCCACGTTGCAACACCTTGTTCCCTTCCTCCTGCTTCTTGCCCATTCCATGTCGGCGCAGCGCAAGCATCGTATTGTCTCCGCCCCTCCACTCTGCTCCGTGGTCTCCGGGCTGCATGCCACCGGCCGTGGAGCCCATCTGTGGGCGAATGCACATGATCGCTGTGACAGAGGCGGGCGGGACAGTAGGAAGCGGAGGAGGAAGTAATAGCAAATGAAGAAAGGGACCACACGGGGCCGAGCGGGGATAGATAGGCAGGGAAGGGGTGGCGAAGGACGACCCGGGTGCACACGGTGGATGGGAAAGGGGTGCACACGCCTGACGAGTACCTATGTCAAATCTCCTCCAAAACCGTTCGAAAACGACAGGACTTTGCTTTCTATGTGTCCTCCTCGCTTCCGTACCTCCCATTCTCCCTCCATCCTGCGTTCCCGCGTTAAGTCAATTTCTGTTTCCTCTTTGGACACTTTGTCTTTGTTTACCTCCCGCGCCCGTCCTTTCCGGAAGTCTTTGATTTTCTTTCTGCATTACGCTTGTCTCACCGCTCGACTTGAACGTTCCTTAGGTGGTTAGATGAGCCTGAATTTCATGCTCAAGAGGGTAGAACTTGATGAACTCAAGGCGATGCACATGTGTAACTAAATGCCGCCGTTTGGAAGAAGCCTGAATGCATCCACTCACCCCGACTCGGAATGAACGGAATCAAGCCTAGTCATGGAGTCTGTCCCGACAGGCGAAACACAAACCCTTGAATCGAAGGCCGTAATCCTCGATATCTTTGTCCCATGAACGCCCGTCCCAAGACTCCTCGTCCCACGTATCCTCGGTCGCGACCTCCTCGACATCCAATACTGTTTGCCAAGGATCAGGCGAGGTAATAGCTTGAGACTGACTGTGCGCGAATGGTTCCTCCATGTCCGTATCCAATCGATACAGAGGGTGATTGAGATAGCGCGCGGCATCCTGGGTATAAGGGGTCGAAACCTTTGGCCTGTTGAAATTGCCGGACCCCAGCATAGACGCTCTCATCCCAGGTTGTTGCTCCGATTTTGGTTATCATCCGAAAAGAAGGAAATCCTAGAAGACTTGCATCCTCTGCGCAGAGTCGAGGTGTTCCCCGATGGGTGGAGCGACCAGTAGGCAGGGCAGTCCGGCCAACGGAATAAGCTCGGGCCGACCTGAAAATGCTCCACTGGACACAGAAAAGGTAGCCTTGGGGGATGGGTTGCAAGGAATCGGACAGTGTGAGCTGAAATGTTACTTTGTTCACAACTGCTGTTCCCAACGTTAGTGTTCATCAGCGACGACAAGAACCAAAGAGCACCATATTTCTTATAGTTGAATGAGTTTCCGAGCCGGTTGATAATGTGATTTGCCTGGCTCAGCCATGGCAGAGCATGATAACACCATGTGTCGATTGACGCGACGATGGTCGAATTTGCAGGAGTGTTGTACCTTGAACATATTCAGGGACTGCGCTGACTGAAAGGCAGATAAAATAAGTACCGGATCCATTGATTTTTCGTAATTTCATTCGTCAAGCTACCCGTCACGTCGACCCAACCGATGAACCTATGGCAAAAGTCTATAAAGGCGGGCAAGGATGCGATCCCAACTGGAGCCTCCGCCTGAGAGCTACGACTGGAATGAATGAGTGCCTGAAGTGCGACTGCTATCGGCGGAGAAATCAAGATATCTCGGTTTTGTCCGAAGCAGAAATAACTGAAGTTATCGTACTCGCAAAGAGTGATGGAAGAAATGAAGGTCGCCTCTTGATTCGGTGCATTGAAAGGATTTATTATCTTGAGCCTTGGCAGATCCTTCGGTTCAGCCCAGGAGATATTGAGTACGTGCCCATGAGGGATGAGGTCCAAACAGACTCTTCCGGTGGATAAACGTATCCACTTTCCCCAGCTCAAATATACTCCCTGCAACAATTGGTCAAGGGAGGGAATGTTACGAATACTTATGTAATAAGGAGTCGTTCTTTTTATAAATCGTAAGCGAGTCGATCACCTAGTCAAAAGACTTGTCTCCGTTTTTTAACAACACTCAATAGTGGCTGTGTTGAGCGCAAATCTAACGGATTTTGGAAATGGAGACTAGATTTTTTGTGATGAGAATAGTGGCTGTGCCACCTCGACGTAGGTTCGAACCACGCAGCTGTTTCTTTTTTTCTTCTCCTCGCTTCATTGTTTTGCTGCTTTGGGCAAGATATAGGAAGGTAGAATAGAAAAAACTGTCCGGCTGCATTTTCTGTACGTGAATGCATGCATCATAGAAGAAATTGCATGGTGAGTGATGGCAGCACCGATTTAGGCCAGAGAGAAATATATTAAAGCCCGATGAAGGGCAGCGTACTGATGCCCAGCTGATTGAGTGTTGCGGGAACGTGAGGATGAGAAATAGTTCGGAAAAAGAAATCTTACTGCGTGAGTTTTTCAGTTGCTCTCATCCATGACCATAATTTGTGTCAATACAATTGAGCAGCAGAACAACACTTTTTGACATTTGCAGTTGCCTGTTTCTGGTCCCGGAACTTGGAAGTCAAAAGCAAGTTTGAAAAGATATAAGTATGAGTGACTGCCGTGCAAATGCAGCGGCCTTACCCACCAAGTCAATCATAGCAAAAGGCCAATCACTTGTTCGGGATATAAAGAGTAAACATAATCCTGCGCTGTCTGGAACTACGTTAGAGAAGGTCATCGAAACTCAACATATTTACAATACACTCTTCAGCCTTCATAGAACTCAGTATTGCGTAGATGTCACTGGAGAAGCACATACAATGTAGGCCGAAATATCCAGTGTTAAAAAATGGGAGTGGCGATAGTGATCGAGGAAATTTTCCACTGGTATGAGATCTACTCAAAACGTCAAAAATTGTTTGCGTCGACTACAAGGCCATACCGCCATGGTACACTGCTGCATATATGCCTGACGAGTTGTCTTCCCATATAGTTGGACAATGTTGGGATGCCTGGGTGCAAACGAAATTCATTCAGGACGAAGCACTGAAAATAGTTGTTCGTACCGAAGCAGAGAAAGTGTCGAGACCTCTTTTCGCCATTCCTGTTACACGAATGAGATACGATTCGAGCAGATATGAATGGAGCACCTCTTCCGCGGTATCACCCTGATACAGCACCACGGTCTTATCCGACGTACTACCTTCGATTTTAGCGGCGTACACGCGCCGAACACATGTTCGTTCACGCTGCCGAACGACGACGTTGCGTATGACATCCATTCGCAATTCGCATTCAAGGTCGATGTCTCCAATGGGAATCATGCGGAAGTCTTTGATTTTCGGTAAGTGGCCAATCAATAATCACTGCGTTGACGGGCCGGCTAGAATGCTGCCCGGCTAGGTCGCTAGCCAAGGCATAACCTTTTTGGCAGCGTAGCCGGGGCTAGCCGCCTAGCCATGCTGTGTCGAGACGGCTCGGCATGGCTCCATGAGCAATGTGGAGGCAGGCCGGCGGCTAGCCGTCTAGACTCTGGCTGTGGAGGCACGGCACGCCGTCTAAACTCCGCACAGTCTACGTTGTCGTCGCGGAGGTAAGAGGGCCTCGACAGGGGGCGTTTCTAGGCGACCTCCATTAGCCGAGTCTAGGCGCAGCTGGAGGCCTCCACAGGTCTCGGCGCGCGTAGCCATCGGCTAGCAGCGCCTACATTTTAGCGGTTTTAGCCGGCCCGTCAACGCAGTGAATGAGGTGCAAACTATTCACCAGAAGGAACGCTAGGGGTCTGATGGAAATTGTTGGTGATGAACACGCCGTCCGCTGCAGTGAGCTGGCTCGGTCTCGTGAAAGGGTCGCCAGGATATCTATCGTCCGATGAATGAGCTCAAAAACCAATTTTGCGATGATAGGATAGTATTTACCTAGCCGTGAAATCTTCAGAGATCGAATGAGGGCAATCGTCCATAGATGAAGGAAAAGCGGGTGGCGGGGGAACAAGGTTCGGCAGTGGAAAAGTATGACCAGTCTGCCTTGCGGCCATGATAAAATGTTGATGGATCGTAGGGCCTTCCCCAAGACCACCTCCACCGCCTTTTACACCGCCTCGTCCACCGCTCCCGCCTTTGCCGCCTTCGTAACGGATGGTCAACAGTCCCTCGTACCATAGAGATAATAGTTATTAACTGCACCAGAGCGCTCCAGAGAGCCACTGCTCTGACCAGACTCCAGTGGCGAGTCAGATGGCACCGATCGGGATGTGGATGGGTCCCATTGTGTTTGATATCCACTTTGAGAATGCGCGGATGAACCATGGTACGGACTTGTCCATGACATGGCGGCAGAGAGAGAGATGAGGGATGACAAGAAGAACGGGAGTGGGACTCGCCCACTCCCATCATCAGTGCACGACTCCCATTCTTTCACCATCAAACGATGGGAGTCGCGCACTTTGCGCGCACTAATAATGGGACTCAGGACATCTATACAATCACAACAATCATCAGATGTGTGACTCTCGCTTCGCACATCGCATCAAACCCGCCGTCAGGCGGGGTTGATCCCAAATCGGTCACATCTCCTATCTGCTTCATCCCACCATGTTTGAGCCCGCCGCCGATGCGTCTCAGAAAGAAATCAAATAGTATAGGCTGTTTGTTCATATAATTTCTTTTCTTGTCAGCACTTTGGTCTCATCAATCAACGGCTATTTCTCATGGTTCAACTTGCATCGCTTGATGCCTCAGGCCACTGCTTTGCTGTGTTTTTTCAGTGCGCGTGAACCATTCAATTATCACGCACTTAGTATATAAGAGGTTTGCCTCACGCATAGGACATTATGCCTACCGCAATATTTCGTGAACCCTGACGCATATCTGCGCGATTCTTGGTTGGTTCCTCCTGTCTTCAATCTGCATGATCCTCTAAAATGTGAGGCTTCACGCTTGTTTATGGTTGAGGGCAGCCTCGACACTTGCAGGGAAAAACTGAATGTGATCAACGAGTCACATCTTCAAGAGGTGAATCCTTCTCTTTGTGCATCGTTGAAAATCATTGTCTCCAGCAGAGCCAGGAATGTTCTCAGTTGTGTGTTAAGACATGCTTTTGTCTTGGAGTGCGTTTAGATGGGCCCCCAGTCATTTCCAGGCGTATACGGCGTTTCGATATATCAGACCTCCGCTGATTAGCGGTGAGCGCCGATATATTAAAACCGCTAAGCCACCGAGGCTGCTGATACATCAATTTACATCATTTCCCGCACGCAACGCGTACCGCCCGATCATCGCGCCCACTGGGTCCCCGCCTGTCCGCTGCAATTGATGGCGCAAACTTCGCATCAACCGTTCCTCCCAAATGGGCCGATTTGTTTGCATATGTTACATTCACACCAGCTCCCATCAACCTTCGTTCCTCCTCCCCGCCACCCGCTCCCCGTTGCTCTTGGCCCTCGGTTGGCTGGCTCGCTTCACTGGGTCATCAGTAAAGGTCCTAATCACTTCTACGTCCTCCCTACAGGCTCTCAAATCGCCTCAATGCTGCAGTAAGGACGCCACATCAGCACATATCTGTGCATCAGGAAAACCGTAGCCGAGGCATAGTTTGCCATAGTTTGCATAGCAACCGTAGTGTCCATAGTATTTCATAGCTCTTCCATAGTGCCGCATAGTCTGCGCTCTGCACTATGGAGAGCTATGCATGTCTCGCATATCTGGCACTTGTGTGATGGAGTGCGTATATTGTTCTCGACGTCGCAAACTGCCACCGCTCCCACACAGGTCGTTCACGATGCAAATAATTGGAACATAATATTAATTGGATTGATATGTACAAGGTCGTAGCATGGTACAGAAAGACGTGAAAACCACCGGGAAGTACCAGAAGATATTGCATGAGCTCGACGAAGGTCTGGCTGTGGAGAATGAGGGGCCCAGTTCGACAGCGACGCGAAGCAATGACGGATGATGCGGTGGGAGGCGGTTGCGCGTAGGAGTCGGACCTTCGGAGTCGAGTCGACGTCGAAGAAACTTAAAGTCAACTTAAGCGGCTTTGATCCCCGTCTCGAGGCTTCAAATGCCGCAAACGTGCAACACTGCCACATGGTTGCTCTTTCCTCCCACCATCGTCTCGACTCTTCTCTTATTGTACTCCCTACACTACGGATGCTCTTATCACGGCCCAGTGCGTCAAGTTTGTCCAACTTGCTATCCAGCCTCTACTAACTTTATGGACAGAATACAGGCTCAGTCTTAGTACCATGCACCACCTCGCGAACTTAGCCACCGTGTTTGCTGCCCACATACATCCCAGCCACCTGCAGGTACGTGGCTACCTTAATTTCGCTAGCCCAACAGCTACCTTTCCCTGCAGTTTGGACTTCCCTGTGGCGTGCAGTGTGCAGATGACGGGAAGTGCTAGTGTCGAAATATGTCAAGTGCGTAGTTGTCGTGTCATTCGTACCATCCGCTCACAATGTGCGTTAGCACGCGCACCGGCAATTTCTGATGCCTGCCTTCCCATCCGAACAAGCCTGGGCACTTCCACAGCACACATCTCCGCCCTGTTACCTCCCATTGACCTCACATCGAGACAAGGGGGAAAGGCCCAACGCATCGGTACGTGGACAGCCGGCCACATCTCAATTTCCGTCGTTGATGCATCGTATGGAGCTTCGCCAAGTCGCGAGATCCACTTTTTGGGTGAACGCGATGAGAGTTTGCAGTGGTTTGGGACCTGACCCACGTCGCAGAGGTCGTACATAGCAGCCTAAGTAGCTCATTCATACCGACTTGTGTCTAGTATACGGTTGCAATATAATTCCTTTCTCTGCATATTATTGGATTGGTGACCATTGCAAGCAAGCGCGCGAGCAAGCAGGGAGAAAGTAAGCGAGCCGGGCCAGCTGGATAGCGTTCCATAGCGTTCCATAGTACTCGACAGCACTTTCATAGGGGGGATGTAGCTATAGCAACTATGATGCTATGGAGTGCTATCCAGCACTATCGGGGGCTATCCAGTATGACGTGGTTTTCCTGATGTGAGCAGTATTTTCCGAAAAAAAAATGCTGCTGGCTGGCAGGCCCTCTGAAATTCGATCCTCACACTCTTTCACGTCCTCTCCACAGCATCCCCACTCAGAATTCTCCAAAACCCGCTCCTAGGCTTGCCATCGGCCTCGACATTCTCGCGCTTCCTCCTCGCTTCCCGGTGGCCCTAGGCCTGCTATGGCTCTCAAAATCCATCATCACCACCCCTTGTAGGCCTCCCGAATTGTTGGCGCCGCAAACTTTGCTCCCATCTGGCTGCTTCTAGTGCAGCACCGCTGCACCGCAGCCGGAAACGCTGGTTTCGGGTTCCGTACGCAGCCCACTGTGAGGAACTTGCCGAGCGGGCTCTTGCTATACGAGATCGTGCCTGCGGTGTGGCCGCCTCCGCCGTCGCACACTACCTCGTTTCACCACCGCACATTGCGTGCGTATTCACCACAAACTCGACGGCCGCCGTCGCAGCCAATGCGCTTGTGCTCATGGTCTGCATCTGAACATACAGCGCGATCTGCTGCCCCGCTCTTGCCGTGCTGTCGATCCGGCTCGCACCTGCTGCTTGCGCGGCCGCCGTTCCCTCCGCTCGACCACCGTCGACTCATCTCACGCACCCACTGCTGCCGTGTGCCCACCGCGCACCCCCACTGCCCGCATATGGGCCCTTCCGCCGCACCTGCGTTTGCTGCGCTATTGATCCGCTGCTCGATCGAACGCCACCACCCTCGCTTCGTCTGCGCAGCATCATCGTCACACTCGCACCCGCTGCTATTATCTCTGATGTCTCTGTACTGCCTCCCCTTGCCCTGTAGCTACCTCTCCGCTCTGAACATCTTTCGTACATAGTGCTTGTATTGAAGCGCTCGAAATTATTCACCTGTTTTGATACCTCAGTAAACATCCTTTTTAAAATTGAGCATTATATCATTATTGTTTGGCTTTCTTTCAACTCCCAAGTTGTTTTAAAGAGAGAATAGCATCCAGACCATTGAGATGAGCGAAATATTCCACGAAAACGCTGTCGGGCCACTGGGCCGAAGGCTCAGACAGAAGTCCGACGTGGGCGCTTAGTGGGTGCTTGAACAAAAAAACTGCGTCTACAGTGGAGAATAATGTATACACCTGAGCTCTAAAACTATATTTGATGTCCAGAATACTATCCCATTTATCCAATATGCTCAGTTGGGGAAATTTGGGCTCACAGAAGTTGCACGAAAGTGCCAGTTCGATAGCCTAAAACGCAGTACAGTATAAACTCAGCTTTGCTAAAAAGCTATATTGCGGTTTCGGAATGATATCCTGACGTTCGTTCCTGATGAAAAGCGCACTGGGTGAGTTGGCTATGGTAGTCTAGTTTATGGGAAGCCTCAAACTGTGGATATAACAGCGTATTGAGGGATATCAAGCAGATTTTTCGTGTTATGGCGCCCGTAAGCGCCCATTAAGCGCTCGTCAACATGATTTCAGTGCTTCCGGCATACAGTTTGATCAATTCCCGGGTATTTCGGTACATACACATTCGGCTGGATTGCTGGAAAAGATCTATCCACTTCAAATTGTTGAAAAATGCCTGCAGGTTTCACGCAAGCAAGAATTTCGTGTTAAGGCGCGTTTTCGGACGTCATTCCGAGACATTTGGTGTCGTGACCCGACGTGACCGGCGTGACTCTTCTTGTCCTTCACCACGACGACCTTCCGTAGAACGCGTCCTCTATGCCTTCCTTTCGTCCTATTTGCTGCAGGACTTATTTTAAGGCTTCTACCCATCCCGTCTCCGCTTTCTTGGAACTTCTTACCGGTCATACACCTCAATATGACAACATACGCTGACCTCGACGTTTTGTGGCTCGCAAACTCCTCGTGTCTCCCCGAATTTGCTGGAAGTCAATAATCCTTCTTGAATAACTCGTAAGACTCGCTCCCTGTCTTGTTTTGCTCTGTATAGAACTCCAAAACCGCAAATATCTGCATTTTTGGCGAAATCATGATATTCGACGAGCTTCAAGCATTATTGTGCACAGGGAAAGTTTTGTATGGTCAGTGGTGCGTCCACAGCCAAGATATATGTTCCGGAAATGTTTGCTGAAGGCTATGGCTACGAATTCGCAGTATACGAGCACTTTTTCTGCGCTACGTCACACCCGCCCTCCGTAACGCCCCGGGTGGTGTGCACATTCTCAGCAGCCCGTAGAAAATGAGGACGGATCCGATGTGCAGCATTGGTCGCATCACGCCCGATCTGCATCGCCGGTCGCGTTCCAGTGGCCATTCAGAGCCAGTCATCTGATACTGTCTGCTGCTGAAGAACAGCGCCACCATGGATGCGCAGGCGTCGGCCGCAGGACCTGGGCTTATGCGGTTGGTCTTGCGGACGATCTGCATCGCCAGCTTTGTCGTGGTGGGACCCGCAGTGCCGGTTGCTTCTCGCCAGTGCGAGACGGACGCGATGGCGTCTGCCGTTTGTATTTCACATCCAACGGATTCGCGAGGCCATCCGTACACTGTGCGGTGACCGGAGACCGTCGGCTCGTGTAGCAAATCTTCCGGGCGACGGCTGCGATTTCCGACTATCCGGGCGCCAGTGCGGGAGCCCGTTCACGACCAGTGGCTTCGTTTACAGCAGCGCTGTGGGCAGGGGAGCTCAATCAATGGGTCTCCGGCCTGTCGAATTGGGCTGCCCATCCGGGTGCGTGCGGCTGCGTGGGGCACAGGCCAGTCCACGTGCACCGTGCGGTCCCCACGCCGTTATAGCGTGCCTTCATGGGCCATCCTCGCTGCGCCTGGCCAGGCGCTAGCTGCTCTCGACGCGCGGGTCCAAATATAGGCGCAATTTACGTGAAAGCTCGATTTATGCTGCAGTACAATATCTATTTTATTCCATCGCCTCGTAATCTGTACCGTATACATGCTCTCTATACATCATAATTTTTTCGTGATTTTTGAGGAACATTTTGCCATCGTCGTGGTCGACGACGTCGACGACGATTTGATCGCGTGTGATGACAACGTCAAGACGGTTTGATGGACGTCGTCCAAATGTGGATGTTCCTGATCGTCATGCAGCACAGCGACCTACGTATGAATCAATATTCACATGTGGGCAGACAGTACCGTGCCCTGATATATCAGAATCATCTCTAGGCTAGCGGATTTTATATATCGTGGCTTTCCGCTAATTAGAGGCTGTTGATATATCGGACTGCCACTATAAGGTGTCATTTCAGCGAGTTATGGCACTTTAATCCTGGTCCTCGCCTTTCTGAATTGTCGGGCAATAGAGGGATTTTGTCTCAGCAGCAAAAAAGCCGCGCATTCTTTCACCTCGGAACGCAGTGTTATATAAGCACCGAATTTGAAATTCTAGTGGTTTCTTTTTGAATTGAAGCTCAGAATCTCGTCTGCCAAGCGGGTCAATTCTTCAAATCACATTTCCAATGGACAGCGTGCCGCAAACCAGGATCGGGGGGTCAGAGCGTACCAACACGCCTCCGAGTGGCTGGTTATTCAAGATGCGTCTGATTTCAACGCCAATATTGTAAGGCGTTCCACAGGAGTTGTTCCTCCGAGATTTGCCATTCATTTAAGCACGATGTGTTCAGATCTCTTGCGCACCGGGCAAACAGCAATTGCTCCGAGTGAAAATTCAGCCTCTCGTCATGCGGTTAACAGAGATCTCAGAGGATCAAGTTGGTACACCACTGATCTCATCGATTTAAATTCACAGTCCGCACACAAGGACAAAATTGGAGAAAGGTGTCTCAGCTTTGAATTTGAACATTTCCGCCATTTTCTGCAATTTCTGTTCCAGCAATTGTTGAAGCAGATTTGAACACAGAAATTAGGGCTTTAATTGCGAAGCTTGAACACCTTGGCCGAATCGGCATGGTGATTTGCGCGGTTCAACCCTTCGTTTCGGAACCGCAAACAAGGTAGTCCCTAGGTTCGGTGCATTTCTGTGGTTATGCATGGTCGAAGGCATCTGCTAATCTCGTTGAATGATTTTTCATACCAGTCCTGAAACTTACCCAGCGTGAAGTCGTAAAGTCAAAATTGAACTTCCTTATACAATTGTTATTTATGTCGAAGATACGAGATCAAACTCCCATCGACGACCTCACTTGCTGGGTGAAATTACTTGTGCAGATTTCGAAGTTTGGGTGCTCATTCTGAGCATGCAAATGAAGGTGTTTGTCCATAATGATCTGGTGCTATGATCAAACATCTCCCAGAACAACGCCAACCTCACGTTACAATGAACTTAGCCTTGCTTCATTTACACACTATTTCCACTCCGGAACAGCCAAAGCATCATTCTCATTTCTTTTACCTTCATATGACTTGGTGAAATGCCAATTTTGACTCAACATACTTACAACTCATGTTATTTCAGACATTTGCCCCGCCGTGCCGTACCACACCTGTTGTAGTATGTAGTACTGCCAATGTCAAACGGTGTGATGACAGCGGATCACTTGTGATTTGCGTGGACATGATGGCGGGTGGCAGGAGGGGACGCGAGTCCCATCATCAGCTCGAGTCCCATCCTTCAGCAGCAAAGAATGGGACTAGGCTAGCTGATGATGGGAGTGACCCAGTCCCACTCCCATTCTTCTTGTATATACTCGGAAAGAGATGCTTAGCGCCCAAGCTGACCGACGATGACCATGACACTGACAGAACACCGCCAACAGGTGATTGGTGTCAAACTCGTGTTCAGAAATAGATCAGTATAAAAAGAAAAGATAAGATAAGAAGTCCTGAATGTTCCGAATATGCAGGGGAAAAATTCAATAGAAAAAGAGTTGAGATCCAAGGAGCAGGACTCGGGAAGCACAAGCCGGACATACGAATCGGATGGGTGGTAGATTTCTAGATTTGCTGTCCGAACGACGAGGGTTTACGACAAGTTGAGGTAGTTGCGGAATGGGGGACGGCCTCTAGGTTTGCGAGGGCGAGGGATCGAGGAACACAGAAACGAGCCAGAATTCAAGAAGCCTTTATGAGTCGAGAACCGCAATCTTGTAATATTCGGTGATAATTGTTAGAGAAGGGCCCGGAGCGTTGATTCAGGAGTCTGAACTTTGAAGAGGTATCAGGAACACAAGGAAGATCCACCGGAAACTGATATTTATAGAGATTAATCGACGAGCAGACGCGAGAGCAAGCTACAGAAAGCCGAGTAAAGCAGCGACGAGAATCGGAATTCAGAATTTCAGAGGAATCAACAGCTCTAAGTTTCCAACAAAAACGGAGAGTTACAGAACATGGGGCCTTGCTCCCTCGACAACTATCATGAAATCCAGAGTTCAGTCAATAAAGTTTCCAGAATCCAGAGACAGGAAGCAAAAGGCGAGGAGAGATTGCACCGCCACTCTGATCCCATCACCTTCCTCTTCCAGCCTTCGTCGACATCGGGTCGCTTTGCTCGAACTCGCAGCTGTTTCTGAGCAGATTTTGCGTCCTCGGCGCTCAACCAATCCAAATTCATAATCTTTCCGGAAGGCACTGGCGCGTCCATGCAAGAAAAATGCCGCCCCAGCACGCACACGACTCGGGCGGGATTCGCTCGCGATTTGATGTCTATCTCGTGAATGGCTTGGCCCAGGGACTCTGATGGGTTGGGACGGCATCTTTAGATGAAAACGAGGGAGATCGAGGATGTATGCTGATGGAGAGTGGAGAATGGAGAAGGGGGGCGTGTGTCATTCCCGCTCAACTCGAACCCGAGTGCTGTCTGCAGCACGATGGAGGCGACCGTGCGGACGAGGAAGAGACGCGTGCGCACGTCGACTTCTCCCTTCGCCAACGGCATGCATGATGGGATCTCCGTGTGTATGTTGGCGTATTTCCTTTTTATTTGTCTTCTTTCTTTGCGTACGTGTTAACCCGCTCTTTCCTTTCGTCTAGCCCTCCCCGCTCCCCAGTGACGCTTATCGATGTTACTTTTCTGCGCGGCGCGGGGTTCTTTGTGCTGGAGTCTACCCCGAAGCCTCAGCGCCGTCAAGAATACCGTTACCGCACTTTCCTTCGCTGCATACTGGCTGTCGTTCCCCGCGTCGGACTTCGCAATCCACTGCAGCGCAGCTCGGGTCTTGCCACGATCTTCTGCGCAGGCCACCCCACCGCAGACAGAACAGAAGAGAAAGTGTACTGTGCAAGCGCATGGGAGTGTCGTCTCCCGCAGCTTCGTCTACTCAATGTCGGCGCGGCGAGCATCGCACCTCCACTCGTCTGCGCTGCATGTTGGCGTCTTGGAAAACACGGAAGGTTTCCGTGGCGTGGATGCGGGCCGGCGGGATGAGCAAGGCGAGGGAGGGGAGAAGA
Source organism: Mycena sanguinolenta (assembly GCA_014462675.1). NCBI lineage: Eukaryota > Fungi > Basidiomycota > Agaricomycetes > Agaricales > Mycenaceae > Mycena > Mycena sanguinolenta. The sequence continues at coordinate 1,575,479 of JACAZH010000023.1, read as the reverse complement.
ATAGCGAAGGGGAAGGGAACGACCTGGGACGAAGAAGGGGGATGGATGGGCTGGAGAAGATCTGAGGATGACGAAGGGGCGCAGGATTGAAGAGAAAGCGGTGGGAAATGACTCGTGCTGCCTTCGTTTCGTTGTCGACTTGTCAATCTCACGCCGCCGTTTCCAATGCACACGCCTGATGGGTACCTATACCAAAATCTCACCCAAAGCGTTCGCGGACGACAGGATGTTACTTCACTTGCGCACGCCCCGCCTCCGTCTCTCCTGTTCTCCCTCCGTTCTCCGTCTCTGCGTCGGGTCGATTTCTGTTTCTTTTTTTACTTCCTCCCTTGTCTCCGGATGTTCTTCGTCGCTTTGTGCTTCACATGCTTCACTATGTGCCATCGGACCCTCTGGATTATGTTCATGATGAACATGCGCTGCCGCAGCGAATTGATGATCTTTTTCGTTTCTTTTTGCGTGGTGGGTCCTGATCGGAGCCTCCACGTTATGTTCGAGTCTTATGCATACGCACTTGTCTCACCGCTCGACTGTGAGCAGTTCTGAGGGTTGCATTTTGAGCTTGGATTTCATGTTCAGTACGGTAAAATTCGATCGTGAATTCAAAGCAATTGATGTAACGAACATTTCTCCCGTTTTGAAGACGATCCTTTCGGCCAGAGGGCATCCACTCTGGCTGAGTGGATGGAATGAAGCCTACATACTGAGTTTCTCCTGAAAGTCTAACCACAAACCCTCGAGTTCGGGGTCGGAATCCGAGTCCTCATCCATGATCCAGGCTTCATCCCGATAATCATCGTCGTCTGTTTGCCAAGCTTCGCGATTGTATGGAGGTGGCTCATAGTCATCCATACAAACTTGATAGAGCGGATGCTTGAGATAGCGGGCGGCATCCTGAGTGAAGGGGTCGAAACCCTTGGCTCGCTGAAATTGCCTAACTCCAGCGTAGACACTCTCGTCCCAGGATATGACTCTGATCGTGGTTTTCATCTCTAGAGAGGGGAATCCCAGGCGGCATGCATCTTCTGTGCTGAGGCGAGTGGTTCCCCATCGATCGAGCGACCAGTAGGCAGGACAGTCCGGCCAGCGGAATAAGTTTGGACCGACCCGAAAATCCTTTCCTGGGCACAAAAAAGGTAGCCTTTGGGGATGGGTTGCGAAAGCTTGGATATCACGAGTTCAAATACAACTTCCTCCACAATCGCTTGTTCCCGATATGAGTGATGTCATCAGCGATTGCAATGTTGACATACCGTATTCTTCGTAGTGAGATGGCTCTCGTAGTCCGAGTTGGCCAATAATGTAGTTGCTCTGACTCAGCCATGGAGTGCTCCACCTTAGTGTTTGAACTCCGACGCATGGATTTACGGGGAAGTCGAACCGAGTATTGTACCTTGGATACGTTTATTAGATACTGCGCGAATTGAGAGGTAAATTAAATACCGGTGCCATCCATTCTTCGCTCGACGCACAAGTTCTCCCCCACCCTTCCTCCAGTAGGGAATATTCCAAAAATTGTGAGCAGGCAAGACTGCCATCCAAACCGGAGCCCCCGTGTGAGAGGTAGAAGTGAAGTGTATGAGTGCCTCCAATGTCACCGTTGTTGAAGAGGAAATCGTTATATTTTGGTGTTTTCCAACATAGTGATGACAGAATATGTCATACTGATAAAGGGTGAGGGAAGAAATGACTGTTTCCGCTCGGTTTGGTGCATTGAAGGAATATATTCCCTCAGGCCTCCGTATTCCTTTAATGGGAATTAAGATAGTGAGTCCAGAGTGAAGTCTGGTGACCGGCGAAGTCTACGCAGACTCTTCCAGTTGATAATCGCATCCACAATACATAATCCATGTTGAGTATCTGGGACAATCCATCAGAAGAGGGGATGTGAAGCTATCGCGGTCTGCGTATTACCGTGCCTGGATATACAGGCCAAAAATGAACCTTTGCGTTCTGGAACCGTGTTAGAGAAGGCCATTCAAAGTCCGCAAGCTCACAGCACACTCATCAGCCTGCTAAGAGCTTGATATGACGTCAATGTCAAGCTGGGGAAGCACATACACGAAAGGCCAAGACGTCTAAGGTCAAGAAATGCGAATGCCGATAATAGTTGAGGAATTGTTCGAAGGGTATCAGATCTACAAAAGTCAAATTCATCAAGAATTTCAGCGTTCCGTTGATTAAAGACATTACCGCCATGGTAGATCGTAGCATATATGCCGGCAGAACTGGCGATACCAAAAAGTTGGACGACATTGGGATGCCTGCGCCACAGCGAAGTTTAGTCAGGGTGTATCAATAGGTGTATCAATGAGAGCATGCTTACCGAAGCGGTGATAGTGTCGAGACCTCTTCTCTCCATTGCTAGGGTTAAAACTGAGCCGCCATTCGAACAAAATGAATGGGAATCGGCGCACCTGTTCCGCATTGTTGCCTTGATAAATAGCCACGGTCATGTCCGATGTTTTACCGTCGATTTTGGCAGCGTAGACGCGCTGGATACATGCTCGGTCATGCCGCCGATGAACGAGGTTATTTCCCGTATCGATTTGTATTTCGCGCAGAAAGTCAATGTCTCTAATGGGAATCATGCGAAAGTCTACGATTTTCGTGTAAGTGGAGCATCGACGAGGTGCAAACCATTCACCAGAAGGAACACTAGGGGTCTGGTTGAAACTGTTGGTGATGAACACGCCGTCCGGCGGAGCTGGCTGGGTCCCGTGAAAGGGTCGCCAGGATATCTATCGTCCGATAAATGAGCCCCAAAACCAAATTTCCGATGATAGGATGGTATCTACCTGGCCGTGAAATCTTCGGAAATTGAATGAGGGTAGTCGTCCATCGATGAAGAGAAAGCGGGTGACGGGGGAACAAGATTCGGGAGTCGAAAGGTATGACCAGCCCGCCCTGCAGCCATGATGCAATGTTGATGGATCGTAGGGCCTTCCCCAAGACCACCTCCACCGCCATGGACGCCTCCTCGTCCACCGCTCCCTCCCTGGCCGCCTTCGTAACGGATGGTCAATAATTCCCGGTCAAATGAAATCCGTCATACCATAGAGATAATAGTTATTAACCGCACGGGACAGCTCACGAGAGCCGCTGCTCTGTCCTGACTCCGAGTCCGTTGGCGAGTCAGATGACGCCGATCGGGATGTGGATGGGTCCCATTGTGTTTAATATCCACTTTGAGAATACGCGGATAAACTGGCATGGTACGAGGTTGTCCAGGACATGGTGGAAGTGAGAGAGGGTGGATGAGATCAACACTGCCAGAACACGCGCCAAGCGGCCAGCAGTGCCTCGTGTCAAACTCGTGCCATTCAGAAATAGATCGGGAAAAAGGCCGAATATTACGAGTATGCGGGGGAGAAATTAAATCGACTAAGAGTTGAGCCGAGGAAGAGTTTTTTTCAAGTTAGCGCGAGCGAAGAAAACTAGGTATGGGGCTAAGATCCAAGAGCTTCTCTCAGTGATCGAATTGAAGTGAGGCCGGGCATCACAGGAAGACGAGTTCACATCCCGATGTATTTGGCGAAGCGAAGGCCAAAAGCAGATACTCCCAACTACAAGCCGTCAAGCAGGAGCTGAGAGTCTTCAAAATGCGAGATTGCACCGCCACTCTGATCCCATCACCTTCCTCTTCCAGCCTTCGTCGACGTCGGGTCCCTTTGCTCGAACTCGCTGTTTCTGAGCGGACTTTGCCTCCTTGAAACTAAACCAATCCAAATGCATACCAGTTTCAATCTTTCCGGAAGGCACTGGGGCGTCTATGTTCAAAGAATGCCGCCCCAGCATGCACACGACTCGTGCAGGATTTGCCCGTGATTTGGTGTCTATCTCGTGAACGGCGGGGCCCGGGGACTCTGAGGGGTTGGGACGGCATCTTTATACACACGCATGCTTGGGGCTGGCCCTTTCACGACCTAATCCAGATTGAGCCGAGGACTACAGTCTCGTCGTTTTTTGGCGTGAAGCTCGATGAGCCTCGATCCCAGAAGTCGAGAGGACACGACGGCTGTTAGGCTGCTATGGTGTCGGGATGAAGATATCTTATCATCTTGCCGTCTGTGAGTCCCCATTCACCTTATGCTACTTACTTATCTTCTGACATCGACGTCGGACGATATTTAGGGTGTCGGTGGCAGCCCATTCAGCCTAGCCCGGTGTGCTTCCTATCGTCCAGTGAGTCACCTTCGAGCGTTTCCCTAGCCGTACCTCACTCCTCTCGAAGCTTCGTCTCGGCCAGATTGCAGCGCCGAGCCGCGTGTGCCGCTACAACACGAGCGTCTCGCCGCCACGCCGGACACCCGCCAGCGTCAGCTGCCGCCATGGTCTGCATCCAGGCCTTTACTCGAACTCTATCCGAGCGAAATTGGAGCAGGCCCTCTTCCCATTTGCACCGTCATCTCCATCTGCCACTGGCGCTTCCTGCGGGTGACCAGCGGGACGAGCAGCGCGAACATATTGGCGATACCTCCTTCTCGTGGTTCCGACCATTGTCACTTCGCTTCCAGCGGCGTCCGCGTCTGCCCGTGCTTGTCCCCGTCCACTTTGGCATCCTTCCTGCTTCTACCTTCGCTCTTTGCGAGCCCCGTGCTTCTTCTCCATACCCTCATCATCCGCTTTCGGTCGCGGCTATGGCGTACACAGTACCCTCGACGCGAGTCTTTGGCCCTCGGCTTGGGGATCTATCCGTGGTGTTGCTCGAGTACATACGGCTCAAATGGGCGATCTGCACACGTCTCCGCATCGTATCGCCCACCTCGTAACTCTCCACGGCACACTGGCACCTTTCCGAGCACCGTCCTCCAGATCCCCGGCCCACTTTCCCAGCGGGCGCCTTCTGCTGGCGTGCCGGTGCTGAAGTCTCGCAGCGTCGTATCCTAGGGGCCGCTTGGCTGCAGCACGTACTTCGCTCCGCTGCCACGTCATGACGTCGACCCTGGAACGCACGCTTCTCGCCCGGAGCGACCCTCAGCTCGTCCATTCACCTCGTCGCTGTGTCGGCCAACCCCACCTCCGTCTCTCTCGGATCTTCGTGCGGAAAGATCGGCGCGACGTATGTATCTCCTCAGCTCGTCCGTCGATGCGCTGCCAGTCCAGATAGCATCTCTATATGAGAGCGCTTCCCGTTCTGGGTATCGGGAACGCGCAGCCGGCGATAACCTCCACGACGTCTTCCGCCTTCACCGCTGCGGAGCGAGACCTGGCCTGTTATTTTCTCTGCGATCCGCCCCAGGCGAGGAACGGAGCCACATGGTACGGACAGTCGCTCCCCGCCCCGAGCTTCGCACTCCACCGCAGCGTAGCTCGAGTCTTGCCCCATCCTCTTGCGCAGCGCACCCTACCGCAGATAGAATGGAAGAAAAGTGTACTGTACAAGCACATGGCAGTGTCGTCTCCGCAGCTTCGTCCACTCAAAGTCGGCGCGGCGAGCAGCGCACTTCCACTCGTCTGCGCTGCGTGTTGGCGTCTTGGAAAACACGGAAAATTGTCGCGGCGTAGATGCGGGTCTGCGGGATGTGGAGGGGGGAAGGATGATGAAGGCGAGAGGGACGGGCCGAGGAGCAAGGACGAATGAGGCGGAAGAGAACATGTGAGGGACCGCGAGGGGAACGCACGCGACAAGAGAGCCTCGGTAGCAGAAGGAGAATAGGTAGCCCGCGCCTGCCTTTGTTCCGTACTTCGTTGTCGACTTGTCAATCTCACATCGCTGTTTCCAATTCACTTTCTATATGCATACCTTGCCCTTCATCTGTTTCCGTCACCTTTCTGGAGACTGTCTTTATTTACTTCCTCCCTCGTCTCCCGATTTTCTTCGTCTTTTTGTTCCATTGCATGCCATCGGACCTTCTGAGTTATGTTCATGACATGCCCTGCCCCAGCGACTTTATAGTCTTTTTCGTTTCTTTTTTGCACTGGTGGATCCTGAACGAAGCCTTCGCGTCATGTTCGGGGCATGTATCACACACTTGTCTCACCACGCGACTTGAACAACTTCGGGGGTTGCATTTTGGGCTTGGATTTCATGCCCAGGAGGGTAAAATTTGATCGCGAATTCAAAGCGATTGAGTTACGAACATTTCGCCAGTTTGGGGGACGGCCCTTTCGGCCCAAGTGCATGGAATGAAGCCTACACATTGAGTTTCTCCCGAAAGTCGAAACACAAACCCTCAAGTTCAGGGTCGGAATCCGAGTCCTCATCCATCGTCAAGGCTTCATCCCCAGAATCTTCATCCCCAGAATCTTCTTCCGCAGAATCTTCTTCCACAGAATCCTCATCCCCAGAATCTTCTCTAGAATCCTCATCCCCAGAGTCATCCTCGTCCGATTGCCAGGCTCCATCATTGTGTGCAAGTGGATCGTATCCATCCATACACACTTGATAGAGTGGATGCTTGAGATAGCGTGCGGCATCCTGAGTGAAAGGATCGAAACCCTTGGCTCGCTGAAATTGCCGAACTCCAGTGTAGACGCTCTCATCCCAGTATTTGACTTTGATCATGGTTGTCATCTCGAAAGAGGGGAATCCCAGGAGGCGTGCATCCTCTGTGCTGAGGCGAGTGGTTCCCCATCGATCGAGCGACCAGTAGGCAGGGCAGTCGGGCCAGCGGAATAAGTTCGGACCGATGTGAAAATCGTCTTTCGGGCATAAAAAAGGTAACCTTCGGGAATGGGTTGTGAAAGCTTGGAAATGATGAGTTCAAATATAACTTTCTCCACAATCGCTTGTTCCGATATGAGTGGTGTCATCAGCGATTGTAACGTTCACATACCGTATTCTTCGTAGTGAGATGGCTCTCGGAGTTGGCTAATAATGTAGTTGCTCTGGCTTACCCATGGATGGATATCTGTCGCAGCCTCGATGTATGGATTTCCACGCAAGTCCCGCCGAGTGTTGCACCTTGATACTTCTATTAGAGACTGCGAATTGAGAGGCAAATGAAAAACCGTCTCCATCCATCCTTCGCTTTAGCACCCGCAAATCCCCAACCCTTCTCCAACCAGCTGGTCAGAAGCCAAACATGGTGAGCAGGCAAGACTGCCATCCAAGCCGGAGCCCCCGTGTGAGAGGTAGAAGTGAAGTGTATGAGTGCCTCCAATGTCACCGTTGTCGGAGAGGAAATCGTGATATTTCGGTGTTTTCCAACCCAGTCAAGAAATCTTTCATACTGGTCAAGGGTGAGGGAAGAAATGACTGTTTCCGCTCGGTTTGGTGCATTGAAGGAATGTATTCCCTCGGGTCTCCAGATTCCTTCAATCAAGTCAAGACGGCCGATCTTGAGTGAAGTCTGGTGACCGGCGAAGTCCACGCAGACTCTTCCGGTTGACAAACGCATCCACAATACATAAGTCGTCCTGAGCACCTGCGATAATCCATCAGAAGAGGAGATACGAAACTATGGCAGTCTGCGTATTACCGTGCCTGAATATACAGACCAATAATGACGCTCCGCTTTCTGGAACCGTGTTAGAGAAGGCCATTCAAAGTCCGCAAGCTCACAGCACACTCATCAGCCTGCGAAGAGCTTAATATGACGTCAATGTCAAGCTGGGGAAGCACATACACAAAAGGCCCAGACGTCTAAGGTCAAGAAATGGGAGTGACGATAGTGGTCAAGGATGTTTTCCACAGGTACTAGATCTGAATCAAAATGTTAGAAAGGGTTTGCGATGGTCTTGAAACCATACCGCCATGGTATACGGTGCCGTATATGCCTGAGGAAATTATCTTTCCATACAGTTGAACAACATTAGGATGCCTGGATGCGATCCAAAATTATTCAGCATGCAGCCGCGAGTGGATGTTAGTACCGAAGCAAGGAGAGCGTTGAGATGTCTTTTCGCCATTGCTGTTGCCGCAAATGAGATACGATTCGAGAAGATCTGGATGAGGCACCTTTTCCGCGGTATCACCCTGATACAGCACCACGGTCTTATCCGACGTACTACCCTCGATTTTAGCTGCGTACGTACGCCGAACACATGTTCGGTCACGCCGCCAATGAACAAGGTTACTTCCCACATCTATTCGTATTTCGCGCAGCAAATCGATGTCTCCAATGGGAATCATGCGGAAGTCTACGATTTTCGTGTCAGTAGCTGAGCATCAACGAGGTACAAACCATTCACCAGAAGGAGCGCTAGGGGTCTGATGGAAATTGTTGGTGATGAACACCCCGTCCGCCGCAGTGAGTTGGCTGGGTCTGGTGAAAGGGTCGCCAGGATATCTATCGTCCGATGAATGAACTCAAAAACCAATTTTGCGATGATAGGATAGTACTCACCTGGTCGTGAAATTTTCGGAGATCGAATGAGGGTAGCCATCCATCGATGAAGAGAAAGCGGGTGGCGGGGGAACACGAGTCGGGAGTCGAAAGGTATGACCAGCCTGCCTTGCAGCCATAATGAAATGTTGATGGATCGTAGGGCCTTCCCCAAGACCACCTTTACCGCCATGGACGCCGCCTCGTCCACCGCTCCCTCCCCTGGCCGCCTTCGTAACGGATGGTCAACAATTCTCAGTCAGATGAACTCCCTCGTACCATAGAGATAATAGTTATTAACCGCACGGGAGTGCTCCCGAGAGCCGCTGCTCTGTCCTGACTCCGAGTCCGTTGGCGAGTCAGAGGGCGCCGATCGGGATGCGCATGGGTCCCATTGTGCTTGATATCCACTTTGAGAATGCGCGGATGAACTGGCATGGTACGGACTTGTCCAGGACATGGTGGAAGAGAGACAAATTTTGAGCGCCCAAGCTGCCCGACGGTGATCGTTGACACTGACAGAACACCGCCAGCAGGTGACTCGTGTCAAACTCGTGTTCAGAAATAGATCGGTAAAAAAAAAAAAAAGTGCTGAATATTCCGAATATGCAAGGGAAAAATTCAGCAGAACAAGAGTTAAGATCTAAGGAGCAGGACTAGAGAACCACAAGCCGAACATACGATGGGTAGTAGATCTTCAGATTTGTCGTCCGGACTACGGGTTTGCGACAAACTGAAAGTAGTTACAGAGGGGAAGATGGTCGCGAGGGGGAGGAATGGACACAGAAACAGGCTCGAAAGAAGCTTCTATGAGTTGAGACTGGAGAACCGCAATCTTGATTATCTTGTAATATTCGCTGATACTACAACGCTGGTACTGGACGTTGAAGAGGCTTCAAAAATATGGCATAGATGCACGGAGGGAATGTATAAACGAATTAATTGGCGCGAGACACAAGCTACAGATTCCAGAATGCACAGGCGAGCGAGAATCTGGAAAATGGAATCTAGATTTTCGGAGAGATTCAGCGTTTGAAATAGCCGTCCATTGCAGAGTTGATGACTCGAGAGCTTCAAGAAAACCTTGCGATTGAGTTTTCAGAGACTTTACGGACTGCAATGGTACGGACGTCGGACATAAGTACGAATGCCAGAAGGTAAAGAGATTGCACTGCCACTCTGATCCCATCATCAGCCTTCCCCGTCAACGTCCACGCGCTCTGCTCGACCTCGCTGTTTCTGAGCGGATTTTGCCACTTCTGCGCCCAGCGACTCCAAATGGATACTAGTTTAAATCTGTCCAGAAGGAACTGGCGCGTCTATCGCGAAGAAATGCCGCCCCAGGACGCAAGACGACTCGTGCAGGATTTGCCCGCCATTCGGTGTCTATCTCGTGAACGGCGGGGCCCAGAGACTCTGAGGGGTTCGGACGGCATCTTTATACACATACCTGCTTGCGGCCGGCCCTTTGAAGACCTAATCTCGGTCGAGCCGAGGACTGCAGTATCGTCGTCTTTTGGCGTGAACCTCGATGAGCCTCGATCCCAGAAGGCAAGAGTATACGACGGCTGTTAGGCTGTTCTGGTATCGGGGATGAAGATATCGTATTAACGCGACGTCTGTGAGTCCTCATTCGCCTTGTGTTAGTTATTTTCCGACATTGACGAGATTCGTTTGTGTTAGCGAAATCGACTTCGGTGGCAGCCCATTCAGCCTAGCTCGCAATGCTTCTGCGTGTTTTTTACGTCCGGTGAGTCACATTCGCGTTTCTCTAGCCGTACCTCATCCCTCTCGAGGCTTCGGCTCGGCCAGATTCTCGCGCTGAGCCGCGTGCGCCGCTACAAGGCGAGCGTCTCGTCGCCACCCCGGTCACCCGCCAGCGTTGGAGCTGCTGCCATGTTTTGTGTCCAGGTCTTTGCTCGAATTCCATCCGAGCGAAGCTGGAGCATGCCCTCGTCCCATTCGCATCAGCGATCTCTATCTGCTACGTGGCGCTTCCTGCGGACGACGAGCGGGACGAGCAGCGTGCGCGATACCTCCATCTTGCGCTGTTCCAATCTCGGCGCTATCCTCATCGCTCTCCCTCCGCCAGCGTCCGCGTCCGCACCCGCTGCGTGATCTGCTCGCCTTCATCGCCTCATCATCCTCCCAAGCCTTCTCCTGGCCTCGTGCACACGCCCGGCGCCATTCTTGCCGCTACCGAGTACCGGCTTCCTGGCAGCGATCGCGACAGGCAGTACCCTTGGCGAGAGGCATCCGGGATCCGTCCTATTTGGTCCTCGACTACGCGATCCAGCCGCACCTCCCCAAAGCGTCGACGCGTCCCGTACCCGGTACTACCTTGGAGGCTACGCCCCCGTACACCATCTCGGCGCATTACTCCACTCTCTCCAGAAGCGGTGCCTGCAGCTCTTTCCCCAGACTTAGTGCGTTCCTTCGGGCGTTTTACCTGACGGGTGCGCTCCGCGGGATCTTTGGCCTGGCTCTCCCCCCCGGCTGCTGGCATGCCGGAGCCTGATCCTCGCAATGCGCTCCTGCTCTGGGGCGGGATATCAATAGCGTAGTGCCAGCTGCACTCGGTACTCGCTGCGCACCCATTCGAAGGCGCCCACCGTACCGCCCTGTCCCACTCCACCTCAGGCCCACTCCATGGGTCTTGCGGCGAGTCCTCTCGCCATGAAGCCCTCCGCGCGCGCTTCTTCGTCATTTGCTCGCACGTGGCGGCACTCCCGAGTTCAGTCCCTTCGGAACGCTGTACATGTGGTAGAGAATGCGCGTGGGCTGGTAATGCCCGCTCAGGTTTCGTATCGCCGTCGCACACGACCTTTCTCTCTGCGTTCCTGCTTCGTTATTTGCTGGGCGATCCAGCTGAGGAACGGAGCACGAATCTATAGTGCACCGCAGTCCTGGATCTTATCGAGAAGCTGGGCGACTGCACCTCTCCTCCCTTTTTCCGGTCGTTCTAGGATGCTCGACGCCATTCCTTTCCGAAGATGCATGCCATGGCAGCCTCGGGGTTCTCCATTCTCCATGCTGGGGTACAGCCGAGGATTACCCTCCGCTCGGATATGGATGATCGATCTTCACGTCAGACGGGGAGCTGGGACGAATGGAGGAGCACGAATGGGGGGAGCTGGGTGGAGGCGGATGGAAATGCGGGAAGGAAGGATGCGCGCGCTGGGTGGGAGACGAAGGGAACGAGAGGAGAAGAAGCAGGAAGGAGGCATGGGAGACTGATGAAGGGATGCGTACTCGGATTAACGACGGAGAATGCGGGATGGAGGGTAGGGAAGGGAGGATACACGAGGATCGAGACCGTGTGTCGTTCCCACGTATCGCGAACGCGGCGTACAGCAGAATATCGACCGAAGGAAGGGTGTCGTCAGAGGGAAGGGTGTCGTCGGAGGGAAGGGTGTCGTCGGAGGGAAGGGGTGTCGTCGGAGCAGAATATCGACCGAAGGAAGGGTGTCGTCGGAGCAGAATATCGACCGAAGGAAGGGTGTCGTCAGAGGGAAGGGTGTCGTCGGAGGGAAGGGTGTCGTCGGAGGGAAGGGTGTCGTCGGAGCAGAATATCGACCGAAGGAAGGGTGTCGTCGGAGCAGAATATCGACCGAAGGAAGGGTGTCGTCAGAGGGAAGGGTGTCGTCGGAGGGAAGGGTGTCGTCGGAGGGAAGGGTGTCGTCGGAGGGAAGGGTGTCGTCGGAGGGAAGGGTGTCGTCGGAGGGAAGGGTGTCGTCGGAGGGAAGGGTGCCGTCGGAGGGAAGGGTGTCGTCGGAGGGAAGAGTGTCATCGGAGGGAAGGGTGTCGTCGGAGGGAAAGGTGTCGTCGGAGGGAAGGATGTCGTCGGAGGGAAGGGGTGTCGTCGGAGGGAAAGGTGTCGTCGGAGGGAAGGATGTCGTCGGAGGGAAGGGTGTCGTCGGAGGGAAAGGTGTCGTCGGAGGGAAGGATGTCGTCAGAGGGAAGGGTGTCGTCGGAGTGGGACATGGATAGGCGGGAGGAAGTAGGCGTCGACATCCTCCTTCGTTATGGGCAGGATACGGTCGCACTGTCTCGGCTGCATGTCGGCGGCCCTGCAGCCTATCGACGGTGCGCGCGAGCATCGCTTCCTAGTCTCTCTCCGCACCACAGTGTCTGTGCTGGGCTGCATGTCGTCGGCCGGGCAGCCCACCCCTGAGGGAAGCGGATGATCGTCATGTCATAGAGGTGGGCGGGTGAGAGGACGAGCACGAGCACGTAACAATGGGAAGCGGAGCGTGATGGGACGAGTATGAAGAGGAGGCCCGGGAGGAGGGATGAATAGGTGGAGAAGGAGGCGAAGCGATCAGAGACGAAGCATACGTGTGAAGGGCGGTGGATAAAGTCCTATGGGTAGGAGGAGGAGGATAATCCGCTGGGATATGGGCAGGAGCTTTGGCTCACCCATAAGCGCGATAAAGTCGTCAACCCCACGGCGTGACGGGTGGGTGTGCGTTCTTGCCGCGTCCAACTCAATACACTCGCACGAGAGGGCACCTGTGCCAATTCCTCCGCAGCACCATTCGCGGACGATAGGAGTTTACTTGCGTTATTCTTGGCCTCTGTCTCTCCCCATTCCCCGTTTCTGCGCCGCGTCGCTTTCTGTTTCCTTCTCGGGAGTTTGTCTTTGTTTACTCCCCGCACCGTCGCCTGGTCTCTTTGTTCTTTGCCTCAGCCCTGACATACACGGTAGCCCTCAGAACCGCCGGGTTATTTTCATGGCATCTCTACTGATGCTCCGGGGAGGGCGGTCACGGAGATGACGAGCTTGATTAAGTATCTGCATTGTGGAATCGAATTTATTAAAGTAGTATCTACTTTTCTTCATGATTTGGCTTGAAAACATGGCAGCTGGGCAGCTGGGTGCGTGAGTATTTCTTCTGCTTCGTGCTGAAACAACTCTTCGATATGGGAGGCCTGTATCAGAACGCCGACTAACTTTGATCTGAGGTCAAAGTATCCAATTGTCTCCTTGCAGTCGATGCACATGTCATGAGTCAAGAGTCCTCCGAGTCCCACGAACCGTCATCGGAAGAATCCTCCGAGTCCCAAGAACCCTCATCGGAGGAATAATCGGGCCCATACTCCCCCTCCATACAATGCCAGTCCCCACAAACCCAAACCACGTCATCACGCAGTCTTGCTTGCCGCCAATCGTGCGCCGGCATGACCCGAGATTGACTGTGCCCAAATGGCTCGTCTATATCCGCAATCAATTGGTAGAGTGGATGATTGAGGTAACGCGCGGCATCCTGACTGCAGGGATCGAAACCTTTGGCCTGTTGAAATTGCCTGACTCCTGCGTAGACGCTCTCATCCCAGGTTCCTACTTCGATGGTGATAGTCAGCTCGAAAGAGGGGAATCCCAGAAGGCGTGCATCTTCAGTGCTGAGTCGAGTGATTCCCGATGGATCGAGCGACCAGTAAGCGGGGTTGTCGGGCCAGCGGAATAGACTAGGCCCTGCATGAAAATGCTCCGGGGGACATAGAAAGAGAAACCCTCTGGGAATGGGTTGCGAAAACTCGGAAATTATGAGCTCGAATGAAATCTTCTTGACAATCGCTTTTTCCAACATGAGTGATCATCAAGAACGGCAATAATCAGGGGATACCATAATCCTCGTATTTGAATGGGTTGCCGAGCCGGGTGATAATGTAATTCGCCTGGCTGAGCCATGGCAGAAGATGATAAGATATTGGGCCAATGGATACGGACATCCGGGAACCAGAACATGTTTCACGAGCATCCAACCTTGAACATCTTTAGGGATTGTGCTGATTGAAAGGCAAGTGGCATAAGTACCGGGTCCATTGATTCATCGGAACTGATGGATCTATAATGCAGCCATCTATCTCGTCGAACCAACAGTCGGCGAAATGGCAGAGCTCCACGAAGGTGGGTAAAGATGCGATCCCAACCAGAGCCTGCGTGCTAGAGCTATAAGTGAAATGTATGAGTGCTCCGAGTGTCACGGTTGTCGGTGAAGCAATCAAGATATGTCGGTTCTGATCGAAGCAGTAATAACAGAATCTGTCGTACTCGGGAAGAGTGACGGAAGAAATGAACGTCTCCTCCCTGTTCAGTGCATTCAAAGGATTTAATCCCTCAGGTCTTGGGAGGTCTATCGGTACAGCGCCGTAGACACTGAGCTTGTCGTGGTAACGAAGGTCGACGTCGAAAGAGATTCTTCCAGTGGATAAACGTATCCAACCAAAACCGAGACCGAAAACCTGCGACGAGCCTTCAGGAGAAGAAATGTAAAATAATATGGGTCAATCACCTTTCTGAGTATTAAAGAGCGCCCATAGTCGAACGCCTTCTGGACTGTGTTAGAGAGCGTCAACGAAAGCCATGCATACATATTTACCCAATGCTCTTCAGTCTGTGAAGAATTCAAGATGGTGTGGATGTCAAGTTGTCGAATTACATACAAAGTAGGCACAGACATCCAGCGTTGAAAAATGAGAATGACGATAGCGGTCGAGGTATTGTTCAAATGGTATCAGATCTAATCTAAGCATGTCAAAAATTGCATGCGCTGACTTCAATTCATACCGCCGTTTAGCATTAATACTGAAGGTGACGCATCGGGACGACAGATATCGAGAACACCCTGCGCTTGGATAACCGACCAAGTAAAGGACAAAGAGATCAAAAACTGGTATGTGGCGTGAGCATCACGAGAAAGACTTTTCTTCGAAGCAACAACAATGAGGCCCACGTTTATGGAGGTTCGGCGAGGATAGATTTGATGTCGAAGAGTCTTTTGGGGCGCAATGTAGTATCTGTGGCAATGGCTAGGAATAATGAATTGAGTCGCGAGTATGCACCAATTATTTTAAATTTGAAATGCACTTAGGGTCTGCGGCAAATATTAAACGAATGCGGGCGCAGACGAAATTAAATCAATCTGGAGAATCGAAGTGGAAGTAAGATGGATACCGGATGTACAGCATCGGCGCTGTGAGGCAGGGAATACGTATCGTTAACTGACTCTCGAGCAGAATTGAAACAAAGACGCGTGCATTGAATCGACCCGGACCTTTGGATAACAGAAGACGAGCGCAAGGAAGGCACAGAGATCAAAGGAAACAGTGCGAAGCAAAGCATAGGGTTGAAGACGGCAATTCAGAGGGCTTCCGCGGCAGATGTGCTGAATACTATCAAGATTCAAATTTCAAGGAACGCCAAGGGCCCGGGGGCGGAGGGAAGACATTGCGCAACTCGGAAATTCAATAGGACAGCGAGAATCGCTAATGATGATCTGGATGTAAGTGGTGAGGCTAAATACCGGCCAGATGAAAGCTTCTCCTGGATTCTTGAATTGAGGACGTGGAAGCTGAGGACAAACGCTTGGACAAACGCGCTCGGGATTGGCCCGGGATCAATGATGTGATTTCCGTGACGTCACGCTCTCCCTCTTTTCGTCTGACAACAATGCTGGGACGTCGTCGACTCAGCATTTCAATGAACGTTCTGAAGCTACGACAGTACAGGTAGCGCTATCTACCTGAACGGAAAAATGGCCTTCTCTGCGTCTCTGGTTGGTCTCTGGAACGTCCCTGCCAAGGAGTTGCGATCCATCCACTGCCCAGAGAACGCGGCCTGCGACGCGCACGCACCAATATCCACCGCCTCCGGTCGCAACTTCTACCTCTCGCCGTTACTCGAAACCCCGCCGCTTTCCTGCCTTCACAAGGATACCGCGCATGGCCAGCTCAGCCACGGATGCAAACTGCTGCTGCGCTGCGATCTGAGGGAGACAACGTGCATCTGAATCTCCAGGTACATCAGTGTGAGGCCGAGGAAGATAATCTGCGCAGGTGCGTTTTGCGTCTCTTCGCATCGAGGGCCAGATCCTCTGCGAGAGCGAGCGACGCTGCGGGCGCGGATGCGGCCTGGGAGACGTATACTTGACCCAGAAGCACGCGTGCCCTGCACAGAGGAGGAGGGGCGGTATGGGCACGTTGCTGGTGCTGTTGGTAGTGTTGGAGACAACATCGGCCATGCGGCGCGGTGGTGCCCGTGCTGTGGGGATTACGGGGAAAGGGCGTTGCTGGTAGTGGTGAGGGCGCAGGTGGATGCACAGACCGACACAGCACGCAGAGGATAAAGACAGGACGGGGGGAGGTACTGCGGCTGGGCGCGCGCTGGTGCTCTTTGGTAGTGCTAGTGCTGGTGCGCGCGCGGTTTCTAGCGAGGCTGGTACCGATGAGGGCCCTGGTGCCTGTGGCGGCGAAAAAAGGCGTGCGCTGCCGCGTGTCCGCAGGGAACACTTGGGATGCTGGCCGTGGAAGTCGCGCACCGTTTGTGGCATTGTGCAAATGATGTTGTTGGAACGGGTTGCCGCTGCGTGCGTGTGCCTCTGGGAGGCAAAGGGACTGGCCCTCTTTTTGTGCTGTGCGCGACTGGCAACGGCCTTGCGCGCGCGGAGATGAGAGTGGGGGGCGCGTTGAGGGCCGGCGGCGCGTTTGGGCGCTGCGCCCCTGGGTGCGGGTGTTCACTAGTGCAGGCGTCGCACAACGCAGTGGAGGCAAAAGCATGTCGATCTTATCTAATCTGCACTATTGATTTATCTAATCTAATCTAGCTGATCTCTGTTCGATTTTCGGGAAAAAAGTGTCAAAAATGTGGGCCCTACCGATTCCCTACTTGCCCAAGCAAAAACTGACTGACCGAGCATTTGCCGCCGGAAAATATTCATGGGAAAGAGCCCTTTGTCCTTGGGCTCAATCAGATGCGGGATGATCGCGGACCCGCAGGAGTGTATCTGGGTGCGACCGCCAACCGAGCGTGGGGGTTATTCTCGAAGATTCCAGGATAGCTTTCGAAAAGATCAAGGCGGTCTTAATCCCCAAAGCGACCGCATGGACCTTTCACGTATTTATTGTTGAGCGACGCGGAGGGCAGATTGTACCGTTCGTGTGTGTGTGGGTGGACCCACTTCCAGAAAAACCAATGTGGTAGCAATCGATGTCTTGCATGGATTTGTACGTGTGATCCATGTGAAATATCACTGTAAAAAAGCAATCACTGTAGACAAATCCGCAAGAACCGGCGGCCCAGACTGTCGCCAAAGAAAAATACGAAGAGCTTGGCCCTAGAAATCACGACGATTTGATTTAATTTTAACGCGATGCTTATCGCACTATCTCATCACCGCGCGCAACATTGGCAGTGGCTTTCACAACAATACCAATCTGCGGACGCCAACAAGGCTTTTTTACTTCCAACGCTGAGTATACTCGTGCCCAAGCGGTCAGGAATTGCTGTTGAATCAACTTGATAATCCGGAACGTGGGTAACAGCGAATCCCTTCGCGAATTACGGACGCAGAAATAAACAATGAAAGCTTGAATAAGTTTGGTCGCCTCTCTTAGGCGCTGCCCTTTTGCCGTTTGCGAGGACATTTTTGTAGACTGAAAGTAAGTCAGTTACCTCGCTAGATTTGACAATGCCGAGACTCCTACCCCCTCAAAGGCATATTTGGGCGGCGCCTCTGTGGGTCCAATCAGCGCCCACGTCATGATCACAGCCTATCGAAGGACCCACAGAGCTAAAATGCTCCGTGCAAAGATAAATTGCAGCACGGGGATTGTGGAAATTATATGAATCATGGCGTCTGTCTGTCAGCTCCATATAAGACCTAGTCCCTGGCCTGTGTACACTCACCCCCAGCAAGTTCTATTCCAATCCTCGATATTTTCCATGCTCCCCATGCTTAACGACCACAACTCGCATCTCAGTTTATCCGCCATGCCGAAGGTCTTCCAGTCCACCGGTTCTAAAGCGCCCATGGTCATCGGTCTCTACGGCGTTCCTGGCTGCGGCAAAAGCTACCTGCTCTCACAGCTCAAAGCATACTCGGAGTACAGCCAGAACAAGTTTATATTCTACGAGGGCTCCGCGATCATCGACCTCCTCGTTCCCAACGGCGGACTCGACGCCTTCAAGCGCATGGGTGCGCGCGACAAAACGCACTGGCGCGAACAAGCTATTTCGCACATCCGCGCCGAATGCGCTGCGAGCGGCAAAATTGGGCTCGTTGCGGGGCATTTTATGTTCTGGGAGGACGAGGCGGAGGAAGCTGGGGAGTGTGTTTGGACGGAAAGCGATGCCGCCGTGTTCACGCATATCATTTACTTGGCTATCGCCCCGGACGAGGTTGTGCGACGCCGGGCGAACGACTCCAACAGACGACGAGCAGGGGTTTCGAAGGACCATATCGCGAGATGGCAGGAGGCGGAACGGGAGGGTCTGCGTGCGATCTGTCTCGAAAAGAAGATCATTTTCATGGTTGCTCCTCCGCTCGCAGTCTCCGACCTCATTCGCGCAATCGTTCAGCGCAGAACAGAGGCGCATAATATCTCGTGCGCATACGAGAGGCTGGACGAGATCGTCGCGGGCTTCAGAGCCAATGACATGAGACGAGACGTGATGCTGGTTTTCGACGGAGACAAGACACTCGTCGCGGAAGATACAGGCAAAATTTTCTGGGAAATCGCGATGGCCGACACAGACGCGGATACGGCGATGTTCGCAGGGGAGAGGGGACCCGATGAACAAGCTCTTCAGCAGTCCATTCGGCTACTCGTACGACGCGTTCCTCCAAGCTGCGTTCATCTACGAGGCGCTCGATGCGGCGAAATTCGACCTCTACTGCACGCAAGCTGCGGCTACAGTCCGCATCCACCCCGAGATGATTTCGCTGCTCCAAAGCGCGGCGGAGAGACGTGTCGGGGCGGTTGTTATCACTTGCGGGCTTCGTCTGATTTGGGAAAGGGTTTTGTGCGCTGCGGGGCTCGAGAAGAGTGTCAAGGTTGTCGGCGCCGGGCGTATTCACGATGAACGCGCTACCGTCGTCACGGCGCGAATCAAACGCGAGCTGGTCGTGCGCTTGAGGGATGTGCATGAAATCTTGGTGTGTGCGTTTGGGGATAGTTGTTTGGACTTGCCGATGCTGAAGGAGGCGGAGAGGGCGGTCGTCGTCGTCGGCGAGAAGCATAAAAGGAGTCGTTCGATGGAAGCGGTACTGTGGGATGCGATTGTTAACGACGGACTTCGCGCGGAGCAGTGGCTTCTACCCAGCCGTGCAACTCCTCGGCTCGAAACTTACCAGCTTCCCCTCTTCGAAATCAGTTCAGCTTCGACCTTCATTGACTCCCTCGTCCGTCTCTTTGCGATCCGCCGGCGCGTTCTCCACGCGACGGACGAGCATGCAGCGAAACTGCTCATGACTCCCATGCGCGATGCGCGTCTTTCCGGTCCGGCGTTGCACAGACTTAGCCGATGGGCTTGCCAAAACGGCTTGCGCCGCTTAGCGGAGTTTAAAATAGCTGTGACAGGCTTGCGTGGCTTGGCTTGGGGCTTGGTTCTACTTGCGCTCGGCTAGACTATGTCTCTCCACTGTCTCTATTTCCATGATTTCTCATTTTTGAAGCCCTTCTAGCTTCTCCCATCTTCATAGTTATATCCTCACCTCCCGGATCGACGTAGCCGTCGTCATTGATCGCATCAATGACGGTTGAACCAGCGACCACACATTGGATGTAACAGCGTGCCAATCTACTCCAAAAATCGATAATATCCTCCCATTGCTACCCAAAGCATAAATTCATAACAATTTCGCATGGAATTGAATAATCTATTGCCGCGACGCCTTATTTGCGCCCACGAGTTTGACTGCGAAGTCAGACGGTTATTGTTCTTTTCTGTTTTCGAGGTCTTTCGCCGCTTGGGCTCCCTTTCACCATCCACCTCCACCTCGGCACCTGCTTTGCGTTTCAAAGTAACTGGAATCGGTTCCGTGGGTGAGGCCATGGGTGGTTCTTCACGGGAAAAGATAGGTGGCCAAAAGTCTTCCAAAATTGTCACTTTCTCGAAAACCTGGTACAATGCTAAGGTCAGGGACCTCGATCTACTTGAATAACACTAAAATTCCTCTTCAAAATGTCCAAATTATTGACAAGCCCGTCACAAGCCCGTTTGTCTGATGCCATCAGATGGTATCAGCCAAACGGGCTTGCGTTCGACTTGTGGGTCAATATCAATGAGATTTTCACATCTCTGCACCGGAAATATCTGTCAGACTGCTTCTAATCGACTAAAGGACCTATTCTGGGTGGTAGTATTGTGTTAATTGACGTTCGCATTCGGTCGAACATCTTTGCAGCCAAGATCAAGCCCAAGCCCGTTTGCCTGATGGCATCAGACAAACGGGCTTGTGTTCAACTAGCATCACACCGTTGGGCTTGCGCATTGAGAATGTCAAGATATCTTTCATTGGGTATATTTAAGTGTTCTATGTGCTTATTTTTCATTTTTCTGCACAGTTCTTTTTAATCGTTATGCAGATGTGGGATTACGTGTTCCATGTTCAACAGTTAGCATGCCAATTCACATCCTTTGACAAAACTGAAGCAGTCACCTTGGTACATTCGAAGATTCGATATAAAATAAGGTTCGGAGTGGACAAAAATACTGTTTTACCCACTTGCTTCCAGTTTTAGCTCTTAGGTACCCCGAAAATCAACACTTGCAGGCCGTAAACAGTTGTTTTG
The DNA here is from genome assembly GCA_014462675.1 of Mycena sanguinolenta. Lineage (NCBI taxonomy): Eukaryota > Fungi > Basidiomycota > Agaricomycetes > Agaricales > Mycenaceae > Mycena > Mycena sanguinolenta. The sequence goes on along the minus strand of JACAZH010000023.1, from coordinate 1,554,633 downwards.
GCGAAAATAATCTCCAAAGGCTCTGTATCATTCCTCAGGGAATCCATTAAGCCCAACAAGCCCGTACTTTTACTCTGAATTGACAGTGTTGGCTCGGGTCGTCCTTGGTGGCGATGGCAAAACATCCCATCAGCAATCAAAACCGTGGAAAAAAGCTCAAGCCCGGGGAGGAGACACTTAATAGACACAGTGGGGTCACTCAAACCAATTTGATAGTGCATTGGTGACGAGTAGTATGCACAAGCCCGTTTCTCGGCTAAGCGAGCAAACGGGCTTGCCAAAGCCGACAAACGGGCTTGCCAAGCCGATCGGCGGGCTTGGGCTTTGATCTACAGCCAAATCCAAGCCCAAGCCCGAAAAAGCCCGTTGGCGCGGGCGCAAGCCCGTTTGGCAAGCCGAAAATGTCACTCTCCGGCGTTGCAGGAGGCACACAGTAGCGCGGGTTCGTATGTTGCGACGACGTTTCTCCCCAAGTTGGTAGGAGGATTGGAGGAGGTGGAGATTCCGCATGTCCAAGGACACCCAACCACTGGCCATCGAATCCGCCACGAAAAGAAGACGGCGATTGTGGCTTTGATGCGCGGGGGTGAGCCGATGGCGGTGGGTGTTTATAGAGCGATGCCGCTCGCAATGTGGTAAGTCATAGTTCCTATGATATTACCTTGAACTGACTTTAATGATTACAGTGTTCACGCTAAAAAGCCCGAGGAGCTCACCAACGAACACATCAAAGGGCGGGAATTGATTCTTCTCGTCGATTCGGTCGTGAACAGCGGCAAGTCTGTGGAAGAGTTCGTTACGCACATTCGTCATATGCTGGACTCTACGGTTTGTATCGTGGTGATTGCTGGTGTGATACAGGCGCAGTCGCTCTCTAGTGGGGTACTTGGGGATATATTGGCTCGGGACGACAATGTTGGCGTTGTCGCACTGCGCTTGTCTGAGAACAAGTACACTGGCAAAGGAACGACTGACACTGGTAATAGGCTTTTCAACAGCACGCACCTTGATTAGCTGGACAGTGATGCGCTGTATTTTGGCTGGGTGAATACAACTCCTTGCACGAATGATGTTCATTGAGACCAAGCTAAGTAACTCCCGGTGATAAGACCAATCCAGAGACCGAATTAGCACAGTGATGTTGCTGAAAATTGAAGTTGACATGGCGTGAATACATAGATATAGAAACACCAGAACCAGTATCCCAGAGAGCAGACAACGGCGGAAAGCTTTGGGAAGAAACAGGCATTGGTTGTCTGACATTGCTGGATGTTTGAGGGTCGAGCTCATGAAGCTTGAGGATGAGACAAGCGATGACAGACCCAGACCGGAGATACTAGCGATTAATGTTTGTACGTAGAAAAGAGGTTATGTTTTTCGAGCCGGAACGCAAGAAAGAGGTCATAAGGCGCAGAGCACTCCAGACGTGGTGGTCAGAGGAAGAGTTGTCGTATCAACATTAGGGCATCAACCCGTCCGTTTACGGGGTTACGCCCGTATGAAACGGAGATCGATGATCGACAGGGGATTTCGGTCTCTAGCCAAGATGCTCGCAGCAGGATCGAAGAAGGTCCCGTCGCATCTTGCGGTAGTCACGCACCTCAGCGGGAATCGTTCATGCATTAGGAGCTGCCAGTGAACTGCTCTGTGAACGAAGCGATACAAGGGACAGCAGGACTGAGGAATCTGGTTTGGTGCCGAACATAAATTCAAAATCTAGTTCGCGGTCAGCAAACGTCCAGATAGTGGGATCACAGAGCGAGACGCAAGCGGGACGTATTGAAGGCTCAAGCCGAAAGCGGAGATTTCCGGAGGGTCGGATTCCTACTTTTTGCTGGGAATGGAGAAGGAAAAGTAAACAACGCCAGTAGACTTCCGAGTTGTCCCAGTCCGCGCGTTGTCGAGAAAAGCAAGAGACGGAATGCGTACACAGCCACACAGACATGTGATCCGATCATGACCACCTTCCCCTTCCGGCCTTGGCAAATGCGACCACTCCGCTTGCGCGACGTCTGCGGGCCTTTCCTCGCTTTTGACGTATCTTCCTTTAATGAAGTAGGGTCGATCATCCTGTGCCTACGGCGGTTTTTATCGATCACTTCTTTCAAGGACTTTGGAGGTTTGTCTTGGGTTTGTCGTATGCATGTACGTCGTACGATCCCTCTCGTACGTCTGTTTCCTTCTCTTTCTCGTTTGACGGTGTTTACAGACTCTGTCATTGTTTACTTCCTGCACGATCGCCCTTCCTAAATTTGCCCTATCTTTTCGATCCTTACTCCGTCACATTATTCCAGACGGAGCAAAGGATAGTGATCATGATTCAGAAGTTGGTGTTTCCTCTCCACCTTGACGCATTGCACTTTTCGGCAATGCCGTGAATCTACCGCTTTCAGCTCCCAGCGTCTATCTCAGTGCTCAAAACAGACGTACACAGCATTGTCATAGCCGTACCTTGCCCTCTTCCTATGACTGACCTCGTTGGTCTAGTCGCCAGCATACTACAGCTGGTTGACACCGTCAAGAACGCTCGGGACTATGTCCACGCCTTCCGCGATGCGCAAAGCCAACGGAAACTACTTTTGGCGGAAATTGGAAGCCTTCAGCCGCTACTCAAGCAACTTGACAATCGAATTCAGCGCAGTCAGACAGGAGGGGCAAATAGCGTAATACAAAACTTTGAGGAACCCCTCATCCGATTCAGAGGGATGATGGAACGGCTGGCGGAGAAATTGCAGCACGACGGCAGCTTCGAACTGGTCGGTCGCCTGACTTGGTCCCTGTGGAAGAAGGAAGACGTTGAGGAAGAATTGAATATCGTGGAAAGATTCAAGAGTTCGCTCACTGTCGGGTTGGGGCTGGATATTTGGTCAGTCGATTCAGAATTGCTCTCGATTACATACTCATTCCAAGCCAGGGATTTTGCTAACGGTATGGACATGATCGCTGAACTGCGTCGTCACGCTGAATGAACCAGATACTACGCAACAGTACCACAACCGTAAATTTCGGAATTGGAGTGTTATATGTCATGTTTGACTCTGCGGCGTATAGATACGCTGGCAACTATTAAAGACGCCACCGAGGAGCAACGCATTGATCATCATTGTGAGTGTCTTTTCATCATGCATAGTGAGTAAGTTATTCACCTATACATTTCAGACATTTTCAGATCTGTTAGGGATATTGCTCAACGTCAGCAACAATATTTTGGCAGTAAGTTACTTGCAAGGTCGTTCCGCCTTGTAACGATGCTATCCCCGCAGCGGCTGCACGGGACACCATCATCGAGTGGTATTCCCCTCTCAACTTCTTTCTGCGGCAAGCAGATATCTTTGGCATTCATCAACCGGGAACGGGACGATGGTTCTTGGAAGCCAACTCGTCCAAGGAATGGAAATCTGGGGTCAGGAAAGTGTTATGGTGTCGTGGAATGCGTGAGTGTGTGAACTGTTTTGAACAACACATGAGGAAATTCACCACAAATCACAGCCGGGGCCGGCAAAACTGTCCTCATGTGTGTAATTTTCACTCTATGCTGGGCCTAGCCGAGTTGATCGTGAGCGCATTTGTGCAGGTCAATTGCTGTCGATCACCTTCGAGCCGAACAAAAGTATTGCGATAATATCGGTGTCGCTGCCATTTACCTGAACCACAAGGAAACTGATGCTCATACGCCATCTAATCTTTTGGCAAGCCTCTGGCGACAGCTGGTAGTTGGCCAACCCATTGCCTCTGTCGAAAGTTTGTACCAGAAGCATCGAGAGCCCGGCACGAAACCCTCTTTGAATGAGGTTCATGCCATCTTGTCAGCCACGATCTCCGAGTATTTGAAGGTCTTCATTCTCGTTGATGCCTTGGACGAATATCCGGAGCGTGAGCGTGGCGTTTTCTTGTCGCATCTGTCGCAATTGGGAACCAACGTCAACTTGTTGTTCACTTCGCGACCACATATCATTCTAAACAACAGTATTCATGTGGCACCGATAGCGATTCTAGAGATCCGCGCAACGGCAGAGGACATCCGGTGTCATATCGATGCCCAGATTCTCAAATCTTCCCGGCTTTCCGACAATATACAGGACTGTCCTGATTTACTTGAAGAAATCGAGAAAAGAATAGTTCGACGCAGCGACGGGATGTAGGTATCTCATCTTGCTCTTTAGAGTTGACCTCATATGCGGTGGTCTCAGGTTCTTAATGGCGAAACTTCACATCGATTCTCTTGCCGAAAAGCATACAGTCAAAGCTGTTCAAAGCACTCTGGAAAATCTCCCCAATAATCTGGAAGGCACGTACGACGGAGTAATGGAACGCATTAATAGCCAGACCGAGGACGACAGGAACCTTGCGTTGCGTACGCTCTCCTGGATTTCACATGCTAAAAGAATCCTGAGGCCGTCCGAGCTCAGGGCTGCATTAGCCGTAGAACCAGGGACCAAGGAACTCGATCCTAATAATCTCGTCCAGCTGTCCATAATTCTGTCGGTCTGTGCAGGACTTCTGGTGGTTGATGCACGCGACAACAGGCTCCGCCTCGTTCACTTCACAGCCCAAGACTATCTGGAGCGCATACAGGCGACGGCCTTTCCCTATGCATCAACTCAGATCACGATGACATGCATCCAATATCTTACGACGTATTCCGACACTGGTCACCGGAGACAATGGAAAATCCTCTGAATTTATTCTACAAACATTCCTTCCTAGATTATGCGGTAGAATATTGCCTTCTACACGCACAGGGGGAACCGGAACACAATATAATGCCGTGGATTATTTCGTTTCTAGGGCATACAAAAATGAAGGTCGGCTGGTGGGCATTGTGGAACTGGAAAAATGGCTGTTCCAGGGGCTGGTCCCCGCTCCTCATTGCTGCAGTCTTTGGTCTAGAGAAAGTATGTCAACACATGCTCAAAACGGATGCGCCTCGCGATGCCCTCCAACTGGCAGCTGCGAGCGGACACCTAGCCGCGGTGCAGATTCTTATTCGGAACGGCGTTGATGTGTGGGGGAAGGAAGGCGAATTCGACAGCGCACTACATGCTGCAGCTGCATGTGGATCCGCCAAAATTATTTCACTGCTTCTCGCCAATGGTATTGACATCGAGTATCGAGGACCATCCGGAACTGCGCTGCAGGTCGCCGCCCTTTTCGGCCACAAGGAAGCTGTTGAGGTGCTAATCGCCGGTGGTGCTAACGTCAATGCGCCGGGAGGCTCTTATGGCTCAGCATTGTATGCAGCTCAAGGCAGACGTGCCGAAGATGTGGTAATCGCCCTGATTGGGGCTGGTGCAGTCGAGTTTCACGACTCGACCCCGGTGCTCATGGAAGGCTTAGGCGATCCAGGTATTTGCAACGCGCCACGGACGATACTCAACAACGGGGGTAGTAGGATGCCGTATGCTACTAGTATTGCAGGTTCAGAACCATTCGCCCAGAGAAGGGAGTTTGTCTCCCCTCCTGTCATGATCCCTCATTGGCCAGCTAATACCCTTCCATCGCGTCTCGACAAGCACGTAAAAATGAATCCAGACACACCACCGCCGAGGAACATACAAATTCGGGGTACCGGCCGCGTGGCTCAGTACGTGTTTTCGAGCTTTCCATTCTCCTCGCATTTATTTATTAACTATTTCCTTCAGGGGCTGAACCCAACCATCGACGCCACGAAGGCGAAGCAAGCCAGTCGAAATCTTCGGCCTCAGACGAATGGGTTACGGAAGACGACACAACTGAGGTCGTTGCAGTACCCAAGCGTGCAAAAGGCAAGAAGCGACAGATGCCGAAAAAAAGTGTTATTATTCGCAATGATGTTGATAAGGTATTTCATTGCGATCCCATGCATCTCCGAAACTTATCACCGTTCAATTCAGAATGACTTCTGCGATGATACACACAACATCGAGGAAGACATTTCGGTGGAATCCACGATCTATCACAAGGCCGTCATTGACGCCCGCCATAGACATGACTTGGTCCCGGCTGCCCCGTGGACCCGACCAAGTAGACAGACCTAATATCAGTTGTGTCTAGGAGGAGTAAGCAGACTGTACGTATCCGCCGTGAAGCAGGCAATTGTACATGACAACACACTTATTCACAGTCGCTAACAAGATTCAAAACAGGATGGATACGAGACTGATCTCTGCGGGCAGTGGCGCACTGATCCTGGTTGCTGCGGCTCGGATGTCTGATTCACGACCAGATAAATCAATAGAGAGAGGTTGACTCGGAAACAGCGAATTTGACTTTGTGTACTAAATGCAATCCTTATGGATGAGAAATTCAACATCACCGAGATGGCCGAGCATACTTAGTTTAAGTCTTCGAGAAACGGATAATGGGCAGGGTGATTCGGTCTCCAGCCAAGATTCAAGGGCTTGTTAGCCTAGTAGAGCAGGATTTCAGAAAGTCCCGTCGCATCTTGCGGTAGTTACGCACCTTGGCGGGAATCATTTATGTTTTGGGTAGCTGGCTGCTGTTGGTACTGGACTGCTCTGTAACCGAGGCAATACAAAGGACAGTAGCAGTCCAATAGAATACCACACATAACTTGAGAATCAATTAGTTCGCGGTCAGCAAACGTCTAGATAGCGGGATCACAGAGCGAGACGCATTGAAGGCTCAAGCTGAAAGCGGAGATTTCCGGTCCTATTTTTTGCTGAGAATGGAGGAGCAGTAAACGACGCCAGTAGACTTCCGAGTAGTCCCAGTCCGAGCGTTTTCGAGAAAAGCAAAGCAAAAGACGGGATGCGTACACAGCCACACGGATATGTGATCCGATCATGACCGCCTTCCCCTTCCGGCCTTGGCCAATGCGACCACTCTGCTTGCGCAAGGCGACGTTTGCGGGCCTTTCCTCGCTATTGACGTATCTTCCTCCGGTGAAATAGGGTCGACCATCTGCCCCATCGTCTATTTCGACACATCCTGCATGACTTCGCTCCATGACTTCGCTCCACGTCTTCCGCCGCGCCGCGCTTCACCAATCCATCTTCTCAGTTTGCCATCCACTTTCCGTGACGTCCTACCCGCCATGGCTACTGTCGTGCGTAAGGCCATCCTTCCGCGGACTCGACTGAGAACTCTCCGTGCAGCCGCATTTTCATGAGGGCGACGCTCCGCGAGACACAGCGACCCACGAGCAAAACTACCCATGCCACCCGCACATATCATTCGACTCGCACTTGTGACTCAGCCCTTCGTCGGACCTTTCACGCCCGCTCCTGCATCCCGATCCGTTCGCGGACGCGGCATCTATCGACGACTTGCCTCAATCGTCATTCCATACTCGGCTCCCAGTCCGGACCAGCTCATCGTCGGCCTGGGTCCATCCTCGAGCTACATACATCTAATGCTGCCAATCACGCCGCAGCATCTCCACCATCGGTCGCGGCGTCTCCACCATCCCTCTCTGCGCCTCCACGCCGCGGTCTTCGTGTCGCGGCGGGCATCGAAGCTTTTCGCTTCGGCAATAGCTGTGCGTCGTCCAGCAATGCGACTTGCGCAGTACAAACAACACACGAGCTTCCCCAGCCGGATCTCCCGTCCTCCATCCGCCTGAATACGGACCACTTCCCTTGGCGCGTTCCTCACGATCGGCTTGGCGCACGGAGGATGAAGGCGGACGAGAGAGGGAAGGGAGAGGCTCGGAGAGAGAATGGGTCGAGGAATAGTGAGGTTCGGAGGGTGTACGGGATGGAGGCTGGGTTGGAGACGGGGACGCAGGAGCGAGTCCCAAAGGCGGGGACCGAAGCACTCGTGGGCTGGGAGAAAGAAGGCGAAGCGTCCACGCAATCCCGTCAAGTTGTCTCGTTCCGTCATGCGTCGACCTCGAGCTGGGCAAGACCATGAGCGTCACACTTATTGTGTGAGTCCCTCCCGGCATTTTTTTCGCGTGTACTAATCCGTTCTTTGTTTCATCTAGCCTTTCCGCTATCTCGATGAAACATCACTGCTTCGGCTTCGAGACAAGTTCCCTCTCCGCCGCGACAGAGCGCTCTCCTTTTCGGTCTGGGATGCATCTCGAGCCCAAGTTGTCTCCACGTTCGCGCCTCCCTTCCCCTGCCTCCGAGTCTTCTGCGTGCTCCCATCGCGACCCTCGGGCTGCCCTGTAGCCGAGAACTAGCGCGGAATCTGCGCTGGGAACAGCCGTACCGCGCACGGTCCTCGCCATCGGCCATGCCGCCTTTCGTCCATATACATCCTCGATGCTTTGTCTTCTGGGTAGAACGCCAGTATCGCTCCTCTTCTGCGCGCTTGCGTACTTCCTCGTCGTGCTCGCGTGGCTGCATGTACCTGGAACGAGGACGATCGTGTATGGCGCAGGTACGCGAGGAGGGAGGGAACGCGAGGAGGGATGGGTGCGAGGAGGAAGGGGAGGTGGTGGGAAAGGACCTCGTGGTGCGCTACAAAGATAGGCACGTACCAGCTATGGTCACGCTCTCGGTCAGCATTTTCCTGCCTTTCCTCTGCATGTCGGCTAACCCTAGCCTATTTTCCTTTGCGACTTGCGTTAGTCCGCATTCCTCTGGGGGAGTCCGACAAGGTGGCGGGCTGCATCTGGGGAAGATATATAGATTAGCCGTGGAAGAGCGCGCGTGTCCGCGCCTTCAGGCTGCGCGACTCGGAACCGGCGTGGTGGAGTGCTTATCCTCCCGACGCTTTGTATCCGCGCGGGGTCTAGTCGAGCTTGAACGGCCTTGCACCTGCTAGCATGAAGAAGGAATGTAGTATCACTAGCACCCGCACCCACGCACCGCCTGAGCGATACGAGACCGCACTTCGCTTTCCCCCGGCCTATGCTCGCGGCGGGCTTGATCCCCACCTACCCCCGCGTTTGTTCTGGGGCTGCGCACCGTCGAATCGTCGGAAGACACGAGCGCCTCACGCGAAATCCTATCTTTACTCACCTGCGTCTTGGACTCGAGCCTTGAGCGATCATACCTACCAACTTCTGCCTGGAACTCGTCTGCGATTTATCTCTAGTGCAGCTGTTCTCCGCTCTCGTCCTCTCTCACACTTCTGCTTCGCATCGGCGTTGTCACTACGTCGCAGTCGTCTCGCATTTCCTTTTTCGATACTTTGTCTCTGTTTGCTTGTCGCCATTGCCTTCGCTTCTCCATGTGTCTTCGACGTTTTTTCTTCATCCCATGCGCTACGACGGCCTTCGGACCCTCCGCATTGGTTTACGATATGTTCGCTCGTCTGACCGCTGGCGCCGGAAAGTTTGAGGGCCCTGACACCTGTTTGCTAGATCCCGCGGCGGGTTCAGCACGCCGCAAATGTGCACGCATTCGGAGAACAATCACCAAGTTTCCATTTCCAGCGAAACTCTCCGCCTGGACTTGCTGAATACTTCAAATCTGCGGACTTGCTATGCAGTACCCGGGACCAAGGTCTGATTCTCGTTCAAGATCGCAGTCGATTGTGCGGACACCTGGCTGATTCGGGAACCTTCGACGCAGCAGGCTGGATACTCGATCCGCCGTTGGTCATCTCATATGTCATCACCACAGTACCTCGAATAATAACGGCCTTTTTCCTCCGGTTGTTCCTTGATCTTCGACTATTCCTCGTAGCGCATTTGTGGGTGGTCCATGACATCCATCCGTAGAATCCGTCATGGTGCGGAAAGCGGCTTCGACAGAGATCCAGGAGCGGCTGCTCAGCACCACGCACAACGCACCGCTCTCAAATAGCACAAGCACCCATGCCCTCGTGATCTTGATTCTGTTTGTCGATCCTCTTGCGGAAATTCATCTTGGCATCACGTATCGCGTTTCGGGGTATTCTGGTATCCTGTACCGTCTCCCTCTCTCTCTCCGCACCTTTGACAGGAGTTCGTGTTGCACGGCCACACACCGATCTAATCCTTCCTCCCCCATTCACGCTCACCACCTGTACGCAAAGATGGCGTTCTCGGTTCAGACCACTCGCGTGTCTCCTTCAGCTACAGTCCTTTTTTTCGGCGCGAATACGGGCTCACAGCCTCTAGGTGGCGCTCATTCGCCCCCATGTTGTCATGCCGCGAGTCTAGACGCGGTTCTTACAATAAAACAACCGGCCACACTTTCAACCATGGTTCCGCCAGAAGCTGACGCCAAGACCAAGGATTCTCCCACGGTCTCCGACATCGAGTATAATTTTATCATACTTCACACAGCACCGGGGAAGTGGGTTAACAGCGAGATCATAGCATGTGCCGCAATATTAAATGTGAGGCAATTCCAGACAAGTTAAGACTCCTTGGAGTGTAGCTTGGATCGATATGCCAAGTGCGTCGTCTCCCGCTGCCCACGGCGTTCTATCACCTTGTTACGACTGAAACACATCTCTGCCAGGGATGTAACACTAAGATGTCCCGCTTCGCGGTTCTCACTTCGCTTGAAGCTTTCCGAAAGTTTTCAGTGCATCCCGTTTTAGTAGCTTCAGCGCAACTCGTTGGCCACTTGGCCACGGCCTTAATCTGCGAGACGATCTCTCCGCAGTTCATTTGGGTGCCGTGAAGGTGGCGTAGTGCCGGCGATGTCGGATACGTGGTTGCTTCAAGTTGGCCGCGCCGAAGGATGAGCGTCAATCCCAAATGAAATAGCCAAGGCTTCTGAGAAAGCATAGAATGAAATACGGTCTTGATAGACGGTTACGGTACGGATACGGGTTCATATCAATCTTCCCGTTTCCGGAATATTTTATTACGGGTACGGAGTGATGCCCTAGGTATAAGTGGATCGGGGCCTACATTTCCAAGTGCGTTGAGAACGCTATTCCGCTCGGCGGTGCTGATATCAGCCCGCAAGAAGTGGGCAAAAGGTGGATTTGAGGTGCTTGGCAAAATAGCGGGCCGCAGCGCGAATGGAGTTCAGCTCATCAGTTCGGGCTGAATTTTACTATAAAAACCAGCCACTGCGCTTCACAGAAACCATTACTCTACCCCGCACCAAGTAGTATCCTACCTTTCGTTTGCGCGAGACACTCCACATAACATGAAGCTCTCATCTATCTCTAGTCTCGTTACCCTCGCCGTCGCGCTCCCTACGTACGCCAGTGTGGTAGCCCGTATTGAAGGCGATGTAGCCGACGTTCCAGCGAAGGTATGTCCCATCCGGTACTTTTTGCTCTGCTGATAGCGAGTTCGATCCAATAGTGGTTGAGCATCGAGACAGGAATCTGTGGGCGGACTGCAACTCAGAAATCGAATCTATATTGAATTATCCTTTCAGCCTACAGTAACAGTAGTGACCTAGCCCCGCGCAACGGCGCTGGTGAGCTAACTCTTTATGATTATTTGAAGTATTTGTCTGACAAGGGATCTAGAGGTGGTTACTTGCTACAACACCGGCACGAAGGCGAGGAATCTTTCTTTCCCTATGGTCGGGGTTAACAATTCTCTTTAGGCCGATCGTGCGCCTATCGTCTCGGTCATTGACGACTGGTGCGGGTGCGTGCACCACTCTTCAGGTCTCCAGAGTTGGGTCAAGCTGACATTTGAAATTTTGTACAGAAAAGTGATCGGCACCACCGTGAAAAATGGACAGACCGTTTGGGTGTGTTGCGATTTTCTCCTGAGATGGTGCATGCCCCACATCTGATGAATTTGTCAGGCTCGATACAATTACGGGACATTCACGGTTCTCGTCAGCGGTGAGGCCATCAACGGGCGAGTGTCACTGATTCATTATTTGCACGACATGATTGACCGAGTTACCAGATGTTCCTTCGTCATCGATGGAAATTGTAATCGTCTTCTTCGTCTGCCCGTTGACAAATGTAATACCGGCGGAGTGAACGGAAAACAGGTAATTTTAAATGACAAAACGTTTATTCGCATTTTTGCTAACAAGATCTGAAACAGGGTGGATACGAGACTGATCTTTGCGGGCAGTGGCGCACGGATCCTGGTTGCTGCGGCTCTGATTTCTGATTCACGATCAGATAAATGAATGAAGAGTAAAGTTGACTCGGAAACAGCGAATTTGATTTTGTGTGCTAATATAACTTCTATGGATGATAAATTCAACATCGCCGAGATGGCCAATCATGGTTGAAATTTGAGAAGTTTTGAGACTAGGTCGATCATGTGGGCAACTTGTTATCTTCCCTTTGCCTTTTTCCTGCCACATCTCGCTGGTTGCATACAATTTCGCTTATCACCAATAAGTGAGCCTCTTTTCGGCTGGAAATCTGTTTATCACAGGCAAATGATGTTAGGCCAGAGTTAAATTACCTTCTCTCGTTGCCACCCTGACATCTTTGCATTTTTCATTCTGATTCCGTCCACTCCAGAGAAGAAGTTCTCACAATTTTTCCCGAGACCACCAGGTATACTAAAATGGATCGACCCTACCGCCTGGGTACCGTCCAGAGGGTTGAGTGAAGTTGATAACCAAAAGGAACCTTCGAAAACGTAAATCATAGGATACGGATTAACACGGGTGCATGCACCAAGCGGCAAATGCATAGTTGCATCAAAGTTGCATAGAGTTCGTTTAACTTCGTGTTCATGATTGATAGCAGCGTGGCTTGCATATGCTCCTGTGACAAGTCCCTCGCTGAGATCCTGGGGCATTTACCGCGATCAATATTTCCAGCAGAGGAATTCGCGAATGAGGATGAACGCGGGTGGTTCTGTAACAGGGTAGACCCGCGGGTTTTCAGCCGACCTGTAAGTGAAGTTTTGATCTTCAAACTTCAAGTTTGGGTGAAGTTCAGACTGATAATATTTGTATTTTAGGCACTCAAAGGTGTGATTAAACGGGTTCTGGAGCATCCCTGCTCAATTGGAGGGAATATGTCATATATGGCAGCTGTCATTCACCTGCATATCATCTTCTCGGGTCCGCCACGAGCATCGGTATACGATGCAGCCTGAATAAATGTGGTAGAACAGTGCGTGGAGGACATAACAGCACATAGAATTATAAACAGCTTACTTGTTTTGCTTTTTTGCAGTTGAATACCGCGAGTTGACTCGACGGGTCTGAGGTACCGCGGGTTGGCGCACCCCGCAGGTCGGTCGGGTACGGTATTGACGGGTACGGGTACGGGTTGCCCTTTGGGTACCCGCGGGTACACCACGGCTGATCTGCCACCTTGGGCCGATATCGAAATCGGCTACGTGTGCCCGGCAACCTTTCGATATCTGATCCATATAATCCGGCCGATGTCGGTTCGACGTTGGGCCATCACTATGTCGGATCGACGTCGAGAAATGCTGTGCTCCTCCCTGGCGCCGCCGCTCTTCTGCTCTTCTGCTCGCCCTCGCCGCTCTTCCGTCGTTCATGATAGTGTGGTACATTATTATATTGTATTGACATTATCAATATTACTTGTATATGCACTGTGACTCTACGCCCCAGGCCCGCAGAGCACAGCAACTACGAGGTACATACTGCCACGTAGCCAGAGTAAAAAAAAATACTTACACTGCACCACTGGCCTATAAGGACCCCAAGAAACCTCAAGAGGACTCCGACCGAGCAAAATCCATCATAGACAGTAAAGGGGGCACGACGGCACCACTTTTTAAAAACAGGCATGGCGGGAACATGGTGGTGGGGAGAAGGAAGCTGTGCGAGCGTGAAACCGGACTTGGTGAAAATTTCGCTGAGACATGCCCCCGTGGCCTGGTTACTTGGGTCAGTGGCAACCACGACCTTGAGCCGGTGGTAGCTCGACATCGATTCGATGTGGGAGATCCCACCTTGATGCGATGTCATATTTGGTCACAAATCAATAGGGGAAGTCAAAGTTCAGAATCACCGATGATTCTGACGTGATTCAGAAGGTGATTCTGATCCGATTCACGGAACAGAATCGCCCCAGAATCGTGGTCAGCTTTGACCACCCCTGATTCTCACTCTCGATTTTGCATGGATTCTACACTACTCGCTTCCTTCGTCGATAACTAAATACTTATTTTATATTTTCTGTCTTCCGTCACTGGCACGTGGAATGTCGAAATTTGGGTCTTGACGTGTCTCCTCCCTTCCGCGACCTCGGTGCTCGTACAGGCTCGGACACGACCATCGCCTGGTTAGTCGGGAAACATTTAGGACAAGGTACGTCTATCTGAGTTAACTTTAATTATGCCCCAACTGTCTCCCATTTTTTACTATACTTTTTCTTGCCATGTTCTCGTCCGCTGATGGATCCAGTCGTAGCCTCGATGCCTCGGCTCTCTTCGCGTCAGGCCCGCACCCGCGATGTGCTAAAGACATTCATAGAGCACCATAGGGAACGGGTTAAACGGCTGCTACGTCGCAAAAACAAAACACGGTGTGCTTTGGCTCAGGCTGGAGTAACATTGGAGGACGATAACTCTGAGCAGCCTATGGATCCTCCTGTCGACACGGAGTCCATCACAATGGCATCGATATCTACGGGAACCTCGTCAATCAGCTCCGACTCTTCCCTCACCTCCGAGACCACCAGCGACAGCTGGTCTGACTTACTTGGCACGGACTGGCGTAGCTCCTCAAGCTCGTCTACTTCTTCTACCTCCTCCTCTGATTCCGAGTTCGACACAGACAGCATGCCCGATCTCTATCCAGCAGGATACCCTGATTCGGATGATGACGACGATAGCTCTTCTGACAACACATCTGATTCGGGCGACGACGCGGATGACGAAGACGAGTGGAATATGGATGACCCGCCGGAGACTGACTTCACAAGCGCGCGCCGCAACTATCCCCTACACTGGTTGCGGCACAATTTGGACAAAATGTACGATCAGCGCTACGAACAGCCCCGTACCACCTTCCCTCGTGGCACTGCTTTTTTGCGGCATGTCCTCAGCACGATGAAGGACACCCGTCCCGATTTGTTTCGCCAAGAGCTCCGAGTGTCTCCTCGCACATTTGACCGGCTTGTTGCCAAGCTCTCGGAGGACCCAGTCTTCGCTAACAACTCTAATAATGCGCAAATGCCTGTCGAGGACCAGCTTGCCATCACCGTCTTCCGTTTCGGTCACTCGGGAAACGCTGCGGGTCTCCAAAAGGTCGCAAATTGGGCCGGTGTGGGAAAGGGGACAATTACTTTGGTAACGCGGCGTGTCATGACAGCGGTTCTGCGTCCCACCTTCATGTCTGAATTTGTGCGCATGCCAACAGCTGCGGAGAAGGAGAAAGCGAAGGCTTGGGTCGAGGCCCACTCATGCAAAGCATGGAGAAATGGTTGGTGCATGGTTGATGGCACACTGGTGGCTTTATTCGACCGACTATTCTGGTTTGGTGAAAGCTACTTCGACCGCAAATGCAACTATTCGCTCAATATTCAAGTATGTGTTGATATTTATATCATGATCATCTCCAATTGACACATATGCAGGTCGTTTCCCTCCCTAATCTACGTATCATCGACTTCGGTTACGGGTACACTGGCAGCGCGCATGATTCGACGGCATGGCAGAGCACGCGCATGGCACAGGAGCACAGGACATTGCTTGAACACGGAGAATTCATTTGGGCTGATTCCGCATATACTGTACGGACTTGTCGTCGTTTCGATCAATATATGCTCAGTTACTTTGTTAGCTTGAGAAATGGATGATTTCACCGTATAAAAAACCGTACAGTCTCGAAACGGGCAACGAAGAATTCAATAACCATGTTTCCATGGTCCGTATCCGCTCAGAGCATACAATTGGGTTCTTGAAAGGTCGCTTTCAATCCTTGAAGGGCCTACGTATCAGCATCAAGGACGACAAGACACATCAGTTCGCTACTTATTGGGTCGCCGCATGCATCGGTGTGCATTCGTTTGCTATGCATTGTGAACAGGAGGAGCGTGGGCCCGAGGAAGATGAAGATGCTGTCATGGCGGACCCTTTCATCGGCGAAGGACTTTCATCTGACTCGGATGCTGATGCTAATCAGGCTGGGGCAGCTGGCGGAGTAGCAGGTCATGCTGGCAAGGCCAAACGCGAGTACCTCAAACGAGTTTTATTCCAATCGAAGGAGCGGCGCAGGCGACACCGAGTACGTAGACAGCGCGAAGAGCTGGGTTTAGAAAGTAGTAGTATGTAGCCGAGTAATGACAGTGGGTGATGCGTAATGACTGTGATTAGAAAGATAATTAGAATATGAGATAAGAGTAAAGAGTTGTATAGCTGAAGCTGAGTACGAATCTAAGTATTGGACTCAGCAAGGTCTGCTGTGCTAAGAGATTGGGAAAAGTCGTCGAAATCGGCTAAGTCCATGGCTGTCGATGGAGTGGACGAAGCATTCCCGGTGAAGCTGTCGAGATTGCTGAAGTCGCTGAAGTCTGTGTAGTCGGTTGCAGGCTCCGAGGCCGCGTAATGGGATCCTGAGGAAGAAGAACCATTGAACAGCTTGGCAGCCTGGGAAGCGGCGGCCTGAATGCGGGCCATACGAAGCTCGTGCTTACGACGGTCTTTCTGCTCCTTCATCCTCAGTTTCATCATCCTCTCCTCTCGCTTTCTGTCCTCTCGCTTCTCGGCCAGTCGTCCCTTGACTTCGGTGGTCTTCATCGCATGGCGTGTCCGGAGTGCAGCCAGCTCGAGCTCTTTCTGGCGACTCTTCTCCTCGCTCTTGGCAATCTCGCTGAACTCGACAATCCTCGACTTTTTGCTAGGTTTAGGATCGACGGCTAGGGCAGGAGCAGCTGGCGTGGAGGTGCTGGCCTTGGCGGGACGGAACTTCTTCTCAGGCTTTGTTGGTACGTCCTTGGCCTCACTTTCTCCCTCGTTCTTTCCATCGTCTTTTTCCTCATCCACCACACCAGGGGACGATGGCTCGTAGTCATCGCCGCTGCCTGCGCCATCATCGACCTGTTCGATGGTTCTCTTCTGACCCGCAGCCTTGTCCTCGGGACTCGGTGACTGGCGGGGGCTGGGAGTGGTGTTCCAGCCAGTGAGAGGAACACTGGCATCTGATGCGACATCCTCCTCATTGTTGATGCTGTCGGGAGCAGCTGGCTGCGCTGGCGGGGGGAGGATCAGGTCCGCATTCATGGCTGTGGCACTATTACCGACTCCAGTCGGAATAAGGTTGGGTCGTTGTGCAATGAGGCTGCGCATATCGAAAAACCATGGACAAGACTTCGAGATCTCCGCTGGGGCACGAATCGGGTCAGCACAGGCAGCCAGCTGCTCAGGCAAAGGTACGCACCCCATTTATTAGTGAATGAGTTCGACACATTCATGTCAATCTCTGCGGCGCTCTGGATTCCTGCACCGGTCTCACCCATCTCGAGCATGAAGTCTCGAGTTGTCTTGGACATCCTATGGGCGAGACTCAGTACAAAGTTGGCATTTTCACGCCAAGGTACGTACGTGCGCAGACGGTTCTTTATTTTCACGCCCCAATCACGTCGCTCTTTAGCAATCCCCTCAGCATAAATAAGGGCATCCTTGTACCGCTCATCCTTGCCGAGCAGGAGCTTTGCAAGCTCAAAGTGCGCGACGGTCTTCGGTGTTCCACCTCCCTTTGCTGTGGACGGATTGGGGCCAGGTGAAGGGAACAGAGACCTCTTGATGTCCGCATTCTCCATGATAAGTGCGATCAACTTCTGACTTAGTGCGATGTGCTTCCAGCTATGTACGAAAGGTGAGTGAGAACCAGAGCTCCAGATGATAGGATGGGAAGCTCACTTGATTTCCAGCTGCGATGCCGTCGTTGCTGGGGCTGGCTCTGTTGCTTCGACTTCGTTGTCGTCACCGGACTCGTCACCATCTTCCTCTAGAGCCTTTGCCTTCGCTGTAGGTTTTCAGATGCGTGCAGGAGGCTTGGAAGGGGTTATAGCGGCCTTAGAAGCCTTGGGAGCGCGGGCTTGTTTGGAGGTTGCAGACTTTCCGCCATGCGCCATGCTCGACGATGTGTAGAACTCAGTAGGGGTGAGAAAAAAATTAATTTTTTTGATTTACACAAAGGAGGTAAAGTGACCGAGGATAAGGGTTAGCGTTTAGGAGACACGGATTCAGAAAGTGATTCAGAATCGCGATTCTGCCGTGTTTCTCCTCCGGAGGCGAAACAAGAATCCGCGGTGATTCTCGAAAACGGTGATTTTGATGCGGATTCTTGATCGAGAATCGTCCTCAAAATCACCTCCTGAATCACGTCAGAATCATCGGTGAGTCTGAACTTTGACTTCCCCTAATGTCGGCCGATTGTTGCGACTGCACCGAGTGATCCCACCTCATTTCAATGTGGGATTTAGGGTAAATAGACATTTTTTATTCGACATAGCCTACCAGGTTGAAACTGCAAGTAATTTACATGTGTCTATGGCCGAATTTGTAGTGGCTGGATTACTGTAGTATTTCGTTCAATTCGTATAGCCACGCGTCACACGGCCAAAAACCTACGAAAATTTTCGTAAGTCACTCATTCACAAGGGCGATTTTGGCCTTAGCCGAGCTAGCCGACCGTAGCCGAGCCCTTGCCGACGGATCAATTTTCTTAATTAGGGAATTATACGAAAGGTACAGTTCGTAGGACGATGTCACACCCCAAACCCCTTTACGAATTGAACGAAATACTACAGTATACTGGATCAACCCTCAATCGCCGAACGGTGGTGTAGACCCGTGTTGAACCCTAGTTCTGTTCGGATCAAGCCTCGCGGCGACGTGGCTGTGCAGCCTTTTTCCTCTTTCTCCACGACCGTGATCATGACTGCTCGCAGACTCACTGAAACACCTCTCTTTCAAGACGTGTACTGGTCTTCCGAGCCCTTGATTGATGGCTCTTTCCCGCAGATACCGTCAGATGCTCTTGGTCTCCGCTATTCCCTCTTTCTTGTAGGCATGCAGGAACTCGACGTCGCAGCCTGCCCTGATCCACAGCGCATTGACTTGGATTCGGTTGAAGCAAGACACGAACTAGGTCTTCCGGTGCCTCCAGGGTATCCCTGTGTTATGGGCAACCTCAACGCCCAGTACACGATCGCGCAGGCACGGGTCTGGTTATATCTCGTTCACTTCAAGGTCCTGGACCTTCTATTGGCTCCCATCTATCCCCGAGTAACCCTGCGCACCTTCTCCAAGTCGCCCAGCGTCAAATTAGGGGCAAGCGTCGATATTGTGAGCTCATAACTATCCCTGATTAAACCGTTCTCTTTACAACCAATTGCTCGCAAGGCCATACGCAAGCTTGAGAAGTGGCGAGACTCCCTGCCGAATCTCGTTGCACTCATGCAACCGGTGTCAGCACCATCCGTATTGCCTCAACCTCTGATCGATGCGCGCGATTCACCCGCAAAGTCGGTATG
Organism: Mycena sanguinolenta; assembly: GCA_014462675.1. Taxonomy (NCBI): domain Eukaryota; kingdom Fungi; phylum Basidiomycota; class Agaricomycetes; order Agaricales; family Mycenaceae; genus Mycena; species Mycena sanguinolenta. The sequence goes on along the minus strand of JACAZH010000023.1, from coordinate 1,535,400 downwards.
GTCCATCCTGGACTATGCCAAATCAGGCGACAAGAGTCACCTAGCCACCTGTCACCGTAACATTCAATCGAGCGCCACTGGCCTCATGTATATTCTCGAGGTGATCCCGCTCTCCTTAACGAGTGCCCAAAATGACGGTCGACTGACTCGACTCAGCTTGGGTCCAGACATGTACCTGTGATCAAAAATGGTGTCATTAACATCAATCCCTTCGGCGCCCTGAAAGATAGATATGAAAGGCTTGTTTTGATCCTTGTGAAAGTGCGTCCGCTTACCCCCTTTTACCAGCTTTGCCCCCAGCGCATACAATGGGGCGCCACTCGACAGCCTCGGCAATGCAGCCAAAATGCTACGCTCGCTGTCTGCTATCCTCTTCATCTCTCCAGTCTTCGCCCTTGTAGACGTCAATTTGCAGAATATCCACATCGACTTTTCAGTCCAGATAGAGGTATGTTCCAGAGTCGAGAGCTTCGAGTTTCTGAATGTATCAATCGCGTTCTAGTTGAACAAGTATCTGGAAAACTCCAGCCGCCCCGTATCTGCTCTCCCGCACGTCGAGCGGGGCATATTCGAAATTCTACGCAACATTTGCGCCAAGGGCGTGCCCTCCGATCAGGTCATCTCCGCGGAATTGCCTCCCCTTCTTCGGAGCACTCCTGTGGCCTGCTTGGGAGATACGGCACGATTCACTGGTATGACTTCCACATCCCCGGATTTTACCTGAATTCACAGTGTAACAGACTTGCACACAACGTACAAGCCAACCCGATCCCGCCCCGTCGTTGAGCGTCCTATGCCTCCGCCGCTGACGCACAGTGCCCATCAACCATCTCCCCTGCGCCGTATGCCACGCTCGCGGACGGACAATCCCTATATGCCACGAGAAAGGATAATCACGGGGAATGTGTCCGCAGAACCCATTGCCAGGGCTCCGTTTATCCAGCCGCAATTCTCCCACTCTGACTCTGACGACGAGTGTGAAGCTGTTTCAGAGTCTCTGCTCTCCTACCCAGAGGCGTCAGCTTCACCGACGACGTCCCTGACTCAAGCTTTACCCTCGGAGCATCGAATTTCCCGTCCTGACTTCGTAAGCTATCCACATTCCATCTTCCGCTCTCGGCTTACCATTTCACGTCCACACCTCAAGGGCGACGGGAGATATCGAGCTCGTCACGTTGTGGCAGTGTCAGTGGTCCTGCTTGCAGCGGCGGTGTACTTTTGGTTTGCTGCTACTTAGCACGTACTTGCTGCTTAAACTTCTTGATCTCCTGTCCCGCCAATAGTCAACGTCGCCACTTACACTCGTTCAACATTCTATTGTCCATCTATTTGAAGATTCCTTCCGGATGGTTGTTGCTGTACAATTCCTTCTGAGTCATTGTTGGTTCAAAGTTCTTGAACTTTAGGCCGGTATGGATTGCAAAGTGGGGTTTGAGACGTTATTGTTATCCCGCCTGACCGTGTTCTACAAGAGGCTGACGCAAAGTGAACTTGAGGACTTGTCGACTAATGAAGTATATCACATGCAGTACATCAAAAGTTAGCGGACCCACATCCCTTCTTGGAATAAATAGTTGCGATTGGCTTGTACTTATCACAATTTGATGGCGCTACCAATCGGGTCGGTGAAATTTCAGTTACATGTTGTGAAACGCACTGCGATAAACTGTGCCCGGTTCCGACTCGTCGTACTCCGCCTTCATGATCCACAGGTTCTAAAGGGTGATGCAAGGACTGAGCCGCCAATCTAGGCGGTGTATTGGCCATCAGTTTGCCAGACGACCGTGACGCCGTCTGAGGATGGGCGAGCGATGATTTGGGTGGAAAAGTAATACTGAACAAAGAGACGAACCTCGGCATCGGGCGGAAAGCATCGGGCGCGGCTCGGTGAACACGCGCTCCGAAGTGCGTGAGAAGAGGGTGCTGCCGCCAGGGAGGATCACTTCGGCAAACAGCTGCTGTCGGATGTCCAGGTCGCATTTCATGATTGAGTTGAGGCCTCGGGAATATCCAGACGTGCTTACTTCAAGCAGTGAGCGTTTGAAGAGTACTTCGAGGGCTTCTTCATGTGGATGTTCATCCACGGAGGATACAAGGTAGGAGACCACTGGAAGCACATCCCGGACACGAAGAAAGGAGAACGTGCAACCACTGTGATGTAACTGAGTCCATGGAGCATATCCTCACGCAGTGCTCTGCCAGGTCAGGAACAGATATCGAACATAGCCAGCGATCTCTGGCAGAAGACGAGCAAGGACTTAAGACCGGCAATTTAACGAACGGAGCAAAGAAACTTCTCGCCTCTTCCCCATCGTAGTATCCGAGTCGGCGCACCTAATATGGAGAGTACGGAATGAGAGGGTGATCGACACTGCCTGTGTCAGGAAGCTATTGGTTCCGGCATTCACAAATGCTGCAACGAGACAACAGGGAATAAACCAAATGTACAAAATGGTCACTCCCCGAAGCGGCTGCAGAACTGTTCCGTTGAGGACGGCAGTTATTTACAATCGTTGATCAAAAGCCGAAGAACATGCAGTTCCGCTCGTCGTAATCTTTGAAAAATCTTGAGAGCGCTCAAGGGCTGATCTTGATTGTTGGAAATCCACAAATGAGTCGAATTATAGGAGTAGGACTTGCACTGTACTCGTCAACGCAACACCATCTTCAGGTGGAAAGGTCCAGAGAGTGACTAGTACGGGCATCCTAGTTCTCACAACTGCATCGCTACTTCAAGCGATAGTTGGTCCAGGGATGGGGACAGTTGTTAAAGGAAGGGTGACCAAGAAGGGATCTCCAGTAGGATTGAGTGTGCACAAAACGCTGCTGGCTGACTTGGTGAGAGTGCAAATCTCCGTTTCGCCCTCTTGTACTTCAACTAAGGAGGTGGGGTTGATGGTCGCAGTGACTATATAAAGAATAACATATCAGTTTATGAATGGTTCCAGCCGGGAATAGATTGGTAAAAGAACGCAACAAATGGCTATATACTCACCCGTTTCGAGAACATCCTCGGCAAGAGCGTACGTGATAGTCGTACCTGCCACGCCGCTACCGATGATGCCAGCGTTGAAGATGGCGTTCTCAGGCCCAAGGCCGAGGGGAACAGCCACAGTGAAGATAGCTGTCGCGGTGGTCTGTGTTTTAGTAGCGGCTGAAGGATATCAATTGAAGGCAGCAACTAGTGAGAATCAAAGGAAGGACGAGATACAGGCATAAACGTACCGGGATTACAGACAGCTAAAATAGCGAGAGAGGTAACGACGAAGACTTCAGACAACATCTTGAAAGTAGCTGCTGATGGACGTCAAAGAGGAAATTATGACGTTGGGGGAGCGTTTTAGCGTCTTATATACCCCATATGAGACGGCACCCTGGGACCGTGCTGAGACCGCTGTCAGTGATCGCCATCTCTACGAAGTCCATCATAATGTTGGAGTCGGCACGCGCGGAGCGACAATGCGAGCGTGAACGGAGCAGAACTCTGATCAGAATATGTGTCAATGATAGAATAGCTCCAGGGTGCGAAGCGCGGCTCGATCGGGCTGAAAGCGCCGAGATTGAATTTTTGGTCTGTTTCAGCTTCGGGTATCGGAGGATGAGTCATGACCGACACGAGCTATCGCATCCATGATTTCATACCGGCAATGCCGAGGCAAACCACACAAGAGCGTGGTACTTCGTCTCAAGAGTTGAAACCGAGTGCTGATTTCAGAGATAATGGTGGGCGCTAATGATGGCGCTAAACGGTGGCGAAATGTCGGAAGTGGAATTACTGTTACTTAGCGGAGTTCAAGAGGGCTTCAGACAGACAGGCTTAATCATACCGGGATTAGCTGGATTTCCCCCCGCATTAAATTGAATCTAATACTTGAAATTTCAAATCAAGTATCACAGACGAAAGTGAAAATACCCGTTGGCTGAAACAATTTGAAGATGTTGCCGAAACAATTAGAATTTTCCATATCGGGTAATTTTAATTGTTTCGGCAGCATGTTGGGCCGAGCGGAATTTTCACTTGTGCCAGTGTGTTTCTAAAGAGCGAGAAGATGAGTTAAACAGTTGCCTAATCGGGATCCGGAACTCCGGGCCGATCCTCTGTTCCAGCGCGCGCAGGGAATAATCTCTGTGCGCGCTGAATTCTGGGAGGCGGCACGCATGAGAAACATTCATCGAGCCCCAATTTGTGGTCAACATTGGCTTAGTGGGCCTTCAATAATACGCCCGCACGCCATCCAAATCCACGCGCGCTTGATTTCATAAACTTACAGCGCGCTCACAGTATTCCGCGCGCACGGAATTTTATCGCAGCCAGCTCAGTGCTGCAGTGGTATAAGTTGACTGGTAGCGGCGCGATCGTGGAATGCTGATGGCGGAGAGTAGCCGAGAGAAGCAGCGCCAAACATCCCGTATAAGGCAATTTCCGCTGGTGTCCGCTCTGTGGATGTGAATATGGAATGGTGATGGCTGGGAGTAGCCGAGAGAAACAGTGCCAAGCATCCAATGTGAGGCAATTTCCGCTGGTGTCCGTTCTGTGTGTGTGAAAATATTAAACGTACAAAGCGACCGCCATACAAATGTGCATTGCATTCGGAGAACAATCACCAAGTTTCCATTTCTAGCAAGACTCTCGCCTTGATTGCTGAATACTGATCGAAATCTGCGGACTTACTGTGACCATTTGCCCTCATTTTGTCATACCGCGAGTCTAGACGCGGTTCTTACAATAGAACAACCGGCCACACTCTACTAATCTTCCAACCATGGTTCGACCGGAAGCTGGCGCCAAGGCCAAGGATTCACCCACTTTCTCAGACATTGAGTATAAACCCATTAAACGGGCACAGCGGTCAAATTTTATGGCACTTTAAACAGCGCCGGCAAAGTGGGTAAACAGTGAGATCATAGCATGGGCCGCGATATTGAATGTGCAGCAAATCCAGACAGGGTAAGACTCCCTGGATCGGTATGCCAAGTGCGTCTTCTCCCGCCCTACAGCGTTCTGTCACCGTATTACGACTGAACCACATCACTGTACAAACTGATTTACACCGAAATGTCCAAGAGTGCAGCGCTTCACGGTTCCCATTTCGGTTGAAGCTCTCAAAAGTTTTCAGTGTATCCCGTCTTGGCAGCGTCAGCGCGACTCGTTGGGCACCGCCTTAATCCGCAAGGCAATCTCTCCGCAGTTCGGTTGGGTGCCGTGAAAATAACGTAGTGCTGGCGATGTCACATACGTGGTTGCCTCGAGTTGGCCGCTCCGAAGGATGAGCGTCAATCCCAATGAAACAGCCAAGGCCTCTGAGAAAGCATAGGAAAATAAAATACGGTCGTGATGGACGGCTACGGTGCGGATACAGATTCATGTCAATCGTTTGTATTCGGCATATTTCATTACGGGTACGGATCGATGTCCTAGATGCAAGTGGACGTTCACTTTCTATTGAAAAATCAGCAATGGCGACAGCCTGGATTGCCAAGTGCTTCGAGAGCACTATTCCGCTTGGCGGTGCTGATATCGGCCAAGTGGTGGGTAAGTAGTGGATTTGAGATACTTGGCAAAATAGCGGGCCGCAGCACGAATGGAATTCAATTCATCCGTTCGGCCTGAATTTCCCTATAAAAACCAGCCACTACGATTCACAGAAACCAGTTACTTGACCCTATACCAAGTAGTATCTTACCTTCCGTCTGCGTGAAACACTCTACATATCATGAAGTTCTCATCCATCTTGACTCTCGTTACTCTCGCCGTCGCGCTCCCTTCGTACGCCAGTGTGGTAGCCCGCATCGAAGGCAAAGTAGCCGACGTTCCAGAGAAGGTATGTCTCATCCGGTACATTTTTCTGTGCTGATAGCGAGTTCGATTCAATAGTGGTTGAGCATCGAGACGGGAATCTGTGGGCAGACTGCAACTCAGAGATGAAATCTATATTAAATTATCCTTTCAGCCTACAGGAACAGTAGTGACCTAGTCCCGCGCACTGGTGCTGGTGAGCTAGCTCTTTATGATTATTTGAGGTATTCCGTCTGACAAAAGATCTAGAGGTGGTTACTTGCTACAACACCGGCACGAAGGCGAGGAATCTTGCTTTCCCTATGGTCGGGGTTAACAATTCACTTTAGGCCGATCGTGCGCCTATCGTCTCGGTCATCGACGACTGGTGCGGGTGCGTGCACCGCTCTTCGAATGTCCAGAGTTGGGTTGAAATTTTGTACAGAAAAGTGATCGGAACCACCGTGACCAATGGACAGACCGTTTGGGTGTGTTACGATTATCTCCTGAGATGGTGCATGCACCACATCTGATGAATTTGTCAGGCTCGATACAGTTACGGGACATTCACGGTTCTCGTCAGCGGTGAGGCCATCAACGGGCGAGTTTCACTGATTCATTATTTGCACGGCATGATTGACCGAGTTACCAGATGTTCCTTCGTCATCGATGGAAATTGTAATCGTCTTCTTCGTCTACCCGTCGACAAATGTAATACCGGCGGAGTGAACGGAAAGCAGGTAATTTTAAATGACAAAACGTTTATTCACATTTTTTCTAACAAGATCTGAAACAGGGTGGATACGAGACTGATCTTTGCGGACAGTGGCGCACGGATCCTGGTTGCTGCGGCTCTGATTTCTGATTCACGACCAGATAAATGAATAGAGAGTAAAGTTGACTCGGAAACAGCGAATTTAACTTTATGCGCTAATATAACCATTATGGATGAGAAATCCAACATCGCCGAGATGGCCGATCATGGTTGAAATTCGATCAATTTTGAGTCTGGATCGATCATGTGGGGAGTTCATTGTTTTCCCCTTGCTTGTTTGTTTTCGCATCCCGCTAGTTGTATACAATTTCGCTCCTCACCAATACTCAGGGGTGCGATGCCAGTGAGCCCCTTTTTGGCTGCCAATCTGTTTCTCACTGACAACTGATGTTAGGCCAGAGTTCAAGTACCTTCTCTCGTTGCGACCATCAAATTTTTGCTCTTGTGTTTTCACGATTTTTCCCGAGACCATCAGGTACACTAAAATGAATCAGCCTTGCCCCTACCCAGTAATATTGAATGAAGTTGAGATCAAAAAGGAAACTTCGAAGACAATTTTGAGGCAAATCATGGGATACTGATTAACACGAGTGCATGGACCAAGCGGCAAATAATCAGTAATTAACACGAACTCTGCAGAAGAATGAGGTGTAGTTGCACAGAGTTCGTGTTCATAGCATGACTTGCGTATGATCCTGTGACAAGTCGCTCGCGAGATCCTGGGGCATTGTCTGTAACCACTATTTCCAGCAGATAAATTCGCAACTTTGGCTGAACGCGGATGGCTCTTTCGGATCAAACCTTGAGGCAATGTGGCTGTGCAGCTTCTCCCCTTGTTCTCAGACTCTTCCAAGACTCTTCCGTTCACTCAGATCATGAGGCTCACCGAAACGCCTCTTTTTCAGGAGGTGTACTGGGCCTCTGAACCCTTGATCGATGGCTCTTTGCCTCAGATACCGCCAGATGCTCTTGGTCCCCGCTATTCCCCCTTTCTCGTGGGCATGCAGGAACTCGATGTCGCTGCCTGTCCTGACCCACACCGCATGGACATAGACTGGATTGAATTCAGACACGCACTGAGGATTCCTTTACCGCCAACGTATCTCAGTCTCATCGTAAATCCGACCGGCAATTATACAAACGGGCGGGCACGTGTCTGGATATATCTGCTTCACTTCAAGATCCTGGACCTTCTATTAGCACCCCTCTATCCTAGACGAAATCCGCGCCCTTTCTCAGCGCTGCCAGGCGCAAAATTGGGTGGAAGCGCCGACAAAGTGAGCTCATCCGCTTATCAAACCGGAAGCTTACGCTCATTAAACGGGAAAATTCCAGGTGCTGCGCAAGCTTTGCAAATGGCCAGCATCCATAGGCCTGGAGAGCCTCATCGCACTCCTAGAACCCCCATCTGTATTTACGGCTCCCCCGGACTCTGGCCGATCCGCGCGATTCCCCTGCAAAGTCACTATGGTCCATCTTGAATCACGCCAAACTTGCAGGCGAGAAATCCCACCTAGCTATCTGCCATCGCAACATTCAGTCGTGCGCCGCTGGTCTCATATGGATTCTTGAGGTGATTATGGTTTATGTCATGCAGGTTCTAAAAACTCACACTAGCCGCAGCTTGGCTCTGAAAATGTACCTGTGCGTAAAAATGGTGTCATCAACATCAACCCATCGGGCGCCTTGAAAGACCGATATCCAAGGTTCGTTTCGACCCTCATGAAAATACCCATGCTTACAGCCGTTCACCAGTTCGTCTCTTAACACATATGATGCGGCGCAACTGGAGAAACTAGGCACTGCAGCAAAAATGTTACGTTCACTATCCTACGTTATATTCATCTCTCCCGCTCTGGCCCTCGCAGACCTGGATCTTCAGAGTATCCAAATCGACTTCTCCGTCCAACTAGAGGTATGTTCCGGCGTTGGGTTGAAACCCTGGAGTAGTGGAAGTATTCAATCCCCCCTGTAGCTCAACCACTACCTTGCGACCTCCAATCATCCTGTGTCTGCTCTGCCTCATATCGAGCGCGGGATACTTGATATTCTGCGCCATGTTTGCGCCAAGGGCATTCCCTACGATCAAGTCATTTCAGCAGAGTTGCCACCTCTTCTACGCAGCATTCCCAAAGTCTACCCGGGAGACACGGCAAGATTCACTGGTATGAACTCTGTTTGCATCGATGGATTCCAGCTGGACCGACGATGTCACAGACTTGCGCAAAATTTATCAATCGAATGCATTGACCGCATCCCGCCCAGTCACTGGCCCGCAGCTGGTGCGCAGCTCCTATGCGCCGCCCAGTATGCTACCCCCGCGGACGGACGGCAACCGTATCCCGCTCCAAAGGATAAACGCGGAAGAGATCCGGACAGAAGCCAGAGCCAGAGCCCAACCACAATTCTCCGACTCCGACTCGGACGAAGAGCATGAAGTTGTCTCCAAGTTTCTGCTCTCAAATTCAGATCCGCCAGCTTCACGGACGGCGCGCCTGGCTCAGACTTTACCCTCGGAACATCGGATTTCCCATCCTGCCCTCGTAAGCTATCCACATTATATCTTCTGCTCCCGATTTACCATTCCGCGTCCCACACCTCAAGGGCAACACGGTTTATCGGGCTCATTACGTCTTGGCAGTGTCGGTGGTCCTGCTCGCAGCGGCGGTTTGTGCTTGGTTGGCTACTTAGCATGCACCGCTGCTGAAACTTCTTGATCTCCTGTTCCGGCAATAATCGACGTCGCGACTTACACTCGTTTAACACCTCATTGTCCATCTATTTGAATATTCTTTCCAGGTGGTTCTTACTGTACAATTCCTTCTGTATCATTGGTTCAAAGTTCCTGGGCCGGTGATGGTATGAATCGTCAAGTGCGTTTTGGAAACGTTATTCTGATTCTTCCTTATCATGTTCTACAGGAGGTTAAAAGTGGACTCACAGACTTAACGACGGATCAAGTACATCATATGCACTGAAGCTGTCCCTCAGAGGCTACGTCCCTCAGAATAAATGGTTGCAATTGGCTTGTACTTTTTACAATTTGATTCCCGCGATGGGTCACTCGAAAAATCGCGTCGGTGAAGATCCAGTGACACGCATGTTGTGAACTAAACATGCCCGGTTCCGACGCATCGTACTCTGCCTTCGCGATCCACAGGTTGTGGAGCGTAGGAAGCGAGAGCCGTCAATCCAGACGGCGTATTGACGATCAGACTGACCGATGACAACCGGCAAGTGTGGGTGAGCAATGAAGGATATTCGCAAAATCAATTTAGCAAAAAGAGACGAACCTTGGAATCGGGCGGCAGCATGGTGCGCAGCTCGTTGAACATGCGCTCCGAAGTACGTGAGAAGAAGGTTGCGCCGCCAGAGAGGACCACGTCGGTAAACAACTGCTGCCGGATGTCCAAGTCGCATTTCATGACTGAGTTGAGGCTGCGGGAATATCTTGTATTTTCTCAGCATGCTGAGACCGTACATGAGTTCATGGATACCAGACGTGTTGACTCCAAGTAGTGAGGTTTTGAAGGGTACTTCGAGGGCTCGGAATCTAATTTCAACGTTCGTCCAAAAAGAAAAGAGATCGCGGTGAAGGGAAGGAAGGGCATACCGCTCGTTGCCGAAGGTCAGGACACGGCCATCTGGTAGCTTGCAACTTTTCTCCGGCGCGGCAGTCTCGGGCAGCTCTACAGCAACGTAGCGGAGGTTCTGTTTGATATGCCGAACAGCAACGTCGAGACGTGCGATCGCGTGCGGGATCGACAGCCCGTCGTAGATAGACATCACAGGATCGACAGTCCGTCTTAGATAGACATCACACCTTGCCCAGGTCCACCACGGCTCCGCGGATGCGATAAGATGGCGTAGCTGTGCAGGCGAAATGCGGGGACGTAAATTGTTCGAACGTGATAGAGGTCATCTTTCCCGTGCGCGTTGGGATTCAGCAACGTGGCGCTGAGTAAAACAGAGTGATCTTGCGCTGAGTAGGTCAGGGCGATCTTCCGGTACAACGTGAAGCGCGTTGAAGAAGTTATTGTTCCAGATCTTCTCCATGGCGTCCCAGTTAGCCACGATCCAGCGCGTATGTCAGGGACAGACCACCGCGTTGGATCCGAGTCGTCCGACACTCGTGCCCCTGGCTATTGGAAACAAGAAGCTTTGTGTGTTGAATCCATCATTCAGCAGGTCGAAAGAAGGCCAGACTTGCGGAAAACAGCATGTTGGAGGACAGGTCGATGATGGCTTTCGAAGAGGAAAGGTGATCGGCTGTAATCGGATCACGTCAATGTGGCTGTGTCTTTTCTTTTTCTTCACTTCCTTTGTCACGGAAGTGAATTGAGACCTCTCTGGCGAGTTAGAGCTTTCTCTGTGTTCGTAGTGTTCTTGCTCTATCGTGGCTCGTGGTTCTCGTTCCCCCCTCCTGGTTTTCTCGCTCAATGTCGATCGATGGCTGACCCACGGCAGATGATGATTCGATAAAATCCTTGCGGCTTCCGTTCGAGCCGTTGTTCGACACCAATGTCAGCCGTGTGGCCACTGGCAAGTGAAAGTGCCAGTCAACACAACTGTCAATCAAGTCAGATGTCGAGCTTAATTAGCGATGGGTATCTTGACTCGATCGTGATTCGCCTCAAACCCTTTCCTCATTATCACCATGGCTAATGCTCCTCAGTAAGGGTCGATATCCGTCGAACGCTCTTTCCTCTCTCTTAGAGCTCAAGTTCCCACTACTAACACAGACCCCAGCGCATCCAAAAACGAACTAAAAAGGCGCCGAAAAGCACTTGAGAGTCTGAAGAAGGCCGCAGAACGACCTCAAAACCAACAAGAACTTCCTTCGAAACAGGACCCGACTGAAATCGTTTGTCTCAGCCCCATCGCTCGAAACTACGGCTGGAATTAACGTTTATCTCGATGTAGGATTTTGCGGCCGAATTCTATGGTCGCCTACCTATCCACCAGTCTCAGAAGCGCCCTCGACTTCCCCGTGCCCAGATATCTTGCTTTTCGGCGCATGATGGGCAAACGGTTCTTTTTCGTGCCCGTGTACAGAACTCGCGAGCTCGGGGCAGCAAGATGGTCTTTCTGAACCTCCGTCAGCGTTCGGACTCGGTACAAGCCTTAGTCATCGCCACTCCGGGACAAGTGTCCAAACAAATGGTGAAATGGGTTTCGGGCTTGGCTGACGAGAGTATCGTTCTTGTTCAAGGTCTCGTTCGTAAGAGTCCCGAGCTCATCAAGAGCACAAGCATGGAGGATGTAGAGGTCCATGTCTCCCAGGTGAGCTCATGACTTCAAGATCACCTCTTTGTCCGTTCGAAAAAAAATCAGATACATCTCATTTCTGGAATTGACATGCGCCTCCCATTCTCGGTGGAAGCCGGGTCTCGCGTTGATATTGATGAGGTGAATCACCATGCGGACGACAAGGCACAACTGTTCAACCGGGTTTCGCTTGAGACTCGACTCAACAACCGAGTTCTTGACCTGCGAGCGCGTCAACGCTTCTAGATTCCCCTATGCTTGGCACTGATATTTAATGCAGACATCGACAAATCAAGCCGTGTTCAAACTTCAATCAGGAATTGGCGATCTCTTCCGGCAATTCCTCAACAACAACGGCTTTCTTGGAATTCACACCCCCAAATTGCAAGGTGCTGCGACCGAGTCTGGAGCCTCTGTCTTCAACGTTAGCTATTTCAAAGGCAGGAACCCGATTATCCTAAGCATGATTTTCGCCAATGTCCTGCCCAGGAAACGCGTTCCTCGCGCCATCTCCACAGCTCGCAAAACAGATGGCCATCGCGGCGGATTTTGAGCGAGTCTACGAAATCGGTCCTGTGTTCCACGCTGAAGATGCCAACATCCATCGTTATCTCACCGAGTCCATGGGGGTCGATTTGGAAATGACGATCGAAGAACATTACCATGAAGTCGTGGAGCTCCTCGATTGTCTCTTTCTGAGCATCTTCCGGGGTCTTAAAGAAAACTACAGCCACGAAATTTCGATCGTTAGGAAGCAATTCCCGGCAGAGGAGTTCAAATGGAGAGAGGGCCCCGAAGGAACGTTGAAATTGACGTTCCGGCAGGCCATCGATATAATTGTCAAGGATGGGATGCCCAAAGAGATATTGGGAGACCTCAAGTGAGAATTATCAATTTGACTTTTGTAAACAAGATATTTCTTTTCTGAATCGCTATTTCAGCATGGAGAACGAGAGGAGACTGGGCCGTCTTGTCAAAGCGAAATATGACACTGATTATTTCATTGTTGACAAGTCCCCGATCGAATTCCGTCCGTTCTATACAATGCCAGACCCGGAGGACCCGGTGAGCAGAGTCGTACTTATTCGTGTGGATGCAACCTGAATCTCTTTCTCAGACTCTCTCCAATTCTTACGACTTCTTCATGCGTGGTGAGAAGGTTCTTTCAGGGGCCCAACGTATCCACGATCCTGCTCTTCTCTGCGAGAAGATGTGCAGCAAAGGGATTGACCCGGAGTCGATGAAAGCCTATCTGGATGGCTTCCGCATGGGTTGTGCGCCTCACGGTGGAGGTGGAGTTGGTTTAGAGCGTGTGCTAATGTTTTTCCTGAAGCTCAAGAACATCGGTCGGACATCGATGTTCCCGAGGGACCCCAAAAGATTGGATCCCTGAGTTTATACGACGACATGTAAATCTGAGTTTCAAAGTTTCAGCTCCAATGGATCCCAGATTCTTGATGCAAAAGTACCGGAAGAGATCGTGAGCAGAAAGACAAGAACCCCGAGTACAGCTGAAGACTGACGCACTCTTCATAACGGCAAATAACCCAGTGACAAGGGCCAACGCGCAACCACGAAGTCCAACTGGATCTCCACCCAAATATTCACAAGACTGACACCTTGTCTTCCTGAGGCTTCAAGGTTCATTCCCGGTTCGGGAGATCAGAAGGAGTTCACAATATAAATGACGCAACAGCCGTGAAATCCACGGGCTTTCCACGAGACGGCCGCGAGAGCCACGGCCGTTGGGGTTGCTGAAAAATGTTGGACGGGACGGCACGATCAACGGCACGGCCATGACAGCCGCGTCCACGGGTGGGTTCGGAGTCGTCCATGAGTATTGGTTTATATGATGGAACCTGTAGTACTAAAACATTCAGTCAATTCGAAAAAAGGCTCCTATAGGGGTTGATGAGTCCAAGTGATGAAAGTTCAACCAACATTAATATGCAAAACAACCGAAGCGAGATTTTGGAGTGAAATCAGGTTCTTCGTAGGAGAAGCGAAGAAAACGAGAGGGTGCTCCTGGAGTTCAAACTCCACCATCACTTTCGGAAGTTCCCGTTGCCTGGTTAAATTCAGTTTGAACCACGACAAACATAACACAAGAAAGTGGAATTGCATGCAAGAATGCTAATAGCAAATGGACAGACTATTTCATTGCTTGATACCAACAATTGGACTTGCAAACCAGATACCCGTGCCGTGGTTCAGCCTCAAAAATCTTCGACGGAACAGGCACGGCACCCGTGCCACGGGTGCCGTGAAACCGTGGCGACGGTCACGGGCGGAACCCTAAACGTCGGGCGTGTCACTCACTGCGATCCCAATGAAGCTGCTCTCCAGCCTCACGGTCGGCGATGATTACCAACTCCTCACCCTCAAAGCCTTTCAAATATATTTCGATGAGATGAGCCCGGGCCGCTCGGTAATCAGTGATCCGGGGCCATCCCAGCGCGGTACCTTCACTTGTGATCAACGGATCAGACACGCGCTGCCTAGCCAGGCATGAAAACATCAAGTGCTAGTTCCCTATAGGCTTCCAAAGCCTGTGGGGGAAGCTGCATAAATATGGAAATTTGATGGTAAAGTTCTGCCGCCGGCGTCCGGAGCGGCGGGCCGCCGCTACGGACGATGTCCAGCTCTACTGTGGCTCGGCTGAAGGGCCTGCTTGAGAAATTGGAGGCCTTGAACATTCAAGAACACAATCCTCAGCTGGAAGCCCAGCTTGCTGCAGTTGCAGCTGCAGCTCAAACTGAGATTGATCGGCACCAGCATGGCCAGAGAGCACAACGCGATGGAGCAGGTGAGGATCTACCTTGACTCTTTCTTTAAACTTCACTGACTGATTACTAATAGTGCAAGAGTTGTTTGAAGAACCACTGCTGCTGTCTTTCAGTGCTGACATGGATTCTTCTCGCAGCTCGCTCAGGTAGCATGTATTCTCTTTATTGCTGAGATACTTGTAGCAGATGATTATGCTTTTGCGGAGGCGCTCGGGTGTTTATCGCTTGAGAACGCCGAGCCGCCGATGAACATGGTGAGCGAGCCGAGCACGACAGTGATCGTGGACAATCTCAGCTTCACCGTCACCGAAGATGCGGCGCGGAGCTTCTTCAGCGAATGCGGCGGCAGGGTGAAGAATGTGAGGTTCCCGACGGACCGTGCCACGGGGCAGCTGAAGGGCTATGGGTGCGTCGAGTTTGAGTACATCTAGGACGCAAAGAAGGCGTATGCTGCGGCAAACGGGCAGAAGATCGAGGGACACCAGATCCGTTTGGATTATTTGCAGCTGAGGTATGCCAACGGCCGTGGCTGACGCACACGCGCGAGCTTCGGCGGGGGAGGACGGGGTGGAGAACACGGCGAGGGTGGAATTGGTGATCGCCGCAGGGGCAGTAGAAGCCGGCGACCCGGTGGGGACCGTTGTTGACAGGGCGCAGGAGGAGCTTGGACAGGCGGTACTCGACCATCTGCCGGTAAGAAAATTGCATTTAATTAGAGCCTCGCTCGATTATCTATCCATGCGTGACGTCTTCCTGGATGCTCCTCTTGGTTGAACGGTGAAATATATCCATCAAAATCAGGATGGCTGTGGTGAATGCACAAAGAGGACAAGCGAGAGTTATGAAGGTCATTGGACGCGTGCATGACATCAGAGTGACTGTTGGCTCAGCACAGGACGCGACTCGACTCGAGTTTTGCACGAGCTTGAGGAAGAGGATTGAGGAAGCAGCCAATCAGGAACCTGAAATCGAGCACCAAGGTAGCATAGAATATAACGCTAGCGGCTGCTTGACTGACTGGCTGCTTGAGTGATAGGACGCAGTTCAAACCCTGTGGGACTAATCACCGGTGCCATCTCTGGTGTGCGAGAGGAGTTCTCTCCTCCCATCCCACGTAAATCTCCGTGGTCCACCGGTACGCAGAAGTTGTCGCATGTCGTCCCTTCGCAAGATGCATGCGCGCCGCCTGCCTTCAGGAAAGCAGGCCCACGGGCTTTTTTGGAGAGTCGTGCTCAATGGACGCAAAAACAAGAGCACAGAGCGTGGAGTTCTTAATTAGCTTAAGGACCCAGAGTTACAGTGTGGGCGGATTGAAACAGATCTCGAATGCACCAAACAGTGAAGTTGGCGTTGCGCAACAATGAACGAGTGTATTTGTGGCGCTGCACCTCGCTGTTGCTGGTCGAAAAGTGAGGGAAAACCTGGGACTCGACGGTGGTAAGCAGCTCATATGTTAGGGGTGGAGGATTCATGATGGGGGCGGAGAGAAGGAAATCGTTTGGGTGGCCTTGAGCGCACGAAAGCCGGCTTGGGAAAGCGGCCAAAATTCCCAAGCCGGTCAGAATCACAGTGTGAACTAAACACCTCGAGGCAACCAAGACAGTGGAGTAATGGGATTAACCTGAGCGCCCATGAGCGCTCCGTCGAAAACAAATACATGTAACCTCGGAAATCAGCGTCGGTGGAATGTGGCTTAATTGTACAATGAACAGGCCTAAAGTTTCGCTTTTTGAGACAGGAAGACCGTTGTGAGTGAATGGAGAAGTCATGATGGGGGACGGAGAAAAGGAAATCGTACAGACTACTGCTTCTGAGTGAGCATTGAGCGCGAAAGTCGACGCCATACCCAACTTGCGAAGGCGGTCAGAATCAAAGTGTGGACTAAATACCTCGATGCAATCAAGGTAGTGGAGCAATGTGACTAACCTGAGCGCCCATGAGCGCTTCGTCGAAAACAAATAGATGTAACTTCGGACTCCAATCAGCGTGAACGCGGGGGCCGTCAGCATCTGCTTGAGATTAAGGTACTCCACCAAAAAGACGAGATTGGGTTTATCGACCTGTATTCATCGACCTCTGAGTATCCCCTTTCGCTCAGGTACCGGTAGGAATCGATGCGGATGTGTTGAGGACGCCATCCCGCAAGTTCTCAGCACTGTATTCCGCTGAGTCATTGCGCCCTGAGCAAATATTTAGACGCCCGCCGCTGCGATCAAGTGACTTTTTATATGAAGTTCCTGGCACTTCAAGCACGGATATCATCTTACCTGGGAAGCCGAGGAGCGTAAGCCAATTGGATTCTATTGCACACGATCAGACCCTTGGAATTCAGCACGGACATGATAGATTAGCGCCAGCTTTTGGATTTCACTAAGTCAAGCCCCCAAATTACACGCACAAATGATTGATGAACGCCACTGAGAAACAGCGAACGCAGCTGAATCCAGCAACTTGAAGAAACCGGCGTCCGAGTCTATATTTGCACATTAATAGAGAATTTGCGGTGGAGCCACCAGTAGCCACCGAGTGGCTCCCGAGGCATGCGGTACTGAGTGGCTCCGTCAACTTTACGCGGGGGGACGTAAACTGGTGGCTGACCCAAAAATGACTGGTGGGTCATTTTGGGGGGAATGCACGTCATTGCACCTGCCAGTGGCACCGCATACCTCGGGAGCCACTGGGTGGCTACTGGTGGCTCCACCGTAGACTCTCTAATACAACAGATGACTCCAATGTACTTGTTGAAACTAGAATTGCGCAGCACACTTACATGTCACGGTATCAGTCAGATGCTTGCTTCTAGCATGGATTTAGACCATGAACTTGCTTCTAGACCCGATGTACAAGAGCTGTTGAGCAGATGTAGAAGAGATTCATGCCTTCTCTCTATTGCTATTGGGCAATACTAGAAATGCGGTTGCATCTTGTGCGCCTTTTATTAACAATTCTATACAGCAGCTGTTGCCTTCGGTGTACCGGTACTTTTAAGAAAGTTATGATGAATACTTCGCGTGCAGTACAGTACGTTCTATCCTGTTCTAATCTTGATCAAGGGTTATATACAGCCACAGACATTGGTATAAATACTGGGTGGTTTACCGCCCTATTCTGCGCTTAGCTCCCTCTACGCACTCTCATGTGAGAATCACCCTTGTCGTCCCTCAAAACGACACAGGCTGCTGTTTCGTCAACTGACCCACGACTCATTAGAACAATCCACACCATCGCAGCTTGAACCTTCGATCCACTCGGTATACTTACATATAACAGTGGTGAGCAGTACATTCGGGTGTCAGAAACATTAGTTTGACAACACATCATGCAGCACGAAATGGAGTTTAGTGCCAATGTTCCAGTCAACGCTGCGGGAAGTTGCGGCAACTCTTCTTGCGGCTGTGAAGGGTGAGTGCGTCTGGTACCGGTGGTGCTACATTTTCAAAGTTCTTTCTAGATGTCCCTGTGTGAATGGCCCAAATGGCGGTACTTGCTCGTGCAAGTAAAGTCGGAGAATGGTACCTGTGAAGGACCGCAAGGCCCTATGTACTACTAGTATGCTGATATATACTGATACTTATTTCAAAAACAAATATGAATGATGGAGGGCGATGTTATATCTTACGCAGATGCAGTGATTTCGTGTGTGGATATTTACGTTCTTCTTTTCCTCCCACCATCATCAATTACATCTATTTGTTTTCGACGGAGCGCTCGCTAGCGCTTATTCTAACTTTTAGGTCCCTTCTCTCGGACATCGCTTCCCATTCTCAGGCAGCCACACGCTCATGGAGTGTGCGCACTGCGCACAACATCCACTAAAAAGGAACACTATCGGACCGACCGTAGCAAGGAGTATGGTGTGCTTTCGCTGTCCTCCGTGCGTTTATAAATATGACCTCTGTGCGTTTATTTTATGACCTGGTTCATGGTCACGTTCCCCTCGGAACTGCTCCAGAGTAAGTACGACTGACGATCCGCTCCACACGACACACCAACGACACCGAGAAAACTTGGCTTGGTTGTGTTGCGCCTGGAGGGTTTGCCGCTGATGCGTAGATATTCATTCTCGCGCTCGTGATCATCGTCAAACTTCGAGGCGCTCATCATCATCGAGGAACGCGATTGAGTTGAAGTGTATAGTGTGCAGTAAGTCCGCGAGCGAAAAACATGGCTGTCGTCGGACTTTTCGTCCTTTGAACCGCTTGCTGCTAGCCACTTGGCCATCTGAATTGATGCCGAGTATTCAAGTTACTAAAGTACGTAAAATAAAACTTCGGCAATGTGCCGGCGGCTCATCTTGTGTGATTCTAACTTCTTGCGTCGGGCAGATAAAATGAACGATGATGGTGGACGGATGATGATGTTCCAGTACCCAACCATCTCGTGGTCCGGTCCATATACCTCGATGTTGATTTTATCAAGGTCTGTGGTGTCGGTGTTGTACGATGTTTCGAGACGATATCAAAAATAGTTCCAAGAATTTATCGATTCTTTTCCGAAGAATGGAGGAGCCGTCTCTCAAAAGGATTCTAAATAGAATGGAAAGTTCATGCTTGCGAAAGAGCGCAACCCGGGTCACAGCCACCCGATTTGATCCGATTGCAGCTGACTCGTCACCTTGTCTCCGTCCGTCATTGGTGCCATCGGATTCCGTTCAAGACCCTAGTCTCCCGCCGCGTACATAGCTGACAACCTTCCGCCTTCCTATTTATCTCCAGGCTCGACATGATCGCAGCGACTCCAGTCTCGCCTTTTCTCGACCCCTCGACTTTGACTTTTCTAATGGGCCAGTCGGTGCTGCCCCCGCGAGTCTCGCGCTCTGACCCCGCATGCGATAAGCGCCTGACCCCGCCCTAAATCAATCACAGTGGGTGGCGCCGCCTCATGATCGCCTCCGCTTGCAGCCTCCATGCCGCTTCCCCGCTCCGCGTGTCGTCCCATCCATGTCGGGCGAGGACGCGACGCATCGTTCCTATCTGTATCGGCCGTGAATCTGGATTGGCCGAGTATCGAGCCATATCGAAGATAGGATAGATACCATCGGGACGGAAGGAGCGGGGAAAGAGGCAAGAGGCAGGAGCGTGACAAGGGCGAGCGCTCCGCAGTGCGTCGCTACTGCACCATAGGCAAGATGCAGATCCCGATACGCAGCACCGAGACCCGCGTCTAGATCTCCTCGCTCTCCCGCCGAATGACGCGCAGCGATTCCTTCCCTCGATGATCTCTCTCCACCCTTGTGGCGTGCGTGGCCGCTCCTGTTCTCTGCTCGCCCCACTCTACCGACCCCTGGTTTCCTTCGTCCCCAATTCGCCGCTCCTCATTCGTCGAGGACGCATTGCTCTCCGCTGCACCGCTTTTCCCCCGGCCCTCCGCCTCCACGTCGACGTAGCGAGACGATCCTTTCCTCATGATCACTCCGCATGCGCTGCATTATGTCGCCCATGGTCGAGGCGGCGATGCGTAGGAGAGCCGCTACGCCAGTTGTTTAGCGTGCCAGCACGAGCCACCGAGCAAGTAGAGCCGGAAGACGGTGGGGTGGGGACGACGACGACGATGATGCAGAGAGACGATGGAGCGAGAGGCAGGTGTGGATGGGGGAGGAGACGAGAGCGGCGGGGGAGACACCGAAAAGCGGGATGCGGGATGCAGGGCAAGGAGGACGCACGACCAGAGTAGCGAGCAACGAGGGCTTCTCATCGTGCGGATGTCATTCTCGAGAGGAAAACGTGTCCCACGTGCAGGACGATGAAGGCGACCCCATGCTCCAAGGGACCATCAACCGCGTTAGTATTTCCTCCATCTCGTGCCTACGCGCCCCCTTAACCTGCTCTTACGATTTAGTTTTATCCCGCGCGCCTTCAATGTACTTCGTGTCGCCACACATACCGCCTCAATTTCCCTCCAAAAATTTCCATCCGCGCACGATGGCGGCCTACCTTAGGTACACGCCCCTCCTCTTCATTGCTCTCTCCCGTTCTCCGCTCTTGTTTTTTCTTTCGTCGTCGGTTTTTTTATTTCCTTTTCAGGCGCTTTGTCCCTGCTCCTGCGCTATCGTCTTCTCCACACTTTCGTATAACCTCCCCGATTTTCTTTGTATCGTCTTTCCTAGAATCCAAGGTGTCTCGGCCTCCCCTCAGGCGGCTTATTATTCGTCCCCGCTCTTGCTCCGGCTATTTTTTTATGCGGTGCGGTAGAGAGGGTTGCTTGACCGAATTTATTATCCATCACGCTACGATTTCCTTTTTTTTTCTTTCACCTTGGTATTTGGGCTTTTTGCTCGTGCGCGGCTCTAATGTTATTTCTTTCTTTCTGGCAGATTATCCGTATGTCTTTGGATTCGAGATAATCCACACACCGCCCACGTTCTAAATTACCATCCGCGGAGTCGAAGAAGTTACTGCCTAGCTTCATAAGGTCTCGATCCATTTCCGATGTGGACCAAATTCTGAGATTGTGCGCACTCCTGCTCCGTATCTTCAGATAATTGCTTGCCTGAGGTTGTCAGCACCGCATGAGAACGATCGGAGCTTCTGTAGCACCTTCCGCAGGACTCGAAATAGCTTCCTTCCGCAAGGCTCAATCAAGAGCAACGGACGTCGAAAGCAACTCTTATCCGTAAGAGAAGCCGAGAGCCTCGAAGGGAGCTTGACAGATAATCGAATTCAACGTTAAAGCAGATGTCGTTTTCGATTTCCTTTGCTTCGGAATCTGTGCCTCTAAATTCTTTCTATCATGAAATTCCGACCACACCTACAACAGATGGCCCACTCGGTGCAGTCCTCCGATGACGTCATCGATAAGCCCACAGAGCAAGCTCCGCCGAGATTCGGGGATGGCATGGGGGCGTCTTTTGCAATCTCACTGGCGATTTCCTACTCGATGAACCCTGGGCGTGGTGCTTGATCATTCAGGACTGATATACGAGTATTTGAACACGTACTACCGGTTCGGTGTACATTTTGTTTTGTTTTAACGAATAAACATTCCGGGTAAGGCTCCAACTGTTTCCGTTTATAAACATTTGTAGACGGTTATAACCGTTTTTATTTCGTTTTTGTTTGCCCCCGGTGTCAAACGGTTTAAAAACCATTTTCAAACGGTTTATACAGTTACTTCCAGAGCAAGTCCTGAGGATCCACGGGTAGGCTGGAGGAGAAGTCTGAAGATGTCCCAGAGCAGCTGCAGTGTAATTAGTTGGCACACGTTCCCCAACACAACTGATTAGCGACCCCGAGTGCGTCAATTCAAAACTGTCCCCAGTGATCAGTAGACATGTCAATAATGGATTTGAGCGTTTGAATGCAGGGCTTAGTAGCAGAATGTGTTACATTGTATCCTTATAACACCCTAAAGCATGCTGGAGGCTGGTAGTAAGAATCAGAGGAAGAATCCCATGCTGTTTGTATCCTACTCAGTTAGGTTGTCAGGAACACCATTTTGAACTGTTTTAAACGGTTTAAAAACCGTTTTCGTTTTGTTTGCCCGGCCGGACAAACGGAAAACAAATGGTTGGAGCCTTAATTCCGGGCGACTTCGCGTGAGGTTCCGGCGCATCGCTGATCAGTGCTAGCCTGGGTTTGGTCTATTCGGTTCTGTGCTTATTCTTCTCAATGGAGTCCACAAGTCTCTGCGCCTGCTCATAACTCACAGCGGTGCGAACCAGGTGTCTCATTGATGCCATTGGGATTATCATTATCATGTGCCTATTCTTTTTTTGGATCGTGACACAGGCATCCTTCCGGAAGGGAACAATTAGCAACCTCTCGGAGATGTCCGCGATGCTGTCTGCCAAGACCTGAATATCGGTGCGGTAGTCCTCAATAGAATGGTTTCCTTTGCGAGAAACTGAAGAATTTCATGTGTTGCTGACTACGGAAGTCAACAGGGAAGCAATGGTTGAATAGCTCCTCGAAAAATTTCTTCAAGGTCCATTTGCATTCATCTTTAGCCACAGTTCGATACACCATGCATGTACTCGTCGAAAAAATTCCGATGGGTGAGCGTTACCCCCGCGAGTCTCGTGCTCTGACCCCGCCATGCCGCTTCCCCGCTCCGCGTCCCGTGCCATCGATCTCTGCGCTAAACCCTCCGCGCGAGGACGCGACACATCGTTCTTATCTGTATCAGCCGTGAATCTGGATTGGCCGTGTATCGAGGCTTGTAGAAGATAGGATACGGGAGAGAGAAGAAACGTATTTATGAGACAGGAGTGTGCGCTGCGTAGCGCATGGGCAAGACGCAGATCACGATATGCAGGCCTCGCTTTGCCGCCGGGCGCCGCGGGGCGATTCCTCCCCTCGACCATGGCTCTATCCTTATGGCGCCCGCGGCCGCTGCTGATTCCCACCTCCTAGAAAGCACTCGCATTCGCACCCCGCACCCTTGTTCTCTTCGTTCTGCTGCGCGCACCCCTCGTCGACGCCATCTCCACGCACGTCCTCCACGTGTCGCTTGATTTCGTGGCGGCCTTGAGGCCATGGTGGAATCGGCGGTGCGGTGCTGTAGCCTGTCTTAGCCCTGCCTCACTGCGCTGGGAAAGTTTCGGGTAGGGGCGAAGTGGGGGACTGGCGGGCCACGGTGCGTTGCGCGGGGCGGGCGGACAGGAAGAGCGGATGAACGGTGGACAAGGGACGGATAGGGAACGGAGGACTAGGGAAGAGAAGGAAACGGGAGCGACGTGATAGCGGGATGCACGGCGAGGGCGACAATATGACGCTACAATTCTTCTTTTACTTTAGGATTTGGGCTTTTTGCTAGCCTCGTAGAACGCTAATGTTATTTCGTTTCCGCAGATTATCGGCATATCTTCGGCAATCTCGTACACCGCCAACGTCGCAAGTTGCCAGTCGATCGACAATATAAGTACCTAGTTTCCTAACAAGTGCTCCATCCGTTTCAGATGTGGACCGAATCTTAATTTCTGAGGAACGCCGAAGGCTGTACTCACTGCTGTGTATCTCTGACTAAAGTAGCTTACTGGTGTATACTTGAGGCTGTCAGCGCCCCATGAGAACCACCAAGACTCGAAATAACTCCAATCTTCGCCTTGCACAGCTTCGCCGCACCTTGTCCTCGTCCCCCATGGCTGATATCGTTGGTCTCTTAGGCAGCGTCCTGCAGCTCGTTGACATAATAAAGAGCGCTCGAGACTATGTTCACACCTTCCGCGACGCTCAAAAGCAACGGAAACTCCTCTTAATGGAAATCGAAAGCCTTGAGCCGCTTCTCAGGGAACTTGACGATCGGATTCGGCGCAGTAGAGCCGACTGCCGGGATACGAAAGCTCGAGGAACCCTTCATTCGATTTAGAGGGATGATGGAACGATTGGCAGAGAAATTGGAATACGACAAGAGTTCCGAATTCGTCGGTCGTTTGACTTGGTCGTTGTGGAAGAAGGAAGACGTTGAAGAAGAGTTGAATATCGTGGAGAGATTCAAGAGTTCGCTCACTGTCGGGTTGGAGCTGGATATCTGGTCAGTCAGTTCAGATTGTGGTTCATCTTATACTTATTAGACAGGTTGCGCAAAAGCCGCACAGGCCGCATGCTGTGAGGTCGCCGAGTTTGATGGCACCAAATGAACCATCGCAGTTAAGTGATCTATAATCACGCAGATCATGTCAAATGCGCCATGCCTTGTGCTAGATTCGGGCAATGGTCCGACAAAATCGATTCCAATGTATTGCCATGGCCGCCGTGGAACTGGCAATGTCTGCAGCAGTCCCATTGGCATCTGGTTGTTCGGCTTGCTGGTCCGGCAAGTGACACAAGATTTGCAATATACATCAATGTCCTCGACCATTGTTTTCCACCAGACTTCCTCTCTTAAGAAATCCAGAGTTTTCCGAGGCCCAAGATGTGCAAGTAAGGAATGTGCATGAGTAATGATTATTTCCCTCACGCTGCGGTTTCCCATTCGGATGTCGGGAATGCAAAGTACTTCTATGCCTTCTCGCGACTTGAAAACAAGGCCGTCCCTTTCCAGGAAATCCTTGTATTCCTCTGGCGCTTTCAGTATCTCCTTGAAGAAGGGATCTTCAGGGTACCTGTGGCGCAAATCGTCCGGCAGCTGAAAGCCAGGTCCACCTGCGGTTGCAATACCGCGTAGATCCGTTGGCACTGCCTGCGGCTTCTTCCCTCCCGAATCCCGTTCCGCATCAATCGGTTGCGGTGACGTGAGAGAATTGCCATTCTCAGCAGTGTCTACCACGTCGGCAGTCTCGGTGGTTTTCTCTACTTGTCCATCGCGCTTCCCGCGTTTCTTGGGGCCGCCGTAGGTGCGTTTTTCAGCACCAATGTTTGCAAGACGTCCAGAACGACGAGGTGCGCCCTCCAGAACAGCCGCTGATCCGGTGTACACCGGTGCTGTGAGCGCGTCATCGTCTTCGTCGCTTGTCTCGGCCTCGGAATCATGCGGATTATCATCTCCAACAAATTCACTAGGCGCGCGAACACTTCCAAGAGGTTCATCGCTGTATATGCGCGATAGAGCATCAGCAAGAATATTTGTTTCTCCTGGGATATAATGGATGGTGAAATTGAACTCATTCAATATATCTAACCATCTATGCTGACGCGGAGACAGGTTCTTTTGCTGCATGAGATGTTCCAGGGCCCTGTGATCCGTTGAGATCCTGAACTTCGCACCATGCAGAAGTCCTCGGAACCGTTTCAACGACTCAACAATGGCCAACAGTTCTTGTTCATGAACGGGGTAGTTTTGTTGAGCTGAGTTGAATTTCCCTGACCAAAAAGCGATTACTTTCGCAGTCTTCAGGTCATCTCCTTGGCTCACGTAGCCGCTGGCTCCCGTGCAACAAGCGTCAGTTACAAGATTGATCCTCGGTGCATAATCCGAGTAATCAATTGACACACGGTGATGATTCCGCGAGTCATTCACGGTCTTTTTGATCCGCTCAAATGCCCTCTGTTCGGTATGACCCCCATCTCCAGGTTGATTTCGCCCCGGTTAATGACGTGAGCATTCCCATAGGGATCCGAATAGCATGGCAGTCCTCTGCAAGGTAACCGACCGCACCAAGGAAACTAGCAAGTAGATCCTTGTTCGTCGGTGTCTTCCAGTTGACCACTGACTCAACCTTGTGTGGATCCATCAAGATGCCGTGGTCATCAATTATATGCCCAAGAATCTTCAGTTTCTCTGCGAAAAACTGCATCTTGTCCGCACTCAGGTAGAGTTTTTCCTTGCGGAGCACATCAAAAACCATTCTGACATGTTTGACATGTTCCTGAACCGAATCTGAATAGATAATTATGTCGTCCAGGTACACGTCCATAAAGACGCCAATGTAAGATGCAAATATGTGATTCATCAAAGTCTGGCAAGTGGCAGGTCCATTACAATCACCCTGCTGTAGAACTAGGCTCTCCATCGTGCTGTCAGGTGTGTTGAACAGTGTCCGAGATACATGTTCTGGAACGACTCTGATCTGCTCGTAGAAATCTTTGCCATCAACGAGTGTTCGATACGGGTGGTGTGCCACGTTCCGCAAGATCGCATGGATATCAGGTAAGGGCGCTGCAATTTTTACAGTGTTATCATTTTGCTGCCGCTTGTCCACAACAGTGCGAATGCGCACCTTTCCATCTTCCTTTGCAGGCTTGGGAAGAATTAGCATCGGAGAAGCATTGCTACCCGTTGCCATGCGCCAGCGTCCAGAGTTCATGTAAGTCGCCTTTTTCTGCCTCCAGACCGATTTCAAAGCCTCAGGACATTTTGAAGGACGCCACTTGTACACCAGGTCCTCATCCTTAAGTGGGATGGTATGATTCACTGCACGAAAAGGAGGTAATCCCGTTTCTGCTGGATCCGGGCATAAATCGGCAGCTTCTTCACGCAGACTCTGCCTGATAGCGTCCAGGTCCACCTGAAAGATGTCTGCTGCTGCTGACTGGATGGTAGAAACCTCTGGCCCACGCATTTCGACAGGTTGGTCTGAGCCGATCACCACTCGCGTCGGATTCATTCCAATGACAATTTTGTGTTGGAAAATGAATGGCGTGCCGAGAATGACATCGTAAGTGTCGAGATTCGCGACATCGAATCTGCGCTCACATTCTATGCTCTGATATTCCAGATTCACATTCACGGATGCATTGATTTTAGAACGCGAACCATGCACAGCAAGCTGGACCGTCACTGGCTTTGCCAATATATCCCTCTTCAAGGTAAGTTGGTCAACCAATTTCGTCGAGATAAAATCTGCCATTGAGCCGGTGTCGAGAAGAGCACGTACAGGCTGCCCATTAATCATTATCTGGATGACAATGGGCCTCGGAAGGCAGCGTTTGAAATCGCGCGGCATCATCGCATTGCGTTCAATTGCATCTAGCTGATCATTGTGAGTCGAGTCAAATCGCGCACGCTTCTTCCGATTCACGGGCTTTTTCCCTGGATAATGGCTGAGTCGCGCGACAACCTATGATCAAGTCATTTGGTTCCCACGGACTTCTCTGTGAGCCGTATTTTCCATCGTAGTCGTGATCATCGCGAAGCTGATTCAGTATTTTGCCAGGAGCAAATCCCGGGCACTTGATCTCGTCGTGAGTCACAACAAAATCGATATCCGTGCCTGGAACAATGATTTTATAGCCCATTGCATGCGGTTCGACGGAAACATACGCATCAGGTGCAATGTCTGACCACAACTGACTGTGCATCGCAAAGGTAAATCTCGTTTGAAGCCAATCAAGAGCTGAGTACTCGTCATCGGCCTCGCCCATGTGCGGGAATGCGCCCCCCAGCGGTCGTTCCGGAAGTGTGACCATTGCGGCAAGGATCTCGGGAACACCAAATTCGGGATTTTCTAGGTCGATGCGACGCACTAGGTAAGGTGTTTCAGGCCTTTCCCAGTCTGTGAGTTCCAGATTGTCACCCAAATTAATGATAGTGAAGCGTTCATTGTCATTTGAATCAAGACCATAATAGCTTTCGAAAAGCTTGATCAAGTAGGTCTCCGCCTCCTCATTACGATCTCGAAATGTCATCCATTGCTGGACAGGTTCGTCCAGTGAGATTCCCATGGATCCGACACGTAAATTCGCTTCCCGCGCTGCTTGTGCACGAGCTTCAACTCCTGCGAATTTTACTGAGCCCGCACTCAAGGTAGGTCCCTTCGCCGTTTGCCGATCCGGGCAGTTACGACTCTCATGACCAATGTCCTTGCAGTTAAAACAGCGGCCTTCAGCACGGAGCCTATCCCGCTCCTCCTTGCTGAGTTTGTTGGTACGTTCCCGTGGCTTCTTGTCGCCATTATTCTTGGCTGGCTTTTTGCCTTGGTTACCGCCGTTTTTATCGGTTTGACCTACAGGCTTGGATGAATTATTCCCAGCCTGCTTCTGGCCACTACCGGTGAATTTCCCGTTGTCGGCGTTCTGTGACTGGCTGAACTTCTGCTCGCGTTTGAAAGCCTCCCGCACATTCTCCTCACGAGTCGCGTACTTCGCAAGTTTTTTCAACGTGTTGCGCTCCGGGTCCAAACCACGACCAATCAGATGCAGTCTCAACTCTTGGTGAATTCCATGCCAAAATATTTGCTTGAGCTGACGTTCCGTGACGTCAGGGAAGCGAACGGACAGGGATTCAATGTCGCGCATGAAATCCCTGACCTTGTTGTAGCCCTGACGTGCGCTCATAAGTCGCTCTCGCAGTTGGAGTTTGAAATCCGGTGGGAAACAATAATTGAACAGTCCTTCGTAAACTGACTTCACTGTCCAATCTTTGCGACGCAGCGCTACATGTTTCATGAAGAATTTACTAGCTTTTCCACTCATGAAATTGACCATAATCTTTACAGTCATCGAGTCGTCGAGCCCGTGCCAATCAGCCCAAGTATCCACTTCGTAGGTCCAGTGGTCAAAATGATCAAGGTCCGCGTTTCCTTCGTAGATGAACGGATTCTTAATCTTGATAGATGCCATGGCCTTGCGAAGCCGTCGGCTATCCTTCTTATTCTTCGTCCGCTTCGCCAGAGGAGTGCGCTTGCGGCGCTTCGCCGATCTGGTGAGTGATGACTCCGAAGATGAGGAACTCGATGAGCTCGAATCGTCATCATCAGAATCAGATGAGTCCGAATCCGAACTGCTCTCCGAATCCGACGACGAAGAAGAGGACGAGGACGAAGACGACGACGATGAAGATGAGCCTGAGCTCGGGTCTACAGTTGTCGCGCGAAACCATCCACCACCAGGGATTTCAGATTGATCCCGCTTGAAGTTCTTGGGGCGGAGGTGATTTTCCCGTGCCTTTTCAGTCCCGTGATGACGCTGTTTCTTTGCTGCGTGTTTGGTGGCCTTATGGTGGAACTTGGCATACTTCGGGCCTTTTTCGGCGTCATCGACACCCTTGCCCTTCGAGCCACTTGGTCCCGCCTGAGGCGTCGGCGATCGCCAACTCCATGGTGATCGCACTCTGTGAGTTGAGCCCACAGGTGATGGTGCTCGAAATTCAGTGGAGCCACCATTGATTTCGTTGCCGTACTCAGGGACTTCCACCGCAACGGCTCCGACAGACAATTGCGAAGAGCTCGCCCTCCATTCCCTTCCCGGGCACGAAGCCCTCGAGCTCTTCCAGGATGCGAGAAGAACAGTCTGCATTTCTGTATCTTCGTCTGGTAATTCATTGTCCGACAACAATTCCATTACATCCTCATTTTCGCTCATGTCTTCCATTATCGAGCCAAATAGTTGCGAACCAACAGGCTCAATCTCACGAAGCACAGAGAAATACGCGGTTTGTTCGACAGCAGTATCATCATCGTCGTCACTATTGTCTATATCAAACCACTGCGGGAAGAATTTACTTTCTACAGCGAGTCCAATGCTCTCGTGAGAATTACTCCCGCCCTCCACTCGGCGTCCTGTTCCGTTGATCATGGTCCAACTGTTTTCCCAACCGTAAACAGGTCCGAGTTCGGTATCCAGGTGCGTATCTTCTGTTCCTGCTTGTTCATCGTGGCTAATTCTGGTTCCATAGAAGAACTCGAGATGTTCTTCTATGTCAGCACGATGCACATGCGGCATTCGAACAGAAAACGGGTGCGGTTCTACTGCCGGGAGAAAGCCCAGTTGCAATAGGCCTTCTGCCGCAAGAACTTCCGCCTCTGGGCGGAGTTCGCACTCGAGCGGTGATGCTGCCGAAGTGTCAACGGCCAGAACTGGACCGGACTCTTCGTGGCGCATAGCTGCCGAGCCGTCGACGAGAATCGACGGCTCATGGCGCTCTCGCTCCTGGGTTGCTGCCGAGTCAAGGGTCAATACGGGACCCAAGACCTCATGGCGCAAAGCAGCCAAGGAATCGTCCGACCCCGACGTGGGGAAGGGTTCCTCGTGGCGCTGGGGCATGGTCGACCGCGTGCTCCGCGTCACCCTCGTGCCCATATTCGCTTGGACCTCGTCCATCGGCAGACCCCACTTCGCAGCGAGGTCCGACTCCGATACGGGGTTAGCGGTGCTCACATCAGCTGTGTTGAGTGGCACACCAACGGCCATCGCCTCCGCCGCCAGATTTCGGGTATTGCGGGCGGAAGCGGTCCGTTTCTTCTTCGTACGTACGATTCTGGCCATTTCTAAAGAAAAATATTAGCAAAAAACGGTAGATAAAAGACGCACCCGGGTGATCAGTCCGAGCGTTGAAAACAAGAAAAAAGGTATACGCAAAAAAATGTGAGGTCGCCGAGTTTGATAGAGCTGCTAAGCGATTCAAGATAGCGACACACTAGAGTTTTGAGTGAGAATCTTGCGAGCGAGGTTGCGTAGTAAGAGTCTCGGGTTTTCAAAAGCTAAACTAACATGATACAGAGTATCTACTTAAATACGTCTACAGTAATTCCATACAGAACAATGGAACAAGTAACTATCTAAATACTGAACAATGTAGTAAGTGAGAACAAGGTTTCTATGTCGCGGCGCTGTAGGCGGCCGCGGCGCAACAGAACAAGAGGAGGCCCAATTAGGAAAGTGGTTGAATTAGAGCAGCGAACACATATCCGTTACACATGCGGCTTTTTGTGCATTGCGCAAAGCCGCAGAGAAAATGACACATCTGGGGGGCCAGAACCATATATATTTTCATAAAATACATACAATTCAAGTGTTTCGGAGCCTCTGGGAGTACACAGAGTCGGCAAAGAATCGGCAAACAGCGCATCAAAGCATCGCTTGTCAACCGCTTGTGCGCCACCGTGTATTTGACGTCATACATTTTGGCCATAAAAGTGCGGCTCTCCCACTCTTGGTCCACAGAAATCAAACAATATAGAGGATACAGAAGTGCCAGGTACTGAGTGTGTGGTTGTAAGTCAGATAATTCACTCACCTCACTCAAAACAGAAAAAAGCCATGCGGCTTTGCGCAAGTGCCAAAAAGCCGCATGCGGCTGTGCGCAACCTGTCTATTTTACGCCAGGGATTTTGCTCACGGTATGGAAATTATGGCTGAACTGCAGCATCAAGCTAAATGCGAAGAATGGGGCTTACCGATGTACAGATACGCTAGCATCTATCAAAGATGCCACTGAGGAGCAGCGTATTGATCATAACTGTGAATGTTTTCACCATGCGAGCTAATTAAGTTGCTCACCGATGCACTTCAGACATTTTCAAATCTGTTAGGGATATTGCCCAGCGTCAGCAACAATATTTTGGTAAGGTAGGCGTCAGTCACTCCCCGCAAGCGGTCACGTGGTATGTCACGCGTTATGCATGACGGCAAAAATTTTGAGTGCAAAACACAATAGGTTGGAAATCACTCAATTTTGATGTTTCCGAGGTCCGAAAAAAATCGAATTTTTTCCAAGTCTGACAGAGGTCTGATAACTTGAAAATAGAATCAAGATAACAAACCATAAGACAATTAGAATAACTGTTAGACCTAGGCTGAGATCTGTGGGTACTTCTCTTTTGTTTCCATTGGCCTCTTCCGGCTTCATCTGGTCATCTTTACCCTATTTGGACCGTGGGAACCTTACCTAAGCGGCAAAAGTTTTTGTTGCTCAGAACCAAATAGTGCCCACTTGCCAAAACAACTACTTCTGCATTGAAAAAAAATTGAGTTGGAAAATATCATAATACTCCATGGAGAGACAAAATGTCGGAGATCTGACTCCAGGGATCTCTCAGGTAGACCCAAATGTGTGTTTTCCTGGCTTTACTTTTTGTCTCCAAGGTTTGTGGCTGGAGCTTTGTCGTTGTCACACATTGGTCATGTGACCGCTTGTGGGGAGTGACTGACGCCTACCTTAGTGAGTCTTTTGTGCGCTTATTCCGCCTTGTGCTCTGATGCCCTCTCTGCAGCGGCCGAACGGGACGCAATCATCGAGTGGTATTCCCCTCTCAACTTCTTTCTGCGTCAAGCAGACATCTTTGGTATCCATCAACCGGGAACGGGACAATGGTTCCTGGAAGCCAACCAGTTTAAGGAATGGAAAGCCGGGGTCGGAAAAGTATTATGGTGTCGTGGAATGCGTGAGTGTGTGCAGTGTTTGGAACGATACACGAGAAAATTAAACACATATAATAGCCGGGGCAGGGAAAACCGTGCTAGTGTGCGCAATTCCCGCTCTATCCCGACTCTCACCGAGTTGATTACCTCCATAGTTCAATTGCTGTCGAGCATCTTCGATCCGAAGAACATTTCCACAACATCAGTGTTGCCGCTATTTACCTGAACCACAAGGAAACCGATGTACATACGCCGTCCACTCTGCTGAGAAGCCTCTGGCGACAACTTGTGGAGGGGAAGTCCATTACCTCCGTTGAAAATTTATACCAGAAGCATCGAGAGCGTGGCACGAAACCAACGTTGGATGTCGATCATGCCATTCTGTGTTCCACGATCTCCCAGTATTTGCGGGCCTTCATTCTTGTTGACGCCTTGGACGAATATCCGGAGCACTTTGATGACATATCTGTCACAATTGGGATCCAACGTCAACTTGTTGTTGACCTCGCGACCACATATCGCTCTCAACAACAGTATTCATGCGGTGCCGATGGACGTTCTGGAGATCCGCGCAACCCCAGAAGACATCCGGTGTCATATTGATGCCCATATTCTCAATCTCCCCGACTTTCCGACCACATACAAGACTGTCCTGACTTGCTTGAACGAATTGAGGAAAGAATAGTTCGACGCAGCGACGGAATGTTGGTAGCGCGCCTTTCCTCGTTGAAGTTGATCTGACATGCAGTGGACTCAGGTTTTTAATGGCGAAACTGCATATCGATTCCCTCACGGAAAAGCATACAGTGAAAGCCGTTCAGAACACTCTGGAAGATCTGCCCACTAATCTCGAAGCCACATATGATGAAGTCATGGAACGGATCAACCGCCAGAGCGAAGACGACAGGAACCTTGCGTTGCGCACGCTTTCCTGGATTTCCAATGCCAAAAGACTACTACGGGTGTCCGAACTCAGGGAAGCATTGGCTGTAGAACTGGGGACACCCTCACTGGATCCCAACAATCTCGTCAACATGTCCATAATTCTTTCTGTTTGTGCAGGACTTCTGGTGGTTGACGCACGGGATAGCAGGCTCCGCCTCGTTCACTTCACAGCCCAAGACTATCTCGAGCGCATACAGGCCACGGCATTCCCTCGCGCATCGACCAAGATTACGATGATATGCCTTCAATATCTATCCTATGACGAATTCCACCGGTCACGGAAACTGACCGACTTGAATCTTTTGAATCTGTTCCACAAACACCCCTTTCTCGATTATGCAGTGGAATACTGCCTTCTCCATGTGCGCGGAGAACCGGAATCGGAGATACTACAGTCCATTCTTTCATTTCTGGCCACCACAAAGAGCGGCTGGTGGCCATTGTGGAACTGGAAACATCGCTACTGCGGAGGCCCAACCTCAGGGTCTCCACTCTTGATCGCCGCCCTCTTTGGTCTGGACAAAGTCTGTCACCATATACTCGAAACGGATGGCCCCGGCAATACGCTTCAACTGGCCGCTACTACGGACGAATACATCGACGTGGTGCGGTTTTTTATTCGGAACGGCGTGGATTCCAGTGTGCATGGACGGGAAGGAGACTATGACAGCGCATTACACGCCGCAGCCGCTCATGGTTGCAGAAATATCATTTCTGTCTTGTTGGACCATGGAGTTCACATCGAGTCCCGGGGGGCCCTTCGGCACTGCACTCCAGGTCGCCACTTATTTCGGACACAAGGAATCTGTTGAGCTGCTAATCGCCCGCGGAGCCAACGTCAATGCAGCTGAAATCTATTCTGGCTCTGCCCTCTACACCGCTGTCGAGGAGAAGGTTGGTCCTAGGGTAGACCGAGAGGTGTCCAGGTCGTGCTGGAGGGGGTGCTGAGCCGTACAGCCAAATACCGAGGCGCACGATCACAGAGAGTGCTCTAAAGATAGCAGAGTCAGTAATATGATTAATAAAATGTACTCAGCTCCTTGTAGCTGAAAACTCCGATGTATGCGCGAGGAATCCGAGTAAATGAGTGGATTACGAGCGATACGTGGTGGTGGTAAGCGAATAAAGAGGTCAGTATTGATCCGGGCTGTCAAGGTAAATAAATATAAACCGATGTATGTAAAGAGTCCATGGCACAAAGCCGTAAGTATGCTAAATCCAACCTTTGTCAACAGCAATCCGGGAGGTGCACAAATACGGATAGGGAGATCATTGCTGCCCCGCTCAGCATCAAATGGTTGCCCAGGCCAATTCAGGATCAATCCCCGGTGCAATCCGAGATGCCCGAAGACTTGGGTTGAATCGTCACGTTGCTGTATGTAGAGAGATAGATATGGAGTCTGTGGGATATAGCAAATGAGTGAAGGTAAGACTTGAAATGTATAACAACAAAGCATTTCTGTTGTAAATGACTGAGTAGAGCTCAGGTGTTGAATATATTGGAGAAAATGTGAAATGCTTGAAAACAGTATCACGGAATGGGAGTCGAAATCTTGCGAGAATATTTGTGCTATGCACACGATGGCATCGGGATGGGAAGGCGACGTGGAAGGCACGTCGCACTTCCACACCGCTGCAACGAGAGCTGGATCAGATATATCCGTGTCTGATGTCCTAGAGGATGAGGTAGGTGCCATAGGTGAGGATATCCGCAGCGTACTGACAGCACTCTAGGAACAAAATAAAGCAACCAAACGAGACTTCATCGATGAGTTCCCCCGCGATGAGATAGTGCCTCAGCCGGCTCATAAGCCTGCAGGCCAATTTGAACTCAATCACGACACTTCCATAGGTAAAAATCCGCTCGCTCCATCCAAGGCATGGACGTCCCTAAAATTTGGGACATTACGCCGGAAAAGTAGATTAACACTCTCTCCTGGCACTTTCCCTGTCCGTCAGCCGAGCGTGGCCATGTAGATTGGTCGCGTATAATTTATAAAGAAATTATGTGCTATCTCCTGGTAGTCAAGGAGGTACTATCAGTGACTATGTACCTGGCTACCCCTTGAAGGAGTTCAACTAACGGCAAATTTGACCTTAGGGGACCGAATCAGGACCTCCCTTAATTCAAAATGATCTTTCGGCCGAAAGTTACGTGAAATTTTGATCGGGATGCGCATGGTGTAAGCCATCATTTCTTAAAAGTTAACTGCGCCATGCCGTCCACACTCGCTATCGCTCGTTTTCCGCCAATTCTCCGCCGTTTCCCGCCATCGGGGGCTCGTTATGTCTCTGCGATGCATGACCTATCCATTCGGTGGTGTTCCAGCTAAAAAAACAAGAACTACATCCCGCATGCGGCACGACTGCCAGGAAAACCTAGTTCAGATTGTCATCCACCGCAGCGAAAGACCTCGGTATCTAATGCACTGTTGAGGCTATGAGTCTGGTGCTTGGCATGCGCTTTCCTGGTCACCTACCAGATCATTTCAAACATTCAAAACCACTTTATTCATTTCCCTTCTTCCACAATATTGTCCGTTACCCGGAAATGCGCCATTGCTGTGTGGAAATCCGAAATTATTTCGCTGTATTTCTGGGCTTCAGGAACGTAGCAATTTGGGGTTGTTTCCAAGGTTGTTTCCAAATAGAGCATTTGATAGCCGAGGGGTTTCCGCTGGAAACCGGGTCCTCAAATAGAATTATCCCATTTTTCCCGCCGGAATATGATGCTTTTCTGTTGGTCTTCCGCTGCGCTAATATTGTTTCTTCTTCCACAGACCCGTACTTCTCTGTATTCCCACCTTTGCTTTTACTGTATGCATCCGAATATTCCATCACGGAATCTCTCACTTCATCCTACTAAATGATCGAAGAGACGTCTAGAGCAGGAGCGAGAACGAAGTACAGAGACGACGACGTCGATAGGGATCCCCACCGTACCGTATACGGTTACGGCCGTAAGGTTTACGGTGCTTTACGGGTGCCACACCGGCCGTAACCGTAACCGTAAACTTTTTTCTGGAGCCCCCACCGTAAGAATACGGTGCAAAATACGGGTCATTACGGCCGTATACGGCCGTAAGATTTCCCACGCTCAGTTCTCGCCTATAAACTCGTCGTCTTGTGCTCCACCATGACACTCACTAAGTTCATCGTGCACGTCGAGAGCCTCAGTACGTGGTAATCGAGTATATAAGTGCCGGAACATGATCATGTGAGTACGTACACCATGTCCTCTCCCAAATTCAGTATTCTTGCATAAGTTGCATTGGAGGGATTTTATTTCATTTTTTGTTCCATTTTTCCACTCAACAGATGAGATAAGGCGGCACTTTGATGGCAGTGATGCACGAGTGATGGGAGTGTCGGGAGGCGCCAACCTCGCTTTGGCGACGTCCCCGCCCATCTTTGATGGCGGCAACCGATGGGAAAGCACCCGGACCGCGGCTGGCACACTCCTCCTCCATCAAATTAACATCGAACCACGTCTGAACAATTACGGCCGTAAAGGACCGTATACGGCCGTAGGTTTTACGGGGTTCGTACGGCACACGGTACGGGTGGAACCGTAACCGTAAACAGATCTTCCACGAGCCACACCGTATGCTTACGGCGTACCGTATAACCGTACCGTATTACAGTTGTTTACGGATACGGTGGGGATCCCTAGCGTCACGACGAGTATGTCAGATGCGGCGCAAATTCTGACAAACGAAAGCTGTACTTCCCTGCTGTGTAATTTCCACCGTCTCTCCGGCGCTTAGAGGCTGTGTGAAGGAAGTATGATGAGCGATCAAGACTTCCATTGGCTTCGGCTTCCACACTATCACCACACTATCACCACACTATCCACGCATCTTGTGCTCCTCCATGGCTGACATCGTTGGTCTCTTAGGCAGCGTCCTGCAGCTCGTTGACACGGTAAAGAAGGCTCGTGAATACGTACACACTTTCCGCGATGCTCAAAAGCAACGGAAACTGCTCTTAATAGAAATAGAGAGCCTTGAGCCGCTACTCAGGGAACTTGACGATCGGATTCGGCGCAGTGAAGCAGGAGGGTCGACTGGCGGAATACGAAAGTTTGAGGAACCGCTCATTCGATTTAGAGGGGCGATGGAACGGTTGGCAGAGAAATTGCAGCACGATGGCAGTTTCGACCTGGTCGATCGCCTGACTTGGTCGTTGTGGAAAAAGGAAGACGTTGAGGAAGAATTGAATGTCGTGGAAAGATTCAAGAGTTCGCTCACCCTCGGGCTGGAGCTGGATATCTGGTCAGTCAGTTTGCGATTGCGTTGCATTTCTTGCTTATTTGCTGTAGGGATCTCGCTCAAGGCACGCCACTTTGCCCCCACTCGCGTCATCATGCTCACAACGAGGTGTAACCAGATTCTGCGCGGGAGTACCATAAGCGTAAATTTTCTCAGTCTTGCCCTTTATCCTTCTTTGACTCTTCAGCCCAGGTACGATAACCACGATCGAAGATGCTGCTCAGGAACAACGAATTGATCATAGCTGTGAATGTCATTTCATCCCAGGCGTGGTGGCTGGGAAAGACTTGCTCATCGTTGCACTTCAGACATTTTCAAATCTGTTAGGGATATTGCCCAGCGCCAGCAACAATATTTTACTGGTGAGCTACTACACGCGCGCCCTTCCGCTCTGATGCTATCTCCGCAGCGACGGAGCGCGAAACTATTATAACGTGGTATTCTCTCCTCAACTTCTTTCTTCGCCAAGCGGACATATTCCGCAGTCACCAACCGGGAACGTGCCGGTGGTTCTTGGAAATGGACACCTTCAAGAAATGGAAATCCGGGGTCGGAAAAGTGTTATGGTGTCGTGGAATACGTGAGTTGGTCTTGTCCGTTAAAGCTCGCACAGGAACTCAACAACCCCAGCCGGGGCCGGGAAAACTGTGCTTGTGTGCGTGATCCCCCTTCCATCTGAGTCGCGCCAAGCTGTTTCTGAGCACACCTGCATAGTTCAATCGCTGTCGACCATCTTCGGGCGGAACAACAGCACGATAACATTGGTGTCGCCGTCGCCTATTTGAGCCACAGGGAAACTGATGCTCATACACCTTCCACTCTCTTGGCAAGCCTCTGGCGGCAGCTCGTGGTGGGGCAGTCTATTGCTTCTGTTGAAAAGTTGTACCACGAGCATCGAGAGCCCGGTACGAAACCCACGTTGGATGAGGATCATGCCATCCTATGCTCGACGATCTCCCATTACTTTAGGGTTTTCGTTCTCATTGATGCACTGGACGAATATCCGGATTCTGAGCGTGGCGTTTTAATCTGGTACCTATCGCAATTGGGAACCAACGTCAGCTTGATGCTGACCTCACGGCCGCATATAACTCTTAGCGACATTGATACGGCACAATTGCAGGTCCTCGAGATTGAGGCAACGGAAGAGGACATTCGATGTCATATCAATGCCCAGATCTTC
Organism: Mycena sanguinolenta; assembly: GCA_014462675.1. Taxonomy (NCBI): domain Eukaryota; kingdom Fungi; phylum Basidiomycota; class Agaricomycetes; order Agaricales; family Mycenaceae; genus Mycena; species Mycena sanguinolenta. The sequence continues at coordinate 1,496,940 of JACAZH010000023.1, read as the reverse complement.
AAATCTCCCCGGCTCTCGAAGCACATACAAAACTGTCCAGGCTTGGTTGAACGAATCGAGGAAAGAATAGTTCGGCGAAGTGCGGGAATGTTGGTGTTACCTGTTCGCTCATTAGAGTTCATCTAATCCGCCACGGATATAGGTTTTTGATGGCGAAACTGCACATGGATTCCATCGCTGGGAAGCATACAGTCAAAGCTGTTCACGCCGCTCTCCAGAATTTGCCAGGAGATTTGGAAGGCACATACGATGAAATTATGGAGCGCATCAATCGACAGAGCCAGGACGACAGGGATCTTGCTTTGCACACACTCTCCTGGATTTGCAATGCTCAAAGACCCCTACGGCCGTCCGAGCTCAGGGAAACATTAGCCGTGGAACCAGGGACAACCGAACTGGATCCGAACAATCTACTTGACATGGAAACCATTCTATCGGTCTGTGCAGGGATTCTGTTGGTCAATGCACGAGACAATAGGCTCCGTCTCGTTCACTTCACAGCCGGAGACTATCTCCAGCGCATACAAGCGACGGCATTTCCCTATGCATCGACGCAAATTACGATGGCATGCTTCCAATATCTATCCTACGACGTATTCCAACAACAAATGGACGATCCTTTGAATCTGTTCCACAAACACTCTTTCCTAGAGTATGCAGTGGAATACTGCCTTCTACACGCTCGCGGAGAACCAGAATCCAATATAACGCGGGAGATTATTTCGTTCCTCGCGGCAACAGAGACCGGTTGGTGGGCATTGTGGAACTGGAAACATTGCTATCGAAAAGATCCAACATTGTGATCTCCGCTCCTCATTGCTGGGCTCTTCGGTCTGAAGAAAATCTGTCAACACATACTCGCAATTGATGGCTCTAGAGATGTCCTTCAACTGAACGCTAGCGGCCCCGGGCACATCACGGAGCAGTTTTTCATTCCCCAACGGGTCAACGAGCCCAGACAGGATGGACGGATGGCTGTATTACCGCGGCGGTCCCACAGGGAGGCAAACTGGACAGCGCGTCACACGCAGCGATAGCGGCGTCGAACCGAATAGAGCGAGAAAGAGCTGTCCAGCACACTTCGATCTCTCTGTGTCGCTCGTGGAGATCCGAAGAGTTGGGGCGCCAGAAAACGTTCAGTTTTCGCAACCATTTAAGGAGACTGGGACAGTCCGGACTCCGTTCCCCCTGTACCCTCTTTCCCAAAACTCAAGGCACAATTGAGTTGATGGGTTTGAGGAGAACAGAAGCTAAAAGTCTTCTCGCCTCTGGGAATGGTTCCTGTTTTCAGCAACGTTTTCGGGGACACTTTTATCGGATTTCCCTGACTGTGTCGATTATTAATAGTTTGATGGGATCTCGAGCGCTATCTAGGGATATGGAGGCACGTCGAGTAGCGAGCTATTCCTATGCTGGCATATTGCCGGTACTGTATTACTGTACTATTTCATTCGTGGGCGATCCGGGTATATTGAGGCGATTTGTGTATTTTTTCGTTCTACAATTCAACTTTTACTTCATTTCTGCTTCTGCACTTCATTTCGAGCAATCAGTGTCGAGTTTGATGTCCATATAAATCAATACCAAACAGTGCGCCTGAAGGACCGTCAGCCGATCGGCCTCGTTCGGAACTAGACCCAGCGTTGTTGGTTCCCAGTGGGATAGGTCACTCATTTTGGGCGAAAAAGATTCATGGACTTTCCCAGATTTTGATGGCTGCCTTAGTTGGCGATAAGCAGGTTCGCTGGAATCTTGTTTCGCTGGGCAATTTCAGTGAAATAACCTTGAAAAGACTCTCCCCATGAAAAATCTCCGCCCGTCAAATTCAAGCAAATTTCGGGTCCCCGAGATCCCCGGGTCAAAATGTGTTCGAACACGAGCCCAGATCATTCCAAGGTCGGCACTGAGCTGAGCATAACTGGACGTGCCCAAAGCTAGCCGTAATTATGGATATAAGTATCACAATTCATTTTCCGACTAGAGCTGGCGGCAATGATCCAACTCAACCTGACTCATACGTGAGTCTTAGTCGCACGGTCTTGTCAACTTCGGTTTATCAAAGCTCAAGGTGAAGCTTAAACTATCGCCTCGAGGAGGCGATGTTGATTTTAAATTGTAGGTCCGTGGCTGTTGTCGATGTCGGTGTTGTACAATGTTTCGAGAGGATATGAAAAACAGCTTCAAGGATTTATCAATTCCTTTCGGAAAAAGTGAAGAGCTGTCTCTGAAGAGATCTCAAGTTGAACGGACAGTTGTTCGTGCTTGCATTGCCCAAGTTGCAGAGGGAGCGAGCCGGAGCACAGCCACCTCAGTTGATCCGACTGCAGCCGACTTTGCCGTCATCACCTCCTTCGCCCGCTCGTTGCTGCCGTGGCGTCCTTTCCAGCTCCTTAGCTCGCGCCGCAAGTTGCCGTCAAGCTCTCTCCTTCAGTCTTCCTCTTTGGCTCCCGGCTCGACGTGATCGCAACGACGCCAGTCCACCTCCCCTCGACTTTGAGTTCTTTGAGACCACGCGTGACGAAATCCGCCGCACCCGCGAGTCGCGCGTTCTCCCCGCATGCGATAAACGCCTCACCCAGCCCTCGTCCAATCACCGCGAAAGACTCGATCTGAATGGGACCTGCTTCCATGCCGCTTCCCGCTCCTTATCGATCTTCGTGGAATGATGAATCGACACGTACGGCATGACGAAGATTCCCGCTAAACGAGACACCTAGCTGAGCGCGGACACGCTTTGGCACCGAGGCAAGGCGCAGATCGCGATATGCAGCACCCCGACTCGCGTCTCCCCGCTCTCCCGCTTGGCGGCGCACATCGACGAGGCGCAAGGTGATTCTTGCCCTCGACGATCTCTCTCCACCCTCGTAGCGCCCACGGCCGTTCCCGTCCGCCGCTCGCACCGCCCTCCTCGACTTCGCGCTCGCGTTCTACACCCTAGTCCCATAGCTGCAGCCCGATGCTCGGCGCTCCTGCCCATTCGTCTCCGCCTCATCGCCTGCCCCCTGTGCTTCACCCATCACCTCCACGTCGACGTCGACGCGCTGCAGCCGCTGAGCTGGAGACAATCCTTCCCCGTTCATTTCGTATCTGCTGCGCGGCCGTGATCAAGTCGGCGACCGGTGCTGCAGTCGTCTTTCGCGCCGGCTCATGACTCTCAGTGCAAGTGGAGGAAGACGGTAGGGCGGGGGAGGACGGTGGTTGGCGGAGCAGGCGCGGCTTTGGGCGGGCGGGGCGGCCAGGAAGGACGCACTGATGGAGGACGGAGAAGCGGATAGAGTCGAAGGGAGGCGCGGATGGGCGACGGAGGAGGGAGGACGACAGGAAAGGGAGGGAGACGGGGGGCGGGCGGTGGGAGCGGCGGGAAGGATCCACGGCGAGGGCAACGCACGAGCAACGAGAACTCCTCGTGTACCCCAGGACGACCGCAGGGTGGGTGTCGCTCGAATCTGAATTTGACCCTCCATCTGGGCGAGGTCCCGACGCCCGTCTTCCTCAATGTCGGTCGATGTATCATGTCAGACGCTACGTAGGACCATGATCTGAGTGAATATTTCCTCTGTCCCGTTCCTACACGCCCACTAAACCTGTCCGTTCCATCCCGTCTCGTACAGCGCAGCCCCAATCGAGTCGCCGCTCTTACTGCCTCACAATTGTCTACCATACATCCCGATTGCAGGAAATTCCATCCGTACTCGATCGTGGCCCAGTACCTCTTACCTCCCTGATCGCTCCTGGTTTCTCTCCACTCTATTTTTTTCTACTCGTCGTCGTTTCGGGCACTTTGTCGTTGTTTGGTTTCCGCGCCGTTGCCTTCTTCCCACTTTGGCAATTTTTGGTATGGAGAATCCAAGGTGGCTCTCGGACTCCTCGTCCAGCTCACTCCATGTCCCCGCTCGTTCTCTCGCCGTACTTTGTTTGGAGGGTGGTGAGGTGGAGAGTGGTTTTGCCGAATTTCTTCGACCACCTACATTTTTTCCTTTCCTCTTTGCTTGTGCGCGGCGCTAACGACATTTCTTTCTGTGCAGATTGTCCATATATTTTTGTATTTGCGGCATAATCACATAAATGCACCCTGCCCACGTGCCGAACTACTATCCGCTAAGTCGATGAAGTTACTACCCAGCTCCATAAGCCCCCGACCCACCTCCGACGTAGATCGAATTCTGAAGGCTGTGCGCAATCGTGCTCCGTATCTCAAGGAACTTGCCATTACTTGACTTGACTCGAGGCTGTCAGCACCGGATGAGGACGATCAAGCTTCAATCTCCACACCAAGCCTCAAGAGAGACGGAAATCCCAGAGAGGGTACTTAAAAAAAATTTGGTCTGCATCCGTCTTTGTAAGTAGCTTTGTCTCTACTATGTGAGGGATTAACTGAATCGGCAGGTGTTATAAATAAATTTCAGTTATTTTTGGAACTTTTTTCGTTCTTCTTCCTATGGCGGTCAAAATGCACTTTTATTGTTCTGCTACATATTTTTGTGTTTTTGCCATTTCTGCTACATAAATTGTCAAGAATTCATTTTCATGCTACTTTTGAGTCTCAGAGTCAGAAAAGAAGGGGTAGCGGGAAAAGTGAGATTTCCGCTACTTTTGTTTCCAAAAATTCCGCTACTTTTGAACTGTTTCCATTCCCGCTACTTTTCTTGACAAGCAATGATTCCACTACTACACAAATGTTGCCCAACTTGTATCTGCACACTTTTCAAGAATTAAGCAATGATGTCTAACGATCCTGGAAATTAGGACTGGACAGTGTGACTCATCACAGTCACGGTCAGTAAGAACCCACAAAAGGAAATCATCTGATGGCGAGTCTGCAGAGACCCGAATTCCATTAGAGGGTCAAAATAAGATCAGATGTGTTCACATAGCCATTTTTTGATTCAAGAAATACTTGAGTTTGATTCAATTAATCAAAATAATTGGACAAAATGTATGAAAGAGGAACTCGGCTGTGACTGTGACAAGTCACACAGTTCAGTCCTAATTTCCAGGATCGTTGGATGTCATTGCTTAATTCCTGAAAATTATACGGACACCAATTTGGCAACATTTGTGTAGTAGTGGAATCATCGCTTGTCAAGAAAAGTAGCGGGAACAGAAACAGTTCAAAAGTAGCGGGATTTTCGCAAAGTAGCGGGATTTTTAGAAATAAAAGTAGTGGAAATCTCCCTTTTCCTGCTACCCCATATTTTCTGACTCGGAGACTCAAAAGTAGCGTGAAACTGAATTCTTGACAATTTATGTAGCGGAAATGGTAAAAACACAAAAATATGTAGTGGAACAATAAAAGTGCATTTTGACCGCCATATCTTCCCGGCTTCGTGTCAAGACTCCACTTTGCGAAATGGGGAAACGGCTTAGAGACCTAGAAATTGAGACCTCGTTTTTAGCTCTCCGGATGTTGAGGGCTTCTGCAAAACACGGAGGGGACAAGTGTCCTCACGCTGACTGGGGTGAGCTCTCCGAGACGCTGGAGAGATACCGTTCGACATGCATTCGGGTCCCCAGGCGCATCGCTTTTGTGATAACACCGGTCCCGCCCTGCGTGCGCGCCGCTAGAAAGGTTATAAGCATGTCATTCGACGGCGCAAGTAAAATTTATTCATTTCCTCCATTCCCCGCTAACCCAACGTGAACGTGGGTACGAATCCATCAGAAAAGTTTGAGTTGATATGTTGGCTTGAACGCCACAACAGCCAATACTGTTCATTCGGCGAATCTGGTATTTGCGGTTTGTCAGCCAGCGCTTGTTCGAGGGCGGTCTGAGGAAAGATTTGCAACCAGCGTCGATGTGTCCGATAACACTTGCCGACAGCACCTGGAAAAAAGACTGAGAATGTCGCCCTCAGCCCTGAGGCGTTTGCGGCCTTGGCTGGGTTCCCGGATGAGGTGTCGCTGTCGCCGGTTACTTGGTCTTTCGATTGAATAAGGCGGTAGCCCTTGATCTCAGCAGACTTAGAATGGACAGGATACTTGTCTCGAAATAGAAATTGCCGTCGACGAAATGGATCTCTTGACCCTTTTGCAAGCCATACTTTTCAGACCGAATATTTTCCGCCGAAATGCAGCAGCAGCTAATGCGTGAGGAGGCAGCCAGAATTCCCAGTTCTGAGGTACATACATAACAATGCATTGTTCAATTGCCCTCCCTGGCTTCTTTGTACGGAAAAATGGTACAGAAGCCCAAGTTAAACAATGATTGTGAAACTGGCTCTGATGTGCTTTGAATATTGACAGTGGCACGAGACATTGTGCGGACGAGGATGAGACTGTTTCCTGGACACGTTCAGATTTCTGCCCAGCGAGAAGGGATTTTTCCGCAATTCTCAAGAGATTTTGAGAAAATTTGACGTCAGATCCAAAGTTCGGACAATGTCTTGACTCACCTTAAGTTGGATCCAGAATTCGGACCAGATTGGTCCGTGCGCAACCCAAAAAGTTCGGACAAATTTTTCTTGGCAGCCGAATTCCGGTATCTAACCTCTAAAGAAATAATCAGAGGTCCCAGTGCGGGACGATTCGACCGTCGAGGAAGCATCAAGTGTCGGACCGGCGGCCCACTACTCCTTCAATAATCTTGGGGCCTTTCGGGACGATCATGAGATTCAGTTCCATCCGCCAGTGGCTGCGGGTCATCTGTGCAATGTGCCTTTCCCAATAAATCTCCCCCTGTAGATCGAGCTGCGGCATCCACGATATGCTTTCCAGATAGATCCACGGGGCGTGTCGGAACCCATAGTCCGTGACGGTTATGAATAGGTCTGACTGACTGGTTTGAGCAAGATGCAGGTAAGGAGACAGACGGCCGGAAGGGACCAAAGAATCACTATTCTCCGAGTATCTGGGGTCAGTCAAATCCCTGTGGAGTAATTCTCGCATGAAGTGCAAGTTCCGCGTGCCCAGATCCATACTTTCTGGACTCAAATTAATGTCGAACCAAGGCAGCCATTATTCTATAGAAGGCAGGTATTGTTTTGGAGACAAGGTGGTTTACGTCTCCGGAACAAACTAATGTGTACAAGGGATTAAATACAAGGGTGATTCTATTCGACACCCTGGGTGCTTCAACCTGAAACGTATGCCCTCGGGGGGAGTTCCAGGGATAATTGCGCCCCCAGTAAATCAATGAATCTTGAAGCAGATCTTGAAGTTTGACTTGACGTCTTGCTTAACGCCAAAGATGTAGCGACCTTATCCAATCGCCCTATTTGAGAATTTTTAAACCTGACTGTTCAGAATAGTTAGCTGAAACACTGCACAGCATAAATATTTAGATGACCATCGGATAGATGCTCAAGAATCTTTACATGCACCAATTGCTTTTGAAACAAAAGTGACTTCAAAGTTGACGAGATGAAGTATCACGATCAAATTTGGATGTGCCAACATGTCTTGCTTGGTTACATGGCATGATTCGCAGAAGCAAAATCATTTTACTAGCGGGGTACAGGCCGTCGCAGCGGCGGTTACGAATAATTTAACTTTTTTTATAGAAATGGTGCTTGACCCATCAATTCGGCGACTGAGTTTTACATAGCCGCCGTGCCTCAATGCTCAGCCGATATGATGATTTAAGACACCTCAGTAAGATATCGTTGCCACGACGGCATCATGCCTAAACTGTCGTCATATCAAACACTCGAAGCGGCAGAGTTTGAAATTCTCTCTCCCTCAACCTTACTCTTCCAATCCCTGGTAAGTTTGGTAGGATAAAAAATGGTGTTTGTTTAATAGTACTATACTTATGACTTCCTACCAACCTGCTTGTATCCGCACTCAGCTGTATGCTCGCGATTTTCTTACTGACGCCGACGCCTCTTTCAGACGCAACAAGCCGCTTGAAGAACAGATTGCAGCGCATTTGTTCCAAGCTCTTTACATCGAAGAACTGGGTGTTGCATATTTTCATTTGCTTCAGGAGATTTCTAGCAACAATTTATTCCCAAAGTGCGGTCGAACAAATAATTTGGCTAGATGGTGCATAGAAAATTCGCGGTGCAAATCGGACGCGCAGGAGGTCGTCTGGGTGGCAGCTTATGGGTGCGACGAACCGAACGAGGTGAGAAATTATCACACATGTTGGCCAAAGTAGTACGTTGCAAATCTGTCGACGCAGGCGGCGGAGGAAAAACACGTGCTGTAGTTGAATTGGTCTGATTGTGAGATGTACTTGTAGAAGATTTATTCGATGCAGCGAATTGTTTTAACACCTCTGTAGCTCTCGTACCTGTGGTTGTTTAGAATGTCATTGAGCTTGAGCAGTGGATCTTCGGGCGGTTTTGCTCTCTGAAGGAATCGATTTAAACACGTACATCATTGAATCGCAGGCACAGCCATGATTCTCCGAATGACGGCGCAGTGACTCCGATGTCTGCCTTCCTGGCATCCAGCAGTTATGCTTATGAGTAAGTTCTTCAAGTTGCTTTTTATTCAGAAGGGGGACAATGGACCTGAGGGGTACGTTTGCACATATACTTCCTTGAGAAGTCAGTATGTTGAGATGATCAGACACAGTACGCTGATGAAGATACACAAGTTGGTCCGTACCGTAGCACATGGGGGGGTGGTGGATTTGTGAAGAAGATAAGGCTAGATTTTGGCGAAAAAATTGCAGTGGCGACCTCCAAAATACCTAGAACCATAGTATACAATATGATCGTCGAAGGGCGTTGAAGGTTGGATAACCAATATTTGAACAAAGCAGACCAAACGGGCACAACTTTTAACGTTAACGAAGGTGTCCACATACAAGGCGGTCCTGTAAAAAGAGGAAACCCTCGCCGTCCAATAGGGTAATGGACGTTTACCCCTGAGCAGAGAGTACATCCGAGTTTCCTGGCAGCAATACAACTGATTTCGAAAGTCAATTTCTGAATGATATTGGTGTATGGACCAGTCATGGAGTAAGATTAAATTTCGTGTGAACAGAAGAGCAAGACAACTAATAACGACCTTGGGAATCCAACTGCGATCCAGAGATTGGACCATCAAGATGTGGTATTGGACATTGTACCACAAAGCCAAAGCAAAGTTATATCTGAAATAGATTGGAGGCTCATGAGTACTATGAGATTCTAGGCCATGATGATGGTCCATTTCAGGGGCTATGCGAGCCGGGGTCAGACAGCATCTGATTCGAGACACAGATGAAGCAGAGGCGTTGAGATTGGGGCCTGGTACACAGGTGATTGTGAGGATGGCTTAGATGAGGAATGCTATAAAAATGCATGGTGCTGGTAGGAGCGAGGGGGAAAGGGGCTCAGTGGCACTTGATTTACAGGAGGAATGTCTAAACAACCAACAAACACAAGCCAAATATAATGAAAGCGTGTACGAGGATACGGCGCAGTGGAAAAGAAAAAGAAAATAAACGCACTTGGATGCATGGGAGCCCTGACACGGAGCAATCCAGACACAAGACGGAAAAAATAGCGGGGAAGGTAAAAAATAGACAGGGGTCGTATCCCTGACGTGCGCAACCTACCGCATCATCACGGCTCATGACAAACTCAAACTTGAACGGGATTTGACAAAAAGTCTGATATTCGGTTCTGTGCGACAAATATAGTCTAGTGCATGAGCTCTTGAATGAATTTTTGAAAAACACATCATTGTCTTGTGCAAGTAAATATCGAACATGGTGCGGAGCGCTTGCGGCAGTAGGTAGGCCGTTTGATGAATCAATCACAAATGGCATGATCTGTTGATCAATGGCGCAAGTTGCCTGATGGCGGAAGCGCAAAACGGACCCGCACAAACAGGAAATGATCACGGCCGTAGTATCAACGGATCACTTTCAGTGTATTCATGTGTGCACATCTGGTTCGGCGGCCATGATGAGCATTCACAAACTCGAAATGCAGAGCATAGTATGGGTGTGGATTAGGTTAAAAGTGAAAATTTGGCTTCAAATATCACTGAGAAGAAAGCAGCTACGGTAGATGAACAAAATGTGGCGACAGACGGAACATGAATCTGGAAAGCCATGAGTGTCCGCGGCATATCTCATGAGCGAATTTCTTGACAAAAAGTACTGTACTTTTTCATTCAATTTGGCAGTCACACGTCACGCACCCCTGTGTCGATCACGAATTTTGGTCGTAGTCACGTGTCACGCAGACCTCTGTCAAACCTCCCGGCGGTCACGCAGGTCCTAAAATTGCTCAAAAGTCTAGAATAGGCACAAAAAACAACAAAATCTTTGGTTCGAATGTTGAAAATTTTCAGGTGTCATGCTGAAATTTTGCAGTTGCCAAAATGTCAAATAGTTAAAACGGGTCACGCGTCACACCCCATGTCGATCTGAACGAAAAAGTACAGTAAATAGATTTTGGTAGTTAGGCATGACAGGGAAGTTCTTGCCAGCAACATTCGGCGCCTAGTGCCGAACTGAGAGCGAGAGGACAAAGTGAAATCTGTGACATAATCAATTCGCACATTGCCACTAAATGCATCAGATTAAATTACTGATGTTTCGGAACATCTTTGTTCCATGAAACAAAATTTTTAATTCGATCACAAAATGCTATTGAAAATTAGGCACCACTAATTTCATTAGTTGGATTCCTGTCTACCATGAGTAGAGAGGTTGTTTGTTTGGCCTGTACAAATTGTAGGAACAAATACATAAAGTATTCATAAACACTTGCTTCTGTGCTACCTGAAGACATGAGTCATGGTCATCTTTCTGCCAGATAATTGGCTAGGACAACAACAGAAATGAGAAAATTACATAAATCCTCTCTTTGCTGATGTGCTTGCCGTACCAGGGGCGTTATGACATCGATGGCGCCTCTTGTAAAGTTAGAGGCGTGGCTTATATATCTGGCACCCAGGGAGCCAAAGAGAATTTTCATAAAGATTGACGGTGTGTACATGTAGTTTTTATTTTTTCCTAGTTAACATTTTCCACCCGTGCCCTCGCACCCTCTGCATTGTGCAGAAGACATCTTCTCCATACTCAGTCTCCAGCCTCATCCTGTCCGGTGGACCCAGCCGAGATGATGTGCCGAGGGTTCATTTTATCATAGGGGCCGGTAAAGTACCTCAAGTTTATGGACAACAGACTTGTGAAATTGATTTGAATCAATTGTCGAGTCTAGAATTTGAGGAACTACTCGTATCTTAAGCAGATGTCCTGATTTCGTATGCACATATTTATGTCCTTCCTTTTTCTCCCACGTCACGCCAAATCCCGAGGATGCAACTGTTTGTTTTCGATGGAGCGCTCATTTAGCGCTCAACTTTAACTTCCAGCATCAAATCTTGGTCTCACAGACTTCCTTATCATGACATTATTCCCTTTCTGAGTTGTCCGCATGGCCACAATTTGCAGCGCTCAAGCACCGCTCAAGAGGGAGGGCTCTCCAGATCTGTCCTTTGTTCCTTTCCTTCTTTCCCCCGCCATCCGTTAGCGCTTCTCCCTCGGTTCTCTGATACGCCCCCGCCCTCCGTCCAACATCAATTCAGGGACTCTCTACATCAATACTTGATTCCTTCCGCTATTCAAGATCTCAAGCCGCTGTTTCGAGTTTTAGAGCGACAGTAATCAAGCCTGTACGCCACAAGATAATCAAGATCGGCTGGATATGCTTCAAGACACCGCGTCAAGTTGCAAGGCAGGAATCATCAACTCTGCGAGCCTCAAGGCCGTCAAGATTGGCTGGATACGCAAGATTATGGCGAACTCGCTCAACGCTACGGTGATATTCAAAGCATGTGACAGGGGCTGACACCATCATCCTCGCTGCAAGAGGCATCCCAATAGGCTCAACGTATTATGTATGGTATCCTTCTTGCACAATTTTTGGACAGTTGAATGTTCTTGAAGAGGATTCGCCCACGCCTGTTGGAATTCTTTTGGGCCGTTTATTTCCTCTGCTGGTTTCGACATCTCAACTACATCAGGAAAAAAACTGATGGCTAGGGAGTGCAACATAGCTGCCATAGCTCGCCTAGCAAATTAGACTTCCCCCCTGATTTGTAGTGCTCCATAGCTTGGAGCCGCTGCTATGGATCGCTATTTTAGCAATCGATAGCCGTACGCCATCCCTAAAATAGCACCACATAGCGCTAGGCAACTATTTCACTACAAAGATATGTAGCATTAGATAGCACAAGATAGTTTGATGGTTGTTCATAGCAGTAATGATCGAAAGGATTATAATATTGATAGCTCAAATAAATACAAGTGAATACAGATGAATGCCCAGACAACAATACTCAGCCTTTGCGAGCGAGGCAGAAGTGTCAGTGGACAGCTAGTGCGGCACCGATGTTAACGCACGCCCGGATTGCGATGCAATCTGTCGCAAGGTGAGTATGTATTTTAAAATGGCGATATTCGACGTACCCATGCCGAGCAGGGTGCAGTGCGTGTTCGCGGCCGCCAACCAGATCATGCGTGTTGACGTACCTGAAGATGTGTGCATGTGCATGCCGACTTGGAATGGCACATCACCGTGGCCGGTCGCGAGGGCGATATGCGGACCCATTGTCGAGGTAATGGGCCGCAATATTCAAGGTATATATGGGGATCAAAGGACCGGTCGAAATCTATCCAACAAGACATCAGCTGCAGTTGCGAAAAAAGAGAGAAAAGCTGTGAATAAAACAACATACAAAGTGGAAAGATGATTCAGAATTGATGGACCAGCCTATCTTGAATAGTATCCTTGTGAACTCATGCAGGGCTCCAGACGAAGTGGGCAGACTGCACCGTTGTCACCCGAAAATTCGGACATGCAACCTCAAAAGCACCAGAGATTTGAGATTCCGGAGGAAAGATCATCAAGGCTTAAAGTCTGGCACTCAGATTTGACTGCGACGTGTTCCAGGAGCGAGAAAGATGAGCAGGAGGGGAACGGGGAGAAGTGGGTGGTGGGAGAGGGCAAGAGAAAGAAGTAACGGCAACCATCAAAATGAACCACCTTTCAATACACGTGATGGTTTCAGCTTTTGATGCCGCCGACGTTTCGGCCTCGGCAAAAGACTTGTGAATTTTGTGAGTCTCACCGTGTCGCTGTTGAGTGCCAGAAAATGCCGGATTGTTCTGGGTGAGCTGAGATATTTTCCAACCAGTGCACAAACATTTTGCGACTATTTGATCCTCATGCACGTCTTGCCGCCCTGATCTCAAAACGGCAAGCCTGATAGTGCTTGATTGCCTTGGCACACGGCAATACAGTCCAGGGTATCAACCCGTCGGAACTGAGTCTGTGAAGCAGTCCATACTTTCAGTTGCGGCAATGGAGTGCTACATCGGCTTAGTGCGTTGCTATCCGAGCTATGCCAACTATCAAAGCTAGATTGCATCAGCCCGGATCTATGGTGCAGTATATACGGCAATGTATCTAAGCGGGCCGCTAATCCCGTGAGAGTTTTTCCTGATGTATCCTCAACACTCCTAGGGAATGTAGACCGTGAGTCTTAACAGTGTAGAATGCCAGGAAAACGTTGCGTGTGCCTTTCGATGTGTCTGAGCAGTATGTCGCGAGCTGATCCGGGCTTTTTATGTTCAAACTCGTCGTTTCGGCTTCTGTCGTGCGAGACAGCGACCTCATGAACTATAGCGGGCCCTGAGATCACCTTTTTCAGGTTCTGTGTTGTCGGTTCAGTTCGTCTTTCTCTCCTTTTCAGTGATATTGTGACGCCGCCTACTTCCGAGTGTAATGGAAGCGAGACGAGACACTAGAAATCTTGAAGTCTTGAGATTTCGGGTTGTTGATTGTTGTTGAGTCGAGCGATATGCGTAGATAAGTGTCGATTCAAGTCTAGCTACCTAACTTCTAAACTACTGAGTCTTATATACTATTAGAGAACAAGTAAACTACCAACTGAGAATAAAGAAAACTACGGACTACTAATTGAGAATAAGGAGAACTACGGCGCAGCTTCGTTGACAGACTGCGCAACGGAAGCTGAATCGTGGGAATAGATGGGATATTTGATGGCCGATGCAACGTCTCCGTTACATTCGCCCTCCGAGGCTTACAACTGTAACTACAGTAAGCCTCTACTTTCGGACATCAATTACCACTAAGCGACATGTCCATATTCATCCCATTGTCGTCGACATGGAGATCATCAACGAGATTATTGATATAGTTGATGTCTTCGGCCTGCGCGTCCTCGGTCTGTTGTGCCTCGAGATCTAGGCCACTCTCAGTGACTTGTCCCTCCTCCAACTCGTCCGTGTTCTGCTGAATCGCCTCGGCATTGATCCCAGCCTGACCATTCTTGTTTGGCCCGTGGTGATTTTTCTTGTTGTTGCGAATACGGCGCTCGGCATTGGCTTTATTGTTTGCCGCCTTCACATGATAAATTCGCTCCGCAAGACTACGGTTATCACGGTGATTGTTATGCTTGCCGTGTCCACCGCGGCCACCGGCACGTCCGCCACGTCCTCTGGAGAAACCAACATGGCCATTGTGATTGCCGTGATTGTGGTACACCGGACTCGACTCGCTACGGCAGTGCTGCACCACAGCAAATGCCTCACGGAACATCGCCTGCTGACCGTTCATCATGGTCGCAAGTGCACCCGATGTCATCTGGACATCGGCACCGAGACCATGGACGGCAACGGCTTTCTGTGCAGCCTCCAGCATGGCTTCCGCCTTCTGGGTGCGAATGGCCAACAGTTCTGAGAAGTCCTCCGGCAAAGGTGATCCGGGCTTCTTGATAATGAAGACTTCTCGGTAGCCGGGTGGTGTGGGACCTGGATAATCCCCACGCTCATTGATGTAATCTTTGAGCTTTCGGACATAGTTCTCGCACTCGACAAAATTCTGTGCGGTGAATGAAGCGATGTTGAATGGCATGGGAAGTGAAATGTGTTTCTCTGAATGTCCCTTTCGCTCACTGTCCATTCTTATAGCTCTAGGGATTCTCAGTGTGCTTGGTAGGACGACTCTGCATGAATGCACGCCTATCTGGATGTCTTGTTCCAATTCGGGAATCCCTTTTGTCTCGCCCGCAGGTAGGTTTCTCGGGTGTTTTATTCCCATGGCTTCACAATACCCGTCCATTGCTGTCAAATGCTTGACTTCCGCATATGGAGCCCAAGTGACATCTCCAGTCGCCCATTGTATCTCAAAGGAGGAATCAACGCCTTTCCCAATGTGTGATAGTATGTGATCCACGGCCCACTCTTTCGGGTTAACACCGAATCCAGGCAACTGATGGATTTGTCTCCCAGGGAAACGTCTATCGTCATTTGGAATATGTTCTCGCAACAGAGATGCATGGAATACATTGTGTATTCCTCGTTGCTTCAATTCTGGTGAAAGCTCCAACTTGTACGATGCTCCTGGTGAGACAACATCAACAATCTTGAAAGGACCCAAGTACTTCGGCACCAGTTTTCTGGCCCGTTTCTTTGGTAGTTTCAAGTTTTTCGTGGATAAATAAACAAGCTCGCCAACTGCGAAACCTGCTTTGCGACGGTGCTTGTTCGCTTGATCAGTCTGGCGAACTCTCGCATTAATGATCGCATCATGTGCTTTCATCAATGCTTCTTTCATCCTCGCTGCAAACTTACGCACACCTGGATATTTGGACTCATTATCCCATATCATTGGCCTAGGTGTCCGTGCATAGTTGAGGAAAAAAGGTGAAAATCCTGTAGTTTCTGACCGTGCGAGGTTCATTGCAAACTCGATAGCCGGAAGCTTTTCAGCCCAATCTTTCTGATCCGGTTGCACACACTGTCTCAGCATCTGTGTCATCGTGCGATTGGCACGCTCAGTCATGCCGTCAGTTTGTGGATGATAAGCAGTGAATAATTTTAGTTCAACACCAAGCAACTTGTTCAATCTTTTCCAGAATGTGCTTGTGAAAAGAGAATCACGGTTGCTGACAATTTTCTCAGGTAATCCGTGTAGCTTGTAAACCGTGTCGAATATCACTTCAGCTATCTGTTTTGCACCATAGTTTTGCTGTGTCGGCACAAGGTGTACCATATGCGTAAGATGATCAATTATGACACAGATCATGTCAAATCCGCCATGCCTTGTTGTCGACTGGGGTAAAGGTCCGACAAAATCGATCCCAATATATTGCCATGGACGCCGAGGCACCGGAAGAGTTTGCAGAAGTCCCATGGGTTTTTGATTGTTTGGCTTGCTCATCGCACAAGTTGAACACGATTTGCAGTAAGTTTCAACATCATCTACCATGGTTTTCCACCATACCTCTTCTCTGAGGAAATCCAAAGTTTTACGAGATCCTAGGTGGGCCAGTAGCGAGTGTGCATGTTTTATCAATATTTCTCGCACGCTGCGTCCATCAATCTTGATGTCAGGGATGCACAATACTGCCACGCCTTCACGCGATTTTATTACAAGACCATCCCGTTCTTGGAAGTCCTTGTACTCGTGAGGAGTTGTAAGTATGTTCCTGAAAAATTCATCTTCATGGTAACGGTGCTTGAGCGAGCCTGGGAGAGGTACTCCTATGTCACCAGCCGTAAATACACCCGGTATTCTCGGGAGATCAGTGTGTACCGCCATTGGCTTCTCTTTGCTCATAGATGCTATGTCCGCTGATGCCTGCGGTTCCTTTGGCAACACATCCTTGGCTCTGCGAGATCGCTTTGCCATTGGCTTCGTGGCCTTCTCGGGCTCGAGTGGCTTGAGTGGAATATTGGCCTTCTCTGCCAGACGAACTGATCGGCGTAACACGCCCTCCAGAACAGCTGTCGCACCAGTGAAGACCGGCGCCGTCAATGGGCTCTCCTCGTCTTCCATGTTTGGTAACTCGTTTACCATCTGAGGCTTTGTCGTTGACAGTTCATCATCGTCATTCCCGACATACTCGCTTGTAGCACGTTGAGTCCCCAACGGTTCATCACTGTAAATCCTCGATAAAGCATCGGCTAACTCATTAGTCTCGCCTGGAATATAGTGTATTGAGAAGTTGAACTCGTTCAAGATGTCAAGCCACCGGTGTTGTCTTGGAGACAATCCCTTCTGTTTCATGAGGTGTTCAAGCGCCTTATGATCCGTACTTATCCGGAATTTCGCCCCATGTAAGATACCTCGGAATCGCTTCAAGGATTCAATTATTGCTAACAATTCTTGTTCATGCACAGGATAGTTCTGCTGCGCGGAATTGAATTTCCCAGACCAGAATGCAATTACTTTGGCTGTCTTTAAGTCGTCACCCTGGCTAACATATCCACTAGCACCAGTGCAGCTCGCATCTGTTACTAGATTTATGGTTGGAGCGCCTTCGCTGTAATCAATGGATGTGCGGTGATGATTTCTCCACTTGTGCACAATTTCTTTAACCTCTTCGAAGGCTCTTTGCTCCGTGTGGCTCCATTTCCACGTCGCTTGGTCACCAGTGATCGGTGTAAGTATTCCCATTGGAATCCGGATCGCATGGCAATCGTCTGCCAAGTACCCGACTGCCCCAATAAAACTCGCTAGTAAGTCTTTGTTTGTGGGAGTTTTCCAATTCAACACCGTCTCAACTTTGTGCAGGTCCATCAAAATTCCTTGCTCATCAATAATGTGTCCTAGGATCTTCAACTTTTCAGCAAAGAACTGCATTTTATCCGCACTGAGGTAGAGTTTTTGCTGTCTCAGCACGTCGAAAATTTGTCTGACATGTTTGACATGATCCTGCACAGTGTCCGAATAAATGATAATATCATCGAGGTACACATCCATGATCACTCCAATGTACGGTGCAAAAACGTGATTCATTAATGATTGACAGGTCACTGGTCCGTTGCAGTCTCCTTGCTGCAGGACTAAGCTTTCCATGGTGCCGTCCGGCGTGTTAAATAAGGTACGTGATACATGCTCAGGAACGACTCGGATTTGCTCATAGAAGTCCTTTCCATCCACCAGAGTCCTATATGGATGCCGTGCCACGTTACGGAGAATTGCCTGAATATCGGGTAAGGGTGCTGCCATTTTCACAGTATTATCATTCTGCTCACATTTGTCAATCACCGTCCGAATTCTTTGAACTCCGTCCTCTTTGATAGGCTTCGGCAGGATGAGCATCGGAGATGCATTGCTTCCGGATGCCATCCGCCACCGACCGGATTTCATGTATGTGTTCTTCTTTTCCCTCCAAATCGCTTTCAGCGCCTCAGGACACTTAGACGGTCTCCATTTATAGATTTTGGACTCGTCTTTCAAAGGTATCGTATGGTTCACTGCGCGGAATGGAGGTAAGTCAGTTTCTGCCGGGTTCGGGCACAAATCTGCGGCTTCCTTCCTCAACATGTCTCGCAGCTCGGTAATATTTTCGTCAAATAAATCCGCAGCTGCTGATTGTATTGTGGAGATTTCCGGTCCCTTCATTTCCAATGGAACATCAGATCCGATTACCACTCGTGTGGGATTCATTCCGATGAGGACCTGGTGCTGAAATATGAACGGTGTTCCTAGAATGACGTCGTAATCATCAAGGTTTGCAACATCTAATCTCCTTTCGCAATCTATGCCCTGATATTTGACATTTACAGTGACGGAGGAATTGATTTTCGAGCGGGATCCATGTACAGCAAGTTGCACAGTCATCGGTTTCGCGAGAATTTCTCTTTTCAATTTCAGCTGGTCAACTAACTTCGTGGATACGAAGTCCGCCATGGATCCAGTGTCTAATAGCGCCCGAATCGGCTGTCCGTTGATCATCACCTCGACGATTATGGGCTTAGGGAGGCGTCGCTTGAAATCACGCGGTCGCATCGCATTCCGTTCAAGTATACCAGCCGAATCTGTGTGAGTTTCTTTACTCTTCACTGATTTACAGCGACGATGAGGCCCCTTTGCAGCAGCTGGCTTTGTGGCTCCGAGTCCAAGCGCGATGCGATTCCATCGCCAGGGTTCCCGTGTCGCAGTTGGGCTCGTGAATTCAGTATCTAGATCGTTTTGGTCCCATTGGAAGACGAGTATTTCCCGCACATCGAAACTGGGAGCCGTGACCTGATCGTGCGTGACTATGAACTCAACATCTGTGCCCAAAATGCTGACTTTATATCCTTTTTCATCGGGGGATACTGCCACGCGGTCTTTGGTTGTTATCTCAGACCACTGCGTGTCATTCATCGCGCAGAAAAGCCGACTGTGAAGCCACCCGAGAGCAGGGTGTTCATGATCGGACTCACCGAGGTCAGGGATTTTCCCTTTTCTCCACTCGGTTTTGTGCTCATGGAAATCTGCCAGAATTTCCGGGACGCCCCAGTTGGGATCTTCCAGATCTGTGCGGCGAACTAGATAGGGTTCAGCTGGTGAGTTCCAATCCGTCAACTCAATACAGTCGCCGAGATTGATCGTGCTGAATCGTTCCTTGCTCGGTTCAGCACCATAAAAACTCTCGAACAATTTGACAAGGTACGTCTCTTGATCAATATCTGCATCGCGAACTCTCGCGCCCTCCATGGCAGGTGTACCCATCGCAACTCTGATAGCCCCGACGCGCAGATTAGCTTCACGCGCTGCCATTGCCCTATTCTCAACGCGGTCAAAGCTAACAGAACCCGCTTTGATATTCGGGCCTTTCGCAGTTTGGCGTTCAGGACAATTTCGGCGGCCATGGCCGACTTCTTTGCATTGGAAACATCTGCCTTCGGCTCGCAAACGGTCGCGCTCCTCCTTACTTATCTCGTTGGTGCGTTCCCGTTTTTTCGCTGGTTTTCCATTGCCAGATTTCTGTCCATTTGCATTGCCTTTCTGTTCATTAGGCTTTTGCTGTGTGGATGTCCCGGCATTATTATTGGTTCCACCAGAATTCTTGTTCTGGTTCCATTTTTTGGAATACCCAGGTACTTCTGCTTGCCGTTGCTCCTCCTTGATGGCATCTTGCACGCCCTCTTCAATAGCCGCATGCTTAGCCATTTTCTTCAAGGTGGATCGCTCGGGATCCAAATTCTTCCGCATCAAATACAAGCGCAAGCTTTGGTGAATCCCACCCCAGAATATCTGTTTAAGTTGCCTTTCTGTGATATCAGGGAATCGTACTGACAAGGACTCCAGATCCCTCATAAAATCCCGAACCTTGCTGCCGCCCTGCTTTGCATTCATCAAGCGGTCGCGCAGTTGCCTTTTGAAGTTCGGGGGGAAACAGTAATCAAAGAGTCCCTCATATACGAGTCTGGTGGTCCAGTTCTTCGGGCGCATAGCTACATGCTTCATGAAAAATTTGCTTGCCTTTCCTGACATAAAGTTAACCATAAGCTTCACAGTCATGACTTCGTCAAGGCCGTGTACCTCGGACCATGTATCTATTTCGTAGGTCCATTGGGCAAACAAGTCAAGATCAGGTTTGCCGCTATATTGAAATGGTGGTTTGACCCTCACCGAGGCAAGTGCTCTCCATTTTCTTATGTGCCTTTGTGTTCTCATCGCGCTTTGCCTTCGACGTACGCCGACGGCGCCTTGCCGATCGCGATTCACCCGAACTGGAGCTAGATTCCGAACTGGAGTCACTGCTCGAGCTAGAGTTAGAGCTCGAACTCGAGCTTGAGCTTGAACTCGAGCTAGAGCTCTCGTCGTCGGAACTACTGTCATCCAGTGGCCCTCCCGATGTTTCACGGAAGTATCCTCCATCAGGAATCTCGGACTGGTCGCGCCGAAAGTTAGCCGGTTTGAAATGATTCTCCCGTGCCATGTCGATTTTGACTTTCTTAGCCTTTTTCTTGCCAGCCACATCTGCAGATTTTTCAACCTGCTTCTCCTTCCCTGAGGTACTGCCAATTCCGTTTCCAACCGTTGCCTCAACCGTTGCCTTACTGGTCATTGGCTTACCAGGTGTTGCATTGGTCCCTGAACGGCTCCAGCCGGCACGATGAAATTCATCATAGCGCGGCCCTTTTTCACTGCTGTCAACGCTTTTTCCTTTCGATTGTGGCACAGCAGATGCCTTTGGTTGTGTGAAGGTGCGAGTCTCGGGTATTTCGTCCCCATTCTCATCTAATTCAACCACCATCACGCCGACCTTAACTTTGGAACCACTCGCCCTCCATCCTGCGTCCAGGCCTTGAGCCTTTGAGTGTTTCCAGCAGTCAAACAACGCGTGTTGAACTTCCACGTCGTCCTCTACATCCGAGTCATCTGTGAGCAACTCAATTACTTCCTCGTTGTCACTTAATTCACGCTTGATAGACTCGAACATGTTAAAATCAATGGGATTCCAGTTAGGCAACTTAGGAATAGTGAAATTGGTATATTTAGGTGAGTCTGGTTCGCTTTCCAGCTCCTCCTCTTCGTCACTACTACCTTCGTCCTGACTGAATTCGTCGGGAAAGAACTTGCGCTGCACACTTAGCCCATACGGCGCCTTCGCTTCTTGCGCTGAAAAGTTTCGGCCACGTTGTTTCCCAACTCGTGTCCAACCCGCATTCCAGTCAACCGCAGGACGCAGCGTGAAGCTCTGCTCGTCCTTTTCACTGGAATCGCTGTCCGTGTAATGTTCGGACCTCGGGTACTCGAGGAAGTATTCCTCTATTTCGTACGGTCGGACTCTTGGCGCTGTATGAATGCGCAACGCGTTCTGGTCCACTGCAGGTAAGTGCCAGTGTTCCAGTTCACCTCCAGCCACAATAACATTGGCGCTGACGCTATTTCCCACGTCGTCGCTATCCTGGCGAGGTTCTGCAGCCGCCTCAGGAGTCTTGTTCGCAATATCGCGAGATTCCTCCTGGTCCTCAGCAGCTGACTCGAGGCGCTGGGCGATGCGCTGTCTGCGCGTCACCCGCACACCATCGGTCACACGCATTTCGTCTCGAGGAATACCCCATTTCTCGGCTAAGTACTCCTCGGTCGCGTGTACAGCAGGAGGGGTCACGGCGCGATACTCATACTCATCGCCGTGTGAAACTCCCTCTATGCTCCGTCCATCCCCGACAGTCGAGTCAAGGGAGGCTCCAGTGTCCGCCACCTCTGCCGCAAGCGATTTCTTCTTATGGGCAGAGGGTTTGGACCCTTTTCTTTGAACGTTCTTGGTAGGCATGCCTATAGAAAAAAAATATTAGCAAAAAATAGTTAGGTATAACACACCCGGGTGATCAGGCCGCGTGTTGGGTTTGAAACGTAGAAAAAAGTGTACGCAAAAAAATGTGACGCCGCCTACTTCCGAGTGTAATGGAAGCGAGACGAGACACTAGAAATCTTGAAGTCTTGAGATTTCGGGTTGTTGATTGTTGTTGAGTCGAGCGATATGCGTAGATAAGTGTCGATTCAAGTCTAGCTACCTAACTTCTAAACTACTGAGTCTTATATACTATTAGAGAACAAGTAAACTACCAACTGAGAATAAAGAGAACTACGGACTACTAATTGAGAATAAGGAGAACTACGGCGCAGCTTCGTTGACAGACTGCGCAACGGAAGCTGAATCGTGGGAATAGATGGGATATTTGATGGCCGATGCAACGTCTCCGTTACAGATATCTCACGGACTGTTCCAACAAGAACACCTCTGACGTTCTGTAATTTCTGGTCCCACTTCTTCTGAAACGGAGTTGTGGCGATTGGTTCTTTGTTCTCGACATAATATCACACCGGAGGTGCGTGGTTTTTCTGTTCGCTTCCCACTCGTCCTATCACTATTCGTCGTAGCTCAATGAAGACTTCAACATCGACTGGAATGAATGTTGAAAGCTGGTGATGCTCCCTCAAGCTCCTGCGCCATCAAAATACTCTTGCCCATCAATGCTGTTCCAACCCGCGACGTCTGAAAACCTTGGCAACCACGATATTTTCGTGATAGGCATATTGGCTATAATCATTGTAATGAACGGAACATTGACATACAATTTTGGGGCTCCATGCAGATCGTGTGCGATCATCTGAGTTGAATTTTTGTTCTGCCTCCAGTTTGCTCTGTGAATCTAGCAAGGATTGGGAACGATAGCACACACTGTAGTTTACTCATAGTAGTTAATTACACTTGAGCATTTCCAATCCGACATGGACACTCCACGGAAGTATTTTGACATTTCTCAACCAAATCGGCCAACGCGAAGATAGTGATTTATTGGATTCAACCAGCTAGGCCGGAGCGAAGCTCCAGCATATCTTGTAAACATTAATCAACTCCCGCTTCGGTCTGAAACTTCAAAATTCTTAACTCACTCGACGTGGGGTAGAACACAAAACTGGGGTAAATGCGCCAAAGATTGGATCCGTGCAAGCCACTTTTAGTCCACAAAACTCCTATGTCATCCTCTTCTTCATTCCCGCCTTCGCCACACACACACACACTTCCTCTCCGGACCCTTCTCGCATATACTCCCCCTCCGGGCAAGGGGGTGCAAGAACTAGATTCTCGGAGGACAATGCAGAGGGTGGGTGGGGTGGGTGGGTCATGAGAAAGTCCAAGTTCAAAGTTTTGTTTGCATGTGAAAAATTTTGTTCAGCCCATGGTGTAGAACCGCGTTGCGACCACCACATCAATTTTAAGCTCGTCAATGGCCTTAAAGTGCATCAACAACTTCAAAGTGTCTCTCTACTGAGAACAATGGACATGAAATTTTACTGTTTATTGTTTTTGGAAAGTTTTGGAACCATTAAAATTTTAGTGGCTTCGTCCAAGCCTTGTTTTTGCTACTGTGATGTAATCTGTGCCACAACTTGCAGCCTCAGCAAACATAGCTATGGAGATACATCTTTTGGTCTTATAATCTTCCTGCACACATTGAATCCACCCATCCAGGAACACCAATTACTTAGTCCAGATTTTGCTGTGTTGTTTGCGGTAACTAAGGATGAGCTTGACAATCTCAAGCTGAGGACAAGGACAAAAGCTAAGGGGAGAAGCACAAAGCAAAAGGTGGAGGATGTGGTGGATCCTGTGTCCTCAAAAATTTTATTTTTGCACCCCCCCTGAGGGATATCATAATTTATCATAATCACTGTTTTAATTGTATTTAATTGTAATTGATCCATATTTCCCTGGTCTGAATATTTCCCTTTACTCTCAACATCCAAACTGCCAAGGATGAACACTGTAATCTATAGAAGGAGCATCGGAGCTAGTTTATCTGTCATGTACATTGAACCTGGCCTACAACAGTCACTTTGGCTATACAGAGCATGACAGAAGATGTTTTTCATTGCTATTTTAGGTCAAGAGGAGGGTAGAGATATTCCAACACTGCTGAAGCCCTTGTACACACAAGTTGAACTGAGGTTCTGCTTTTGGATCCATGGCATATGTAAATCACATGCCCAAACCGCATCAAGTTCCTGGTTGAAAGGACCCACACTTTCAGGTTTGGAGGGGTTGAATCATTGTATTAGCTGGAATACACCAAAGGGCTTCAGATCTGGCCAGAAATCCCAGTAGAAATTGACCTAGCTGGCCTTTACAGCCAATGTCGGAACCAAAGGCACGAGTGAAAATTTCTTGTTTTGCAGTGTTTTCAGAGAATTCTTAGTAACTCAATCAGTTCTGAACCGATTCCGATGAAAGCTGGGTAGATTTGTCGGCCTAATTCATGCACAATTAGTGATAGAAAGTGATTCATGAAAATATTCTATATTAGGTAATTTATGATTTTGGGTGATTTTCACACCAAATGTTGTCTAGCATGTCCAGAACATGTACCAGTGAACTAATATTTTGCAATAGACAACACAGATACTTTCTCAAGCATGTGATAGAGCCATAAGTAAGGATAATTTATTTACAGTCCCAGCAGCTCTGTTGGATGCATTTGGTAAGTTTGGCATTGAGAAATATTGTAAAACTTACATCCATCATGGGATATCATGTCATTCTGGCTCTATCACATGCTTAAGAAGGAATTTGTGTTGTCCATCGCAAAATATTAGGTTCCTGGGACATGTTCTAGACGTGCTAGTCAGAATTTGGCGTGAAAATCACCCAAAATCATAAATTACCTAATATAGAATATTTTAATGAATCGCTTTCTATCACTAATTGCGCATGAATTATGCTGACAAATATCCCCAAGTTTCATTGGAATCGGTGCAGAACTGATTGAGTTACTAAAAATTCTTTGAAAAGACTGCAAAACAGGAAATTTTCACTTGCACCTTCGGTTCCGACATCGGCTGTAAGATTATGATTAATTATGGACCCCAGATAATTCTATTTGGAAACCTGGTTTCCAGCAGAAACCCCAGCTAGCTGAGAAACCCCAACAAAAGTCTATTTGGAAACCCCTACCTGTAATTTCAGATCATCATGGAATTTTAACTCAGCACCCACCTGCTTAATACTAATAGAAATTGAGGGACTTGCCCTTTCGAAGATTTGGCTCTATAGAACGTCTTGGAATTAGATATACAATCACCATGCATATATCTAGATGGTTTTTGGTCTCCAGTCAAGCTTAATCCGTGGTGTGAACTTTCCTATCAGACTGCTGATGGGAAAGCTCACACTACGAGAATTGTGGCTGTGACACACACAGCCACAATAGGGGTTCAGGTTGAATTCATTCAACCTTTTTGTTTGTTACTTCATTATTTGGTGGAATACATGGAATCCCTTCCCTTCTATCTATGTTTCCTCACTCCACCCTATTGGTTGTATTTTATCTATTTCCTCATATGTACATTTTATCCTGCCCGGCACTGTCCCACTATTCATTGCTATTCACTTCTTCATATTTTACGAAACATTCATCAGTCCTGTCCAATTGATTATAATCTATTATACTCATATTTTTAGCCAGCCTTAGACAATAATGAATCAAAGGATGAAACCGGAAATAAAGTGAGCACCCTCTGAAAAAGGAAATAAAAAGAGATGCCTAAATTTTATAAACAGTTCGATGATTAATGAAACATTTCCATCTTCGGTGTGACACAGGGTGGCTTTGCCGGATTTATTTCAGTATACATAGTACAGCTTTTCATTTGGAATCCGGTGTTTTCTGTCGTACATATTGCTAACTTTACGCTTTCTCTTGTTTGGCAGATCACTGTAATTTATCCATAATCGCGTACACGCTGCTCGTGTTCCCATTCAACATGTAATTGATGTAATAGTGATTAGGTCTTACGTGCAAGGCCAGCGATGCCAAAGGCTAACAGACCCCCAAGGATCTTCAAATTTCATTTCACGCTGAGTTGGGTGGATGAAGCATAGGATTCCAGAAGGCTGTCCAACTAGTCACTAATTACTGCTTTAAATACTCTATTGTGTCTACGATGTCCTTATTCTTAATCTAGCTACTTGTTCCTGAAGTTAATACTCAGTCAAAACTGATCCTATGATGGAGGCCGCAGCCGCGCCGCAGCTCATTCGACACTACAACGGCTACGGATGCAGTCAGCATCTATATCTGTCACATTACGCTTATTCGCCGTGACGTTCGCGCTTGCAATCACCATGGGCGGATATCAGTGTTTCGGTCTCCGAATAGTGTGACGTCAATGGATCTCATCGGCGGTTTTATGTGTCTGAATATTCTTTGGAACCTCTCGCTCCATGTCAGATGTAGAGCAAGATCTGAAGAACAAGGGAAGCTGGTGACGCTGTGTATCTTCGATTGTTTTTAATTTCCGCTGCTTAAAGCAGAGTGAACTATGACACTGGGGGCAAGGTGTTATTCCCAATCCCCAGGAAACTGATGGGAATGCGAGAATTCCCCTGTCCGATTCCCCAGGCCTTGGAATAGTGAGAATCACCTTACTTATAAAATAATTTCTGTCTATCTGTCAATCTGTCCGAAGCCTCTCAAACTCCGCTGTCAGCGCTTTGACCCTGCGCCCTTCTTTATTTAGGGCCTAACAGTACCCGTAGTAGTTCAGCTTCTTTAACCGAAGTGGTGGGTCATTCCACAGCCTACCGCGCTCTTGTCTTCTATATAGAAGTCAATCGCTGTTCCCAGGCCCCAAGATT
The DNA here is from genome assembly GCA_014462675.1 of Mycena sanguinolenta. NCBI lineage: Eukaryota > Fungi > Basidiomycota > Agaricomycetes > Agaricales > Mycenaceae > Mycena > Mycena sanguinolenta. Next base: position 1,470,099 of record JACAZH010000023.1, on the reverse strand, counting down.
TCAAATAAATCACTACTCCCAGCACATTCCCAGTGCCTAGGAATAGTAATCAAAGCTGTAGCCACTTATCTGTCCTTCGGTTCCTACTTGAGGCTGTCATGGTGCTGGTAAAGTTGAATTGGGAAATCAGCTCGACCCTGAACCGGACCGAAGTGAATGCCGGGTTCAGGTTCAAGGTTCAGCCACGGGCTAAGCCTTAACGCGCGAAATTCGGTTCGGGGTTCGGGGTTCAAGCAGAAGTGGAGGTCTTCCGACCTGAACTTGAACCTAGAGAGCCATTTCTTGCCTAGACCGGGCACATTTTTGACCGCAGCTTTTGATCTCTCAACAAGACTTATATCCGAAATCTCACCCAACACTCTGCATGCTGCTTTCAGCTGTAACCAGTATGAAAACGACCGTAATGGGACGATTTCGCAAGGGGTGACCGATCTCTGGATCTTGGCAATCATTCCCACGACCACCCAGAGCCCCAGAAAAGGAAATTATTTGGATGAGGCAAATACCGGCATGCGACGGCATCTCCTATGACGGTATTGCGTTTTCTTTCTCAGTTCTCTTTCTGCCCACCAGCAGTGCGCTGTATGTCGGCTATATAGTTTGCCATGCATCCCTAAGATTGCTTCTTATTTCTGAATAGAAACTTCAACCTCTGCTTCCATGCATAAGGACAGGAGGATCTCAACTCCAAGAGCTTTTCGATGAGCTGTCAGGTACACCACAACCTTGCAGTGATCCAGATATATTTCTGAATATTCATTTGCATGCATAGGACAACTCTGCTTTTGAGCAAAACGAACCCAGTGCTGGGCTGCAGCAGAGCAGCCGTTGCTGTGCCGCTCAAGTGCCGCCGTCACATTTGACAGCTCGCGTGGCTTTGATGGCTTCCAAGATCCAGAGATCGGTCACCCCTTGCGATTTCGACGGACCAGGTTCAGATCATGTGACTTCATTAGGACACAAATATTGCTCGAGCGACACAAGCGACCTCAGTACACGTATCATATACAGCCAAAGACTGACCATGTTCACGGTAAGTTAACCCGCTAATTTTCCGCTCGAAAAGTTGACTCACTTTGAAGGGTTCATATTTTTAGGTTCGAAGACGTTCGAACTTGAAACCGTGACGTGTTCAGATTCGGGGTTCTGTGGTTCCCTATGACAGCACTAGGCTGTCAGCGCCACATACCCACGAGGCCGATCAACACATAAAATCGTACCGCACAGCTTCACCCATCTTGTCCTCGCTCTCCGTCCTCTTCCATGGCTGACATCGTTGGTCTCTTAGCCAGCATCCTGCAGCTTGTCGCGACTATAAAGACCACTCGCGACTATGTACAGACCTTCTTCAGCGCTCGAAAGCAAAGAAAACTGCTCCTTGTCGAGATCGGAAATCTTGAGCCGCTGCTTAAGGAACTTGATGGTCGAATTCGGCGCGGTCAGGCAAGAGAGCTGCCAAGTGGCATACAAGAGTTCGAGCAACCTCTCATTCAATTGAAGACGGTTATGGAACGGCTGGAAAAGAAATTGCACTGTGGTGGGAAGTGGAATTTTACTCGCCTGACTTGGTCGTTGTGGGGAAAGCAAGATGTCCAAGAAGGATTGAACATTGTGGAAAGATTCAAAGGTTTGGTGTTGATATGGTTGGAGTTGGACATTTGGTCAGTCGGTCTGAATTTGCGTCATATTTCTTGCTTATTTCATACTAGGGACTTTACGCGGGGTAAGCATATTTACCCTCAACCATGTCGTCAGCCTGACGAAGTGGAACCAGAGACAGCACGGGAGTACCACAATCGTAAATTTCTTATAATATGTACTCTTTTTCATTCGTCTTTGACTCCCCGGAATAGATACACTAGCCGCTATTAGAGAAGCTACTGAAGAGCAGCGGAACGGCCACGATGGTAAGCACGCTTCATTCCTAACTGACTTTAGGACCGTTGCTGATGCATACTCGAGACATCTTCAAATCTGTCAGAGAGATGGCCCAGCATCAGGAACAGTGTCATAGCGGTGCGCAAGTCCACAGGCGCTTCTTCTGCTCTAATTCCACTTCCGCAGCCGCGGAACGCGACGTGGTCATAGAGTGGTATTCCCCTCTCAACTTCTTCCTGCGCCAAGCAGACATATTTGGCATTCATCAGCCGGGAACTGGACAGTGGTTCTTGGAAGCCAACTCGTTCAATGAGTGGAAATCTGGGGTTGGGAAGGTGTTATGGTGTCGTGGAATGCGTGCGTTTGTCTGGTCTTCGAGAGATCCAACGAGAGGACTCACCAAAAGAACAGCCGGGGCCGGAAAAACTGTGCTGGTGTGCGCAATCCCCATCCCATGCTAGTGTCGTCGAACTAATCATGAGGCAACCACATAGTTCAATTGCTGTCCAACATCTTCGAGCCACAGAATATTCTCATAACGTCGGCGTCGCCGCTGTATACTTGAACCACAAAGAAACAGATGCTCATACGGCATCCACTCTTCTGACAAGTCTCTGGCGACAGTTGGTGGTGGGGAAATCCATTGCTTCTGTCGAAAACTTGTACCAGAAGCATCGAGAGCCCGGCACGAAACCCTCCTTGAATGAAGATCATGCCATCCTGTGTTCCACGATCTCCCAGTACTTGAAGGTCTTCATCCTTGTTGATGCCCTGGATGAATACCCGGAGCGCAAGCGTGACATTTTTATGTCGTATCTCTCACAATTGGGAACCAACGTCAACTTGTTGTTGACTTCGCGACCACATATCAGCCTCAAGAACAGGATTCCGGAAATGGAGGTCCTGGAAATCGAGGCGAGGGAGGAAGACATTCGATGTCATATCGACGCCCAGATCCTTAAATCTCCACGACTTTCCAATCACATACAAAACTGCCCCGACTTGCTTGGACAAATCGAAGACAGAATAGTTCGGCGGAGTGACGGAATGTAGGTAACATGCCTTTACTAATAGTTCATCTAACAAGCAGTGGAACCAGGTTCCTCATGGCGAAACTGCACATCGATTCTCTTTCAGGAAAGCATACAGTCAAAGCTGTTCAGAACACACTGAAAAATCTACCCAATAATCTGGAAAGCACTTACGACGACGTCCTGGAGCGCATTAATCGCCAAAGCGACGACGACAAAGATCTTGCTTGGCGCACGCTATCTTGGATTTCCCATGCTAAAAGACTCCTACGGCCGTCCGAACTCAGGGGAAGCATTGGCCGTGGAGCCAGGGACCACCGCACTGGATCGGAACAATCTCCTCGACATGAACACTATTCTATCTGTCTGTGCGGGACTCCTGTTGGTCGACGCACGAGACAATCGGCTCCGCCTCGTCCACTTCACAGCCCAACACTATCTCGAGCGCAAGCAGGCCGTAAAATTTCCTCATGCATCCGCCGAGATTGCGTTGACTTGCATCGAGTACCTGTCCTTCAACATGTTCCAAAAGAAAATGGACAATCCTTTAGCTCTTTTCCACAAGCACCCCTTCCTGGATTATGCAGTAGAGTACTGCCTCGTACACGCACGCGGGGAAGCAGAAATCGATCTATTGCCCACGATTATCTCGTTCCTCGCCGCAACGGAGACCGGCTGGTGGGAGTTGTGGAACTGGAAACACAGATATCGCAAAGGGCCAACGTCCGGCTCTCCGATTCTTATTGCTGCACTCTTCGGTCTGGAGGAAATTTTTCAGTACATACTAGAAACAGATGGCGCTGAGGATGCGCTTCAACTAGCCGCTACAGATGGACTCATGGACGTAGTGCAATTTCTCATCCGGAACGGCGTAGATGTGCACGGAAAGGAAGGACCATTTGACAGCGCATTACACGCTGCAGCCTGTCATGGACGCGGAAACATTATCTCCCACCTTCTCGCCCACGGCGTTGACATCGAGTATCGAGGACCATCTGGTACTGCGCTCCAAGTCGCCGCTCATTTTGGCCAGAGGGAATCTGTCAGGGTGCTAATCGCCTACGGAGCCGACGTCAATGCACAGGGAGGGTTCTATGGCCCAGCATTGTACGCCGCTGCATCGAGACCTGCTTACGATATTTTCTGTCAACTCATTGCGGCCGGCGCGGGTACCAGACTGGGATTGAAGATGCCTGACAGCTTGGAGGAAGGCGCGAGTGCAATGGCATCGATACTCATTGCGGGCGATGAAGGTATTCACAACGCACTGCAGACGGTATCCGAGGCACAAAATGAAGCAACTATGCGCCTTCTCGCTGAGTGCAATCGGCACGGCGATGGTGCGGTGCAGTTTCCCATCGCGCTCTCGGAACCATTTCCGCAGGGGGCACGGTTGCTTCTGGATTCCGAGATGGTTCAAAATGCAGCTAATACACTTCCATCGCGCCTCCCAGAGTTAGGGCTCAACGGCGCTGGCTTACAGCAAACTAATGCGCCGCCAGTCCCTAGAAGCTCACGTTCAGTGGGACTAGTTTGTCTTTCAAATGCGTCAACTAGGGTCTGCTGAGGAATCAGCAGTCCGTGTCAGGGACAAATACCTAGCATAACAATTCGAGGTATATATTTCAGGGCGGTACCCATAAATACATGTGCCCATAAAGCCATTGATTAGTTAATTTATTCAAGGGAAGCCATTAATTAGTTATTTGTCCCTTCCCTCGAGCGTATTGGCTTGCGCTCACACTCGGCGTTCATGAACATGAGCCTCGTTTCCACTCACATCAGGAAAAACATTCTTTCCGAAATTTCCTCCAATTTGGAGGCCCTGCGCCAAGGTCCGAATGGGTGCAAATTGACGCAAATTTTTCCCATTGACTGGCTGGCTTCCACCGTCTCTATTCAAATATTCAAAAGAGTCGATACGAGAAGAGCGCTTCATGGCGTGACCTCCGAGTCGATGGAGAGCCTGAAGTCAAGACAGCCTCAGAAGAGTGGGCCACTCGAAAAATTAAATACTCACAGAGTATGGATTTGAATAGTGGGAGACAACCAGTATGATGAGCTTACGCACGAGACTCTGTTTTCCAAGGTTGACAATGGAGACCTCATAACAAAATGCTTCAAGTCTCTAGCCGAGCGGGCCGTTCGATCCCGAGGGATAATTCTATTTGGCACCCCGGTTTCCAGCGGAAACCTCTCGGCTATCAAACATGTTATGTGGGAACCCGGCTTCCACGAGAAACCCTACATTCTCGGCACCGGCCGGCAGCTCGGCATTCTCAAGCAGATGATGTTCCCACAGTTCAGCACCAGTGACGTCCAAGGGTGCATAATTTATTTCGCAGTGTACAATCACCTTGCCCATGGTATCTGGCTATTACCAGTTGTGGTCTAAGTCTTAACATGAGGGGGCAGTTGGTTCTATTCGAAAGGACAAGTTGTTTATACGGAATTGGCAGTGCTAATTAGATCAAATGAGAGATTAATTGACAAGCAGCTGGAATGAAGGGCTACCTGTGGCCCGAGTAAGACACCGAATAACCTCGGACAAGGCAAGCACAGTAACCCTACAAAGTTTGTTTAAGCAATTGGCGTCTCAATGTTAAACAGGGTTTAAGCACTGTTTAATTTGAACAGTGTTTAATTGGGGTGCAAAAATACATGCAGTAGGTGGGAGTCGAACACACACCACATGGGAAGTAGGGCACGAAAACTGGTGCATTAGCAACTGAGCCAAGGAGGCAACACAAAACCATGAACCAGCAAGTTCCATCTCTGGACAAGACTGCAAAATGTCTCCACTGAGTATGAAGTCCATCCCATCTTGGACAGTGGTAGAATTCCAGTGATTACAGGTCACTACAATGGGCATGGAGCACAAGGATGTCCAAGTATTGTTGAAAACAGCAAACAATTTCAGATCATGACATTTATTGTTCTTCAACAGGATGGACAATCATTCATATCTCACTCTCCTCCTCATAAATATGGTCTTTAAAATATGATTTATGTGCTCCCAACTTGTGTCTTGCTGGTACTGTCACAAACTTTTAGCCTGGATTTGCTGACATATCAATACTTTAGCCTGGTATCACCCCAGTTGTTCAAGGTCTTTGTGAGGATGGAAACAGTGGCTTTTCAATCAACAAGAAGAGGAAGCAGCACTTCTGCGCACTTAACCAGTGCTTGCATTGTTCTACAAAGGCCTCAGGTTCGAGTCCCCAGAGTGCTCATTTATTTTGAATTTTCCATGATTAAACCTTGTTTAAACACTTTTGAGCATCGATTAATCCACAATTAATCAAGTTTTGAACACACCCAGTTTAAACACCATTTAACCCTAGGGCACACCTGTATCTCACCCAACTACTACTGTTAGGCAGCACTAAAGGCATTAAGTAAAACAGTGCTTAAACCCTGTTTAACATTGAGACGCTGATTGTTTAAACAAACTTGGTAGGGTTTTATGCAAGCAGTGGCCTCAGAGGTATTCCAACAGGTTGGAGTGAAGGAAAATAGCTAGGGAGGAAGGAAGTCATACCATGCATTCAAGATAATAGTATAGAAGTCACAAACAAAGGGATTGAGTGGTGAATGTACGACAACAATCTGAGCAGCTATTGTGGCTGTGTGCCTCACAGCCACAAATCTTGTGGGAGCTTTCCCATCAACTCACACCAGAAAAGGAAAAATTATATAATGCACTGAAAGTCTACCTGAAAATGTGAATTCCATGTTATATTTCAGATCTACAGAAATTAGGAATATCTTTGTGTCTGAAAGGTGAAATGCAAATATGTATTTCATATTCCATTTCAGACTCACTGAAAAAAGGACTTTCAGTGCTTATGAAATGTGCTCTGAAAGGACCACTTTCAGCATGGCTTTCAGAAGCACTGAAAGACCTATTTTCAGAAACAAAGAAAGTCATGCTGAAAGTTCAAATTTCAGTGCACCTTTCAGAAGCACTGAAAGATCTATTTTCAGATAAAACAAAGACAATCATCTGAAAATAGAACTTTCAATGCTCCTGAAAGATGCGCTGAAATTTGAACTTTCAGCGCAACTTTCTTTGTTTCTGAAAATAGGCTTTTCAGCACCCCTGAAAGGTGTGCCTAAAGTGGTCCTTTCAGAACACATTTCATAAGCACTGAAAGTCCTTTTTTCAGTGAGTCTGAAATGGGATATAAAATACATATTTTTATTTCACCTTTCAGACACAAAGATATTCCTAATTTCCGTAAATCTGAAATATAAAATGAAATTATTTTCACAGCCCAAGACTATCTCAAGTGCATACAGGCCACGGCATTCCCTCACGCATCAACCAAGATTACGATGATATGCCTTCAATATCTATCCTATGACGAATTTCACCGGTCACGGAAACTGACCGACTTAAATCTTTTGAATCTGTTCCACAAACACCCCTTTCTCGATTATGCAGTGGAATACTGCCTTCTCCATGCGCGTGGAGCACCGGAATCGGAGATACTACAGTCCATTCTTTTGTTCTGGCCACTAAAAAGAGCGGCTGGTGGCCATTGTGGAACTGGAAACATCGCTACTGCGAAGGCCCAACCTCAGGGCCTCCACTCCTGATCGCCGCCCTCTTTGGTCTGGACAAAGTCTGTCACCATATACTCGAAACGGATGGCCCCGGCAATACACTTACGCCGGAAAAGTAGATTAACACCCTCGCCTGGCACCTTCCCTGTGCATCAGCCGAGCGTGGCCATGTAGATTGGTCATGTATGAACAAATTATGTGTTATCTCCTGGTAGTCAAAGAGGTAAATTTGTGTCTCGCTCAGCTTCGGTGGATGAAAGCAATGGGCGATCCGGGTATATTGAGGCGATTTGTGTATTTTTTTCGTTCTTCAATTCAACTTTTACTTCATTTCTGCTTCTGCACTTCATTTCGAGCAATCAGTGTCGAGTTTGATGCCCAGTGAGAATCCCAGCTAGGTGAATCGAGCGGCAAAGAGGCAGATCGAGGATTTTGATGGCCCCTCGATTTGCCTCGACAATCCGGACCCCGCTCGTTGTGCCTCGATGCGATTTCGAGGCTCTTCGAGGTAAATCGACATACATCGAGCATTCTCATTTTGATTACCGAGGTACATAGAGGTACGTATAGCCAAAAGAATAGAAATGAAAATGGGTCCATTTTATAACGACCATACTACAATACAACGGTGTACTACATCACCCTGTATCCTGCCCGCCACGTGTATCCACAGAGGATGATCTCCACAGCCGTTCGAACTTCGTTCCAGTCGGGAGTCCATGCAACTTAGATCTGGGAAGTGTGTGAGAGCATGCTCCCGGAAAAGAAGAGTCGACATACGCGTCCGGTAGATTCCTTGGGAACGCTGTAGCCACCGGATTCATTATCGCACACAATCAGAAAAGGACCAAGATGACGGGAAAGAAAACGTACACGCACGCGACGCCGATATCAAAAGGGCACAGTCATCCCTTGCTGCAACGAGGGACACGATTAGGACACCATTCTTCGATAGCGAGCGAGTCCGTACCTGCGAGAGGAAAGATATAGAGAGCACAGATGTGGGGGGCAAGAGCGATGAGCAAGCAATGGGAGGAAGGGACGAAGGCAAGAGGGACTAGATGGTGGGAGAAGACAAGTGAAATTCCCCAAAGAATCGTACGACTTCTTATTTATTTCCGCGCCGATGACGCAATGGCTAAAGTGAAATTTAAATGAAATGAAATCGCAAGCCATTTTTGCGTATTTGAGCCGAAGCCTGTGATTTTGACGTATTCCAGCCCATTTTGGGCCCGAACAAGCAGAACTTCCATCGTTTGGCCTCGTTAGCGCTCGATTCCTCGATCTGCCTCTATGCGGCTCGATTTACGTAGCTGGGATTCTTACTGGGTTTGATGCTCACATCAATCAATACTGAACTGTGCGCCCAAAGCACCGTCGGCCGATCGGCTTTGTTCGGAACTAGACCCAGCGTTGTCAGTGGGATAGATCACTCATTTTTGGGGAAAAACATTCATGGAGTTTCCCAGATTTTGGTGGCTGCCTTACTTCGTGATAAGCAGGTTCGCTGGAAGCTTGCTTCGCTAGGCAAGTTCAGTGAGATAATCTTTACTCGTTGTCTGGTGAAACACATGTAAAATAAAACCTCGGCAATGTGCCGGCGGCTCATCTTGTTTGACTCTAACTTTTTGCGTCTGACAGACAAGAATAAAAGCTGACGGTGGAGGGAAGATGATGATCAAGTATCCAACCATCCCTTGGTTCAGTCCACATACCTCGATGTTGATTTTAAATTATAGATCCGTGGCTGTTGTCCGAGTCGGTGTCGGTGTTGTACAATTTCGAGAGTATATCGAAAATAGCTTCAAGGATTCATCAATTCCTTTCGGAAAAAGTGAAGAGCTGTCTCTGAAGAGATCTCAAGTTGAACGGACAGTTGTTCGTGCTTGCATTGCCCAAGTTGCGAGAGGGAGCAAGCCGGAGCACAGCCACCTCAGTCGATCCGACTGCATCCGACTGTGCCGTCATCACCTCCTTCGCCTCCTCATCGTTACTGCCGTGGCGTCCATTCCAGCTCCTTAGCTCGCGGCGAAGTCTCGCACCGCGCACGTTGCCTTCAAGCTGTCTTCCTCTTTACCTCCGGGCTCGACGTGATCGCAACGACGCCAGTCTACCTCCCCTCGACTTTGAGTTTTTTGAGACCACGCATGAAGAGATCCGCCGCACCCGCGAGTCGCGCGTTCTCCCCGCATGCGATAAACGCCTCATCCGGCCCTCATCCAATCACCGCGAAAGACTCGATCTGAATGGGACCTTCCATGCTGCTTCCCGCTCCTCATCGATGTCCGTGGAATGATGAATCGACATGTACGGCAGCACGAGCCGTGCGCGGACACGCTTTGGCACCGATACAAGACGCAGATTGCGAGATGCAGCACCCCGACTCGCGTCTCCCCGCTCTCCCGCTTGGCGATGCACATCGGCGAGGTGCAAGGCGATTCCTGCCCTCGACTATCTCTCTCCACTCTCGTAGCGCCCGCGGCCGTTCCTGTTTGCCGTTCGCGCCGTCCTCCTCGACTTCGCACTCGCGTTCCACACCCCACCTCGCTCTCAGTCCCATAGCTGCAGCCCGGTGCTCGGCGCTCCTCCCCATTTGTCTCCGCCTCATCGCCTGCCCCTGTGCTTCACCCATCGCCCCCACGTCGACGTCGACGCGCTGCAGCCTTCGAGCTGGAGACAGTCCCTCCCCCGTTCATTTCGTATCCGCTGCGGCCGTGATCGAGCCGGCGATCGGTGCTGCAGTCGTCTTTTGTCCCGGCTCATGCCTCTGAGAGCAAGTGGAGGAAGACGGCAGGGTGGGGAGGATGGTGGAGGTGGTGGAGCAGGCGCGGCGTTGGGCGGGCGGGGCGGCCAGGAAGGACGCACGGATGGAGGGTGGACAAGCGGATAGAGTCGAAGGAAGGCGCGGATGGGCGACAGAGGAGGGAGAACGACAGGAAGGGAGGAGGCGGGAGGCGGGAGCGGCGGGAGGGATTCAGGCCAGGCCGACGCGCGAGCAGCCAGAACTCATCGTATACCCAGGAAGACCGCGGGGTGGGTGCCGCTCGAATCCCAATTCGACCCCCCATCCGCGCGACATCCCGACGCCCGTCTTCCTCGATGTCAGATGCTACGTGGGACCATGATCTGCATGAGTATTTCCTCTGTCCCGTTCCTACACGCCCACTAAACCTGTCCTTCCCATCCAGTCTCGTACAGCGCAGCTCCAATTCAGTCGCCACTCTTGCTGCCTCACAATTGTCCGCCATACATCCCGATTGCCGGAAATTCCATCCGTACTCGATCGTGGCCCACGTTAGGTATGTACCTCCTACCTCCCGATCGCTCCTGGTTCCTTCCCCGCTCTATTCTTTTTTCTGCTCGTCGTCGTTTATTTTCTTTCGGGCATTTTGTCCTTGTCTGGTTCCCGCGCCGTTGCCTTCTTCGCACTTTGCCAATTTTTTTTTTGGTATCGTCTTTCCCAGAATCCAAGGTGTCTCTCGGACTCCCCTCGTTCAGCTTATCATCAGACTCCCTCGTGCGGCTTATTGTGCGTCTCCGCTCTTGCTCTCGCTGTTTTCTATGTGGTGCGGTGGAGAGGGTGGCTTTACCGAATTTATTATCTATCACACTACGATTTTCTTTCACCTTGTTATTTGGGCTTTTTGCTCGTGCGCAGCTCTAATGTTATTTCCTTCTTTCTGTGCAGATTATCCGTATGTCTTTGGATTCGAGATAATTTCACACACCGCCCACGTTCCAAATTACCATCCGTGGAGTCGATCCAAGTTACGATCTAGCTTCATAACTTCGATCCATTTCAGATGTGGACTGAATTCCGAAGGTTGTACGCAATCATGCTCGGTATCTCAAGGATCTTGCTGATACTTGCTTGACTTAACTCGAGGCTGTCAGCGCCCCATCAAGCTTCAATCTCCACACCAAGCCTCAAGAGAAAAAACCCCCAGAGAGGGTACTTAAAAATTGGTCTGCGTCCGTCTTTGTAAGTAGTCTCGTGGGAACATATCCGCGATCTGTGATCCGCCCGCCTCTTGGTAAGTAGTTTGTCTTTACTGTGTGAGGGATTAACTGAATCGGCAGGTGTTATAAATAAATCTCAGTTATTTTTGGAACTTTTTTCATTCTTCCCGGCTTCGTATCAAGACTCCACTTTGCGAAATGGGGAAACGGCTTGGAGACCTAAAAATTAAGACCTAGTTTTTAGCTCTCCGAATGTTGAGGGGACAAGTTCCCTCGCGCTGACTGCGGTGAGCACTCCGAGACGCTCAAGAGATGCCGTTCGACTTGCATTCGGGTCACGCATCGCTTTTGCGATAACATCGATCCCGCCTTGTGTGTGCGCGCGCTAGAAAGGTTATAAGTATGTCATTTGACGGCGCAAGTAAATCTATTCATTTCTTCCATTCCCCGCTAACACAACGTGAACGCGGGTACGAATCCATCAGAAACGTTTGAGTTGATATGTTGGCTTGAACGCCACAACATACAACACTGTTCATTCGGCAAATCTCGTACTCGCGGTTTGTCAGCCAGCGCTTTTTCGAGGGCGGTCTGAGGAAAGATTTGCAACGAGCATTGGTGTGTCCGATAACACTTGCCGACAGCACCTGGAAAAACGACTCACTTCGCAAAGGTACGTTGCCGCTTCCCTATCCCGACGATCGCCGAACCCCGAGAAATACATACCAATATTACTCACTGATTCGGGACCAGGGTTCAATTACAATTCCGGGCAACAACGGAGCTGAATATCCCCTATTTTCCATGCTTTCGACTGGTTTGCGAAGTATAAAAGACTGTAGGGATACTCCTCTATCCAAGCTGCTTGATTCTTCTAACCAGAGCCATCGGCATCATGTTCTCAACCAAGCCCCTCCTCAGCGTTGTCGCCGCTGCGCTACTCGCTGGAACTGTCAACGCCTACACCGGCACAGGTATATTCATTATCGTTCGACGCTATGTTCTATACGTGAAACTGAATCCCGCGCCTCTAGCCATCCTCGGGTTCTACAACACCACGAGCTGCGGCTGCCCGGCCTTCAACGGTCCCTATGCGGTGGCCATTCCACGCGAACTAGTCGGTACCCAGTCCTGCTGCGACGTCGGGATCACTCTTTCCTGTACGCATGCGCCATCCCTTCCTTCACTGCATGGACATTGATATTTATTTTCTAATACTTTTAGACGGTGGAGAAACCACCGATGCGGTGTTCAGCGGCTATTACGAAGCCGGCGCAGGAACTGAGAATGTCGCGCTCAGCCCCGAGGCGTTCGCGGCCTTGGCTGGGTTCCCGGATGAGGTGTCGCTGTCCCCGGTCACTTGGTCTTTCGATTGAATAGTGAAGTGGATGGTGCCAGCCCTTGATCCCAGTAGACTTAGAGTGGAAATGATACTTGTCGAAATAGAATCACTTCTTGAATCACGTCAGAATCGTACGTGATTCTCGACTTTGACGTCCCCTAACGTCCGAGTTCCGCCTTTGCTTTAATGGTACCGCACTGATCTCAAGTCAACGGGATGGCGAAGGAAACGCACAAAGATTTGACCACCAAGTTATCATATGCCTTAAATGAACAAAGGCCTTGCAATGAATGGACATAATAAAGGGAGTCGTAAGTATGGGCCAGTATTCTCGAATCCAGCAGGTTTGAAAGTCGGGGGGATTCAGTGATATGCCTGACACTCGGTAATTGAGTGTCCGACTCCGAAAAATTCGTAAAGGATCAAGAAAAGACAAAGAGGCTACATCTGAATCCACCGTCTCACTGCTCCCGATGTCGCAAAAAATTGCTTTTGGATGTAACATCAGCTCAAATATTTCGCAGACAGAAGTGAAAGAAGTACTAGCAAAAGACTACGGAGCCGCCGGCCGCTCGGTGTTATCTGTTCCAGCAGTATTGCGAGCCCGGAGCGCTTGTCTGCGGCGCTTTGCGCGCTTTCTGTCGAAGTACGTCCCCACGGCAATGAGCAGCAGGCCTAGGACGACCATGCACACAATGAGGGCTACGAGGCGAGGCGAACTGAGGCTCATGATATTGAATTGGCGGGGGCGGGTGGGAGAGCGGCTATGGCAAGGGTAAAGATCCTCACCACGTATTTACATTATGGGCTAGCGTCAATCAATATCAATGTCGCTCCGCACGTTCTCCCGTGTTTATATGGCTCAAAAATGGACGCGAGCGAGTAAAAACAGTTTAATCTCCGCTGATACAGCTCACCTCGGCAACTCGCTGCAACTCGCTGCCTTGATTGTGCGTGCCTTTTACGCACCGGCCCACAGCCATTCACGCATCCCGGCATCCGGCAACTGCGGTACGACGTCATCTTTCCGGCACCTTCCAACAAGCTTTGAACAGGCGCAAGGACAGGCGGCCGCGGCCAACTAGCTGTGCAGAGGCTTCCGTGAAAGCTGTTATGCTTTGAGACCCTCAGTCGAAGTGGGCGGTCCCCCGCGTTCTTGTAAGTTGTAAATACGAAAACAACTGTGATTGACTTCACTTTGAACTTTTTCAGTTAATTTGATGCAACTAACACCACAGCCGCGCCCAACGAAGCTGTACTTCCCTGCTGTGTATTTTTAACCGTCTGGCCGCTTGAAGGCTGTGCGAGATAAATATCATGAGAGCGATCAAGACTCAAAATGGCTTCGGTCTCCACACTATCGTCACATCTTATGCTCTTCTTCCATGGCTGACATCGTCGGTCTCTTGGGCAGCGTACTGCAGCTCGTTGGCACGATAAAGAACGCTCGGGACTATGTTCATACCTTCCGCGACGCTGAGAAGCAACGGAAACTGCTCTTGATGGAAATAGAGAGCCTTGAGCCGCTACTCAGGGAACTTGACGATCGGATTCGGCGCAGTCAAGCAGGAGAGTCGACTGGCGGAATACGAAAGCTCGAGGAACCCCTCATCCGATTTAGAGGGATGATGGAACGGTTGGCAGAGAAATTGCAGCATGATGACAATTTCGACCTGGTCGATCGCCTGACTTGGTTGTTGTGGAAAAAGGAAGACGTCGAGGAAGAGTTGAATATCGTGGAAAGGTTCAAGAGTTCGCTCACCGTCGGGTTGGAGCTGGATATCTGGTCAGTCAGTTTGCGATTGCGTTGCTTTTCTTGCTTATTTGCTGCAGGGATTTCGCTCGAGGTACGCTTACTTGGGCCCAACTCGCATCGTCATACTCACTACGAGGTGTCACTAGATGCTGCGCGGGAGTACGAACGTAAATTTCACAAGTCTTGCCATTCATTCTCCTTTGACTCTTCGGCCTAGGTACGATAACCACTATCGAAGACGTTGCTCAAGAACAGCGGATTGATCATAACTGTGAGTGTCCCTCCATCCCAAGCGTGGTGGCTGTGAAAGGGTTGCTCATCCGTGCACTTCAGACATTTTCAAATCTGTTAGAGAAATAGCCCATAATCAGGAACAACATTTTACTGGTGCGCGGCTCGATGCTAGTTTCATTTGCTGTAATCTCATTTCCGCAGCTGCGGAACGCGACGCAATCATAGAGTGGTATTCCCCTCTCAACTTCTTCGTGCGTCAAGCAGACGTATTCCGCCTCCATCAACCGGGAACAGGACAATGGTTCCTGAGAATAGAGGCGTTCAGAGACTGGAAAAACGGGAACGGGAAAGTGTTGTGGTGTCGCGGAATGCGTAAGGGCGTCGTGTCCCTGAAACGTCGCACAGCAAACTAAACACGAGAACAGCGGGAGCCGGAAAAACTGTGCTCGTGTACGTAACTTCCATTGCACCCGAATATTTCCGAATTTGATGCATGAACAGTTCAATTGTAGTGGAGCATCTTCGAGCGGAACAGAAGCATTTAGATGAGATCGGCGTCGCTGCGATTTACTTGAACCACAAGGAAACCGATGCTCATACGCCATCTGCTCTACTGACAAGTCTCTGGCGACAGCTTGTGGTCGGGAATGCCCACTCCATTGCTTCTCTTGGAAAATTGTACCGAGAGCATCGAGAGCGCGGCACGAAACCATCTCTGGAGAACGATTATGCTATCCTATGTTCGACGATTGCTCAATACTCGAAGGCCTTCATTCTCGTCGACGCCTTGGACGAATATCCGGAGCGCGAGCGTGGTGTTCTACTCTCGTATCTGTCACGATTGGGATCCAATGTCAACTTGATGTTGACCTCGCGAGAACATATTAGACTCCACCACATCATTGATGCGGAGGTCCTTCAGATCCGCGCAACGGAAGAGGACATTCGATGCTATCTCGGTGCCGAAATCCTCAAATCCTCTCGACTGTCGAAACACATACAAAACTGTCCCGACTTGCGGGAACAAATCGAGACAAAAATAGTCTCACAAAGTCGCGGAATGTTGGTACTATGCCTTTACTGGTCAAATTTCATCTAATATTTGGCCAATCCAGGTTCTTGAAGGTCAAATTACACATCGATTCCCTCACGGGAAAGCACACAGTTAAAGCTGTTCAGGATACTCTCAAGAATCTAGCCTATGATTTGGACAGTACTTATGACCAAGTCATAGAGCGCATTAATCGGCAGAGCGAGGATGACAGAAATCTTGCCATGCGCATGCTTTCCTGGATTTCCCATGCCAAAAGACTGCTGCGACCGTCCGAACTCAGAGCTGCATTGGCCGTAGAACCAGAGACAATTGAACTTGACCCTAACAATCTTGTCGACGTGGACACTGTTCTTTCTGTCTGTGCGGGACTCCTTTTGGTCGACACGCGAGACAATAGGCTCCGCCTGGTTTATTTCACAGCTCAAGACTATCTCGAGCGCAAACGCACCACGCTATTTCCGCATGCATCCGCTCAGATTACGATGACATGCTTTCAATACCTATCCTACGACATATTCCGACAGAAAACGGACCAACCTTTGAGTCTGTTCCACAGACACTCCCTCTTGGATTATGCAGTCGAATATGCCCTTCTACACGCACGCGGAGAACCAGAATCGGAGATAATGGCGTCCATTATTTCGTTTCTGGGCGCCGAAACTGGGTGGTGGGCATTGTGGAACTGGAAACATCGCTATCGCGACGGCCCAGTGTCATGGTCCCCACTCCTCATTGCTGCACTCTTCGGTTTACAGAAAGTCTGTCGCCACATCCTCGGCACAGACGGCGCTGGCAATGCGCTTCAACTGGCCGCCATCGACGGACACATAGACGTGGTGCGGTTTCTCATTCGGAACGGCGTTGATGTGCATGGAAAGGAGGGAAAATTTGACAGCGCATTGCACGCTGCAGCCGCTCATGGATGTGGAAATATTATTTCCCTGTTTCTGGACCGCGGAGTTGACATCGAGTGCCGAGGGTCCTACGGAACCCCGCTCCAGGTGGCCGCTTATTTTGGGCAAAAAGAATCTATTGAGCTCCTAATCGCCCGCGGAGCCAACGTCAATGCACCAGGGGGTTATCTTGGCTCATCGTTATACGCCGCTGCAACCAGATCTGCTGCCGATATCTTCTGCCAATTGGTGGCAGCAGGCGCAGACACTGGACTTGGATTGAAAAGGTCTGATATCTTGGAGGATGGGAAAATATTAATGGCCGCAATGGCGTCTGTGCTCATCGCGGAGAAGAGCCAGGGTATCCACGGCGAACCGCAGACGGATCTCCGGAATGAAGCGATTTCGCCAGACCTCCTTCACGAGTTTCTGCCAAACGGCGGTCGGGATGGAGTGCGGTATACCATTGCAACTTCGGACCCATTCTCGCAGGGGGCAATTCAATTTCTGGACGGCGTTGAGTTGGCCCCTCGGCAGGCTAATACGCTTCCATCTCCATCACATCTAGATGGCTTTTTGAAGTGTACAATCAATCACGACACGCGCAAGGAGCAAAATCCACTTCCTCCCCTCCCCACTCTACCTACCAACCAAGCAATGGTTGACTCAGCCGGCCGTCAGCTTGGGAAATGTTGAGACAGAGACCCCGGCACACCGTCGCACGGATATATTTTATCCTTCCGACATCCAAGGGTACATACATGTCAATACCCTTGTTACCTCCTTCAAAGTTATTTAAATTTTGCTGCTATGTATCCCTTAACACGATATAAATACGATCGATGGGATTCATGCATCGCATACCAAACATTCAGCGTTTCGATTTTTTTTTTTCCGAGAGGGACCCTTCAAATGATATTGGCTAGCTCATGAGGGCTGCTCGTTGTCAACGACCAAGTACGCGAGCTGTCTATGGGGAGTGAAATTCAGGCAGAAACTAAACAGCAAATGAGGTGGTGGAGTGCATCTGTACTCTCAAGGACCGACTTGTATTGGTCTTGTTTTTGAAACAACAATACGCATTGTCGATCTCAGGGCATTAGCTGTCGCCGGCGTGCACTATTCAAAAAACTATTCGTAACTGTGAGGAATCCGACACTATAGAAGTGCTAATGAATTTTGACTATGCCGTCATTTGCAACCAGTAACCGCTGCATGTCTGCTTTCACGTTGATGGGATACCCTCGTACAATCCGACGGAAACTCGCGTGGAGTGCCGGGCGGTCGGATCGTTGGGAGAACATCAAGTATCGTAACTCGGGAACCCCGGATGCCTCATCCGTGAAACCTTCGAATACAATCATGACGTGCAGTTCCATCCGCCCGCGGCTGCGGGTCATCCGCGGGATGTAGTCTTCCCAATAAAAGCGGATTTCCTGCGAGGGATAGGTTTTCTGCATCCACGATACGCCCTCCAAGTACAGTCGCGGGCCCTCCGCGTGCCCATAGTCCATGATAGCGAGAAAGGGGTCTGCTGGTTGGTGTTATCACGAGCGAGCCATATCAAATGAGAACGGCGATTAGGAGGAACCGGACATATATCCTTCGAGTATCGGTGCTCGGTTAAATCCCGGTGTAGTAGTTCTCGCATAAATTGCAAGTTTTGCTTCCCAATATCGTCATTTTCTGAATTCAACAGTCAATGTTGAAACGAGTTATTGATGATCCAAAATTGAAGGCATAATAGATGAGAAGATTTTCATTGATTGGCACGTCTCTCTGTGACCACCAAGTCTCCAATCGGCTTTCTGACAATCGGAACAGCAATAATAGACTTGTTGACATTGAGAGCAACGTTACGGTCGTTGGCGAGGGCCATAAATTTCACCCAGTAGTCGTGCATCCAGCACATTTGAAACTCGGGGATTTCCGTGATATGGCTGACACTGGGTAATCGCTTTTCCAACTCCTCAAAGACGGTCGCAAATACAGTGGATCCCGGTAATATCCAGATCAACATCTGTCGTAACCCACGCATCGCGGAAGGATCTGTTTCCCTGTGCGAAATTGTCGCGCAGTACATAACGGTGTGGAGCAAACCAATCGCGAGAGCGTCACGCATTGCGTCATGACAAGACAGGAAGCTGCCCAGAGCGCTCAAGCTCAGTAGCGCGACTTTCTGCTGCATGGCGGCGCGATCGGGTCCGCAGTGGTAGTTGTAGCTAGCCGTCGCAACCAAAGTGATGATTGTTGCTCCTCCCTTTTGCATGAGAGCTGGAGCGATGGTCTCGTCGTTGCGAAGATTCTCGAGGAACAATAGAATATCGACCAGTAAGATGAGGTTCTCCTCCGTGACAAAGGGATTGACAGAGTCCTGGGTGACCAAGAGTGTGATTGATTGCAAGACACAATATGCCAGATTCGCAGCCCCTCCGGCGCCGTCGAGAATCTCTTCGAAATCTTGAGAGGTGTTGATGGTGATGTCACGAATGACACTGCATAAGTCGGGGAACGCAAAGTGTGCCACCTTTTCCTCAGACTTCATAATCATCGTCCAGGCTTCCGTGACTAGACTGCGAAACCCGACAGTTCGATTAATTTCCGCGTTGATAGCCTCGTGCTCCTTGAAGGTGCACACAAAACCGATAAGATCAATGCACGCGAACGGTCGCGCGAAAGGATCTAGAAGACACTCGCGATAGGTCACGAAGAAGAAGAGCCGAGCCCAGACGCTGAGCCAGAGGTCAGGCCAGATGGATTTCGGCGCACATTCGAGACCGATCAGTGAATCGAGGGCCAAATTGGCACATTTCAAGGCGTCTGTCTCCAGGTTCTCTTCATCGGGGATGCGTTTAAGATCGAGGTTGGCGTGGAACACCGGGAGACACTGGTTGTATGTGGCCTCGTCGTCGACCACAAGGTCGATCAAATGCTTGAAATCATCGGCAGAGCCATTGGCGGCAGCAATGGCGAATCGCTGCATGAACAGCAACGGCGAACCGCTGTATGAGCATCTGAGACGGATACGGACAAAGACGCACCCGAATGGGCATTGGAATCGAAGAAAGTGCTTCGAGTCGCAATATTGAGTGCGTTTGTCGAAGGCGCTTGACGGAGAGATTGGGATCTGCTGTCACACAGCCACGTGATGGGATCATGACCTTCCTCTTCCAGCCACCACAGCTGGCGCTTACGATAGCCTGCTCAGAAACGTCATTCTAGTTTCTGGAAATCACCAAGCTGGCTAGATTTTGGTTGAACGATACCTGGGGTATTGGTTTCACTCCCTGACTTGGCCATCGGCTCTCGATCGCATCACTGCATCATCCGCCCACTGGGTAGCGTGTTGAGCGGCCATCGTCTGTGGAGGCAGATTTCCGCCTCCTGACACTCCTCAAGCGAGTGCGGCGCGTCTCGAGGATCCCTCCACTGCTGCTGCTGACCCGATGCGCCTCTTTCGCCGCCCTCCCCCGCTTGCTCCGCGTACTATCATCTGGCCCGAGACGACACGTGCTTGGTCGTACTCGATACATTCTCGACTATTCCTTTGCCACATGGCATCAGGCAGGCACAGCGCCCACTCTCTGCTGTGCTTGTTCCCGCTCCCTCAGCGCGTCGGCGACCCACCGCGAATCTGTGCTCGCTTCTGTGCGGATGGATGATGTCTGGTGGGAGGAGTAACTGTGACGGAAGCGAAGACGTCGAGTTCCGGCACACGAGGGACAAGCAGAGAACTGGTGTAAGTACTGAATTGACCGGGAGTCTATCTACGTACATCACATTATTTATACTACGGAAACGGAGGCAGTGCATAGATCTGATTGAATATCACATGAAGAATGACATAGCGGCATAAGAAAGGGATAAGTAAGCATGAGTAATGAAAATACAACGCGCCTGATGACGCGTACGTCGGGAAGGCGTGTTTCCGTTACAGTAACGGAGGTGCGGAAAATCGATGGCGCGTGCGACAGGATGAAAAACGTAAGTCCGGCTTTGCCAGATCGGCGGCGTATGCGGATGCGTAAGCGATCGTGTCCGCAGCGCTGCGACTCAATCGCTTTCCAAGGCCCCCTGCTCCGCGTTGCACTGGTACCCTGCCAGGCTCTCCTGCAAACATCCTGGAACACTAAATTCTTTTCCCAGATAGGCTTCAGCATTCAGCAGGGGTCATTGCTGACTCACTGCGCAGGGCGGCGGGAGGGGAAGGATGGGAAGACGAGCAAGGATAGGAATTGGAGGGCAGGAAGGAGAGATGCAAGGAAGAAAGACGGAAGCGAAGTACATAAAAGGAGAGGACGGGTGTGCGCTGACAGAAGGAAGGAAGGACGCACCGTGGTGCTCGGGTGAAGGATGGTGAGCAGTGTGTCAGTGACGTTCCCGGACTATGAGGTGAATCCTAGCTGATGTCTTTTTACAGGTGTCCTAGTCGCCGATTCCCTGCACCTACCTACCTACCTACCCTCCCACCGGCGTGATGCGCTCTCCGTCAGCATCTTCCTCTGCGCTCAGATGGACGCTGAAGCTGTTCTCTCCGTGTAGCATTCCCTCCTGTGGCTCACTACCTTCACTTCCTGCACCGTCCCTTGTCTGTACCGAGTCGTCGATGTATACCGCTGGCTGGATAAGCACTGCCATGGACGCACCGCGTTGAAGCGATCTCGGTCCCCTTTTCAAATTCCTCTCTTCAACGATTGTGGTTTATTCCAGGGGCGTACACTTCCTGTCTATCGCTAGCCTCTCCCGCTTCACCACCCTTCCGGGCCTTCCCTCCTTGGTCGCCTCATTCCCTTTTTGGGACTTTGTCTCTATTTAGTTCGCGCACCATCCTTCATCCCGCTACCTTTTCAGACCCTCCGGGTTCAATCCTGGATGTCTCCCCTTATTTCTGACCGCTGGACCTCGCACGCTTAGGATGAGGATGGGGTCCCATAGAATTCCAGGCCGCTGATGCCAAATTTAATTTCTTACAACGCCAACTCATCAGTCTGACACGGGAAACCCTGTTCTGGTGATCAAAAATTCGGCGCATGCATCATCACACTGAATGGTTTATCAAGTCGTTTGAATCCTGATTGAAATTCTGTGTGTGGATTCCAATATCATCGCTGAATTTTTATGAACCACCAAGATACAAGTTAGATGTCGAGCAAAGTAAACAACGAAAATCCACACCAACGGCTATAGTCCATGGCTCTCACGCATCGCCACCACTAGTGTCAACAGCTACGAGCTGCCCCGCTCCTGTCGTCATGTACAGAGTTTTCGTCTCCCCCGCTCCATCCCGCCCGAACGCTGCTGAAGTTGGCTCATCGAGTATCGTGTTCGTCACAATCTCCTCCTCCCATGTGCCATTCCCGAGCTGAGTAAACAGCGTGAGCGCCCCAGGATTTGTAGCCACCCACGCCCGCCCCTCGCTGTCCAAGATGAAATCGTCGAATCCCCCAGATCCGAGCAATTCAACCGTGCCGCCACCGAGCGGCACGCGCGAGAGGGTCGCACGCTGGGAATTCGTGAAGTAAAGCAGGCCGGCGCTAACATGCAGTCCGTTGATGCCTAGTGCGGGCCCGGGCCCGCTCGGCCCAATCGGAGTCATCGCCGTGTCCTGGATTAGGACGCGCACAGCGCCAGTGCGAACATTGACCTCGAAGGCCTCTCCCAGGATCGAGTCTGCGACAAGCACGAGGTCGGGCTGGCCGGGAACAGTGGACAGCCCATTCGCGAGCATGCTCTGCGGAATGCGCGCAGCGCGCCTCGCCGTCGGGGTGCCGCCGGAGGTGAAGTCGAGGCTCCAGATGGCGACACTCCCCGGTGCTGTCATGATCGAAGTGGTGTTGATCACAGAGGCGGCGATGGCGTAGACATCTGGACGATACTCTGCGATCCCGGTGAGGCCGCTGGCGTTGGGGAAGGTAAACACCTCGTCCAAGGTTGGGTTCGCTGCGGTGGGATCGAGAGTAAACAGCGTGGGGGGACGCAGTGGAAGTGACCAGTAGCTTGGAAGACGGCCTAACGGCAAGGTTCTCGAGGGCCTGTCCATCTAGTGTCTGGAAGATCAGCTCCGTCGGGAATGTCGCGATCCCATATCCAGCAAGCTCCAAGAGAAACAGGAAATTGACTTGCCACATCATAATGAGCGTTCAGAATTGCGTGAACGCAGCTCAATGCCTCTTAAATGTTCTGGTAAGTTGCTGAGAAGAATAAGCAGTCTCTGTCAGCCATGTCAACGGCATCGGTACCATTTCCGTGCTTCTCACGACGCGGTCGTGCCGAAATCAATGTGCGCACTAATACGTCGCTCAGATTGATGGACCCCCGGTTAAGAAACCCACGTACAAAGTCCTATTATACTCTTGCGAGCCTGATCAGACTCCGTTTTGAGGATTGCGCATCACTATTGAGCCATCGGACGCTTTACCCCGCAGCTTTTGCACTACCACATGGTGCGTCGTCCGGCGGGAGGAGAAGGATAAATTATACTGGCGCGGTCCCACAATTGGAATAACCAGTTTACTAAGAACAAACATGTAACTAAAATATCGGTGGCTATCCATATCCAGCTCCAAGATGCCCTTAGAACACGACGTACTGTGTCCGCATCAGCCTTTTGACAAACTCGGGAACTTTTCCGCCTTTTTGGCTTGGCGCCAAGCTCGCAAGTTCAAAAAGGTCAACGAAATAGTCTCAAACGCGGCTATTTTTAGAGTGATTTGCGCACCTTGTGAAAATCTCGGTTGTCCTTCCGGCCTTGAGCTAAAAAGTTTTCGGTCAAAACTCTGATGCGCGGCGGAAAAAAGGGTGCAGAAGTGGACGGCGGAAAGGCGGCGGGCCTCGATATATTATAGGTGTGATTGCACCATGGCGAAGCGGTCATGAAGAATTTGCTGTATATATTCACGTCAATGACATGAGGTCGTAATTCGGCACAAGGTCGAGCGGTCGCTTGATATGGAAAGGGCTTTGAATGGGGTGGACGGTGCCACTGTGCTGTGAATAGTAGATGGATTTATGTGTGAACAGACAGCGGTCATACCACAAACGGCCGTCCACGCCTAGCATGTCTGAAAATGGCTTGAGGCCTGGAAGAAGGGCCCAAGAAGCGAGGATGGGAAAGAAACGGTCAAGAGGCATCTAGCTCGCAACTAGTAATATTCGGAAATATGAGGAATGACACGCACACATGATTCAAGCTCCAGGTGATAAAAGCCAAAGAATTCCACCGCTGCACGTGAAGACGTATGAGACTTTCAAAGACTTGCAGTATTTCATTATTACAGCTGCCGTCGCAGTTTGCGATATGGTTGCCGTCTCACAGCAATTAGGACTACTTGAAAGTGTTGATATTAAGAGGTAGCCCTTAAGTTAACCCAAGGGTTAAATTGGGGTTAATTTTAACTGTTAACATCAAGTCAAGTGTCTTAAGGGGTTAAGATGGCACTATACAGTGGCGACCACTGCTTGAAAGACTCAAATTTTTCATTGAAAATGTTATTTATTTTTCAGACCATTTTTCACCTGTTTCCAGTTTTTCACTAGTTTCCCATTTGGAATGGAAAAAGGCTGAAACCATTCTGAACTTCATAGTTAACTCTTTGTGAAAAAATCTGTGAAAAATAAAGGAAATTTTTCACCAATATTCTTACCAAAAATTTTGAATGCTTCATGCAGTGGACAAAAAGTTTTGCACACAGCCATTCTTGGCCATGATGGCATCAAACAGCCTGAAATAAAATTCTGCCATGAAATATGAGTGATTTGGACTGTGTAGATACAAGCCATATCCACTCTGTACTGTTGGCTTGCAATAAAATAAACACTGAGTTTTGGAAAAATCAAGTCTATGGATTTCAGAGATATCGTGAAACTGGTATGTACCATCTAAAAGTACTTGTAAATGCAACCCCTCATCTGTGCTTGTGTTTTCAGTGATCATGCATTCAACACGCATTGCGTTGATCTCGGGAATATTGAATATTTGAGTGTTTATGTTGTATCGACAATGTCTGCGCCCATTGGGCTCGATATTGGTTGGTTTTCAGGAGAATTCCTGTTATGAGTCAATTTGAAACCTATTTTTCCTCACTCAGTCTTATGGTAGGAAATCGCAGACCAGAAGTTAGGCTGGAATTCTTGTTCAACGATTCGTGACACTGAGTATATACCCAAAGGTTAGCTTTACAGCTCCTCAAGACCCATACTCGCACCCAAAATTGCATGGATATTAGACAGACAGAATGAATGAATGAAAAAGCCCAGTATGCACCAGATATTCCACCTCCCATGGTATCACAAGAAATCAAGTCTAGTCAAGATGCAGCTGCCAGCATACTGCAGACAAACCTCAAAATGAAGTGAAGCGCTGATAAGGTGCTTATGTCAAAGCCGTGGAAAAGTTTCAAGTGAGATTTTGGGCTCAGCACGGTATGGAGCTGAGGGAGAATATAGATGTTCCGCGTTGGCGGAGTGCTCACTGGACGCTTTAGTGGATGTGAGAGAGTAAACTGTACACCACAAAACAGAACAAGAGGTTTCATGATCATCACAGAAGTGGACAGCGGCTTTCGACCAGCGCCTCTGGGCAAGTAAGTTCCGTTCATCGATCATGGCAAGTATTCGACGACACGAGGAGTCGGGTTGACGAAGATGATAATACATAACGCTCGTCCGCATCTGGATCTGGAACCAGAAAAGCTTTCGAAAGTGGCAGAAATGAAAGAAAGAGTGAGTGCGTCACCGATCGCAAAAACAGAGTCACTACACAAACACAGACAGCTCGGATATGTACTCGCATTGGATACTCGCATTGAATACTCGCATTGAATACAAGGAGCGGAGTGTAGACAGTGGGGAATAAGATCAGTAGAGTAGTGGTATCGAACATGTGCGTTGAGTGGTTGGTTGGTTGGAGGTGAAGTAGAGAAGGGAAGTAGCGCAAATGCAAAGAAAGCCAGATGCCGCCTTGGGGTGTCCGTGTCCGTGGAATGTCGCCGCATTGAATACGAATACGAAGGCCAGAACGTGGACGGTGAGATTGAGAAAGAAACGAGATCAGTAGTGGAGGTGGAGAACACATCATGTGCGTTGAGTGATTGGTTGGTTGGTTTGAGGTGAAGTAGAGCAGAGAAGGGGACGGAACGGAAGGGCAAAGAAGAGAGAAGGGAGGCGAAGAGAAGCCGAAAGAAAGCCAGATGCCGCCCTTCCGTTTCCGGGGAACAGATTCCTTCGTCGCCGCTGCACGATAATGCGAGGTGGAACGTTTAGGATACATACTATCAATTGCTTGCGTGCGGATTGAAGGGAGGTGATGGCGGATGAATTGGAATTACAAGTAGAAGCAAACGGATACTGTGAGGAAAGGAAAGACGTGGCATGATCAATTTGGGAAGAGATCTAGACGAGATGAGGGCGTGAGTGCGAGGTGCGAAGTGCGAGGGTCTCGACATGAGCGTGGTCCTGGCCGTCAGGAATCATTCCGAAAGAGGAGAGGCTGGAATAAGATGAATGGACGGCGGGAAAAGGACGGGGTGAGACGCGGAAATTTTCCGAGTCGGATCTTGGGGTGACGGCATCGGCTCCGAGCGCCGCTTGCGACAAGCAACGACAACGCCCTTGACAACGCCGCAGCGTCTGCGCTCTGCAGCTCTGGCAAAGTCGTTTCCCGTTTGGGAGCGACATCGTCCAGTTCACTTTGAAGTCATTGCATCCCGAGCGTCATCGATGCAGCACGACCCCGCATAGGCGCGCACCTAGTCGATTAGCATTGCTTCCCACCTTTTCTTCGTCTGATTCTTCAGATTTCATTCCTGTGTATCACCTGAGGCTGTGTTTCCGGCCCAAATATATATGTCCGTACGTAAATCTGGTATGCCATCTCCGCACTTGTCCCTCTTGATCTGTCTCCCGCAGATGTCTCCCGTCAAAATAAGGCGGATAAGGCCGACACGCGGCATAGCCCGCTACCAGGATACTAATCGGAACAGTCACTATAGGGTTTCGGGAACGCAGAACTCTATGTTACGGCCGCACGCCGGTTCAACTCCCCGCAACTTCATTCCGGCGAGTACCCATGGTTCACAAATTGAAAAATCCCGGTTTCCATGCCGTGCCCTACCAAATTGTCGCTAATATGATTCGTTCAGGCAAAATTTCAATGGAATGAGAGTTGGGCCTGAGCCGGGAAATCTCAAACATAGCGATGTAAGCATTGGAACACCTTGAAGCCAGCAGAATTGTTAGATTGCAGACACATTCTAGCAGCCAAATTGCTGCATATATAAGTGAGCATTTCACCAAGAAAAAAAAAGGGAGAGACAAATGTGTAAGTGATCTTGGAGATGTTTGAGAACAAGGGAGCTTTGCGCAAGGCATGAAGATATATTCAATTACAAGATCTGTCTCCCTCTGCCTCTGTTATGGACTCTGTGAATTGAAGTTTCTTTCGTGACTGAATTGAGTTATAGAAAATTAAAATACATATTCTATGCATGATGAGTTAGGACTCGGAGGCGGCCGGCTTTGAACTTGCAGTACCTGCGTGCTCCGCTGCTGCGAGCATGATGATTTTTCACGATGATTAATCAAGAAGAATGACGCTTCGGAAGTACGGAAAACTTACACAGGACCGGGTATGGACTACCCCCAAATTTCAATGAAAGGATTCAAAAGGCGAACATAGAGTCATTGATCGAATCGGAAGAGTCAGCACAGATTTGAAAGCACACCATACGAAAGTAGGTCTGGATAGACTCGACAAGGGTGAGCAGGCGCAGGAGTGTGCAGCAGTCGATATTGTGAAGAATTTGAGAGAATCATTGACAAGCGCGAGGATCTCGAGCCGGGACAAAATATAGCCAAGGGAAAATTTAGGGCCTTTCAAGGTGATCCCTTTGAAGATCGAGAGCGCCAGGAGAGCATTTGGGGGAGTGAAGCCTACTTGAAAAGAGAGTTACCTGTACTAGTGAATTCTTGATTCCACAGCAGGGAAAAGGGAGGGGAACAGGGAACGATACAAATGAGCGATGAATGTATCTGATTTATATTAATCACGAATTCCTGCGGGGAGCACATGTGGCTGCAGTTCCGAGAACTGGCTAAATCGCGAAAAAGTATGCCAAGTTGAACCAGGAAATGCATGTGCAAGTTCAACCACAGTTGAAGGAACGGGCGACTAATACCAAAATGAACAAATGAATAGAGTATTGAGTAGTCTGCGTGTCACGATTTTGCCCTTTTTCGCGACATCTTATCTAAGCGCCGAACACGTGACAAGATACCACGGATAGATGCCAGACAGATTTGATGTATGTAGACGAAGGATAAGTCAACGTCAGAACCCTCAGAGGGCAGGCAACAGGGGCGTGTGTACACGCGGTGGCTCTATCCTTGCGAGTCCAAGGAGGCAGCGCCAGAGTCTCGGACATTAATTAACGACACACGTCAAACGTGTTGCCATGGCGTGGTTATTATTCAGAACACATGTTAACGGAACGATATTTGATTGGACCATACATACAGTCGCACGGTCTTATTGTTCTAGTATATTTTCTCACGACTCGTAGTACAGTATTTAAACAGTAGTTATTTGATTGTAGTCTTTAGTCTTTTATTCCATCTCTTTCGAGCCTCATACCAAAGAGCCCACCGAACCCTTCTGCTTCGCCAGAGTTCGACCTCTAAACGCTTGAACGTGACATAATAAAAGACTACCCTTCATACCCTCGTACCGCCACTCTTCGACCTCCTTTCCCTTTCCTCCCCACCTTTATCCACTACTTGGATTCGTACTCCTTTATCTCTTACCCTGAAGATCCATTTCCGCATTTCCCAACATCTCCCTCGTCCACAACGAGGTTAAATAATTGCAGCGACCCTTGTCGTCGGACCAGATCGATCTGACTGCACCGCGCTACGGGAAACGTTGAGTCTGTCCCTGCGCAACGGTAGCAACAAGGCCACAGAGTTAATCCTCGGAGAGGCTCTGGGCGTCATCATCGGGTGTGTCGTAGAAGACCCGGGGCGATTCAGACAGCAACAGTCCGGGGCAACCCCACCATCCGCTTAGTGCGGTATTCATACCATTGACGCGTATCCGCGCACCCTCCGAATCCTCCTCACCCTCGAGCGAGTCCGTACCCTCACACCTCTACTTTTCCGCCTCCTCCTTCCACACCTACCACACCGCCCATACACATCCACCGACTACTTCCGGTCTCCTTTCACAATCTCCTTTCATCCATATTCCCGCATCACCTCATACCTGCCATGTCCTATCCAGGATCTCCCGTTCGTCAGGGCCGTTATGGTCTTCCTCCCGCCGATACTGAGTATGTTGAAACTCGAGTTCGATCCCCCTCCCTCGCGGCAATTTCCGCACATATGGCTTCTCGGCAGCCATCCCCAGTTCACCCCGCCGAATATTACGGCGAACCCGGGGGACGAATGGCGTCCCCGGCAGACATGCCATTCCGGGATGCTTCCCGGATACCTTCACCGGTCCGACCCCTTCCCCAAAGGCCCCAACAACCCCCGCGTCCCACACTGGAGCAAATCCTACAGGACTGGAACCATATGCCGGATCGGCTTGCCGCGGCATTCTTGACATATGGGCCGGGGCAACAGAGAGGCGGAGGCTCCTCTAAAATTGTTTATGCAAAGACTCCGCCGATGTTCGACGGGAACGACAAGGCCAAGTGGAAGACTTGGTCGGAAACCTTGTCCAATTATCTTTGGGCATACGACTCGGAGTTCCGCTCTGAGAAGCAAAAAATTACATTCGCTCTTTCCTTACTGGGAAGAGAAGATGGGGCCGCATGTCCGGCTACCATTTGGAAGAGTAACTGGAGACAGGAAAATCTCCAGCACGGAACTTTCAAAGAACCCGCCTATTCCATGCTTGATTTTATGATCGAGTTGGAATTAAGTTTTAAGGACAACAATGCCATGCAAACGGCATCGTTGCGCCTTACCCACACCCGACAGGGGAAGATGCCCCTGCTCGATTTTATTCAAGCATTCGAGATGAATGCCGAGGAGGCCGGCTACAATGTGGCCGGAAAACAATACGATCGTTTCTTGGCGGATACGATCGAGGACCTGATCAATCAGGAAGTACGGGACCAGCTTTACGCTGGTGGGAATGATATTCCGGAGGTGTACAGCCTCCTGAAACCTCGGTTGATTACAATCAATCGAATCCTTGAGCGAAAGGCGCTCAAGGAAGCCAAAGCCAAGAATCAGTTCTGGCTTCGGGCACCACCATCAGCGCCGCCGGGGGCAACGGCGACAACCCCCAAGAGTCCGGGCGGGGCCCCGAACTTGTCCAAGAAACCGGCTCCTGGGAAACCAGTGGACATGGACATTGATCGTTCGCAAGCTAGGACAATCAAATGCTATAATTGTGGCAAGGAAGGCCACATGAAGAAGGAGTGCCTGGAGCCTCCTAAAAAGAAGTTTAATATTCGATCGTTGCAATACGATCAATATTCTCGCGAAGACCTCGAGGCCGTCGCGGCTGCTCTTCGCGAGCGGGGTTTTTAAAGAGGGTCCCGGTCAAGGCCAAGCCGGCTAACCCTCCTGCTACGAGCAATCGCGGACACGGACAATATGACATTTTAACTACCATGCCTGATACGGACTTATGTATTAAAAATGTATTAGAAAAAGATAAAAAAGATGATGTAATTACGATTCCTTCTGTTTCATCTTTTCGTAATTTAAAGGATTGTGATGGACTCCATAAATTACGTTCCGCGATAAAGAAAAAGGCCCCCGGAGCTCCCACTGGTAAAACAAAGGTTGAGAAGAAAAAGGTCGCCATTGATGACGGGATGGCTCAATCCTCGCAAGAGGAGGAAACGCCAAAAGAAGATTTTCCCAAGGACAAATATGGAACGGTGTTAACACCGAAACCCACGGAAAGCCCACAGATCAAGGGTGATCCTCGAAAATTCAAATGGGTTCCTATTTGTGAAATGACAAGCCGTAAGCCCTGGGTGGCTAAACGCGTTTGGGAAAAAATGCCTTATGGAATAAAGGCAAGGGAAACTGCTCGCTGGCTAGCCAAACGAGCTATAGGGGTTACTCCCGAACGATTGGCGGCAGAAATGCGCGCTTTTCAAGCACAACGAAAACATCATGAGATGCTGGTTCCCACGTTGTTGCAAGATGCCAGTACGGGCAAGACCCGGAAGATTCGCGCGTTGTTAGACACTGGGTGTACCACAACGTGTATTGATCGGGATTTCGCCAAAGCTTCGGGCTTCGAATTCAAAAAGCTTCCGGAAGCAATCCCGGCAAAAAATGCCGACGGTACTGAAAATATCAAAGGCAGAATTACCCACTATGTTGACATGGTGATGACGATTGGCAAACATGCTGAACAAATTAAGCTGTTTGTCACGGGCCTCGGGAAATCCCGAGTATTTATTGGATTTGACTGGATAGAGCACCACAATCCGGACATTGATTGGCGCGCTCAAACCATCAAATTTAGTCGTTGCCCGGAAGCATGTAATATGAAGGGTGACGAAACTGTTCAGGGAACAGAAAAGAACGACCCTATAGAGGAGGGAGAATCTATTTTATTGGTTGACTTTGCACACGCAATCGAATTGCGCGCGAAGGGTTCCCAGGCACAGCAGTTCGCGGAACAAGCTGATGCCGAAAAAGATAAAATGACGGAGGACAAGATCCCGGAACAATATAGGGATTACGTCAAAGTATTTGCGAAGGAATCTTTCGATTCTCTTCCGGAAAAACGACCGTGGGACCACGCGATTGAATTGAAACCGGACGCAAAAGCCATCGATTGTAAAATATATCCTCTTTCGCTGGACGAGCAAAAGAAGCTTGATGAGTTCCTAGACGAGAACTTAAAAAGCGAACGGATCAGGCCATCAAAATCACCAATGGCTTCAGCATTCTTCTTTGTCAAGAAGAAAGACGGATCGCTTAGGCCGGTCCAAGATTATCGTAAATTAAATGAGATGACAATTAAAAACCGTTATCCTCTTCCTTTAATTTCGGAGCTGGTTAATAAACTCCATGGCGCAAAATACTTCACGAAGCTGGACATTCGTTGGGGTTATAATAATGTTCGGATCAAAGAAGGCGATGAATGGAAGGCTGCCTTCAGAACTAACCGAGGACTGTTCGAGCCGCTCGTGATGTTCTTCGGCCTTACCAATTCCCCGGCCACGTTCCAAACCATGATGAATGACATCCTTAGGGATCTCATCAACGAAGGACGGGTCATCGTCTATCTGGACGATATTCTTATTTTTACGGAGACTCTGGAAGAGCACCGAGCAATTGTCAAACGAGTGTTGGGTACACTCCAAAAGCATAAATTATATTTAAAACCCGAGAAGTGTGATTTTGAGAAAACGGAAATTGAATATCTCGGAGTAATTATTTCTCAAAACTCCATGCGCATGGACCCTGGAAAAATCAAGGGTATCATGGAGTGGCCGGTCCCGAAATGCGTTAAACACGTTCAAGCGTTTTTGGGATTTGTTAATTTTTATAGACGATTCGTCCAAGGATTTGGCGACGTCGCAAAACCCTTAACCCTATTAACCGGCAAGGCCGGCTTCTCCTGGGGAGAAACACAAGACAAGGCGTTCGCCATGCTTAAAAAACGAATTGCCGATGACGTAGTGCTGGCACTCCCCACAGACGACGGCAAGTTCCGCGTCGAAGCCGACGCCTCCGAGGGTGCCACAGGTGCCATCCTTAGCCAACTCCAAGAAAGTGGCGAATGGCGACCTGTCGCATTCCTTTCACACAGTCTCAACGAGACAGAGCGGAATTATGAGATCTATGACAAAGAGATGCTCGCGATAATGCTCGCATTGGAGGAATGGAGACCGATGCTCCTGGGAGCTCGGCAGACATTTGAGATTCTGACAGATCATCAGAATCTTCAATATTTTAAACAGCCGCAGAAATTGAATCGGCGGCAAGCACGATGGTTGTCTGAGCTTGCTCAGTACGACTTTACTTTTTACAACATCGGCCCGGAAAGCTGAATAAGCAAGCCGATGCTTTATCCCGCAGGGCGGATCACGATATGGGGGGGGTGACAATGAAAACGTCACTCTTCTTAAACCCGAATATTTCCGAGCCGAAGACATCGTGCTCGAAGGACCCGAGAAGGCGATCAGAGATCAAATTCTCGCGGAAAAGAAGATCGATAAGACTGTTAAAATCGCTCTTCAGAAGAAACTCCCTGGATGGGAGAAGAAGGATGATGGCATTATTTATTATAAAAATGCTATTTATGTTCCGCGAAACAAGGAGCTTCGCGATAATATTATCAGTTTACACCATGATAATCCCTTGCTTGGTCATCCCGGAGAGAACCGTACGCAGGAGATGATCGAGCGTAATTATTGGTGGCCTAGACTTGGCAACCAGATATCGGAATATATACACGCTTGTGAAGCGTGTCAGCGGACAACTATACACCGCTACAAACAGGGCAAGCTACACCCGCACAAGATTGCGGAAGGTCCCTGGCAAATCATATCTATGGATCTGATCGGTCCGCTGCCAGTCAGCAATGGGTTCAACGCCATACAGGTGTGGGTTGATACCTTTACAAAAAATGATACATGCGGAGCCTGTGGCTTTCGACATAGGCACTGAGGGAGTCGCACGCTTGACGCGTGATCGAGTAATTCGATATCACGGCGTTCCTCGTAAAATTATCTCGGATCGAGATAGGCGTTATATATCGGGCTTCATGACGGAGCTTAATAAACTATTGGGCGTCGAAATGAATCCCTCGACAGCTCATCATCCGATCACCGATGGACAGACGGAACGGATGAATCAGGAGATCGAGAAATATCTCCGTATTTATGTAAACTACCGACAATCGGACTGGGCCGAATGGCTTGCCTTGGCCGAGTTCGCACACAATGACAAGGTCTCGTCATCGACCAAGTCATCGCCCTTTTATTTAAACACCGGCTATCACCCTTGGAAAGGGATTGAGAACGCCGTGGAGACCCGAAACGAGGCGGCGCAGGACTTCGCCGATAAGATGAAGAAGGTTCGCGATGAGGCATCAGTGGCCCTTAAAAAGGCCCAAGACAACATGAAAAAGTATTATGATGCCAAACACCGCGACGCCCCTGTATTTAAACCCGGAGACAAAGTCTATGTCGAAGGGAAAGATATCAAATCGGATCGACCTTCGGAGAAGCTCGAGAATGTACGGCTTGGTCCGTACGAAGTTATAGAAAAAGTCGGCGAAGCCACTTATAAATTAAAACTTCCGGAAACGGAAGGAATGCATGACGTATTTAACGAAGCGAAGCTTTCGCTTTATGTGGAACCGCCTGAGAAAAGGCGTGAGAGACGGCCACCGCCGAAGTTGATCGGAGAACACCTCGAATGGGAAGTAGAGGAAATCCTTAAACACCGGAAGAAGGGCCGCGGTTATCAATATTTAATTAAATGGAAGGATTGGCCGCTGGCGGAACGCACGTGGGAGCCTACTCGGCATCTCACACATGTCAAGAAAATGTTGTCCGAGTACAACAAAAAACACGGCATCAAGATCAGGGCTGTGCCTGTCTTACCCACTGGATATTGGGATTATTTAATAAAACGATATAAACCATGGGAGGAGTCCCAAGAATACTCGACGAAGAAATTGTTTGACCCAGTATTGAATACTTTCGTCGAACAAAGGGATAGCAGGATTCGTTATCCTTTGGTCGAAATACCGGAAAGATCCTCAGCATGGATCACCGAGATCGCCGAGGACGTCGATCCTTAAGAGGGGGGTAATGTCACGATTTTGCCCTTTTTCGCGACATCTTATCTAAGCGCCGAACACGTGACAAGATACCACGGATAGACGCCAGACAGATTTGATGTATGTAGACGAAGGATAAGTCAACGTCAGAACCCTCAGAGGGCAGGCAACAGGGCGTGTTACACGCGGTGGCTCTATCCTTGCGAGTCCAAGGAGGCAGCGCCAGAGTCTCGGACATTAATTAACGACACACGTCAAACGTGTTGCCATGGCGTGGTTATTATTCAGAACACATGTTAACGGAACGATATTTGATTGGACCATACATACAGTCGCACGGTCTTATTGTTCTAGTATATTTTCTCACGACTCGTAGTACAGTATTTAAACAGTAGTTATTTGATTGTAGTCTTTAGTCTTTTATTCCATCTCTTTCGAGCCTCATACCAAAGAGCCCACCGAACCCTTCTGCTTCGCCAGAGTTCGACCTCTAAACGCTTGAACGTGACACTGCGGAGTCTAACCAGAATTTAAATAGACATGCCAGTGGAATCCTGGCCGACGAGTTGTTGAACACATAATTTAAAATTCAGAATCGGTGTCCAAATGTAAAAACATCTTCATACAGGATGCAGCAGTCGCAAAGCAGTTGCGTTGGTTGAGGAACAGAGCATCAGCACGATTACGAGTTTTCTGACGGCAATCATTGGCATTTATGCCGAGCCCGGCAAGCGAAAGGTTTTCGCAGAGCATTCAGTGCTTACGCAGGAAAGAATGATGAAAATGTGATGCTCACTGGGCATTAAAAATAGGGCGCCCTAAAACCCTTACCTAAAGGTAGCGGGAATTGGTTTCCTGATTCTTACTTCTCACGGCGCGGCCATTACAGAGATCCGTGCCTTCATCCGAGAACTCGATGATGATGCCCTAGATCGACCGGTATCGGGGCACAATTATTTGGTTAGCAATACATATTCTTTTGAATTCGGGATTTGCTGATAACACTCAATCTACTGCTGCAGTGCCCCGTCTCTATTCGTTTGCTATTCTTCAGTATTGGCATGCACTGCGATTCTTCCCTTTGTTCTTCTCCCAATCTCTCATGACCGCATGATCACAGTGTCGGAGATGTTCACTCACCTTCACACACCCATCACCCATCGTGCTCGTCTTACCCACGTACTCCACTAGTACTCATGGCTCGGAATAGAGCATTGATCAACTCCTCCGAATGTAATGCCACGTTGATCATCTCCACCAGGCTGTGGTTCTCCCCTGGCCTCTTCTTTTCTGTAAACCGCTATGAACCAAACTTGGAACGAATTCAAGTCCTTTCGATTGGGATATACCGAGGAGCGGCGTGTGTCGCTCAGTTTCTTCTTCCAAGGCAATCGTGTTGACGTCACCCTCTCATCAGCCTATCCGTGGAGATGGACCACTCCGGTCGTGCTAGGCACATTTCTCGTCATTTCTCGTTTCCTCGCCATGGTGAATGGTTTGTTCGTTCCCTATACACATACCAGCATTCAGGGCCTAAACGCATACTAGTTCCACTCTCTGCGTACAATATCGTCCAGGAATTCACATATCAACCGAACGACACGCTTCCAGCGGTCTTCCTCGGCAATCTCGTCCCCTTGGTTCTGCAGAATCCAACGAATAGTTTCACCCCGCAGCTTTTGAATGTCGGAGACATCATTGTGCTTGATAATTATATCTTGAACTATACGGTCTCTCAGGCCTTTGATGGTGTCGACACAAGTAAGCCAGTATCGGCCTTCTCGTACTACAGCAACCCGCTCTCTGACAATTGCGACGTGGTAAGGCTGTCCGTCCCATTAGTCGCCACCCGAGCTTCTGAACTACCGTGCAGACAAACATAACAATTCAGTTGCTGTTTACTCTGTCTTCTACTGGCCCCCCTGTCTGGAATTCTGAGGTGCAGGTTAGTGCGAGTACGACGACGATTGCTCCAAACAGTGAATATCTGAACCGCACGCCCAGGGCACTGTTGCGTGCTATGTGCCAAACCTCTTTTATTTGACATGGGTTGGATTCCCATCGCATTGGGAGAATTCCATTAGAGAGATACCGGTTCTCTCGTGCGCAGACATTGTGAGGCATGATTCATTTATCGCGCAGTCCACATCCTCACAAAACACGTCACATCCAGGAAAGTAACCTCCTGATGTGGTAACATATTCCTTTCAATCCTTCATTCGATGTTAGCTCACAAACAATGTATTAGGAGTGGACCAAAATCACAAAATGTAACACAGAAAGTTACGCAGACTTTTCTCAGCTTGACCGTCCATCCGTGCTGTGACTGCAATACGGTTCTCGCGGGCGGCCCACTTGAAAATAGAACACATCTCCTCCAGGCACCTTGCTCTTCGAATGCCCCACGTTTCGTCGTGGTCGACAACCCCACAGTCGCATTTGGTACTTCAGATCGCGGTTCTATACCGTTTCAAGAATGGCTTGGCCCTGTCCCTGCGCAGGTTACCGACATACTGGCCCGCGCTGCGCTGGGGAATATATCCATATCTCACCTGGGGATTTCATGTGAAAACCTAATCCAAACGTTTTACCATCTTGTCCGCCTGGATCTGGGGGTAATTCTGGAGAATCAAATCTATAATTCCCCAGAGATGTTCAACCGCACGATCGTGGACATGGGGGATTTTAGCTTTGCCAGCGAGGCCAGAGATTGGACGTTTAATACGACATTGATGGCACAATGGCAGCAGGAAGTGAACTTCTTCCAGAATAATACCCGAGTTCCAACCTTGGAGTACCTCCGATCCGTCCCACGTCTCAAGCCCATGGGGTCGGCTGTGACCAGTGTCTTTGTTTCAACTTTTGCCATGCTCTCGGTGATCTGGACGGTGTTTTCGCTAGTGGCAGGAGCGCTTGCGAGAAAGCCTAGCGGTAAGTTCGCATTCCTTGACCTCTTTGCGTTCGCTGAGGTTCATTCTACAAGGTAAAGCTCTTAACGACGCTCTGGGAAAGAAACATACGCTTGAGCAGTGTGAGAGGGGAGATAAATGGTTGGAAACCGAGATGAAAGGTGAGGGATACATTGAATTACGAGTGTAATAATCGTGTCTCATGTTTTAGAGGTGGATGTGAGTGAGGTCATTGTTGTTGGCCATCCAAAGGAATCGGATGCAGCGGATCGATGGAGACGGAGGGTGGACAGGAATGATATGCCAACGCGCATTGCGCTGGTACGCATCAGCGCTGCGTTGAAAAAACATGGTCTCATGGAGGACGAAGATGCAAGTTGGATCCAGGATGACGACATGACGGTGGAATTTGGCTGAAAGTCGGAGGAGAAGCCAATGTGAGCAGTTGAGCAAGCATTACTGGTTTGGAAGAAATCGTAATGTGCATGCAAAATAAGTCGCTCGTGCAGGTGTAACACAGGTAAATGGCGCATAATAATACCTTGAACGCGCCCGGGAATTTGGATTCTGGTCGTAATATTAATCAACGAATGAACAAACGAATTTCATTTCGAGCTGGATCCGCCCATGATGCGCACCACATCCCGGATACCTTTAGCTCATCGGCTGTAGGCTCAAGTGGCTTGTGGCGAACCGACAGAGAAATACCAGAAGACGCAGTCAAAGCGAAAAGATTGGGCTGTTTGAATTTTGGACTCCAAATTCACGCCATTCAAGTGTGATTGCAAACTATCTTTCAACCCAGTGAAACATCTAATCTACACAACACCCGAATTATGAGTCCGCGCCACCCTTGTCACTTCGTCAGTTTGGCTAATAGTGAGAAAGTTTGTCACCTCATATAAATTTAGCAGTTTTGAGGATTGTTCGTCACTTGGGACTCCCAGCTATGAATGTTCGTCAGTTCAGATTTTCCTGCGAAAGTTCGTTAGCTGAGCATCTTTGTCACATGGCCGTTCCATGCCACTTGACCAGGTCATGTGCGTGTGACGCTTCGTGTACAACCTGCAGGCTGTACGCGTTTGTCACTTGCACATGACGGTGACCGAGTGACAAATGAAAAGAGAGGGAATCAACGGGTCCATTATACTACACTTCTGCCGTTGTCAAAGTATGGTCAACTTTGTGAGGGAAGTGCTCTTCCACCTCCATGGGAACTCGATATCAGTTCTGTTCAACATTGTGTACTGCATTGTTGCTGCCTCATAAAATCACACCTAGAGTTTCTTCAACAATCTGGTGCCCTACATCGGAGGGGAACATAGAGTTCGATGCTCGCAACACTCTCAGTTTATAACTAGGGATCCGCTGAAAGCACAAGGTGCTCGCGAAGTGCGTAATCATCATTACAAAGCTCCTTTTTCTGAATGCAAATTTGTTCTTCCCCGGTCCCAATGATTTTGGTATGAGCCGAAAGCTGCCATGAAAGCGCATCTTTTAATCTACTTTTCAGCACGATATACCCAGAATTGAACAGCTTTGAGAGGATTTTGTCCAGAAAGGACTGTCAGCCACTGCACGCACATTTGTCCTTGTTATCCGCCTCGCCTTAGCCCTCTGCCATGTCACGTGCATTAGAGAATAATTGCTTGCTTCACGCGCAATTGGGTGAAAGGCGTACTTGATCTTCCAAGATCGCGTCAATCGTTTCGTTGCCGAGGTTGGGGTGGGATTAACCTGGCAGTTCGATGATGATTGGAATTTGTGGCGAGCCCCTCACATGTTCAAGGCTGAAGATTTTTGTACG
Source organism: Mycena sanguinolenta (assembly GCA_014462675.1). Classification (NCBI taxonomy): domain Eukaryota; kingdom Fungi; phylum Basidiomycota; class Agaricomycetes; order Agaricales; family Mycenaceae; genus Mycena; species Mycena sanguinolenta. The sequence goes on along the minus strand of JACAZH010000023.1, from coordinate 1,430,899 downwards.
TGAGAATACCAAGAATCAATGTGTGATTTCAGAAGACACATCGTCCTCCAGCCAGACTGTATCTGATTTCGTTCATTTCCAATTCATAGCAGTCACGATGTTGCCTTCCAATAGCTCATACACACTCATATCAACAGCAAGCTCACAATTTTCAGAGTCATCTGAGAACCGAGGCCTAGGGCATGACGAATCAGATGAGCTCGCCAACACACTAGACAGAATATAAGAGTGCCCCGACATCTTTTTCATTGAAATCGGGCGGCAATGAATATGAAGTGGCGTGGGAGGCAGAGTTGTGGGGCATTAGAGGCAAAGGATCCGGTTGGGGGCCAATTATCACATGCCGTTGATACTAGTGGCCGAGCCGCATAATTTCTCTGGGACCTTCGATGTGGCGTCAGCACCCAGATCAAACCCAGCATTGAACGGAAGCTAGGAAATATATATGCCACTCCAGTGCATAACCACAGATTAATGGCAAAACTACCTGTTCTGAGAAGACCATGTTTGAAGGGATGATCAAGCCGTCTTCTTGGGGGTTAAAAAAAAGAGTACCATTGAATGAAGCCATGTCGGGGAGTAATGTTAAATGCAAAATATGGGGAACCATTGAATGAGAACACGGGAGCACAGTCATTTGATGTCGTTGGAGCCCAGTCGGTGGTAGGTTCGAGTTTTCATAGCTAATATCCAGATAAGTGGTGGTGTTGTTAGAACGACACCCTCACTAGTGCATTTACAGCTCACTCACCCGCTGTTGGCATCCTGCATCCACATCTGTGCCTTGAGCACCTGATCTTCAACCCAGTACTGTTGGGGTACATCAATGTCGTGGACGGGGGTGTAGTGGTTAGTCAAGGGAACATGGTGGTCGGAGAACAAAGAAGGCGGATGACGGCAGTGGTATGGTGATGAGCATCGCCCCACGCTGACCACGGAACCCGAGCCTCCGGTGGCTATGTACTGTTCATTTGACAGACAGCTTGTTGTTCATTTACTTACATGGTCCGGTACTATTGTTGATTCTTATCTCATTTCAACTTCATTGTATTCTCTTTATTGTTTTACTCATCTATAAAATGTAGATAGTGTACATGAATAAAGAACAGAACAATTCGACCCCATATGCTTTGATATCAGTCTCGTGTCGTTCTGGCTAGGTCCTCGTCGTTGCCAATGCCCTCGTTTACCCTCGTGTTCGCTCTCACGCTGTCCCTCATCGTCTACGCTCCACGCCTCGTCCGTGCATTTACACAGTACACCCCCAACTCCTCATATCCATACCTTACACTCGCCTTTGACCTTCCGAGCTCTGGACATGTGTTGGCCCACTCGCACACTTTTATGCCTTTGATCCTCCTTGCCTCTGCACTTGGATGGTTCTTTGGTTCGTCAATGGAACAGCCACGTGCTTTGTGTGACAAAATGTTGGACTGATGGGCTTTCACAGCGGAGAATGTGAACTGACGAACATTCACTGTCGGGAGTCCTAAGTGACGAACAATCCTCAAAATTGCTGAATATATATGAGGTGACGAACTTGCTCAAAATTAGCCAAACTGACGAAGTGACGAGGGTGGTATAGACTCCCGAATTATCCATTCATAAAGAAAATTCAGATTCAAAGTTCTTGGAGATACATCAGCGAGGTCACCAATTGCACCAGATAGGGAGTATGAATTCTTCTTCCAATTAGTCTGTAGTTTACCGTGCCACCGGTGATCGCTAGGTCCTGTTATTACTAATCGTCAGAGTTTGAATCTGTTCCCACAAATACCTGAGGCTCGCACTGTGCTCCCAGCACCCCAGTTCACTCATTTCTACAGATAAAATGATAGGTAATACATATTTTGAGTGAAATATGGCCTTCGAATCGTTTCTTCAGCTTTCGCTCAACAAATGCTGAATTGTCGGCTGTTTTTGGTGCCGCGCCATCAAAATGCGGCATTCTCATTCTGTAGCTCTATGGCCAAGGTTTGGCTGAGCAAGTCTCATTCCGAACCTAACAAACCCGATTTTGACCTCAAATGTGGCGAAAACACGTCGCACGGGGCATTTCGGTCACTGTGAATTTTGTGATTATATAATAAGGACACCTAGCGATCACGCGATCGAGGCAATCAGCAGACTACAAACCAAGCGAAGTATGAGCTTCCATGTTTGTAGCGTCTGTCTACGAGAGACTATCTTCCAATCTGTTGATACTGGTACTGAAATGGCCAGTAGGGCATAGATGTTCTGGAACTTGAATCTGGGTATGGCTGTAATACTGGGGGCATAATTATTTGATGCACACCTGTCCCTGTTTTTTCACTGGCTCACTTACTGCATACAAAATATTGACTGCCTCAGTGGATTTGGGTCAAAAATTCACACCCTCAGACCGCTTCACAATACAAAGCACCACCTTGATTCTTGTGAAAAATTCACTACTTTGGGCCTCAATGCGAAAATTCACCGCCTCCGGACTCGGCCAACAGCGTTACCGCTGTTGGCATCTGACACACTATGACATCAATTCAACTTCAACTCAGCGAGTTGCCAAATCCCTGAATTGAGGTATCGCAGCTTGCAAGGTAGGTCCTGCAAGCTGACAAACACATTGATGGATGTTCTCATACCTCTATCCAATATTTTTGATGAAGATACCAAGCATATTGCTCGAATCAATGGAACTTCATCCTCAAGCTGCACACAGATATATGTTCCTGCTTTACTACTCTTGATCATGGTATGCACATCTCAGAGTGTCCACAAAGCACAACTCTGATGCATCAAACATACAGTCGTGTCGTCCGTACACTGTTGTTCCAGCACCGGAAATAGTTCAACTTCTGTTTATGGATTACAGCTCGATATCCCATCAGTATTCCGATCACTCCATGCTTTTTCAACCACATCGGACAGCAGTGCAATTTCATACTTGGTCCAGAAGTGGTTAATATTGTCACACCAGCCCGAGGTGGTGAATCTTTTCGATGAAGAGGACCAGTGAAATTTTGCCAAAGCAGTGAATTTCTTTCCCAAAATTTGACCACAATTATGCCTCAGTATTACCCCCATAGTATGGATCTTGGAAATGTAGAAATTGTGTCAGTGTAGTAGAACAATGTATGCACAACATAATCAGCGACGGACTGTATGAGGTGAAGTTGTGATGTAATACAAAGCAGTGAACCACGACATGTCCCAACCGCAGCGGGGCCGTCCGAGTTCAAAGTCGAGGGTTCAAGCAGGGCATTAAGTTTGGTCTGTATGTCCCTGTGAGAAATCGAGTTGAAATCAACGGAAAGCCTGCAGACGTCGTTGCCTGAGTTTTCCGATTCCGAAAGCGAGGGTTCGAGCAGGTTGTCAAGTTCGGTCTATATGTCCCTGCTAGCGCTCGAGCTGACAAAAAACATCATCAATGCACCAAACACAGGGCAAGCATACGTCGTCGAGCCACTGCACTGACAATACATCAGTCAAACTTGCGCTTGAAAGGAGTTCAAAGAACCGAAAAAAGGATGCACAACAGCTCTCGGAAAGAAAGCAGCGTGCAGATGAGTATCAATGTAAACGAGAAATGTTGCCAAGGAATACAACTCACACGAGAAAGAATATCGCGCAGGTGCCCATTCGTTGATCTGCATCGAGGACAATTGAAAATTGAAGCATGAAGGGGGACCAAGAGCTCGCGAGAAAGGCGCGAGTGCATTGAAATATTCAGAAGGCCAAAATCTTGAAGGGATGGATGCTGTTGTATGCAGAGTGAGTTATTGAGACAGAATTTTGAGGGCAATTCGGAACTATAACCAAGTCAATCACAAAGAGGCAAACATCATCAATTTTGGGTCAATTTCGAAATTTAATAATATCTTTCTATAAGATGTTCCACTTCAGGCTCATGTGTGCTAATCCATACCAAATGGATCGTAGATCGGGAATTTGACCACAAGAAAGGGAAAAGTTCAAGGCAGGTGCCTTTAAAAACAAAACTGAATTTCCGGTTACTTTTGGCCATAATTAGTAGGCACAAGCAGAACAAATTCTGTTTGTGAATAATTGAATGTTGGAAAAATCTATCATTTGGTCTGGACTGGGTTACAAACCAACTTTGAATCAACAGATTTTTAGTGGACTTTTCAACTAAACGTCAGGTTGCGCATCGATCAACTCCCACGGGTAGAGAGATATTCACCAGTGAAAGAAAAAAAAATTCAAACTTCAGTAATCTGGAAGTATCCGTGAGTTTCCATTTGAACGGTCTCTTTCAGTACTCTTGTTTGGGCCAAACAGTTTGGCCCGTCCAACAAGCACGTTCAACTGTCAGATCGAAATCGAGACTGGTAATGAGGCAAGTATGTCGGCGTTCCCATATTTTACCTCGACATTAAATCGTCGGCATTGATCCCAACTTCCCAAGAAGCACACAACCGAGAGACCGTCCCTGAATCGCGTTGATGTCCGGTATTGAACCGAGGATTTCACTCCGGCATCGAGCGGGGCTAAGGGCAAGGCAGGACCAGAACGACTTGGGAAACAGAAGGGAAAGAAACAAGTAGTCTTCGTAGTGCAGTATGCCGCACTGCTCAACTGCACCTGTCATGAAACTGCTGCAGAAACCCATTATTGAAACAAATTTGACAATGTTACGAATGCTTCCTTCCACGCCCACCTGGCTTCCAACCCCCTTGTTGCCCACTCAGCAATGTAACACCGGCCCGACCCCACAGAAAAGCGAGCATGAACAGTCGGCAGTGCAGGTCGCATTCGCCGCGAGTCCGGAGCCGAGTATAAGCGAGCCGCTGTCGCACGAGTATCCCGCTTCAGCGCACTGGACGGCCTGACAGGTGTCGATGCTACCGCACTCGATGATCTGGTTACAGCCGACGGGCAGGGATGGCTAAGCGAATGTTAGTAATGAGTTAGGCGTGGCGGGTGAGCCAGCGATGGCGGGCTTACTTCGCGAGCGGCGAGCGCGGAGCCGTCTGTGCTGGCCATGGGCTGCGGGCGCTCTTAGACTCTCCGACTCTTCATGGGATTAGGAACGCAGACGTACCGTAGCGACCACGGCGGCGATGAAGGGCAGAATGAGAGCGATGGTGAACTTCATCGGTGGGTTATTTGCCTTGGATGCAATACTCATTCGATATGCGACTCAGCTTTTATAATTTGCCAGGCTCCTTCGGGCAAAAGGAGAAAACATCCCCGTCAAAAGTAAAAATATCTGAGGTGCCGTGAACCTGATAAGTATCGCTGGAAAACGCCCGTAATATTCACCGACGCCGCTTGCACTCAATTCGAACGTACCGAGAAACGAGAATAATTCTCACGAGGACAGGGCCGGATACGGTCTCTGGGTCCCGGTAATAGATTACTACTCAGACAGGTCAACTTGAAACGCGACTTACGTGACGAATTTGAATGGGGACCCAATCTAGACTCTATGGAGTACTATATTAGAACCTGTACCTGAAAATGAAATAGACGTTCAAATATAGTAGCAGCACCCGCGATGAGTGGGTGTGCTAGAGGCGGGCCTGAATCACTGACATTGAGTTGAACATACCCGATCGGCAGTTACTCATATAGTCTCGGTCTATATCGGTGAATACAGGCGCGCGGGCTGCCCAAGAAATCAACAGGCACCCGGTTGAGCTAATGTGGAGGATGTACCCAGGACCGCGGGACGCTCGCATTCTAAATATGTGCGTGGGCTTTGGTTTGGTTGAGCGCATTCAAGTCTTACCGGCGGTCGCGTATACGCTGAAGTGCTCACATGAACGATATTCTTGCACTGACTCGAGGCTTGACGAATGCAAAAGCCATAAAGCCACAGTCTGGAATGACTTTGATCCTGCATTATATATCTGAAGGGTACAGAATAACGAGGATGAGCTGGCGAAAAGGCGCCCGCTGCCACTCCTTAATTTTGGACAGAAAGACGGTGGCGATAATTCTGAGGTAGCAAAGGTGAGTCAATCGCCCGCACAAAGCGAGTCCTTCATGCTCGAAAACGGGCTTGATATTTGATCCACAAGATAACAATTGTGGCACGCTAACAATTGTAGCGCGCTCCGGGAAGACCCCACTAACTGCCTAACCCACTCGGTCACTTACTGAACTCGAAGCACCTCACCGAAACTATTTCACTCAGATAACACTTGTACTGCAGGGCCGAGTTTTAATGTGTTTTTCTGTTCAACTCAAGCCCGGCATTGGTTACTGGCTAAATTGACTACTTGCCGTCTAATTTTCAGCGGGGACGAATTGTTTTGAGGTCCCAAAGGACGCTCGGTTGTCACTGCCGCGTCCACTGACCTGATCAGAACACAATGTTCACACTGGAAAATAACACACAATGTCGAGAGCACGTACACTTAGCACTGTACACGTCTGAATGTGCGTACACACCACATGGTCCGCATGTACGAGTGCCCTTTGAGTAGAGCGAGAACAGCTGCGAAAATGTTGCGATCAGCTTAGACTCACCACGGAATAAGGTTGTTGATCCAGAAGCGCCTAATGCAAAACGTTAGCTTCACAGCTACTCAGACCCATTCTCACACCCTAAATTGCATCGATATTTGAAGATGAGGCGGGAATACAAGCCGAGGCTGAATGGAGCCATTTTCGCGTCCAGTGGACAGATGTCATCAGACGGAAAGAAAGAAAGAAAAAGCGAAGTATGCGCCGGATATTCCGGCTGGGCAATCGTGAAATCAATCAGATAGCAAACAAGGTTGAACGTTCAACATCAAGGTGATTTACTGCGAAAAGTCAACTCCGAGCACCACAGGACTAACTAACAAGCCAGTGGGCATTACGGATTGGATTTGATACGAGGTCGTTGCGCGCGGCGGTTCGAGAACTCGAGTGCGTGCTCGCGAATACATACCCGCACCATAGTGAACTTGACGTGTGGCCAGCAAACTTGTCGCCAAGCCGAGTAGCGCGCCGAGTCCGATCACGAGCCTTTGGATTGGGTTGGACGTAGATGAGAGTTGGGTGAGTTTGCAAATTAGGACGGAGAGTGAGCGCTTCCGAGTAAGTAAGTTCCGTTGGTATTTTGAAAGCAGGCAAGGGTGCGACGACGCGAGGAGCGGGTCGGGGTGACGAAGATACATGCTCGTCCGGATCTGGAAGAGCGACAGAAACGCTTTCGAAAGAGCGAGTGCGCCACGGATCGCAAACATGAGCACCAGTCACTACACACGACTCGGATACTCACATTGAATACGAATACGAGGACCAGAGCGGAGACGGAAATGGTGTGAGGAACAGAAACGGGATCAGTAGTGGAGGTGGAGAACACAACACGTGCGTTCGATTTGGCGCGAGATCTGGTCCCTGGATGAGAGGAGGGTGGGCGTGAGTGCGAAGTGCGAGGGTCTCGATACGAGTGTGATTCGGGATGTCAGAGACAATTCAAGAGGAGAGGAGGCTGAAATAAGATGAGTGAACCAACGGCGGGAAACCAAGAATCTGATCAAACCAAAAGCGGTCGAGGAGCTAGAGAGAAACTTGATTTGAGACGATTTTTGAACCTAGATGAAGAGCTGTGAAGGTCGAAGGCTTCAGTTCCTTGGGATGGGCACGGTAGGTATATGGTCCCCAGAGTGGATGAAGGACCGACTCTGAGCATTGGTCTACATCCGAATGGTGCGCAATGCAATGCAATTAAGAGAGGCTTGAAGCGTGGGCAGAGCCAAAGACTGTGAAGATACGAGTTCCGGACTCAGAACAGGAGCGTTCAACGCGCAAAGCAGACGTATCGCTGCGAAGGAGACGGCGTGACGGTGGTCAGAAGCAAGAGAGATTGATCGGAATCGCCGGATCGGATCTTGGGTGACGGTATCAGCATCGGCTCCGAACGCCGCTTCGCTGCTTGCCGCAGCCACGCCAGCGCTGCAGCGTCTGCGCTCTGCAGCTCGTTTCCCGTTTGAGAGCGACATCGTCCAGTTTACTTTGAATCCATCGCATCGTCTTTGCACGTTCACGTCATTCAGCCCTCGACGCGCCCTCTCAGCTATTCTCCCGTGAGCGTCGTCGATGCAGCACGACCCCGCATAGGCGACAATTCTACCGACGCATCGGACAAAGCCCATGGCCGTCGTGTACGTTTTAGCTCGACCTCGCCGTGCGTACCATTTGCTCCGCACCCGTCGAGCAGTCCGCCACCCACCCCGCTCGCTGCGCATCTCTGTCCGACGCCGCCCGCTCCCAAGAAGCGCAATCACCCGTCTTGTCGCCGTCGCCTCACCGGACACCCAGCCGCTCCCATCCCTCCCGTCGCGTCATATCCACCCCACCCACGTGGGATCGACTGTGAGGGTTTTCTCTTGCCTACGCTATCGCTCCGCTTTTTCTTTCGTCTACTCTAGCCTCATCTGCGGCTGATCTGTAGCTGATGTATTCGCGGCCTACTCAGTCCCCCGCTCCTCGAGTGTCCGCCTCATGGATATCCGGCCTGCGCATCTTCCCTCGTCATGCGGCGCCCATTTGTACGCCCGCTCATCGCGCCGCTCCTCCTGCGCATCTCGATCCTCGACCTCGGCCAAAACTTCTGCCCCCGACTCGCTACGTGTATTCTGTCCCGTGCCTGTCGTTAGCTACGCTAGTCAGCATCGAGGATTGGACACAGCGGCTACTATCGCAGTAGCGGCCGCGGCACTCCGCCTTGCGGTGCGCACGTCCAGCTCGGGGATCTATCGCTCGGACATTTCTTTCCGCCATTTCATGCCTTCCCGATGTACTTACTTGGGGGGTACTACAGCACAGCTCACGTCAAAGCCGCCATCCCCGCGCCTCTTTGTGCGTACAGAGGATTGACTGTCTCATCTGTCGTTTTGGTGTCTCGGGTCGTATTGCGTGTGGCGTGCGTGTGTGGGAGAGGACGACCCGGAGGGAGAAGAAGCGAAGATGGAGGGAAGAATGAGCAATGTGGATTGCGGGAAGAACGCGTGCTAGTGGATCATCGACGAGACGCCTATGTGTTCTCGTGACTTCCGCTATACGCTATTCTCGCTGATGTCAATCTCCACTGGCGTACGATGGCTGCTCACGTTAGGTGCGTTTCTTCCATCTTTTCCGCTACTTTTCCCGTCTACTACCTTCCTCTTGGTCGTTTTTCATTTCCTTTTGAGATCTTGCCTCCGGCATTTCTTCCATGTTTTCTCTTTCGTGGATCCTCGGACCTTCCGCTATCGTTATTCTTGCCGGCTACACGGGCTGGGCTTGCCTACCCGCCGGGTGGCGGGGGATAGAGACGGTTGATTCCGCACTGTCGCATTTTTAATTGATTTTTGATTTTAATCGGATTTTGTTTTGCGTGTGTATTTGACGATTACGGTCTTCACCAGATGTGCTTCCTCTTAGCTAACAAACAGACTTCAATATATCGAGGTACGAAGTTGAAGTTGTATCGTTTGTCTAGGAGAGACTAAGCGTTTGACTGGGGGTGTTCTGGTAAAGGTACTCGACGATCGTGTTGATGTGCGTCAACGGAGAATTGTTCCGTTCGAGGAAGCGTTAAGCGGCTGCGGCGGAGTTTTCTGCGGGATCTTTAGTAATACTGCTTCTTGGATGGGGGACACGCCTACCGGCTACATTGTAAGGAAGCTTGAGTGAAGATTCGCCGTCCCAATTGCGACGTTCCAGACGTAGTGGTATTCCTTGCCCTCAAACAAGCTCTTGGTCTTCTTGCTTGACGATCCTTCGACGTGCTCTCCGATCTTCTCCCAGACCGATGTTATCACTAGCACCGCTGACAATGTCGCCATTCGGGAGTGTTGAAACCGTCCACACAGAAATGGCGGAGTGAACTAGTACCTGCGCACATTCGCCAACTATTATGGTTAGAGATTTTGATATCCCTCTCAAAATAAGGTCCCAGACCTTGCCAGACCCGCACGCTGTCGTCTTCACTAGACGATACGAGATTTCCGCTTGGCAGAATGGCTAGTCGGTAGATGAACGATGTGTGACTGGTAAGCGTATAGACAAGGTTGTCCCCAAGCGACCATACCGTATTTCACTAAGCGGGGTAATTGAAAACAAGAAAAAAGTAACATTCGGGGAACCTACTTGTCTGCACACGATGCAAAGCCAATGTCCGGAATCAATGCTAATGACCGAACGACGCCGTTGTGGCCGCCAAAGGTATGGACTACTTTTTGTTGTTGCCACAGCTTGATGGTGTTGTCGGCGGAGGCTGCACGTCGACGTAAGTCTCAATGGAAACAAATGCGAACACGCGACGCACCGGTGATGAACTCGTCCTCATTTATGGCCAGTACATCCCACACAGTATTTTCCTGTCCCTTCAATTCATACGCAGAATTGAAGTTCTTCCAGACTCGTGCAATGCTGTCGTGGGCGTATGGGCGTCGATTTAAAAGCGCAAGATACATAACTCACGAGGAGCAAAGAGATCTTGCCGCTGCAGCGGCAATTTGCAACGGCAATCTACAGTAGGAGTTTGCGGTACATGTTGAACTCCATCATAGTGCCCCGAATGACCCTTTCAATGATATCAGTAGATAACAATAAGATAGATGTGTGAACCGGCACGAAACATTAAAGTGATAACTCATTGTGGGCGACATGGAGAAACAAAGTGTATACCGCTGCAGCGGCAGTCTGCGGCAATAAACATAGGCAAATATTTTGTAGCGGCAATGTACAGCACTTTGCAGCGATCGACGACGCTCGCGGGAGAATAGCCGAGAGAACTGAATGGCGCGCAAAAAGACGCACGTCGTGATGCGATGGATTCAAAGTGAACTGGACGCTGAGTGGCTCTCAAACGGAAAACGACTTCAGACACTGCAGACGCTGCGGCGTTGTCGTGGCTTGTGGCAAGCGGAGCCGATGCCGTCACCCCAAGATCCGATAGGCTGATTCCGATCAACTTCCCTTCCTTCTGGCCACCGTCTCCCTCGCAGCGATACGTGTGCTTTGCGTGCAACGCTCCTGTTCTGAACGCGGAACTCGTACTATCACTCTGCCCCGCTTCAAGCCCCTCTTAATTGCATTGCGCAGCATTCGGATGTCGACCAATAGGGGCAGTCAGACTACACTTCAGATGCGCTTCGGCCATGCGCTTCGGCCATGCGTTTCAGAAGCACTTCAAGAATTTCTTTATTTTTAGGGAAAACACGGAAATCCTGAAGCAGCTTTGAAACGTCGGAATGGGCTCATCAATTCAGCCTCGAGTGTTTCAGTCTCTGCAGTGCAAATTTCTGTGAATTTACATTCGGGCACGAAACCGGGGACACAGCAAGTTCAAGAAACAGGGACTGGAAGCACTGGTTGTGCACAGCGCACTCGCCTCCCCCCATAGACATCCTTCATCCATTTCTGTCGCCTATTGTGGGTGGATTAGGGTTTAACTCCCCGTTAGTGCATACGATTTCTGCCATGATTTTTTGTTTCTTTCTTTTTTCCTTTCTGGTTTTGGTCAGCCTTGGAACTCCGTCAGCGTAATTCCCAATCCCTCGGGTTTTATTTTCAACCCAGCTATGAGGGCAAACGAACTGGAGTCATTACTGAATGAAAATTGGCATTTTGCGCTGTCCAGTAACATGCGCTCTACCAGTCAGAAAGCGTTGGTCGTGCGTCGTGCACCCGCCTAAATATTCATTTGATACTGACGCCACCTATTGTGGGCGCATCGGGGTTCGCCTAGGCTCCCCGCCAGTGCGTACTGCCCGATGATCTTTGCTTGTTTGTTCCATAATTTATTTCCACATTAGTTTCCCACCATCCTAGTTCTCAATCTCCGAATATTTTTGAGTTCAACTGAGAGGAGGCGAAACAAACTGAGATCATTGCATCCATCCTGGAACTCGGTAATCTGCGCGGCATGACAAGCTCGAACTAGCACTACAGGAAGTATTCATTCTGTCCAGCGCACATACCCTCCTCATGGCGCCGCAGAAAGTTATCTAGGTTCTAGGTGGCTCGGGGTTCGACTCCCTGCCAGTGCATATGATTTTCAGCGCTCTTTTTTTCTGGTCTGGACTGTATTAAATTTCTGTCGGGATAATTCTCAATCTCTCCGGCGTTTATTTTCAACTCAGCTGCGAGACTGCGAGGACAATGAACTGAAATCATTGTTCGATGGAACTCGGCAATCCGCATAATTCAATTCGGCTACAAGAGGACATGCATGCCGAGTGAGTTCGGATAACAGTGTGAGAAAGCACTGGCTGTGCGCAGCAGGAAGCACACACGCTCCTTGACTTGTGTGAGTTACGGGTCGAAGTTGCGGGCGGATCGAGTTCGACTCCCTTCGAGTGCATATCGTATTGTTTGTTTCTTTTTTTCCGTTTGATGGGCAACTGCTGGTTTGCAGGCTTTGCGCAAAATGTGCGTGCACATGTAGACGTAGTGAACTTGGATTTCAAGTGTAGAAAGGCACTGGTTGTGCGTGGTGCACATGCTCCTTGACTAATACATTCGAGGAGGAGTTGTGGGCCGATTGGGGTTCGACTCCCTGTCAGTGCATGGGTCCTCCTGCTTCCAAATTTTTGCTTGTTTGCTTCACACATAATTTAAAATTATTGCATTGTTTCCCACCGTTTAGTTCTTAATCTCCTCTGAGCGCTACGTATTTTTTTAAATTTAAATGTAACTTTCAGGAGAAGAAACGAACTGAAATCATTGCATTCGCAACATGATGAGGTCGAACCATTGCTGCTGAAAGTATTGGTCGTTCGTGGCGCACACACCTTCATTTGTAACCTCGTACAAAGAAACTCAAGTTCAAGGTGGATCGGGGTTTGATTTCAGCTCGTTTGTTGGTCGAAAATAAAGGCCCAAGGGATTGATGATTGCACAGACAGAAATCTAATAAGAGCCAAAACCAGAAAACAGAAAAACCGAAAAAAAAAACAAAAACGAAAACAGAAACTCTTGGAGACCACATGCATCGGCTGGGAGTCAGTTCACGCATACGGATGCTCAGTGAGCTCGGAATGTCAAGTCAGAAAGCACTGGTATTGCGAGCCGCATTTGCTTTCTCAATAAGCTATCTGAGTAAAGCTTCATTGTGGGCGGTTCGGGGTTCGGCTCCCGCCGGTACATAGTTCTGTTGATATCGACTTTTTTTCATGCTTCCTCCTTGGTTTTTGGTTTGTGTTCCAATTTTCCGCTGTCGTAGAGTACAGTGTTTGGGGGGTCCTTTACATACTGACGTTCCTTTACACACTTGAACATAACTCAGTCAATTCTCCACCAAATAATTAGAGATTTGAGGGTCAGATACCCACATACCTTTTGTATGACTGCAAAAAAGATGGATTTTTTTTATCCAGTGGTTGGCGAGTTTTGCGCGTATATACATCAAAATTGTCCAAATTTGGAAGAGTGTATGTTTTGGGCCCCTCATGTAGACCAGATACTAGGCTCATTCTTTTTTGTACCGATAGGTGTACATGTTGGGTCATATACAGCCAAGTTTGGGAGTTGTTGAAGCTGAGGCAGGTGAGAAATAAATGTCACTTTGTGATGGAGCACATGAGCGTGACATCGCTTTTTCATTCCCTTCTGATCGACAGTATTCTCGGAGACTCTACGGCATCGCTCAATCTTTAGAGCCCGGAGATGGTTGGACGCGCCTTATCGGACCGTGTTAAACGCCAAAAACTACAACGTCACGAAAATTCGAAGTTACAGGATGCTATCGACGGGTACAAAATGGAGCAACAAAAGGATGGGAAGAAGAGGGGCCTGCGACCCATTGCTGCCAAACATGGTGTGAATTTCAAGACCCTTTCGAACCTAGTGAATGGAGGGTGGTCCATTAGTGCATTTAACGCGTCAAAACAAAATCTTACCCATCCGGAAGAACACGTACTTGTCGGTTTCATATGCGAGTCCGCTGATCGTGGATTCCCATTGTCACACAAGAATATCCAGGCCCATGCGAACACGATCATTGCACATCGTGATGTGCCAGGGAAAGCTGTGGGAGAGTGGTGGGTGGGTCGATTCCTGGAGCGATATTGAGAGGAGCTCCAGACTCACTGGTCCAAATCCCTCGCAATGGAACACGCCCGGTCCTTGAATCCAGAGGCTGTGAAGCACTGGTTTGACCTGGTGGAAAAGGAGTGTATCAGCCAGGGAATAAAGCCAGAGAATATATACGGTATGGATGAAAGTGGGTTCCCACCTTCCAATCAGGGACGACAGCGTGTCGTCAGGCGCAGGGGAACAAAGATGCAGCACAAGGTCGGCAGCACGAGCCGCGAGAACGTCACCGTGCTGGTAACAATCTGCGCCAATGGGTTGACATTGAAGCCGACAATCATCTTCAAAGGGAAGAATTTCTTGTCAAAGTGGGGCGAGGATAATGTTGCTGGTGCATTGTAAGTCCCATATGTTTCAATGATGTACGAGCACAACTCACCTCGAGCCGGCTTTGTGTATCTGATAACGGATGGACTGACGACGAGCTTGCTTATCTGTGGATGACAAAAGATTTCAAGCCGCAGACTCGGGAGAAGGCCACTGGCGAATGGCGTGCGGTATTTCTTGATGGGCATGGCTCCCATTTCTCTGCCGATCTGCTGGAGTTTGCTGAAGCCCACAAAATCCCAATATATGGGTACCCACCTCACTGTACTCATGCCCTTCAAGGCCTTGATGTGGTTTGCTTTTCAGTGATGAAAGAGGAGTGGAAAGCTGAAATCAATGCCTTTGAAGAGGCTCATCAGCGAGGAGTCAACAAAGAAGACTTCTGTGGGGTGTTTGGGCGAGCATTTCTCAGGGCGTTCACACCCGAGCTCGTGAAAGCGACATTCGTGGCTACTGGGATTCACCCATTTAACCGCGACATCATCACTCCTCAGCAAATGAAGCCAAGCGAGGTGACATCGACACATGCAGCATTTCCGCAGCCCCAATCTAGCCCCGTACGCTGTGTTCTCGCAGCATTCCATGCACATGAATTCACTCATTTCTTAATGCGCGTAAACTGCTGCGTGCACATGAAGTCATATCTGAAGGACAAAATGCTCAGCTCATCATGCAAAAACTTGGCTATGGGGAAGCTTAAGATGGCACTGTTCGAGAAAGAGAAAAGCAAGAAATCTGACCGTCGCATTTTGTTCCCTGATGGTAAAGGTCGGCACCTCACTGCTCCCGAGGTGATTGCACAAAAGCGGGCCATGGAGGATTCTAGGGAGCACGAGGAGGAGGAAAGGGCGACGAAGAAGGCAAAGCGAGAGGCCAGGAAAGCAGAAAAGGTGCGGATTGAGGTGGAGTGGAAGGCATTGCTGGCTGAACATGCTGTGGCAGTTGAGGCTTGGGCAGGACTGTGTTTGGAGCTGAAAATGGCCTGGGGTAAAGGCCAAGGATCTTCCCAAGAAGCCTAAAAGGCCTCTCAAGCCAAAACCGAAGGAGTCCGACGATGAGGAAGACGAGGAGAGCGACGGCGAGGATACTGACGTGGAGTGATGGGAAGTGTCACACAGTGTGTAAAGGATCGTTTTGTGTGACAAACGTGATCTCCGTGATATTCCGACATTCATAAATCATCACACACTCTGACAGCCTCAACGTTTCGTGAGAACACTCCCAAGACCCTACGGAAAGGCCCTACCGACTCGGTTTCTCGAAGTTCGACCCACAACTAAATATATTCAAGATATACATTCTACTGTGTAAAAGGACCCCCCAAACACTGTATCTATCTATTCAGAGGTCGTGCAACTCCGGCCCTTGTCTGTCAACCGAGCTGCGAGAGAACAAACAACCTGGAATTGTTGCTTGATGTGACAGCAATTTGCACAGCTCAGCTACGGGCATGTCCAAACTTCGTGTAAGCATATCTGTATGTCCAGTGGGCTCGAAGTTAGGAAAGTATTGGTTGTAAACGGCGCACCTGCCTTCTCAATTGACCTCTCCTGGGTAGAGAATGAATAGATCGGGGTTCGACTCCCCACCAGTGCATGAGATTGTTGTTGAGTTTGATCTCTTTTGGATCAGCTCATGTGCCCAGACGCGCTGTGTGTGCAACTCCGGCCCTTATCTTCAACCGAGCTGCGAGAGGACAAACGACCTGAAATCATTGCCTGGGATTCCAATCTACCCTGCTCAGCTCTGTTGGGCGGTGATTGCGGTCTTTGCGCGTACACATGTATGTCTATTAGGTTCGAGGTATGTAGAGGATACATAAGGTGCTGGTCGTGTGTGGCGCACCTACCTTCTCGCTTCCACGTTTTGGGATTATCTGCATTGTAGGTAGATTGGGGTTCGACTCCCCGCCAGTGCGTCCCTCTTTGTTTCTGAATTTTTTTTTTGGATAGCCTTGTTTCATTGTTCGGCTTCATGATTCTGTATTGACTCCGGTCTTTGTTTTTTTCATTAAAGCTCCGAGAGGGACCAGCTAACAGACATCACGGGCGCGATTCCGGACTCAGCAAGTCATGCTGCTCAGTTCTGTTGAAACGTGGTTTGCACGCTTTGCGCGTCCACTTGCATGTTTAAGGAGCTCGGACTATAAGAGCAGGGAGTATTGGCGCTATGTGGCGCACGCGCCTTCCTACCTTGAAGACAATAGTGGGGTGTCATGGGCGGATTGGGATTCGAGTGCATATCTGATGTTGTGCATTTTTTTTTCGCCTCCAATTTGCATTTGTCTCGAATTTCAATCTCCGCCCTCCCACCTCGCGGAACTCACTCATGGTGCATCCAGCTCTTGCGGAATTCTCCCTTGAATCCAGCCCAAGTGAGAATTATACACTTGAACTGTTAGATTTCGATGCCTTTTTGGTGAATGGACGTGACCGGTGATGTGATGCACATAATGCCTGGTAAGTATGCGGGCAAAAAGCTCGCGAATGCAGTGAAGTCCGCAACACGGGTACATCAAGCACCGGTTGTGCGATACACCCACTGACTCAGCGGATATCATGCCACCAAACATCTAGCGGTGGGTCGGTGTTCGACTTCCCACAGGTGCATCCGCTTACCCAGCTTCTTTTTTCATTGCTTTGTTCAAGTACCGGAATAATTATCGTTCAACTCAGGCCTTGTTTTTGTTTCGAACCAAGCTTCCAGAGGAGACAATAGCTAAAATCGCACGCGTAACTCGGCAATTCGTGCTGCGCTGTTGAACTATAGCGAGGCTTGCAGTGTTTGTGCAAAATACGCGTATACTTGCATACCTCGTGGATTCGAAGTATATATAGAGCATATAACGCACTGGCCGTGCGCGTGGAAGAACTTGTGGGCGGACCCGGGTTCGACTCCCTACTACCCATGTCCACTGTGTCTCTATGCATACCTTTTAACTTATCTTTATTATATCAGCTTCCTATACAACCCGACCCTTGTTTCCTTCAACCAAAGTCCGAGAGAAGGAGAATATATTGACTGACGTCGCGTGCGCGATTCAGTAAATCGCGCTGCCAAGCGGGCTGACTGGGTTTGTACACAGTGTGTGCACCTTGGAAAAGCACTGGTTGTGCGTGGTGCACCCGCCTTCTGGGTTTCGTATCTAGATAGGGTTTTGTGGGTGGATCGAGGTTCGACTCTCCGTCGGTGTATTATTCAATAATGAAGATCCTTTTTGTGTTTTTTCCTCTTGGCCTCACAGTCTTTTACCGTAAGAAACGGTTTGCTTACCCAGTGAGGGATTACATACGCTAAGACAAGCACTGGCCATACGCAGGGCATCTGCCTTCCCCGCGATGGCGATGTCATGGGCGGCTCGGGGTTTGACTCTCTACCAGTGCGTAGGCTTTCTACTCTTCTTTTCGCTTGCTTGTTCGGTTTGTAATTCATTGTCACATTAGTTTCCCACTGGCAATCTCTTCTGAGCCTCACATACTTTTGAATTCTTTTGAATTTAACTGGGAGGAGGACAAATTACTTGAAGTCACTCGCCACACTGCACAATCCTACTCAATTCAGCGCGCTACACTACCTGACAGCTATTGGGGGCGAAAAGCTCACGTACCTCGAGGTGAAATATGGACTGGGAGCAGCACTTGCCGTGTCCGGGACATCTGTCTTCTCAGCGATGGACTCATCTGATCCTCTTGGTGGGCGGTTCGGGATTCGACTCTCCGCCGGTGCATATTCCTGCTTCTTCTTTCTCTTTCTGGAACAGGTTACAGAGGAATCATATTCATAGCATCATTACCCATCATTATTGGCGTGATTACTCGCATTTAGAGGTGAAAGTTGAATACAAGTCTTGCGTTTTCCAAGTTGAAACGGTGGGGAAAAGCTCAGGCTCAGGCATCCATCAAGGTCGAATTCAGATCAAGAACAGCACTGACTGTGCGCGGTGCACATGCCTTCTCCATGTTATGTGGGTCCATTCGAATGCGGGCCAAAATAGGGGTTCGAATCCCCGCCAGTGCATATAGTGTACGGTAAAGTGGTTTTTCCCCTTTTGTTCCGCTTTTTCAAGTTTTCCCGTGTGTTCCGGTTCTGTAGCGAAGCCGAGCCAGTCCACCCTCCTTGCACATAGAATCGTCTGTGGACTCGCATTCCCGTACAAAACCGATCGAGAAATACAGAGAGAAAGCACTGGTTGTGTGCTGCGCACTTGCCTCCTCAATACTCGTTTGCCGGAAATCGGTTGTTATGGGCGGATTGGGGTTTGACTCCCTGCCAGTGCATAGGTCTTGTTTTTTTTTTGCTTGTATGCTTCACACATAATTTAGAATTATTAAATCATTGCATTCGCAATATGGTGAGGTCGAACTATTTCTGCTGAAAGTATTGATCGTGCGTCCCGCACACACCTTCTTTGTAACCTCGTACAAAGAAATCCAAGTTAAAGGTGGAGAGGGGTTATTAATAAGGAGAGAAAGCACTGGTTATGTGCGGCACACCTGTCTCAATACTCGTTTGTCAGAAATCAGTTTGTGGGTGGTTCGGGGTTCGACTCCCTGTCAGTGCATGGGCCTTCCCGTTCGCAATTTTTTTTTGCTTAGGTGTTTTACACATAATTTAAAATTATTGCATTGTTTTCCCACCGTCCGAGCCCTTAATCTCCTCTGAGACCTATATAATTTCTAAATTTACATGTAACCGAGAGGAGGACAAATTACCTGATGTGACTCACCACACTGCGCCGTTCTACTCAATTCAGCGCGCTACAACTACACCACTCGACGACTACTCTGGCGAAAGGGGCACATGCCTCGGGATGAAATCCGGACTGGGAAAAGCGCTGGCCGTGTCCGGGACACTCGTCTTCCCAGTAAAGGTTCATGGGATCACTATGTCAGAGGCGAATCGGGGTTCGACTCCCTGCCGGTGCGTGTGGCCTAAGCGAGGAACTCTTTTGTTATTCTTTCTCCTCTGTTCTCTTTCCGTGAATTGTACCCGAAAATCTTGCTTTTTCTGACACGCACCTGCTTGGAAAACTTTATTGGCCGCTGGGATTTTCTGGAACACAATTGCAATTGGGCTCAGCCATTTGCCTGAATGCTATAGCCCAGAGAACCCACGTATGAATCGAAGTATTACGTAGTACATAAAGTAAGGCAGGCACTGGTTATGTACGGCGCACCCATCCTTTCGATCTGATAGCGGTCTCATCTTGTGGGTGGAGCGGGTTCATCTCCCTGGTCGTGCATAGCTCGGTGGGTTTTTTGCCAGTGTGTTTTTATCCATAATTTACATCGCATTGTTTTACCAGTCCCAGTAGAACCCAACTTAAATCGATTAAAGATCCACAGTGCGGAGTCACGCCTCCCTCCGTGTTTCGCCACCCGGCGGCTACGCAAGCGCACATACACGTAGAACAGAACGCGGAAGGTCCGAGGATCCGCGAATGAGAAAATAACCAAGAAGGCCGGTGGCAAAGTCCAAAAAGGAAATGAAAAAACGACGGAGAGGAAGGCAGCAGACGGGAGAGACGGGAGAGGGAGAGCGATACGCACCTAACGTTTGTGAACACCCATTCACCCATTTTCCCCTCCATCTTCCCCTCCTGTGACTGTTCTTCGCCCTCTCCCCTCCACAGCAGGCACGCCACACGCAATACGGCCCGAGACACCAAAAACACGACGCATGAGACCGTCAATCTTCACATCCGCACGCGGAGAAGCAAGGAGGTGCGGGGAGAGCGGGTTGTACGCGGGTTGTAGTGTAGTGCCGCGGCAAGTAAGTACACGTACATTGAGAAGGGCCGGGGCATGGGCATAGAATGGCGTCCGAGCGATGGATTCCCGAGTTGGATGCTTCGCGCCGGGCGCACCCTAGGGAGGGATGCTGCTACGGCGGTACTACAACAGTAGCCGCTATGTCTAATCCTCGACGCTGACTAGCGTAGCTAACGATGGGCGCGGGACAGAATACACGTAGCGAGCCAGGGGGAGAGAGATTGTTTGGACGTGGTGGAGAATCAAGGATGGAGGTGCGCAGGACGAGCGGCGCGATGAGCAGGCCGAGAGGTGGAAGCCGCACATCACGTCATGACGCAGGGGGACGGGGTAGGCCGTGAATACGTCAGCTAGAAATCAGCCGCAGAGGAGGCTAAAGTAGACGAAAGAAAAAGCAGAGCGTTAGTGCACGCAAGGAAAGAAAGCGCAGTCGATTGCACGTGGGCGGGGTGGATATGATGCGACGGGAGGGAAGAGAAGCGGGTGGGTGCGTTGAGGCGACGGCGACGAGACAGGTGATTGCGCGTCTAAACCCCTTCGTGGAAGCCAGATGCGGAGCGGGCCACATGGGCGGTGCGGCGGAAGGGACGGAGGTGGAGGGAGCAGCGGACTGCTCCTCGATGGGTGCAGGGCAAGGGCAAGGGGTACGCACGGTGAGGTCGAGCCACAACATAGCGCGACGGTGATGGGCCTCGTCCGATACGTCGCAGGTGCGCCGGGAATTGTCGCGTATGCGGGGTCGTGCTGCATCCACGGCGCTCGCGGGAGAATAGCCGAGAGGGCTGAATGGCACGCAAAGAGACGCGCGGCGCGATGTGATGGATTCAAACTGAACTAGACGATGTAACTCTCAAACGGGAAACGACTTTGCACGCTGCGGCGTTGTCGTGGCTTGTTTTTTTCCCTTTTTCCTTTCTGGATTTTGTCTGCCTTGGAACTCCGTCGGCATAATTCTCAATCCCGCGGGTTCTATTTTCAACCCAGCTATGAGGACAAACGAACTGAAATCATTACTTGATGGAATTCGGTATTTTGCGCAGCCCAGTTCAACTTCAGTGGTGTTTGCAATCTTTGTACAAAATGCGTGCGCTCTACCAGTCAGAAAGCGTTGGTCATGCGTCGCGCACCCACTGAAATATCCATTTGATACTGAGCACAACTACTGTGCGCGCATCGGGTTCGCGTACTGCCCGATGATTTTCTCGTTTGTTCTACAATTCATCGCCACATCAGTTTTCCACCGTCCTAGTTCTCAATCTCCACCCATCTTCGAGTTCAACTGAGAGGAGGCGAAACAAACTGAGATCATTGCATCCATCCTGGAACTCGGCAATTCGCGCGGCATGACGAGCTCGAACTCGCACTGCAGAAAGCATTGATTGTGCGCAGCGCACATCCGCTCCTCATGGCGTCGCAGAAAGTGATCTAGGTTCCAGGTGAATCGGGGTTCGACTCCCTGCGAGTGCATATGATTTTCAGGTCTCTTTTTTTTCTGGTCTGGTCTGTATTGGATTTCTGTCGGGATAATTCTCAATCTCTCCGGCGCTCATTTTCAACTGAGCTGCGAGGTCAAACGAACTGAAATAATTGCTCGATGGAACTCGGCAATTCGCACAATTCAGTTCGTCTACAAGGTCCGTAAAAATGCGAGTACATGTATGCCTAGTGAGCTCGAATAACAGGATGAGAAAGCACTGGCTGTGCGCAGCAGGAAGCACATACGCTCCTTGACTTGTGCGAGTTCCGGGTCGAAGTTGTGGGCGGATTGGGTTCGACTCCCTTCGAGTACATATTCGTTGTTGACAACTTGTTGTGTGTTTCTTTTTTCCCCCCCCCCCTTTGATGGGCAACTGTTCAAGGTTTTCAGGCTTTGCGTAAAATGTGCGTGCACATGTAGACGACGTAGTGAGCTTGGGTTGTGCGCGGTGCACACGCTCCTTGCCAAATACCTTCAAGAAGGAGTGGGCGGATCGGGGTTCGAGTGTATGGGCCCTTCTTCTTTCGATTTTTTGCTTGTGTGCTTTATACATGATTTAAAATTATTGCATTGTTTTCTCACTGTCCTAGTTCTCAATCTCCTCTGAGCGCTACGTATTTGTTGAATTTACATGTAACTGACGGGAGAAGAAACGAACTGAATTCATTGCATTCGCAACATGATAAGCTCAAACTACTGCTGCAGAAACCATTGGTCGTGCCTGGCGCACACACCCTCTTTGTAACCTTGTACACTGAAACTCAAGTACTCAAGTTGAAGGTGGATCAGGGTTCGACTCCCAGCCGATGCATGTGGTCTCCAGATTTTCTTTCTTTTCGTTTTTTTTTTTCCGTTTTTTTTGTTTTCTGGTTTCGGCTCTCATTGGATTTCTGTCGGTGTAATCATCAATCCCTTGGGCCTTTATTTTCGACCGACAAGGAGCTGCAATCAGTTCGCACACACACATGCTCAGTGAGCTCGAAATATCAAGTCAGAAAGCACTGGTGTTGCGGGCCGCACCTGCTTTCTCAATAAGCCATCGATATCTGAGTCAAGCCCCATTGTGGGCGGTTTGGGGTTCGACTCCCACCAGTGCATAGTTCTGTCGATATCGACTTTTCTTATGGTTCTTTCTTGGTCTTTGGTTTATGTTCCAGTTTCTCGCCGTTGTAGAGTATCTATCTATTTAGACGTCGTGCAACTCCGGCCCTTCTCTGTCAACCGAGCTGCGAGAGAACAAACAACCTGGAATCATTGCTTGATTGACAGCAATTTGCGCAGCTCAGCTACGGGCACGTCCAAACTGCGCATAAGTATACCTGTATCTCCAGTGGGCTTGAAGTATGTAAGGAAAGTATTGGTTGTGCACGGCGCACCTGCTTCTCAATTGACCTCTCCTGTGTAGAGAATAGATGGGGTTCGACTCCATAAGAATTCAGTAATTTCAATTGTTTTTGGTCCGAGCACTGGGCAGGGTTGGACCCACTCACACCTGGGTGTGGTGTATCAGCTGTCCCACCAGCACATGCAGTCACAGTGCCTCCCACCTCTGCTGCCTCAATCACCTTCCTTGAAGGCATATCAACACACAGATGCAGTGCAAATCTCCAAGGCCCACTGCTTTTACAGTTTCCAGATCATGATGGAGAGCATCCACTCTGAGATCACTTGCTGCTCATTGATACATATATCAAAGATCTGGCCGAGCACAAGTTCCTCTTCAAAGTGAATTTGAAATTCTGACAGCAAGTACTCTGTATTGTCTTGCTGCCCTGAAAACTCACCCATTGTTTCTATCTCATTTGGCTGCTTCTCATGGCAGTGGGCAAATGCAAATGCAAGATGTCAATCCCACAGTGTTCTCAGGGATGAAATGCGCAGCTCATATACATTCTTACCCGTTTTAAAGTAGCATTGTACATATTTTTGTGAGTCATCATGCACACCACTGCTGAATGTCTCTTCTATTCATCTTGTCCTTGAGCAAGACTTCTAGCCTGCAGATCATTTCTGTTTATTTTATCCTTGCATCTCACTGCATGATTACTGTATTCAATTATCTATCATGTACTTTCCTGTAGACATCTTGTGTATACTGACACCTAAAATAATATGTGCTTAATACATGCTTTGGTGCATTTGAGGTCCAGATGAGAATTCAAGTGGCTGTAGAAGTCAAGTCTTGTATATAGAGCTAGGGAGACATTTGAAGAGGGGTCAGAAGCACTTTTTGGTTTAAACTGGCACATGTTGGATCCACCTTTTGGTTTAAACCAGTTTAAACCAACTAAAACCACTGTTGACAAACAGGCATTAAACCTGGTTTAAACCATGCTTGCATTCAAGTCTGTGGGATGGTTTAAACCACCCCTCACATTGGCAATGTGGTGGTTTAAACTCAAACCGCCCTGTTGCTGACGCTGTGGCGTTGTCGTGGCTTATGGCAAGCAGCAAGCGTTCGAAGCCGATGCCGTTACCGCACAATCCGATCCGATCCGATGATTCCTATCTCTCCTGC
This sequence comes from Mycena sanguinolenta, assembly GCA_014462675.1. Taxonomy (NCBI): domain Eukaryota; kingdom Fungi; phylum Basidiomycota; class Agaricomycetes; order Agaricales; family Mycenaceae; genus Mycena; species Mycena sanguinolenta. The sequence continues at coordinate 1,406,790 of JACAZH010000023.1, read as the reverse complement.
TTCTGACCATCATGGTCCGTCTCCTTCGCAGCGATACATCTGCCTTGCATGCACCGCTCCTGTTCTGAATCCGGAAACTCGTATCACTACAGTCTTTAGCTCTGCCCCGCTTCAAGCCTCTCTCAATCGCATTGCATCGGATGCAGATCAATCCTCAGATTTATCCATTCTTAATCCACCTCTAGGAATAATCTATCTCCCGTGTCCATCCCATGCCAAGGAACTGATTTTTTTCTCCCCTTGGCTCCATCCTTCGCAGCTCATCATTTCGGTTCAAAATCCTCTCAAATGTCTCTCTAGCTGCTCGACTGTTTTTGCTCAGATTCTTGGTTTTGCTCTCCTTTTTTCCCCAGCGGAAGCCACCCATGCCAGAGATGTGACAGCCTCAAATCTCGGGGCATGGAATCGTCCTCTCTAATCGCATCTCATGTTCATGCACGGCCATAATAGATCTCCTTCGCTCGCCTCCACTTTCGACTCATTCAGAGAACGGTTCATTTGCTGGTTGAGGTAAACCAAGCAATCAATCCCTATTCCAAACCAAATTTCTGCACCGTGCACCCACTCCCTGCACCCAGCGCCCGATCTGCGACCCACCCAAGGTTAGCATGCTGCACTCCGCCTAAACACCTCCCTCACACTCCAAAACCACCACCTTCTGGTTTTGGACGGTCAGCGCAGCCGTGAAGACATTTATTTCCATAAATCCGTGTGAAAATTCGGCACTAAAGGCAAGTTGGGGCAAATAAGACCCATTCCTGATGTTATTCAGGTCTCTTGTAACCCTAGCACTCACCAATTGCACTTGCGGTTTCTAGACAAAAGCTTAGGCCCCGTTCGGGTGCACTGCGTATGAACGCAGATCCCGCCAAAATTGAAGCATATGCCTTGTCAAGCATATGCTTCCATAACGCACGCAGATGGGGTGTTCGGGTGCCACAACTATGTCATCTGCGAGCCATCCGACAACCATCACACCTGCTTTCTGCCAGCTCATGTGAATGTGTATTTTGACATCCTGAAGTCTTCAGAACCTCTTGAAAGCGAGTCGGATGTCCAACAAGGGCCGTGAAAGCCTTGCGAGCGATACCCTGCGATAGACCAGCAATTTTTCCAGTCATTTCAGCGAGAGGGAGGTAAGAAGCGCGCCAAGAAACATGAAAAAAGGAGCTGATTTAACATAATTATGTCTGTCATGTTTGTAACAGATGTGACTCTACGCGTTGTCCGCGTTCGGGTATGGTCCGATCTGCGTTTAGCCATTTTTCGGTCTGCATCCGAGGCATATGCGTACGTACGCAGCGCACCCGAACGGGGCCTTAACCTGCGAGACAATGAGACGGCCGACAGAATCTGTTCCAAATCCATTCATTGCATCCTAGACTACGTTCTGGTACGGAAAAATGGCCAGCATGTCAATTCCTTTGTTTGTGAGATACCCAAAAGCTCTAAGGTCGCCGGTTAGCCAGTCGGAAGCAGTACTGGTCAAGCCGTTTGTTCTGAGCATCTTGAAATCCACTCTGACAAGGATCTCAGAGTGGCTTCCGCGGATTCCGGAGCAGCGACAGAATCGACCTCGATCAGAGTCACCTGGGTCGCAATCTCTGCCCAGTGGTAGATTGAGCTTCAGACTTCACATGAGTTTGGAGCCCGCACGTACCAATATCAAGTCGCGGCGTCAACAGTGTCTCATCGTGAGACGCTCCCAATGGTAGTTCCAGCAGTATTCCAAGCGAATGAAGAACTTTGAAGATGATGGGAACATCCACAGCGGATATGGTAGAGGGGAGACAGAGCAAGTATGCACGGAAACTTTCAGGTGGGACCTCGGGTTCCCGATCATTTTCCGCCCGAGAATGCTGTCTATAGAGCTCCACTAAAATAGCAAGCGAGGCAGCACTCTGGTTCGAGGGAATATGAGGGAGCCCATTATGAATCTGCATCTGGGTGGGGATGAGTAGCCTGGGACATTCGTTGGCTATGCTGAAAAAGGACTTGTGGAGGATGTGGGAATGCCTTGGTGTGTTCTCCTTTGTTTTCATGGGCTGTTGGGGGATATTTGAGTCCCCTGGTCTGTTCTCCTTGCCGCGTGGAGGTTGCATGGGCTTGTGCAGGATCTGGGAAGACCCCGGTCTGTTATCCTCGTCGTGTCGGTCCTCGCCGTGTCGGTCCTGGGTGCGTCGGGTTTCCGTGACAACGGCTATGAAATCCTTCAACGCTGCCTTCACCGTGAAAATGTGTCCCAGCTTGAAGTGCGGCTTTCGGAAATCGATGTCAAATGCCTCCAAGAGACCCCCAACAGTCTCGAATCCCTGTTCCTCTAGGAGTTGGCAGAGCCTTGAACTGAATCCTAAGACCTTTAGTTTCCTGTAGGGCACCCGAAGTCGAATCTCGTCGTCCAGGGGAACAATAAGGGTTGACAATGTTGGTGCTTCACCGGTTCCGCCGTCACCACCAGTATCATACCCTTTTCCGCCCTCACCGCCGGTTCCGCCTGGAATATCAATGAAGGTTGTTCTATTCAAACGTTCATATTGACACGCTTACCGTGAAATTCATAACCAGTCAAAACACACGCTTGGTTTGAGGTCCCAATCTCATTGCCATGCGGAATGAAACGAGTCGACAATGATGGCTTGCCGACTGCGCCGTCGATGCCATCGTGGCTGCCATTACCGCCAATTCCGCCTGGAGAATCAACACAGTTATTGCATCCACAATATTTATATTAACATGCTTACCACGTATGTCATGAACAATGATGTCATGTTTACCTCCTTGCAAAGCGTCCAGAGACCCTGAACTTCTGCTGAGTTTTACATAACAATCAGGCATCGCGAATGAACCCACCGAAAAATACTCCAAACCAAGACACACCCCGGATATGAGGCGCTTCCCCCCACCCCACCACTACCGCCCTTCTTGTCACCGGTCCCACCTCGGCCTCCGGACCCACCTATGAATGCTTGAGATAAGCCTGATGAAGGGGTAGTCCAATGCGTACCATAGAGACAAAACAATACCGGCCCCTCTCCCGTACTTGAGACCTGCGGTGAAAGGCGTTTTTGCGCCCTTTCCAAGTCGGAGAATACCTTTCCCAGCAACATCCTCCTCAAAGCCCATCGAAGTTCAGCGGCCTTTCCACTTGAAAAGTCGACCCCGCCCTGACTGGCGGCGAACAGGGAGTCTATCGAATGACATCCTCTGTTCATCAGAAGATCGCGGATGTCATTGTTGAGGCGGTATTTTTTGCAAAACATCACTGTGTCCAACTGTGGGGGCATGATCTCGGAGGAGTTGTCAATCCATCTAGGATACAGCTTAGTCGGTCCGCACTGCCCATTACCGCCACGACCACCAGCCTCATGTTCTGTGTGGAATCAGAGAAAACTCACGCCACACTGTCACGAAACAACTCACTGTCTCCGATTTCGTCAGAGATTTGTCCCGGGGCCACCATAGAAGTAGGACGTTGACGAGATGCCAAGCAGAGGCGTGGCTGGCTGCGAGCTCCTATATATATGGTGCTGTCAAAGTTCCGTTCGGAATGGCTTGAACCGGAACCAAACTTGGACCGAACTGGGCAAGCCTAACGGTGGCGTATGACGTCCATCTGCTCGCAAACGATTCAGAACCGATGATCCGACTCGGAGACCGGCAAGCAATGTATAGTCCGCCACCCAGCTTAGTGCGGCAGTACGACATATTATTATTATTACTATTACTCGTATCTTAAGCAGATGTCCTGATTTCATATGTACATGTTTGCCGCTTCCCTATTAAGTCTCATCTGTGCACAATCTCCACCTGTTCCGCTCTCTCGGTGCTTCGACGCTTCTTTCAACACATGGTTTAACTTTCGGGACGCTTTGCCGCTGAACTATGTGACTTTTGATGTTTGCACTGGTTGGTGAAAGATGCCGAGTCGAACGGATCGGCGTCACCTTCCATCCGAGCGTCGGGTGACTATTGAGATCATTGTTCTTCTGTCGCCGTCCTCTCACCCGCAACAGAACAGTTCTGCCCCATCATCTTTGACTTCTCAGTATCATTACTATGGCTTTCCAGCACCTTGGATTGAATCCCAGACGTGGCGGCGGTCACGGCGGCTCAGCGCCGTCCACTACATTTTCTTCACCCACCCACCCTTACCCTTTTTCACGGAAAGATATCTTGTGCAAATACTGTACATATCAAGTATGAATAATTGGTTCTTGCATCCAGTTGGAAGACGGAATTCGTCGAGCAAACCCACCCACCCGCGGCGTGTTTGCTCTGTGGTCTTATTCTGGACTGATTTCCGATGTTCTGGATGTTTATTTTGGTTTGGTTTCGACCGAGCGCTCGAAGGCGCTTAGCATTTAGCTTTTGGAACGTCCGATGGGCTGTGCGCAATGACGTGTAACCCATTTTTAACCAACCTCGTGCTCTTCATTCAGTCGCTCAAGGGCCGCACAAAAGAACCGTTGGCGTACCTTTGTTTCTTTCTCCCCACCATCTCTCCGCCCCCTCCCGCTCGCTTCCTTCGCGCCTTCAAGATCTCCGAGTCAAGATTCGAGTCCAGGGATGAAGGACCGCAAGATAATGCTAAAAGCCTCATTTGCACAATCCTGCATGGTGACTCCGACCGAAATCAGGCATGCTTCAAGGGTCAAGACCGCAAGTCTGTTTAAAACCTCAACAGTCCCCTTTTCTCATCTCGCTAGCTGCTCAAAGATATCCGGAAATAAGCATGCTCAACACCGCAACAATGAACTCAGCAATCAATTCCTTGAAATCCCTCAGCCAGTATTGCTGCTTAGACGCATTAAATCACACAAACAGTCGTCAAGGCTTCATCGTAATCTCTCACAGAAACATCTTTAATGGCAGCACATGGCAATCACGCATTGCGCCGCCGCTGCCATAAACACTTCACTATGGACTGCAACATCAGCCAGATTCAAGATACTTACCATATGCAATCTCAACCCATGGACCCTTCTGTTTTTGTGCTACGCCCCACGCAATTTTATTTCGCAAGGCATCTCAACACTTGATCTTCATACATCTTCTAGTACGATGTTCGGGCGGTTGATGGTCTGTGCAAACAATCCCACAGTGCGCTGTTCATTCTGCTTTCTACCTCCTCTGATGATGTTTGTGTGGTCGTAGATTTATCCCAACAATCTCACAATGCGCCCAAATTCATGAAAATTCTGCGTGATCTGAGTTTCATCTTCAGCGCTCGTACTGTACCTTTGGCTCGCAGGTGTGTTTTACAATCTGTTTCTCGAATCTGCTGATGTTGGTTCTGTTTCAGCTCGTGCCTTTCATCACCTTCGCCGCTCGCATTTCATATTTGAAGCTTGGTAACCTCACTTCTACCTTCCCCATTGTGCGACGCTGAGGCGTTCAAAGCTCAGGGCAATCGCATCTGGTCTTGGGAAGCTAAAAGCCGGAAGCTGTGATAGGTCCGTCTAGCTTCAATTTTCATTCGGAGTCGATTACATTGCAGAACAGGTCCCGTCCATCAACCACAACGCCGGGCTTCAATCAATTGGTTTGTCTCTGATCTCAGACCACACACTGTTAGTCCACTTTTCCTCACCGGTCAGGACTGCACTAACCTTTTTGTACCGCAACATCACTGATTCAGGTACCATTTACAACGATTTATGGCAGGTGGGTAGCATTCCATATCTTCGAGCAAACATGACGCACGAAGCATCTTTCCAAATAGGTTTCATAAACTTAGTTATTGTACTGCTGTAGAGTACGAAAAGACATATTGATGAATATCAACTAAAAGGTAGGACATTGCCGCTGTGTCACACCTTGGGATTGCCGCAGCAAATGGGAAATTTCCCGCTGTTGCTTCGGGACTGCTGCCGCAAAAGTCAATTTTGCCGCTGCAAGTGCGAACTTTGCCCTCGTTCGGCTTCAATTACGCCGCAGCCGGCTGCCCGACGGACGTTCGCCTTCTCCCTCTCGCGATATGTTGTGGCTCGACTCCACCCGCGAAGGAACTCGCTCCGCCTCTGTCCCTTCCGCCGCACCGCGTATGTCGCTCGCTGCGCATCTGTGTCCGCCGCCGCTCGCTCCCACGAAGCGGTCCAGAAGCGCAATCACGCGTCTTGTCATCGTCACCTCACTGGACACCCAGCCGCTCGCCCTTCCCTCCCGTCGCGTCACATCACCTCACCCGACTGCCTTATCTTTTTCTTGTGTGCACTCACGCTGTGCTTTTTCTCTAGCCTTTGCTGCGGCTGATCTCTAGCTGACGCATTTGCGCCCTACCCCGTCATCCGCCTTGAGTATCCTAGCTCGCGTCGGAATCCGCTCTTCCCCGCGTCATCTTCGCTCGTAATGCGGCGCCGTCCAGCCCTCTACTCCACGCCCGCTCATCGTGCCGGTTGTCCTGCGTATTTCGATCCTCGATCCTCGACAACCCTTCTCCCCCTGACTCGCTACGCTTGCCCTGTCCCGAGTCCGTCGTTTCTCACTGCAAAGCCACGCTAGTCAGCGCCGAGGACTGGACTGGAGATAGCCGCTACTATCGCGGTAACGGTATTCCGCCCGACGCCGCATACGGCACGAATCATCCAGTTTGGGGATCCATCGCTCGGACGCCATCCCATGCCCACGCCCCGGACCTCCTTTCTCGATGTGCGGCGTGGACTTGGCGGGACACTACAATACATCCCGCGCACAAGCCGCCTCCCCACACCTTGTTCCTCCGCGTGCGCACAGCGCATTGACCCACTTAGCTGTCGTGTTTTTCCTGTCTCGGCTCGTATTGCGCCTGGCGTGTCCCCCGCTGGGAAGTGTGGGGAGAGAAGACGAAGAAGGAAGATGAGGGGAGGAAGGAGTAGGACGGAGGGATGAGAAGGATACACAGAAAGGATGTGGCGAAAAACCCGACTCCGAGGCGCGCTAGTGGACTATCGACGAGACACCCGTGCGTTCTGGTGAATTTCCCTATTCTCGCTAATGTCAATCTCCGTTGCCAAACGATCGCGACGCGCGTTGGGAGTGTATCGATCACCTCCCGTCTCTCCCGTCTACAGCTGTCCCGCAGCCTTTCTGTTCGTCGTGTTTCATTTCCTTTTTGGCCTTTGGGATGTTGCCTTCCGCGTTTCTTTCGGACGCGCGTTTTCTCTTTCGTGGATCCTCGGACCTTCCGCGCTCTGTTTTGCCCATATTCGCGCCTGTCTGGCCGCTGAATGGGCTTGTCTGACCGCCGGGTAGTGGAGGATAGCGGCAGGAGTGATTCCGCACTGTCGAATCTATAGTTGATTCTTGATTTTATCGGATTTTGTTTTGCGTTTTTATATGACGAGCGCTTGCGACGTCTTATTGGGACAGTGGTAAAACAATGCGATATAAATTATGGATAAAACACCCAAGCAAAAAGACACAGTGTGCAAAATAACTATACACTGACAGGGAGTCGAACCCCAATACACCCACAGGACAAAATCGCTTTGATATCTAAAGGGTGCGTGTACCTTACACAACCAGTGCTTACCTCACTCTATGTAACACTTCAATCCATACGCGGGTTCTCTCACCTGTACAACTTGTAGTGGGCTATAGCATTCAGCAAATGGCTGAGCCCAGTTGCAATTGTGTTCGAGAAAATTCCCAGTGGCCAATAAAGTTTTTCAAGCAGGTGCGGGTTAGAAAAAGGAAGATTTTCTGGTACAATTCAAGGAAAGAGAACGGAGGAGAAAAGATAAAAAAAGAGTTCTTCGATTGGGCCACATGCACCGGCAGGGAGTGGAACCCCGATTCGCCTCTGACGTAGTGATGACATGAAACCGTTACTGGGAAGACAGGTCGGCCAGTGCTTTTCCCAGTCCGGATTTCACCTCAATGTGACCCTTTCGCCCGAGTAGTTTTCGAGTGGTGGAGCACGCTGAATTGAGGAGAACTGCGGAGCGTGGCGAGGCACATCAAGTAATCTGTCTTCCTCTCGGTTACATGTGAATTTAGAAATTATATAGGTCTCAGAGGAGATTAAGGGCTCGGACGGTGGGAAAACAATGCAATAATTTTAAATTATGTGTAAAACACCTAAGCAAAAAAATTGCGAACGGGAAGGCCCATGCACTGACAGGGAGTCGAACCCCGAACCACCCACAAACTGACTTCTGACAAACGAGTATTGAGGAGACAGGTGTGCCGCACATAACGAATACTTTCTCTCCTTATTAATAACCCCTCTCCACCTTTAACTTGGATTTCTTTGTACAAGGTTACAAAGAAGGTGTGTGCGTGACGCGCGACCAATACTTCCAGCAGAAATAGTTCGACCTCACCATATTGCGAATGCAATGATTTCAGTGCGTTTTCCCTCCTGTCAGTTACATGTAAATTTGAAAAATACGTAGCGTTCAGAGGAGATTATGAACTAGACGGTGCAAAACAATGCAATAATTCTAAATTATGTGTGAAGCATACAAGCAAAAAAAAAAAATTCGCAAGACCCATGCACTGGCAGGGAGTCGAACCCCAATCCGCCCACAAACCGATTCATCGTCAATGAGTATTGAGGAGGCAAGTGTGCCGCACATAACCAGTGCTTCCTCCCTTTATTTCTCGATCGGTTTTGTACGGGAATGTGAGTCCGCAGACGATTCCTTGTGCAAGGAGGCTGAACTGGCTCGAATTTGCTGCAGAACCGGAACACGCAGGAAAGCTGGAAAAAGCAGGAACAAGGGAGGGGGAAAACCATTTTACTGTTCACTGGTGGGGATTTGTACCCAATTGGTCCACATTCGAAGTCAGTGCTGTTCTTGATCTGAATTCGACCTCGATGGATACATGAGCCCGAGCTTTTCTCCACCATTTCAACTTGGAAAACGCAAGACTTGCATTCAACTTCTACCTCAAAAATACAAGCAATCACGCCAATAATTTCGGGTAATCATGCTATGAATATGATTCCTCTGGAACCTGTTCCACAAGGAGAAAAAAATAACTTCAAAGCAAGCATGGAGATGCACCGGCGGAGAGTCGAATCCCGAACTGCCCACAAAGAGGATCAGATGAGTCCATCGCTGAGAAGACAGATGTTCCGGACACGGGGAGTGCTTCTCTCAGTCTATATTTCACCTCGAGGTATGTGAGCTTTTCGCCCCCAATAGTTGTCAAGTAATGTAGCGCGCTGAATTGACTAGTGTGGCGAGTCACTCCAAGTAATTTGTCCTCCTCCCAGTTAAATTCAAAAAAATTCAAAAGTATGTAAGGCTTAGAAGAGATTAAGAACACGGCCAGTGGGAAACTAATGTGCCAATAGATTACAAACCGAACAAGCAAGCAAAAAGGAGGGTAGAAAGCCTATGCACTTGCAGAGAGTAGATCCCCGAGCCGCCCATGACATCGCCATCGCGGGGAAGGCAGATGCGCTGCGCACCGCCAGTGCTTGTCATAGCGTATGCAATGCCTCACTGGGTAAGCGAACCGTTTCTTACGGTAAAACACTTTGAGGCCAAGAGGAAAAAACACAAAAAGGATCGTCATTACACCGGCAGAGAGTCGAACTTTGATCCACCCACAAAGCCCTATCTAGATACGAAACCCAGAAGGCGGGTGCACCACGCACAACCAGTGCTTTTCCAAGATACACACACTGTGTACAAACCTGGTCAGAACGCTTGGCAGCGCGATTTACTGAATCGCGCACGCGATGTCAGTTAATATATTCTCCTTCTCTCGGATTTTGGTTGAAGAAAACAAGGGTCGGGTTGTATAGGACGCTGCTATAATAAATATAAGTTAAAAGGTATGCATAGAGACGCAATGGATATGGGTAGTAGGGAGTCGAACCCGGTCCGCCCACAAGTTCTTCCAATCAAAGATTGACGAGGCGGGTGCGCCGCACACGGCCAGTGCATTATATGCTCTATATATACTTCGAGCCCACGAGGTATGCAAGTATACGCGTATTTTGTACAAACACTGCAAGGCTCGCTATAGTTCAACAGCGCAACACGAATTGCCGAGTTACGCGTGCGATTTCAGGTATTGTCTCCTCCGGGAGCTTGGTTCCGAAACCGGTGCTTGATGTACCCGTGTTGCGGACTTCACTGCATGCGCGAGCTGTTTGCCCGCATACTTACCAGGCATTAGAGTCGAACCCCGATCCACCTACAATGTAGATATATAGTCCCTCTAAACGTGGAATTAAGAAGGTAGGTGCGCCGCGCACGGCCAGTGATTTATGCACCCTCTACATACCTCGAATCTAATAGACATGCATGCGTACGCGCAAAGACCGCAAGTCCCGGCCCAACAGGGCTGAACAGGGTGGATTGCCGATTGATTCCCATCAGGCAATAATTTCAGGTCGTTTGTCCTCTCGCAGCTCGGTTAAAGATAAGGGCCGGAGTTGCACGATAAATAGAAAGATAGTGATACGCACACATACATGAGCTGATCCAAAAGAGATCAAACTCAACAACAATTCAAACACAGCCGTGAAACTCTGTGGTGCGAGTGGATCCCACCCTGCCCAGTACTCGGAACAAAAACAATTGAAATTACTGGATTCTTACGCACTGGTGGGGAGTCGAACCTCGATCTATTCATTTTCTACATAGGAGAGGTCAATTGAGAAGGCAGGTGTGCCGTGCACAACCAATATTTTCCTTACATACTTCGAGCCCACTGGACATACAGGTATACTTAAGCGCTGTTTGGACATGCCCGTAGCTGAGCTGCGCGAATTGCTGTCACATGAAGCAATGATTCCAGGTTGTTTGTTCCCTCGCAGCTCGGTTGACAGAGAAGCGGAAAACTGGAACAGAAACCAAAGACCAGGAAGGAAGCATAAAAAAAGTCAATATCAACAGAACTATGTACCGGTGGGGAGTCGAACCCTGAAGCGCCCACAATGAGGCTTTGCTCAGATAGCTTATTGAGAAGGTGGGTTCGGCCGGCAACACCAGTGCTTTCTGACTTGATATTTTGAGCTCACTGAGCATGCGTATGCGTGAACTGATTGTAGCTCGTTTTTCGGTCGAAAATAAAGGCCCAAGGGATTGGTGATTACACCGACAGAATCTAATAAGAGCCAAAACCAGAAAACAGCAAAACCGAAAAAAAAAAAAACGAAGAAAAAACGAAAATCTTGGAGACCACATGCATCGGCTAGGAGTCAAACCCCGATCCACCTTTAGCTTGAGTTTCTTCGCACGAGGTTACAAAGAAGGTGTGCGCCACGCACGACCAATACTTTCTGCAGCAATAGTTCGACCTCATCATGTTGGGAATGCAATGATTTCAGTTCGTTTCTTCTCCTGTCAACTACACGTAAATTTAAAAAATACGTAGTGTTTAGAGGAGATTAATAACTAAACGGCGGAAAACAATGCAATAACTTTAAATCAGCAAAAAATCGAAAGGAGAAAGGCCAATGCACTGGCAAGGAGTCGAACCCGGACCGGTCCACAACTCCTTCTCCAAATATTAGTTAACAAGCATCTCCACTCACAACCAGTGCCTTTCTATGCTTGTGATCCAAGTTCAGTACTGTATTATTTCGTTCAAGCGCATTCAGAAACCAACAACGAGATATATTGGCTTTTGGTAGCGCAGACACGATGCTCGCTGGCAGTTGGATGAGAAATTTAGCTAGATTTTGCTGAAATCGTGTTCACCATTTGTTTTGGAAGTCAAAAAGGCATGTATTGAGCAGCCAGGCATGTTTTACGCTGATTTCCAAGTCTTTTTTGAACCAGTGGACCAATTCGACAAACGCCTGCGTGACGCGTGACCTCGACCAAAGTTTGTTATCAACACAGGGGTGCGTGACACGTGACTACCGAATTGAACGAAATAGTACAGTATTAGATCGTGTATCAATATTTCCCGGCTAGTACAGGGCGTGAACCAGTGCAACCGCAGCGATAGCCAGAACATTCCACACCGTGAAGGCCCTGTGGATTGTTGCACCACCAGTCGGTGAAGCACTCTGCGCCGCGGTCTGCGAAGGCGCACCCTGCGACGATGCACCACTCTGTGTCGCCTGGGAGGCAGGGGCGGTGAGCGTGAAGATCGGAACGACGCTCCCCGTAGCTGTGCTGTCATCGAGAAAACTACTCTCCGTGGCTGAGATAACGCATGTTCCGACCCCGTCCGAACCAAACCCACAGCTCTCCTGCGCAACAACGGTTTCGGGAACGAGTACCACCCTTCCGATGAAACCAGATGCGCCGTCACGAACGTCTCTGTGAATGTGGAATTTATATGAATGAAGTAAGGTGGACGACGGGCGTGCGGTGAACTAACCGGTGATGGTGGTTGGGACGCTTATTTGGGTGATTGTTGTATCCGGCTCGAGGACTACTTCGGAGGTGATGGCGATGACCCCGACGAATGTGGTATCTCCAGCGGAATTCGTCCCGCCTGCAGAGAAGGTAACGCTGGCTTCTTCGACGAAAGTTGCGGAGGGCGGGGGCGCCGAGACGCCGAAGAGTGTGATGGTTTGCGCAGAGGCTTGAGAAACTGTGTGAGTTCTATGTATTGCGGATGCGCATAATCGCGGAAATCTCACCATACAAGCCAGGTAAGGTGAGAAAGAACAAAAGACTAAAGGCAGGAGTCATCTTGACGAATCGGAGTAGCACAAGAAATACAGCGCTGGGCAGCTCGAGGAATGTGCAGTGGTGCAAGTATATGCAATGCATGACGATGCAAGATTCCCACTCCATTGACGATGATGAGCATCGCTCCCGTATGAGCGCCGATGCTGTCATTTCGGTCCGATTCCCACAGTTCCCATCATTCCCGACTTCAACCATCGGTCTTCTGTTATTTCCGGCATCCGGCGTCCCCATTCCCGAGATTAGTTCAATTCGCAGAATCCCCGAGAATTTGCACTGGTTCAAGGAAATTTCTCCTTGTATTGTATATTACACTTTACTATAAATACTGCTCCTGTATTTTACTCAAAAAGAAGTTCTTACATTGCTTTTTGCCTCTGTTCCACATCTGAGCCTTCGTCGTTGCTCAGTATGCTTGTCACTGTCTAGATCTCGTCTCGTCCCTCGTCATCCACGCCCGCCATTATACTCCTACTTCCTTACTTCTCCACCTACCTCTCACACGAGTCCTGGGAATGGGTTGGCCCACTCGCACATCTTTTGTCTTACGGTCGCTGTCCCCAGAGTTAGAGGCCTGGTGTTTTATATATCAGCTCGCGCTCAGCGGCACCGTCAGCATATCAACGAGTCTGATCCCCTCCCGCTCAATTCATTAAACCGGCATGAAAGGGTAATGTGGGAGGCACACGTGTACAGCGCTGAACTTGATCATGCTGCCTTCTGGCGAAAATTTTAAATTGAGCCCCAAAATACCGCCCTTGATGACGTTGACCATGCTGAGAAAAATGGAAATCTGGATCCGTCGCTCGAAAGGCAGATCTAGCTATTCTTCGCTGATGTGGAAATGAACACCAAGCCAAAAAAGGCGGAGTCGAGCCATGAAGAATGCACAGACATCGAATAAGGCCATTCCAAAGATCGAAAGTTGAGAAACCTTCATGAAAATTCCGAGTCATGGCTAGACTGTTCCCTGGTGATTGCTCCGCATGGCATAGATGCCAGTGAAGTCCAGCTCTGAAGAGCGTGATGTCGACCAGGAAGGCCGTCGGAATTGGCTGGTGCGGGAACAGATCAAATCCGGGAAGATCTCGACATCCGAATACTGTACCATTTCGACCGTAGGTTCGGCGGGTGTGACCTGTGACCTATTAGGTTCACCTTTCATTAAGTTCGGGTCGGGCTGGGACCTGTGACCGAATTTTTTAGATTCACTTGTCAACATGTTCACTCGAGATTGGGCTCAGGGCCCGCCGCCGTCATTTTGATTGATGTGGATGAATCTTTTGCCAATTTCAGCCCAACACACTCTATGCTGTGCTCGAGTGGGCCAAACATCAGTTGTAGTACTTACCTCAATAGCTTCAGACCCCAAAACACCGAAAACTTTGATTTTTAGAGGGCTTTGGGATGCAAAAGGTCACCTAGTTCAGCACCCCTGGTGACCTGTGACCACAATTAAATAGGTTCAGTTCGGGTCTCGTTGTGACCTGTGACCGAACCTACGGTCGAAATGGTACAGTACTACACAATGCAATTAGGATCAAAGAGGCTTGAGACGGGGGTAGAGCCAACGACTGTGATGATACAAGCGCCGGATTCAGAACTAGATCATTGCACGCAAAGTAGACGTATCGCTGCGAAGGAGACGGTGGTCAGAAGCAAGAGAGAGATTGATCGGAATCGTCGGATCGGATCTTGGCGTGACGTCATCAGCTCCGAACGCCGCTTGCAGCGTCTGCGCTCTGCGTCGCGACGCGCGCCTCTTTGCGCGTTCGTGTCATTCAGACCTCGACGCGTCCTCCCGGCTATTCTCCCGCGAACATCGTCGATGCATCACGACCCCGTATCGGCTTCGATTCCACCGCCTTAGGCCGCCCGTCGCCACCGTCGCCGTCGCAATATACTCCAGAGTGTGGCTCGACTCCACAGTGTGTACCACTTGCCCCGCACCGTCGAGGAGCAGTCCGCTAGTCGCGCTACCTCCATCCCCTCCGCCGCGCCGCGTACGTCGCTCGCTCCAAGAAGCACAATCACTCGTCTTGTCGCCGTCGCGTCAACGCACACCCGGCCGTTCCCCTTCCCTCCCGTCGCCCACATTCACCCCACCCAAATGCGATTCGCTCCTCTATCTTTCCTTGCGTGCACTAACACTGTGCCTTTTCTTTCGTCTACTCTAGCCTTCTCTGGGGCGCCCTCCATCTCGACGCCCGCTCATCGCGCCGCCCGTCCTGCTCATCTCGGTCCTCCGCCGTGTCCAAATCCACACCTTTTCTCTCCTCCTTACGCGCTACGTGTATCCTGTCCCGAGCCCGTCGTTTCTCACCGCCAAGTCACGCTAGTCAGCATCGAGGACTGGACATAGCGGCTACCACGCAGTACCGACCGTAGCGGTATTCCACCCTACGGTGCGCAGGGCGCGAAGCATCCAGCTCGGGGATCCATCGATCGGACGCCATCCCATGCCCATGCCCCGGTCTGCCTACTGCTCTCTTGATATCTGGCGCAGCACTACGCCACAGCCCGTGAACCAGCGAGATACAAGTTAGATGTCGAGCAAAGTACACAATGAATATCCACAAATTTCCATACTAATAGCTGTAGTGGATGAGTCTCACGCATCGCCGCCACTAGTGTCAACAGCCACGAGCTGCCCCGCTCTCGTCGTCAGGTACAGAATTTTCGTCTCCCGCGCTCCATCCCGCCCAAAAGCCGCTGAGCTCGTCTCATTGAGTACTGTGTCCACGACAAGCTCCTCCTCAAACGTGCCATTGTTGAGCGGAGTAAACAGCGTCAGCCCCCCGGGATTTGTAGCCACCCACACCCGCCCCTCGTTGTCGAAGGTGAAATCGTCGAATTCTCCGGAGCCGAGCGCCTCAACCGTGCCGTTAACGAGCGGCACCCGCGAGAACGTCTGACGCTGGGCGTTCGTGAAATAAAGCAGGCCGTCGCGAACATGCAGTCCATCGATGCCTAGTACGGGGGCAGGCCCGGTCGGCCCAATCGGAGTCATCGCCGCGTCCTGGATCAGGACGCGCACGGCGCCAGTGCGCACATTGACCTCAAAGGCCTCTCCCAGGATCGAGTCTGCGAGAAGCACGAGGTCGGGGTGACCGGGAACAGTGGACAGCCCATTCGGGAGCATGCTCTGCGGAATGCGCGCGGCGCGCCTCGCCGTCGGAGTCCCGCCAGAGGTGAAGTCGAGGCTCCAGATGGCGACACTCCCCGGTGCTGTCATGATCGAAGTGGTGTTTATCACAGAGGCGGCGATGGCGTAGACATCTGGACGATACTCTGCGATCCCGGTGAGGCCGCTGGCGTTGGGGAAGGTAAACACCTCGTCCAAGGTTGGGTTCGCTGCGGTGGGATCGAGAGTAAACAGCGTGGGGGACGCAGTGGAAGTGATCAGTAACTTGGAAGACGGCCTAACGGCAAGGTTCTCGAGGGCCTGTCCGTCTGGCGTCTGGAAAATTAGCTGGGTCGGGAATGTCGCCATGCCACATCCAACAAGCTCCAGGAGAAACAGGAAATTGACTTGCCACATCATAATGAGTTTCATGATCAAGAGTTGCATGAACGCACCGCAATAGCTCTTAAATGTTTCGGTAAGTTGCTGAGAAGTGTAAGCACCCCGGGCGTAGTAAGTGTTCTTTCCCTGCCTCTGTCATCCATGTCAACAGCATCCTCTCGCGAGTCGCTTCTCCGATACCCCAATGGTGGGCCGAAGCGATGGTGTAATTTCGATGCTAGTGAGGGTACTAGGCCGTCGCGGGTACAATTTCCGTGCTTCCCACGATGCGTTCGTGCCGAAATCAATGTGCGCTGTAATACGCCGCTCAGCTTGATGGACCTCCGGTTCAGAAACCCACGTAAGAAGTCCCACTAGCCTCTTGCGGGCCTAACCAGACTCCGTTTTGGGGATTGCGCGCCACTATTGCGCCATCGGACGCTCTGCCCCGCAGCTTTTGCACTACCGCATGGTGGGTCGTCCGGTGGGTGTCCGCGGCGGAAGAAAGAGTGCAGAAGAGAACGGCGGAAAGGCGGCGGGCCTCAATATAGGCGTGATTGCACCATGGCGAAGAGGTCGCGAGGAAGTTGCTGTATATAGCCACACCAATGACATGACTCGGAGATCGTAATCCGCCCAAGCCCGAGGGGTCACTTGCCTTGAATGGGGTAGACGGTGCCACCGTGCTGTGAGTAGCAGATGGTTTTATACGCGAATGCAGGCAGCGAACCAACCGTGCCATAAACCGCCGTCCACGCCTACCGTGAATGAAAATGACTTGATGCCTGGAAGGGCCCAAGAAGCAAGGAAATGGTCAAGCTTCGGAATCATGAGGAATGAGTATTTGCTAAGTTATTTTCAACAGTCCACAGCAACAGAGAGCACCGGAGACACCAGAGCTGGTATCAGGGCGTGAAGGAGTAATACACCCTCAACTAGCAAAGCCGCTGGCGGTCACCAGTGGTTACCAGTGGCCATTGGTGGCCATCGGTAGATGGTGATTGGCGACGTTCTTTGGGCTGATTCGGTGATCTCCAGCTGATCCATCAATTGCCAGGGATAGCCGGTAATCCAACCCAGCGGATTTTGCTGGAATTTAGCGGATTTGGACCAGAAAAGGTTTGTTTCAGGGTTTTCCGTAATCAGGGAATTACAACCGAATAATAGGCCTCAAGACTGAGTGCTGAACATGTATTATTGAGCCTATATCCAAACTTGAATGATAAGGTACGTGATAATTCTTTCATTGAAGTCCAACATAGAAGGAGACGCATTTCACAATGACTTAACTCAAATATCTGTGAGCCTGGCTGGCTGAACCTTTTCACGGGGATAGAAAAATAAGGTGTTTTTTTTCCACAGAGCGAGTGGAAGTAGGTCAGAGTACATAGTCCAACATTTTTGAATATGGTTCAATCAGAAATATCAGCCTCAATTCTGGCGGAAACCAGTGGAAATCAGCGGGGAAAGTATCCAGCACTTCCAGTGGAATCCATTGGGAATTGGCGAAGCCACTGTTTTCCGCTGGATTCCGGTGTAAAATATTGAACTCAGGGCGGAAACCACCATCAACCACTGCCGAACAGTGCCGATCAGCCGTTTGATAGCTCCGCGTGTATTACTGGCGTGAAGGAGGAGGACGAGACTAGATCAGTATTTGATCCGAAAGGTTTCGGCTATCGACGGCCGAGCAGCCGCTCTCCCAGCTGGGATGCATCCTTGGAATTAGCCATTTCCGATATTTGGGCTTTAGGCCTAGTACAGTGCCCAAACGACTCGTTTCGCCCTCACGGTTACGCTGTGAAGTCCTGATGTCCGTCAGCCGTGCTTTGGTCCTCAGTGATCTCGGGAATTTGAATATTGATGTTCTCTCGACCGTGTGTGCACTTGTTGAGGCTCAATATTGGTTGGTTTTCACGAAACGTCCCGTCATGCACTCATTCAAAGCCTGTAGTTTCTCACTCACCATTATGACGTGGGATTAGGCCTCTGCGAGGCGGGTGGCTGAACCTTTGGTTGTGATGGCACACCTGTAAAATTTTGAGTTGGTGAAATGATTTATTTCAAAATTTTCTGGCCCCTTAAATTTGGTATCGATCCCACATAGGCAATAAAACCCTCTCGTTTTCTAATACCAGCAATGTCTTCATCGATTCACTTCATTCAGCCTCTGATTATATCCAACAACCAGCAAATCTGAATATTTGCATCCCATAGTGCATTTACGTTCACTCCATGGCTGAAACGAGACAAACTTCGGCCTGCCCGCAGCAATTGATTTCACTACCCTCGAACATCAGACTTGATGTTTTCAATGAATCCTGAATCATTCTTTCAGAATAGCTGGATGAAACGATGGTTCTGTGGAATATTCAATCATATCTGACACTCTCAATGACTCAAATTCAATACTGCAGACAAATCTACCATATAGTCCATTGAGAGCTTGTTTCAAACCGATTCCGACGTTTGTGACCATGCAGGACCCAGCCACATCTGACTTGTATCTTTACTGACTCATGCACCATTTTTTTTTTACAAATCCCCAACGCACAGACACCAAAATAACCATCTGACGCGTCGAAACTCCATTTTCATCAGCAACCCGAATCTATTCTGTTGGTGAATGTGGTCAAGTATATTTCGTTCAATTATGGTGTGTATAATAGCCCATCTGACAGTAAAGTCTCACTGTTACATCCAAATAGCATATTTGTGAGCTGTAGAGCGAGTAGAGACGCGTCGAAAACCTGCGTCAGGGGCTTCGGACAACACGGTCCGAGCCCACGTGCATTTCAAACTTCTCGGGTAACCAGATATTTTGCGAATACTAGTATCGGACACCGCCATCCGTATCGAGCCGAAAAGATGAAATGAAAAAGAAGATACAAACCACAGCTAACTCCCTCACACAATGAACTCCGCTCACATGCACGGAGACGACAATCCAACAAGGGGTTGCAATCCAATAGAAATGAGCTGAAGCCTGATCGGGTAGACATGGTGATTGATACGCGAGACGCCGCTTGAACACTAAACAATATTGACACATCAACCGAGAGGCCTAACAAATCGTACACTAGACCAAAAAGTTCAAAAAAATAAAAGAAAGGGAGCTATTGACATCTTTTACCGCCTGAGCTCAAGAAATGCTTTGGCCACTTCACTGCTGCTCTTGTTTTCGATGATGACTAATTTCAGAAGACAAATTTCTTGTTTGTACTTGTAGCAAAAGAGATCCAAAATGCAAGTGCTCCGCCGTGTAAGTAGCTAAACCTCCGGTTCAGCCAATGATTGAAAACCGCAGATTACTTGGAACCTGGAAGTTAGGCTGGAATTCTTCCTTCAACGATGCGTGATGCTGAGTATATATTGCTATCCGGGTCTTTGCTTTGAATCATCATCACCCATTCAGTCTCTTAGACCGGGTTTTTACCTGAATTTCCTTCTGCCTCGAACTTGAATCTGGGTCGGGCTGGGCCCACGCTGACTCTACAAGTCTGGTATTTATGTGTAACGTTGGGGCCTGTGCGGATCTGATAACGTCAAGTGCCTCATCTCCTTCTTCCCCTCTTTTCATTTAATGCTCGCGTCCATTCCCACATTCCACCCCGACGATTTCTTCAATCATTGCCTCGCGTCGACATCAGAAGGAATCAAGAACAAGCGCAAAGACCACGTATCTTCCTGCTGGGTGTGTCTGAAGAACGATAAAGACCTCGGGCGACCCCTCCGCCAATGTGGCAAGGTTATTCTATGGCCGATATTGGGCTGTAGGTATTCAACTGATAATCCTTTCCCAGTGCCACCTTTTCTCGTACTGTTCAAAAGAGGTATGAAAATTGACCCTATCAATAGTTCATTGGGCTCAATATCCTGTCTAGTGTCAAACGCAGCACTGGTACGCCCGAAAATCATCTCTCTATTCATAAATGATATATTTCACACAGGCCGGAGCACAAACAGACGTGTGGCCAGGACGACGTCCCGAAGTTCATCCCGAAGCTCGCTAGGACGCTGTTCGCGAATCCTCACTTGAAACTATACCTGCAGTCATGTTTCGTTCTCGCCTTCGACCTCACCCAACGCTGGCGTCATGACGAATTACTTGCTCGACTGGATATTGCCGTCGAGCCTGCTGACATAGCGGACTTTGCGGATATTTTCTTGGGGAAGGGACCAACCAAGAAGGAGGTACCGGGGATGCTCCAGCTCAATACATTTGTACTACCGTCAAAGGCCTTCGATCCTTCGGATCCTCAGGCTAGCCATATGCGTGGGTTCTGGCGCAGCGAGTTTCTCCTGGCAGAAGCCGAAAGGGCGCACGGCTGTGCCGTGGGCATGGTGGCCATTTCTCATCCAGAGACCAAGTTTTCCATGACCATTCCTCTCCGGATTCTTCCCTCGGTCAAGAACTTCGCGTCGATGTGGGTGTCCGAAGGTTTGCTGATTCCGTCTGGCGTCCCTGGGGAGTCGATCAGAGTGCCATACACCATCCAGAACTGCCTGCAGTATGTACTTTTCCCTTGTTTGCCTCGTGGTTCTTTTTTCCGTAATTCACTCATCGGTTGCATAGATGTATCAATGGACACATTCGAGCCGACACGATGAACCAGATGCTTCTGCGCACTGCGATGCGACGATCCGATGTCCAGCTCATCCGCGACGCAGCCATGAACTTTCGCGGCCCAGCTCTCACTTTACAAGCGAAGATTTCACGAGAGCACATCTACCAGTCCATTTATCATGAATTTGTGGAACGTTTAAGGGCTACTGTCCGCACAGGTATACTCAATCTATTCGCAGGTTAATGTTGTCATTATTAATGCTCATCGATATTCAGCTGGGCGGAAAACTCGTTGATCTTCGTTTTGAAATTATTGCTCGTCCATCCTTGCATTGATTCGTACCCTTTTCACCGATACATTTTTTCTTGAACGATACTTAATACGAAGAACACGCATTAGAAACGTTGTCCAGTGATCTATCGTCATACCAACCTAGCCGCTCCTACCTCGGCCACGAACCTTTTGTTACTCGCCGCCAGCTCCCGCAACATTGTGCGCACTCGTAAAGCGAGAACCGTATCAGTTCCGGTGTGGCAGGGGCAGTTGGCCCACATGTGGATTTGCTCTGCATGATGCTTTTCTCACCATCTGTCATATTTGACGGATTGACAGCTTCCATGACAGAATCCTTCCTTTTCTTTATTTTCTTTACTTACTTCCCTTACAGCCATTATTTTGCACTAACAATACTTTTGTTTCCCTCAATCCTTCATCTAGATTCTATCCTGAGCTTGCAAGAGGCTCTTCCTCAAGATTCTGTTGCTGGGACAGGTTTGACATATTAAATTCATCCTGTACTTCCTTTTTAGACACGCTTCTTTGACATTCATTTGGACAGCCTGTCACTTTGTGACTTCTGGAATGTAGGTCTTGCACTGAGAGTGTCTTGCGGGGGACACTGGGCTGTTGGCGGGCAGACCCTTTACTCAAGCTGCACATGGACTGAGTCATTGCTTTTGAAGCATACCAGGAGTTATGAGGTGATAGGTTGGTCAGATGGGTGGCTTTTGCCTTGACATGGGCCTTACATACATTTTGTACATAATGGCAGCCCCAATGGCCCGAGAGAACGGTCGCATTGGGTGGGAACTAGTTTGACAGGCATGTAATGATTTTGGACAGTCAGAATGGACACTTTTCACACTTGTCTCTTACCACCACCTCCCTGCTTTTGAGAACATCCTTGCTTGGATATCTAGGCTCTCTGGTGCTATCTTGTGCTTTCTAGGTCTTTTTACAGGTCACACTGGGTGCTAGCTCTTGGTCTTTTACAGCTTTTCACAGAGTGTGCGGTGCACTCTGCTTTCTAGCTTTTACAGATCTTGGTCTTTAGTCCTATTTGTGATCGTTTGGCTGTGTCTTGGCTCTCTCCCTCTAGCTCTAACAGATTTAGACTTTGGGTCTATCTGTTTATTGGAATTAGGCTTCGTGCTGTTCCACTGTTCTTTGACTTCGTGTCTGGAGCATATATTTCTCTCTTACTCTATATTCCTACCACTTTTACTACCTACCAGTCCCCTACTTCTTCTCTTTAATCCCCTTTATTACGAACCTGCTACCGGGTACATATCCCTTCCATACCGGGAAAGGGGTCGATGCAGAGATGGAACGAGAATGAAGAACTGGACAGCTGCGTGATCCTGGAGGTAGCGAAGTCCACAATGTAACCGTGGCTAAACATCATGCGCGACACGCAAGGAAAGCACGACAGGCGCGGTACAAGGAGTTCCTCTTGTCCCGGTGCGCAGGCCATGGTCTGAAAAAAACTGTCGGTAATGATCGCGTCTCCGACTGCGAAGTTCTTACAATGCCGCGAGGAATGATAACGTCTCCAAGAGATCGCCCTCTGCGATGCCCACCTCGACGACGTCCAGTGTTTTGAGGCAACGACCAAGATTGGAAGCGTCCGCACGGTGCGAGGAATTGGGTGTGCGGCCACTCCAATGCGAGGTTGGGGTAGTCGAAGTACCACAGATTGAGGCGCCGTAGCTCGGGTAAGGCAAGGCTCTCGAAGACGTGACCCAGGATCTTGGATATCTCGTGCGGCTGATTTTCGGTTGGAAGCCACAGTCTGAGGTTGGAAATGCACTCGGTGATTGGTGGAATGTGGATGAGCTCAAGGGAGATGTAATGCTGGATAAAAAATTCGGCTGTCGAGGACCACTAGTAGCTCGAAGTCGTCCGCCGGGGGTTTTTCGACTGATCAGTCACAGCGTACCAGATCGCGTGGAGTTGCTGGGAGAATTCATGGGTTTCCACCCGGACCTCGATGAAAGTTACTTTCTCCATTTTATCCGCGGATCCGCCTGCAAATCCATGCGAGTCATGGAATATAAACTGCGGATTACTCTTGAATATCAGCTAGTTTTCAATCTCATGCTCTCCATGCTGCAGGCAAATCAGCAGCGACGAAGTTGCGAGAGTTGCGAGACTACTTCAGCTGACTCCTTGACAATTTCGGGATCGATCTGCGACAAGTAATGAGTCCAGGCCACGTGGAACGAAGTCCAGATAGCGACCTTGGTCCCATATGGGCCGTAGATCTCAGGGTCCTCCACAGAGTTGCACACTTTCTTGAGAATTGTCGTCTTGCCAGCATTCGCCCGCCCGATGATCAAGATGCGAAAATGACTGATTTTTCTTCGCACATCCATGGCTTTATCCATTTTTCACTATGAAAAATGCACGATCCCGCCACTAGGCAATAAATAATGTTCTGAGAGTGAAGGAGAAGGTGAGAGGACCGTATTGAGGAATCCGGGGGCTATGAAGAAGGGGGTGAAGAAGAGGCCGCGTGGGCTTTGCGGGCCGCCTAAGTACTCAATCAGAGCGGCAGTAAAGCGACTTCTCGGTCTCCGAATGTCTGGCGCTATTGGATCATTGAAGTCAGGTGGACATCAGAGCCTGAGGGAAGAAGCTCTTCGAGATTGTTCGGCCATCACCGCGGTTGGAGTCCATTTCAATTTATCAGAGCAACGATGTAGCCTGCATGAGGGAGGCCTAAACCTGCAGAGTGTACATGTGAATCTCAGCCCAGTATCTATCATCCCACCATCCGGAGCTTAGGCGTGCGAGCGAAGAAGGTGGTCATTCTCACAGTGTTCTCAAAATACCCTCCGGTTCCTTCGACACATCAACGTTCATTCTCCGGCAACTTATTCAGACCCATCATCTCATCTTGGGCACCACTCCATTTTCAACTTCATCGATTGCAATGGTTGATATTTAAGACCCTGGCTCTACAACGGACGAAGTGTTGAAGAAATGTCCGCGATGCCCGATGCGCCGTTCAACCGAAATCACTCCATCGTTAACGTAGTTCGAGTCAAGGGCGGCCATGGCTCCCTGCGAGAGGTCAAGGCCATTCGCGCCCCGGGCCGCACAACCCTTGCACAAATCCTCGACGGTGACCGGGATGCTCTTGCCTTGGTCTGGCGCGGGACGAATGAACATGAGCATCAACAACTGAGAGAAAGGAAGGAATGCGCACACTGAACATTAATGGTCTGTCCACAGTGAGCGCCGCCAGCCCAGGTGTCCGTCCTGAGAGCGACAATGAAATCGCTGTTCTGCCACAAGCACCGAACCCACCGTCAGGGAAGTAGTAGCTCGCTACATGACCAGTATTCAACTCCTGAGATCTGCAGTGGCAGGATGAAAAACTTACCGATTCCGCTGACCCTACTGGGAGGAGGGTTTCTGCCGCTGCCGCCCGTAAGGCACAGGACTTGGCCAATTTGGAGATCTGGCATTAAAACTCAGTAACCATCTGGCGCGGACAGGAGATACAACATACTCGTGCAGCGGCTGTTAATTGACTGCTAGGATGTCTGGCTTTTATACCGCAAGATTGTCCGGCGAAGAAGAGGTTTACTGAACTTCAACATCGGGACCACCGTACCGTACCGATGAGAAAGGATAGAGTTGTCCATTTGTGGTGTTCGAAACAATTAGACGAAGGGGTCAAAGTATTATTAGGGTCCTTGCCAAAGCATCCTCGGAATTGCGGGCTTTCGAGGAATTTGCAATGTAAAATCACTTTGGACTGGATGATTTATTCGACGGAATCGTGTCATCGGAGACGACAGACCATGCGATCTAGAGGCCCCAGTTCCAACAGGACGAGAGCGATTGGTCCCAGGCCACAATCCAAATGTGGCGTGCTCCGGCAACGTCCGGCGAGAGGTCGGAGATCGGTTTCTAAATGGATGCCGAACGACTTGCGCACGACAGCGCTCGTGAATGACGCCATCAAGCGCCCGACCAGTAACCAGAAAAAGCGGCACAGGAAAGCCAAACATGCATCCGGCGGCCACGGGCGGGAATCAGTGTAGTTTTTGTGCCGGTCCGATGTCATGCCAAAAGGATTCCATGTGTTGCGGATGTAAATACTACCGTGACCGAGATTGTGTAGGTTCACCGGAATCTGTTTTTCCCTGGTCCAAAAACGTACTGTTGCCAAGAATTTGGTTTCAGAGCCGCTCGTTTCTGGCTAGGTAGACTTGCAATGAAGAGTCAAAGCCGTACATGAAGATGGGGACGGTTTAAATTCGGCAATGCCACAAAAAAGTCCGAGCACCGGGAGGGGCAGAAATATGTCAGGTCTCAGAGAGCGCGAGTACGATGTACGCGGTCTTGTGGCCAAAAGGGTAGCAGACTTCGCGCGTCAGCCAAGCAACGTCCTTCCAGAAAAATTTGAGATCACGGAGAAATGCCATGTGTGCGTTAACCTAAGGCGAGGAGTTAAGACTGCGGTGAAAACGAGATGATGTCGGAAACGTTGAGTCACGTAGATTTCTACTAGAAGTTCGAGGATTGCCGACAATGGAACTGAAACACAATCACATCCGGCGGCAGAATTTTGAGCAAAACGAAATGAAAACCAGCGATGTAGAAGGGCGACGATCCGCGCTGAGCTCATGGAGGTCTGTGACGGGGCTGGATGTGGCAGCGGTGCAATATCATAGATCCGTTGATATGGATGAGGGTTGAATGCATTTGCGAATTAATTAGGATAGGACAGAGAACAGAGAGTGACGAGACCCAGCGCGGCTCGCCCTGACGTTTCCGTCAGCAACCCTGGTCCCTGGTAAGTATTCTTGAAAGCAGGCGAGGGCTCGACGTCGGGTTGATGAAGATACATAATGCTCGTCCGCATCCAGATCTGGAACTAGAAAAGCTTTCGAAAGAGTGAGTGCCCCACCTATCGTCAACACAAACGACCCGGATATGTACTCGCATTGAACACGAATACAAGGACCAGAGCGGAGATGGTGAGAAGGAAACAAGATCAGTAGTGGAGGTAGAGAACACGACACGTGCGTTGAGTGGTTGGTTGGTTGGAGGTGGAGTAGCGAAGCGAGGAGAAGCGAAGAGAGGGGAGGGGAAGGGAAGGGAAGAAAAGGCGCAAATCAGATACCGGAAGAAAAAAGGCCAGATGCCGCGTTGGGGTGTCCGTGCCCGGGGAATGTCGCTGCTGAACGATAATGAAATTGGAATGAGAGGGGATTGGTTGCTTGATTCAATCCACCTCACCCAGCAAATGAATGAATCAAGAGTGGAGGCGAGGTAGATCTATGGCCGTGCATGAGATGCAATTGGAGGGCACGGTTTCATTGCACGAGATCTGAGGCTGTCGCTTTCGCGTCTCTAGCATGGCACGGGGGCTTCCACAGGGAAGAAAAGAGCAGAGCAGGAACCAAGAATCTGATCAAAGCAAAAGCGGTCGAGGAGCCAGAGAGAAATTATTTTGAGAGGATTTGGAACCGAAATGAAGGGCTGTGAAGCTCAAAGCAAAAAGACTGCTCAGTTCCTTGGGATGCGCACGGTAGATAGATCGCTCCCATCGTAGACGTGTATGAAGAAGCTGGCATTGGTCGACATCCGAATGCTGGGCAATGCAATACAATTAAGGGAGGCTTGAGGCGGGACAGGGCCAAAGACTGTGATCATACGAGTCCCGGATTCAGAACGGGAGCGTTGCACGCAAAGCAGACGTATCGCTGCGAAGGAGTGGACACGGTGGCCGGAAGAAAGAGAGATTGATCGGAATCATCGGATCATGGGGTGACGGCATCTGCTCCGAGGACCGCTTGCTGCTTACCACAAGCCACGACAACGCCAGCGTCTCTGGAAAGTCGTTTCCCGTTTGAGAGCTACATCGTCTAGTTCACTTTGAATCCATCGTGCGTCTCTTTGCGCGTCACTCAGCCCTCGACGCGCTTTCTGGCTATTCTCCCGCGAGCGTCGTCGATGCAGCACGACCCCGCATAGGTGACAATTCTTCCGGCGCACCTACCACGCATCAGACGAAACCCATCGTCGTCGCGCTACAAGAAACGCAATCAAGGGTCTCGTCGCCGTCGCCTCACCGGACACCTAGCCGCTCTCTTCCCTCTCGTCATGTCATACCCAGCCCACCCGAATGGGATCGACTGCCCTATCTTTTCTTGCGTGCACTAACGCTCTGCTTTTTCTTTCGTCCACCCTAGCCTCTGCGGCTGATCGATGATCTCCAGCTGACGTATTCGCGGCCTACCCCGTCGGCCGCCTCTCGAGTATTCACGTTCGCGTGGGCATCAGCTCTTCTCCGCGTCATATTCCCTCGTCGTGCAGCGCTCTGCACCTCCGCGCACGCTCATCGCGCCGCTCGACTTGCGCATCTTGATCCTGGACCTCGTCCAAATCCAAATCTTTTCTCTCTTCCTGGCTCGCTACGTGTACCCTGCCCGACCCCGTCGTCGTTAGCCACGCTAGTAAGCGTCGAGGACTGGACATAGCGGCTACCATCGCAGTAGCGGTATTCCGCCCTATGATGCGCACGGTGCGAAGCATCCATCTTAGGAATCTATCGCCTGGACGCCATCCCATGCCCATGCCCCGGTCTGCTCTCTCGGTGTCAGGTGTGTACTTGCCCTGGCACTACACTACAGTGCGCGCACAAGCCGCCTCCCCATACCTTGCTCCTCCGCGTGCGTACGGGGGATTAACGCTCTTCTCTGTCGTGCTTTGTTGTGTCATGGGTCGTATTGCGTGCAGCGTGTACATGCTGGGAAGAACGTGGGGGAGAGCACGAGGAGCGGAAAGTGGCGGGAGACGGAAGAGGAAAGGATGGGATGCATAGACGGAAAAAGTGGTGGCGACTCCAAGGCGCTAGTGGACTATCGACGAGACGTCTGCGCGTTCTGGTCCATTTCCCTATTCTCGCTAATGTTAATGTCCGTGGACAAACGCTCGCGACGCGCGTTGAGAGCGTATCGATCACCTCCCACCTCTCCCGTCTACAGCAGTCCCGCAGCGTTCCTGTTCGTCGTATTTCATTTCATTTTTGGCCTTCCGCGTTTCATTCGGACGCGTGTTTTCTCTTTCGTGGATCCTCGGATCTTCCGCGTTCTGTTCTCCATGTATGTGCGCTTGCGTAGCCGCCGGGTGCCGGAGCATGGAGGCAGGAGTGATTTCGCACTGTGGATCTTTAATCGATTTGAGTTTGTCGGGTTTTATTTTTGCGTGTTTTACCGGGACAGTGGTAAAACAATGCGATGTAAATTATGGATAAAACAGAAAAGCACAAAACCGCCGAGTTATGCACCCATAGGGAGTCGGACCCCGATCCACCCATAAGATGAAACCGCTATGAGATCGAAAGGGTGGGTGCGCCGTACGCAGTCAGTGCCTGCCTTACTCGATGTAACACTTTGATGCATAGGTGGATACTCTCGTCTGTACAACATGTAGTGGGCTATAGCATTCAGGCAAATTGCTAAGCCCAATTGCAATTGCGTTCAAGAAGATGCCAGTGGCCAATAAACTTTTCCAAGCGGGTGCAGGTTGGAAAAAGGAAGATTTTCGGGTACAATTCAAAGCAATGAAACAGAAGAGAAGAAAGGATAAAAAAAAGAATTCTTTGACTGGACGCCATACACCGGCAGGGAGTCGAACCACGATTCGCCTCTGACGTAGTGATCCCATTGAACCGTGACTGGGAAGACAGCTGTCCTGGACACGGCCAGTGCTTTCCCAGTCCGGATTTCATCTCAAGGTATTTGACCGTTTCGCCCGAGTAGCTGTCGAGCGGTGTGGCGCGCTGAATTGGGTAGAACCGTGCAGTGTGGTGAGTCACGTTAAGTGATTTGTCCTCCCGGTTACATGCAATTTTAGAAAATACAAGAGCGCGGTGGGCCACACTTTGGCTGAAGAAGCTGAACTCGACGGACAGACAAAAGTTATTTTATAAATAGGTCTCGGAGGAGATTAAGGGCTCGGACGGCGGGAAAACAATGCAATAATTTTAAATTATGTATAAAACACCTAAGCAAAAAACTTACGAAGGGGAAGACACATGCACTGGCAGGGAGTCGAACCCCGAACCACCCACATACCGATTCATCATTAATTACTATTGAGGAGGCAAGTGTGCCGCACACAACCAGCGCTTCGTCTCTTGATTTCTCGATCGGTTTTGTACGGGAATGTGAGTCCACAGACGATTCCATGTGCAAGGAGGCTGAACTGGCTCGAATTTGCTGCAGAACCGGAACACACAAGAAAGCTTGAAAAAGCAGGAAAAAAAAGGAGGAAAAACCACTTTACCGTACACTATATGCACTGGCGGGGAGTCGAACCCCATTTGGCCCGCATTCGAATGGACCCACATCACATGGAGAAGGCATGTGCACTGCGCACCCTCAGTGCTGCTCTTGATCTGAATTTGACCTCGATGGATGCGTGAGTCCGAGCTTGGGCGAAAAAAAGATGCGCAACATCAGATATGCACTCGAATCCCAATCCGCCCATGACACCCCACTATTGTTATCGAAGTAGGAAGCCGAATGCGCCACGTACCGCCAATAATCCCTGCTCTTACAGTCCGAGCTCATTAAGCATGCAAGTGGACGCGCAAAGCGTGCAAACCACGTTTCAACAGAACTGAGCAGCATGACTTGCTGAGTCCGGAATCGCGCCCGTGATGTCTGTTAGCTGGCCCCTCTCGGAGCTTTATTGAAAAAAACAAAGACCGGAGTCAATACAGAATTATGAGCCCGAACAATGAAACAAAGCTACCCAAAAAAGATTCAGAAACAAAGAGGGACGCACTGGCGGGGGAGTCGAACCCCGATCCACCTACAATGTAGATAACGGAAGAACGTGGAATTGAGAAGGTAGGTGCCCCGGGCACGGCCAGTGCTTTATGCACCCTCTACATAGTATGGGTGATATGCTGTCAAAAAAAATAAATTGCAGGGGGTTCAGAAAGTTGTGGACAACTCAGAGTTTGAGCAACAACTTGTGCCGTTGAGTGACAACTTTTTGCTGGATTCAAATTGTGATACAACATCTGCTGGTAACAACTTGTGCTTGCTGCATGTTCTCTGAATGACAACATTCACAACCTTTTCAGATGTGTTGACAACTGCCTCGGCAATAGACCTTTTTGTGCGACAACTTTCCTGGTTGCTTCTTCTGGGTAGCAAATCTGTTGGAATTCCACCTTTTGCATGCTAGGGCTATATGGTGCCCTCACAATGCATTTATTGTTGCACTGTGTGCCATGCCCTGCTGTCAGTACTTTTTTTGATAGTCAACTCCGGCACCAAGTGCAAAGAAAAGGGTCCAGGTACGGGCCAAATACTCATAGCCAGATGGAACAGCCAAGACTGATGGCAAAGTTCAAATTCAGCAGTTCCTAACATACAGCAAGTCAGAAGTTGCAACTAACAATATTCAAAGTTGTGGTTGAAGAAGTCAATGTCACACCTATAAGTTGTCCCTCTGAGAAGTTGTACCTGCCCAAAGTTGTCCCCATTCCCCCAAAGATGTCAACAAGTTGATTTGTAGTTGTCTCCGGTCAGGTTGTATCCAGGAAAAGTTGAGGTTGTCTCAATTCTGGTCTTGGCCACAAGAAGTTGCACATTTTCCAAGTTGTGGGCAAAAAGGTGGGAAAAAGTCGAAGTTGTCACTATATTCTCACCTAAATCATCAAGTTGTATAAAATCAATTTTTGGACAGTATATGTGCCATAACATAACTCAAATCCAATAGACATGCATGTGTACGAGCAAATACAACAGAGCTGAGCAAGGTGGATTGCCGAATCCCATCAGGCAATGATTTCAGGTCGTTTGTCTTCTCGCAGCTCGGTTGAAGATAAGGGCCGGAGTTAAATGATCAATAGATAGATGGTGATGCGCACACATCGCGTCTGAGCACGAAAGAGATCAAACTCAACAACAATTCAAACACAGCCGTGAAGCTCTGGAGGTGCCAGTGGGTCCAACCCTGCCCAATGCTCGGGTCAAAAGCAATTGAAATTATTGTATTCTTATGCACTGGTGGGGAGTCGAACACGGTCTATTCATTCTTGACATAAGTGAGGTCAATTGGGAAGGCAGGTACGCCGTGCACAACCAATACTTCCCTCAAATACTTCGCGCCCACTGGACATACAGGTATGCTTACACGCAGTTTGGACATGCCCGTAGCTGAGCTGCGCGAATTCCTGTCACATCAAGCAATGATTCCAGGTTGTTTGTTCTCTCGCAGCTCGGTTGACGGATAAGGGCCGGAGTTGCACGATGTCTAAATAGATAGATGCTCTACGACAGCGGAAAATTGGAACACCAATCAAAAACCAAGAAGGAAGAATAAAGTCGATATCGACAGAACTATGCACCGGTGGGAGTCGAGCCCCGAACCGCCCACAATAAAGCTTTACTCAGATAGATTATTAAGAAGGTGGGTGCGGCCCGCAACACCAGTGCTTTCTGACTCGACATTTTGAGCTCACTGACCATGCATATGCGGCAACTGATTGCAGCTCGTTTGTCCCCGCAGCTCTGCCTAAAATAAAGGCCCGACGGATTGATAATTACACCGACAGGAATCCAATAAGAGCCAAAACCAGAAAACAAAAAAAACCGAAAAAAAGTGAATCTTGGGGACCACATGCATCGGCTGGGAGTCGAACCCTGATCCACCTTCAACTTGAGTTTCAGTGTACAAGGTTACAAAGAGGGTGTGTGCGTGACGCACGACCAATACTTTCAGCAGTAATAGTTCGATTTCATCATGTTGCGAATGCAATGATTTCAGTCCATTTCCCCTCCTGTCCGAGTCAGTTACATGTAAATTTGAAAAATACGTAGCATTCAGAGGAGATTAAGAACTAAATGGTGGAAAACAATGCAATAATTTTAAATTATGTGTGAGCTCTGTGGCATCTGATTTCCTGTATATTTTTTTATGGTTCAAGTGATATACTGAGTCTTCACACCCTGAACTATCATCTGGGCCTTTCAGACTGGCCTGAAAAAAATCACAGGTTGAGTTGGAAAAATTGAAGAATTGGGGGTTCTGTCTATCCTCGTAGAACTGACGACATATCAAGGTAGTATGATGCGATCAAATTCTGAAAATACTTATGGACACTCCTGGCCATCTATGCTACATTCCGTCCTGCCAAGGTTATATGTCAAAGTCCCTGTAACACTTGGAAATTCAGTTTCATTCTCAGGAATGCTCTGAGACAAACATTTTGGTCAGTTAGTGTAAGTGCTTGTTGAAGCAACTTGCCTTTGTCCCTTCCTTCCTTCCTTGTGCAGCCGCCTCTTTCAGTGTTTAGCTCGCGCTTGGCTGGTGGGTTGGTTCATCACCGGGGGTCGGTGCTTTGCTTTCTGGATCTGGCACAATAAATACGCCTTTGTGAGGGTGGAATGCTGATAGTTTCCTCCAAGGCGACGCGGGAGATCGCAATAACGGCGGTTGGAGGGCAGGTGTGGAAGGTATGAATGAGGCAGTAAGAGGTGACTATGGCGAAGGTACCGGGAGATTATTGACGTCCGGACTGGGCAAAGTTTGCTTCTCGAAATTACTTTGTAATAGTGTGGGGGTAATACTGTTCCATAATTATGGCCTTTTTTTTCGTAAGGAATTTCACTACCTCACTAGAAATTCACTGCTCACCTCTTTGACAAAAAATGCACAGTGTTGAAAAAAATTCACAGCTACAATACTCACTAAAATTTACACCGGATCAAATTCCGAGAAATATGCACACCTCCCACAGGGTGGGTTTTTTTTTCACACCCCCACTGGCCGTAGCAAATGTTAATTCAAAATTTCACATATGCATAGTGCAGTACAAAGATGCACAACCACCTTCTTCCAAAAATTCACCGGTCGGAAATGTAGCATAAATTTTTCACACCTCAAAACCCACCAAAAATTTACATCACTTCGAGACGTTGAATTCTTTCACCGCATCGCACTTCATCAAAAACTTCACATGTTGGCAATTGCCCAGCAAAATTCACAACGAGGTGGACTTGGCCCCAATTGCTGCCTGAAGCATCCTGCTGTCCAAGGACTGTTTCCCCTGCACTCACAGCCCTACAGTAGGTTTATCATCTGGGTAGTTTGGTTACTACCAATAGTCCTTTTCCCTGGAGTTCTCTTCACAAGTCTAAGACAGTGCAGTGGCCATTTGGCATATGCTCACTCTCGAGTTTTTCAGCAAGGATTCCCATTTACCCACTTGCTCCTTTTCGTTTCATCCACGGCCCGCAGGACCACCACTTCAGTCCATCTCGTCTGTGGGTTACCCGTTTCTTTCATCTGCGGTGCCAGTGCACACAGCTTCGTGTCTCTCTTAAATTTCTGAAGGCTGCCTGACGTATGTGGTGTTACCGCGGGGCACGAAGCGCTGGAGGAGGCAAAAAAAACGTGTTTTTTTTTTTTAGTTGATGGCAAGTGATCACAGATCTCTGTTTCCATGCTTAGTCTGTTAGCAGGGGCATCATTGTGGAAGGTTTCGAAGAGCACAGGGAGGCTCATATGAAATGGGGTGATCCAAATGCAATAGATAAGGTATAAAGTCTGGATGCAACAAATGTTTGTTATATCAGCCGAAGGTGTGTAATTTTGAGTGTGAATAGAACGTGTGCTCTTTTTTGCAACCAGTGAGGGTGTAAAAAAAAGTCTTCATGGGGTGTGCATATTTTTGTGGATTCGAACCGGTGCAAGTTTTCAGGAGCAGCACACCTGTGAATTGTTTCAACATAGTGTATTTTTGCCAAAACTTTGAGCAATGGATTTATTATGGGGTGGCGAGATTTTTTGCAGAAAAGAGGCCATAATTATGCCCCCAGTATTACCCCCATATATATGACGGGCTGTTTGTCACATTAAAAAAACAAATTGGGGAGGGTGAAAAAAAAAAAAAAATTGGGAGGGTGAAAAAAAATTGGAGAGGTCTGAAAAAAAAAAACTGAGGGTCAAACCTGAGAATCCCCTTGGACCAGCTCCCTAAGGTCTAGGTAGGTGTTACCATGGATGTAGTTGGTGATTGGGAGCCAAATTGGGACTTGTAAAGTACTCCAAAGCACTCTGGAATTATCTCGGCAGCATCAGCAGACCATGCATAGCCACTGAATTGTTCCGGACGGAAGTTTCCGCTCTCGGCTGTTTTCGGATGCACTGTTTTTGGTCCAGCTCGGAGCCTCGGTGTTATCATGCACAGCCACTTACTCCCATATATAGCTTCTTTGCATTGGATCTGCAACAGTTCACCCAGACTGTTCTGTAATTTATTGCACATGCAGGTGTAATCTGAGGCTTCATAATGAGAAGGCTGAGTCCACCAGAAAGAGAGTTCTGACTGTGTTGGATGGAATCTCAATTGAAAAAGGCTTCAGATATTGAGCTATTTGTCCTTCACCATTGAGAAAAATTTGAATAATTGAATTACATTTTTCATTAGCACTTGGTATTTTTCTTTGCAATATTACCTGTGTAGTTTGCCTTATAACTGACTCAACTACCCTCCAGACTTGATTGACAGGTAGGCACGTGAGAGTGGGAACTTCCATCCGGAATGATCCAGTGGTTGTGCATGGCTTGCTGATGCTGCCGAGATAACATCAGAGCACTTTGGAGTATTTTACAAGACCCAATTCGGCTCCTAATTACCAACTACATCAATGGTAACACCTACCTAGACCTTAGGGAGCTGGTCCGAGGGGATTCCCAGGTTTGACCCTTAGTTTTTTTCTTTCAGACCTCTCCAATTTTTTTTTACCCTCCCAATTTTTTTTTTTCACCCTCCCCAATTTGTTTTTTTAATGTGACAAACAGCCCGTCATACATATACATGTGAAAGTTTGAATCAAGATTGGGGGGAGGCGGTGAACTTTCATGTCAAAAAGTGTGAAGTGGGGCAAATATATATCAGGGTGTGTATCAAATAATTATGAAGCACTATTACAGCCTTATAATAGGCAGACGCCTTTCTCTCCGGTTCTCTATGATGCGACGACAACTCTGGCAAAATACTTGCCTATAGAGAAAGTGGGCGCGGTCAAATCACACGAAAAGTAGATTTTGCAAGATCCTTCCCCAAGCCGCTTCTTTCCGCCGAATCCCGTCCATCTTTGGTCCTTGTTCATGCCATATCTTGCGGATCTAGGATCCGCAGCAAATTTGGTTGATGACTACCGACGCCTGTGCAACCGAAACCGTAGGCGGTGCAATGCTGTAGCTGTCAAAAGATTTAAAATAGGTCTTCACAGCATTCACGTATCTCCTGACACCCTGCCCTCTTCCCCCATGGCTGAACTCGTTGGTCTCGTCGCTAGTGTCCTACAGCTTGTCGACACAATAAAGCGGACTCGGGACTGCATACACGGTCTTCGCAATGCTCCAAAGCAACAGAAACTTCTGCTGATGGAAATTCAAAGCCTTGAGCCGTTGCTCAAGGAACTTGACGCTAGAACTACGCGCAGCAGTGGTCTGCAAAAATTTGAGGAGCCCCTCATTCAATTGAGGGTGGTCATCACCCGGTTGGCAAAGAAATTAAACGCCGACCACACCGGACGGAAGTCCAATTGCCTGACCTGGACATTGTGGGACAGGGAGGATATCCAGGAAGGATTGGATACGGTGGAAAGATTCAAGGGATTGCTTTCGGTTTGGTTCGAGCTCGATATCTGGTTAATCTATTTAAAACGTCAGCGTGTTCATTTCTCATTCGACGCCAGGGACTTTGCTCAAGGCATGTGCATTCAAAAAACAGTATCGTCACACTGACTGAGGGATGAAACCAGATACCGCAAGAGAGTACCATAACCGTAAATTTTCTGGAGCCTGACCTTCCGTTCTGCTTTAACTCTCCAGCATAGACATCCTGGCTACCATTAAGGATGCTAGTGAGGATCACGATCGTAAGTGTGATGGCGAACTCCTGACTCGCATCAAAAAAGTTGCTCACATATGTACCAGTGGGCTTTAAGGCTATGGCCGAACTTCAGGAACAACACTATAGTGGTACGTGAATCTGCAGAATCCTTTTAGCAATTGCCCACACATGCGATCGAGATATCTTCAAGTCCGTTAGCGATATAGCCCAGCATCAAGACCAATACCACACTGGTACGCAAGATCCAAATCGTTTTTCTGCTTTGATCTCATCCACGCAGCCGCACAGCGCGATTCGATCATAGAGTGGTATTCTCCCCTCAACTTCTTTCTGCATCAAGCAGACATATTTCGCATCCACCAACCTGGAACCGGACGGTGGTTCTTGGAAACCAACTCGTTCAAGGACTGGAAATCTGGCATCAGGAGAGTGCTATGCTGTCGCGGAATGCGTGAGTGTGAAGTCCTTGAAATATCGCACAGGATGACTGAAGACAACGACAGCCGGAGCCGGAAAAACTGTGCTTGTGTACGCAATCCTCCTTCTCTATATGTCCAATCGGTCGAACTGAAAGTGTGTTAGCTCAATCGCTGTTGACTACCTTCAAGCAGAGCAAGAGCATTGTGATGACATCGGCGTCGCTGTCATTTACTTGAACCACAAAGAAACTGATCGTCATGCGCCGTCCACTCTCGTGGCAAGCCTCTGGCGACAACTGGTGGTTGGTAAATCCATTACCTCTGTCGACAAGTTGTACGGAAGGCACCGAGAACGCTGTACGAAACCATCGCTGGACGACAGTCTGGACATCTTGATGTCGACGATTTCTCAGTACATCAAGGTGTTCATTCTCGTTGATGCGCTGGACGAATATCCGGAGCATGAGCGTGGCATTTTAATGTTGGAGCTATCACGATTGGGATCCAACGTCAACTTGTTATTCACCTCACGGCCGCATATCAGCCTCGACAATATTTTTCCACAGATGGAGGTCGTTAACATTGAGGCAACGGAGGAGGACATTCGACGCCATATCGATGCTCAGATCTCTCGATCCCCTCGACTTTCCAAACACATACAGAACTGTCCTGATTTGCGCAAAGAAATCGAAGAAAAAATAGTTCGGCGAAGTGATGGAATGTTGGTGCTATGTCTTACGTTCATTACGGTTCAGCTAACATGCATTTTGAGGTTTCTACTGGCGAAACTGCAGATCGATTCCCTCACGGGAAAACACACAGTCAAAGCTGTCCAGGCTGCTTTGACAAATTTGCCAAATGATCTGGAAGGCACATACGACGAAGTCATGGAGCGCATCAATCAGCAGAGCGAGGACGATCGGAATCTTGCTTGGCGCACGCTTTCTTGGATTTTCCATGCTAAAAGACTCCTTCAGCCGTCCGAGCTCAGAACAGCATTGGCTGTAGAACCAGGTACCACTGGACTTGATCCCAACAATCTCCTCGACCTGGAGACCATTCTATCTGTATGCGAAGGGCTAGTCGATGCACGAGACAATAGGCTCCGTCTCATCCACTTCACCGCACAAAACTATCTCGAACGCAAGGAGGCCACAGCATTTCCCCATGCATCAACCCAGATCGCACTCGCATGCATCGAGTATTTGTCGTTCAAAATATTTCAACAACAAATGGAAGAGCCCTTGGGGCTCTTCCATAGACACTCTTTCCTGGATTATGCGGTAGAATACTGTCTTCTGCACGCTCGCGGAGAACCAGAATTGCGCATACTGCCAGCGATTGTTTCATTTCTCGCTACAGGAGAAGGCTGGTGGGATTTGTGGAACTGGAAACATAAATATCGCAAAGGTCAAACCTTGAAGTCCCCACTCCTGATTGCTACATTCTTCGGTTTACAACAAGTCTGTCAACACATCCTCAAAACGGATGGCCCTGGAAACGCGCTGCAACTAGCAGCTGCGGACGGACACGTAGATGGGGTACTGTTTCTTCTCCGGAACGGCGTGGATGTGCACGGAAAGGAGGGGGAATTTGACAGCGCATTGCACGCCGCTGCCGCTCATGGACGTGGAGCCATCATTTCCTTACTTCTCGCGCATGGCCTTGGGGTCGATTACCGAGGGGCATCCGGCACAGCGCTCCAGGTCGCTGCTCATTTCGGACGGAAGGGATGTGTTGAGCTCCTGATAGCGTCCGGAGCAAACGTCAATGCACCGCCAGGCAGCTATTACGGCTCAGCATTGTACGCTGCTGCATTCAGACCGTCTTACGAAATTTTTTGTGCTCTGATTGCAGCCGGCGCGGACGTGCAAGTCGGGCTGGCCTGGGAGGAAGAGAAGGATATAACTGCCTGGATGCCAACAAATATCGACGCTGCGTGGCGGACGGCGTTGCAGGGGCATAATGAGGCAGCCCTTCGGCGTTTTGCTGAGTGCAACCCAGAGAGCGATGGGAATAGCGCGCAGAATGCCATTCTAGTACAGGAACCATTCGGGCGTGCCAACATTCCAGTCTCGGAACCATTCGCGATGGGAGCGAGGCGGCTTCCTCGGACACCTTATACGGCACCGGTCACGCTTCCGCCGGAACTGGAGGAGGTTGAAAGACAACGTGATAGAACCGCCGTCGTGCACACCAATGCACCAGATGCCTACAAGCACCTACGAACTAGTCGGCATTTCAAGAGCAACGTTCGGGATGTAGCCGAGTGGCTTGTCAAAATGGCTTGTGCTGCTTAGCAGAGTTTGAATTGGCTGTGATGGGCTTGTGTGGCTCGGAATATGATATGAAAATTAAATTTTGAATATATCTAGATATGCATGGATACAATGCGGCTTTTAGCTGCCCAAATGAATAGGAATACGCTGGTATCTATTATACAAAAGACAAGGTAACGTAACCAGTGATCAGCCAATCAGAAAGCTCCTTTATCTGGGGGACAAACATCGGACATCAAAGCGCAAACATGTCACTCAATTCTCTTTCTACTGCCTTTCCCTCGCACTCGACAACGACAGCGGTGACCATCACGGCTTACCATGAACTTCGTGGGTTGTCCGTGCACAACTTTCACTCGAGGCTGTCACTTAGACGGTATTCCATCCGAATCTGCACTACTAATATACGCAAAATATACGTCTTTTTCTTGCCTCAATCACCTCGGAGAGACCGAAAGCCAGAATCTGTGAGATCTCTGCAGCCAGGCAACACGGATGGCACTCTTAATACATAGACACCCTCTTTGCATCAGTACCTCCCGGTGTCACTGTTACATGCCATCATGCTGCGGTGAATTTTGCAGATTCTTCCCTGCCGCCATACCAGACAGGCTTTCCATTTTTTGGTGCTTTGGGAGTTTTGTGATGCTCACCTTGTGAGTCTTCGTGTCAACACGCTAACTGAAGTATGCATGAAGCATGCGAGCAAGGCAATAGTTTGGAGTTCCCTCAGTGCTCCCCGTCTACACACCAGCGAACGAGAAGTCAGTGTGTTTTTTGTTTGTTATAACCACTTACAACATTCTCGACATCCATATTATCGACTATGCCGGTTTTCTGCTCAAAAGCACGGCGGCTGAAATACCACATCTATCAATTGATTCTGTGTCCAGGGGAGAGTTGAACACCGCTGCAAGAGACAAGGGAATGGGGACTATGCCTTTATTGTTCGTGGCTGTTTGGCTTCGGTCAATCTTTATGAACACAGTTGCAAGAGCCAAGGAAACGAGATCTTTGTCATGGGACAAGTATTAGCTTCGGTAGATGTTTGTTGCCGGACGAACTCTGAATAAATATCCCCAGGGTTGTTTCGGGAAGCCAAAGATATTTGAAATTCTCAACAGTACTGTCATTTGTTGTTACCAGACAAGTTCTTACGGGAACAGGTAAAAACTGAGATAGGGATCGTGTTCGCAAATATTCACCACCGAATTAATCTCGATTCGAGGGTCTGGGGATACTTATCAATATGTACCTCCATTACCTTGAAATTCAACACTGGCACACAGGTAACAGATTGCAAGGATGATATTTTAATTGTTGTTGTGAGAACTAAAGCAAGACATCAGGACACAAGGAACCAACCGCAGGTTGGTGACGAGTGTCCCCAGGTGAAGTCACTGTGTTCTGAATCAAGTATTCCTGAGGACTAGCATGGGTATATTCTTTGGGTACAAGCCAACCAGATATGGACTTCGAATTCTTGGCTTATGGATTCCAATATGCCCATAGCGAAGCACGGGTTCCTGCTAGTACAATACACTACAATCTGGATATAATATATTATAGGTGCGAGTGTATTCAAATATATTGAATAAGGATAGGGACCACTTGGCAATCAATTTTCTCAGACAATTCCACCGGCAACATTGCTTGGGTCTGCTCTTCTGACAGCGTATTAAAGTGCCCCTGGGCCCTGGCATGCACCGCATCAGCATCAGTTGCGGCGCCTAATCTAGACGACTATGTCTCTCACCTGGGAATTCCCTACCACAAGTGAGGGCCAGGTTGCTTTTCTGTTCTCTAGACCACTTATTGATTCCCTTCGGTGTGCTTGTAAAGGACATCAATTGTTACTGACATTCACAGTGCTTGCATATCTGCCCAGTCCTTCTTCCCATCTCGATATTGATGCGTGGCTACTCGTGGCTGCAAGAACTGAGTCTGTGAACACCACCATGGAATGTTGTCAAATTCATGGCTTACAGAACGGTGAATTACAGATTCTACACAAGATCCATGAGAGGCAAAATATATTTGAATATATTTATA
The DNA here is from genome assembly GCA_014462675.1 of Mycena sanguinolenta. Taxonomy (NCBI): domain Eukaryota; kingdom Fungi; phylum Basidiomycota; class Agaricomycetes; order Agaricales; family Mycenaceae; genus Mycena; species Mycena sanguinolenta. The sequence continues at coordinate 1,366,190 of JACAZH010000023.1, read as the reverse complement.
TCGTATTCAAATCCAATGCCTCGATATGAATACAGTACGCTACAGACATGATATGTTGTCCTCGCAGTAGATACGATACGGATATGATATAAATTTTTCGTATCCATATCATATTCCGCCAGCACTAGGCTTCTGGCTTAGCTCTGCTTGCGCTCGGCTACATTGTGCCTCTCCACCAGAATTATTTCAACATATTTTCAATATTGGTGGACTGTGAGCTTCTTCCGTCTGCTTGATTATCCAAACCAATGCCGTTGCCGTCACTGATCGCATCGATGACAGTTGAACCGGCGAGCTCAAAATGACGCGTTATTTCCTGTCGCTTCTTTATTGAAAGCATTTCATTGGCCCTCATTGACATTTCGATTCTGGAACGAGAATCGAACCAGAATCGCCGTTTCGAGAATCGAAAGAAAAGTCGAGAATCGTCCTCCGGAGGAGGAACTGCATCGATTCTGGCCGATTCTGATCAGGAATCGAGAACATGCCTGTATGAGAAAGTCCACGGATGTTTCCCGTGGACCTGGTGGACTTGGTGGACTCGGTCGACTTTTCTTGTGGACCAAGCTGTGCTGGGGGTGTGATAAGGGCGTGATATATGATCTCTGTCCCACCCACCGACGACAGGCAGTGACATTGCCTGTTGTGGATTCCCGCCTAGTCACAGATGTCTTCTATTCTCACCACTAGATAATCTGCGGACTGCCCGACCGATATTGAACGCTCCGAGTCATCCGTCTCAACTCTCGGGCGTCCTGCATGACAAGTCGCATCTGCTCGCCCACCTCCGAGTCGGCGCTCCTGCCCTTACCCGCAGGGTCCCGACTTCCCGTCGCAAGTCGTGCATCTTGCTCCCTTTTCGCATTCAGAACAGGAGTGTTGCACGCAAAGCAGACGTATCGCCAGCGTATCGCTGCGAAGCAAGCGAGATTGATCGGCATCAGGATTCATCGGATCTTCGGGTGACGGCATCAGCTCCGAACGCCGCTTGCGGCTTGTCACGAGCCACGACAACGCCACAGCGTCTGCGCTCTGCGGCTCTGGGAACATCGTTTCCCGTTTGAGAGCGACAGTCCATTCGTTTCTTTGCGCGTCATTCAGCCCTTGACGCGCCCTCCCGGCTATTCTCCCCGCGAACATCGTCGATGCATCACGACCCCGTATCGGCTTCGATTCCACCACCGTAGGCCGCCCGTCGCCACCGTCGCCGTCGCAATATACTCCAGAGTGTGGCTCGACTTCACAGCGTGTACCACTTGCCCCGCACCGTCGAGGAGCAGTCCGCCACTCGCGCCACCTCCATCCCCTCCGCCGCGCCGCGTACGTCGCTCGCTCCAAGGAGCGCAATCACTCGTCTTGTCGCCGTCGCGTCAACGCACACCCGGCCGCTCCCCTTCCCTCCCGCCGCCCCACATTCACCCCACCCAAATGCGATCGACTCCCCTATCCTTCCTTGCGTACACTAACACTGTGCCTTTTCTTTCGTCTACTCTAGCCTTTTCTGGGGCGCCCTCCATCTCCGCGTACGCTTCGCACCGCTCTTCCTGCTCATCTCGGTCCTCCGCCGCGTCCAAATCCACACCTTCTCTCTCCTCCTTACGCGCTACGTGTATCCTGTCCCGAGCCCGCCGTTTCTCACCGCCAAGTCACGCTAGTCGGCATCGAGGACTGGACATGGTGGCTACCACGCAGTACCGACCGTAGCGGTATTCCACCCTTCGGTGCGCAGCGCGCGAAGCATCCAGCTCGGGGATCTATCGCTCGGACGCCATCCCACGCCCATGCCCCAGTCCGCCTATTGCTCTCTCGATATCTGGCGCGGCACTACGCCACAGCCCGCGTAAAAGCCGCCCTCCCATTGGCAACACCTTGCTCCTCCGCGTGCGTACGGAAGATCGACGGTCTCATCTGTCGTGTTTGGGGTGTCTCAGATCGTAAGTACTGTGCCTGGCGTGTCCGTGCTAGGGAGAGTGGGGGAGGGGACGAAGAGCGGAGAGGAGGGAAAGACGGAGGACGGGAAGGATGGACGGTGCGGATTAGGCTCCGACCCTCGAGGCGCGCTAGTGGATTATCGACAAGGTGACGTGCTACGATCAGTGCGTTGTCCCTCTTCTCGCTTGTCTCAATCTCCGTTGCCAAACGATCACGACGCACGTTAGGTGCGTATCGCTTTCGCTCTCCCGTCTCTCCCGTCTACTGCCTTCCTCTCCGTCATTTTTTCATTCCCTTTTTGGACTTTGCCACCCGCCTTCTTTCATGTTTTCTCATTCGCGGATCCTCGGACCTTCCGCCTTCTGTTCTACGTGTATGTGCGCTTGCGTAGCCGCCGGGTGGTCGAACACGGAGGCCAGGGTGACTCGGCGCTGTGGATTTTTAATCGGAGTTTTGTTTGCGTGTTTTAGTAGGACAGTGGTAACACAATGCGATGTAAATTATGGACAAAAACACAAGCAAAAAGTCACCGAGTTATGCACTGACAGGGAGTCGAACCCCTGATACACCCACAAGTCTGAGTGGAAACAGGACTCAGATCGAAAGGGTAGGTGCGCCGTACACAGTCAGTGCCCGACTTGCTCTATGTAAATAACACTTCGATCCATACGTGGGTTCTCTCACCTGTACAGGTGGTAGGCTATAGCATTCAGGCAAATGGCTGAGCGCAATTGCAATTGCATTCGAGAAAATGCGAGCGGCTAATGAATTTTTCCAAGCAGAAAAAGGAGGATTTTCGGGTACAATTCAAGGAAAGAGAACAGAGAAGAAAGGATAAAAAAAGAGTTCCTCGCTTGGGCCACATACACCGGCAGGGAGTCGAACCCTGATCCGCCTTTGATGTAGTGATCCCATGAACCGTTACTGGGAAGACGGGTGTCACGGACACAGCCAGTGCTTGCTCCAGTCTGGATTTCATCTCGAGGTATGTGCCCCTTTCGCCCGTGTAATTGTCAAGTGGTGTAGCGCGCTGAATTGAGTAGAACTGCGGAGCGTGGCGAGGCACATTAAGTAACTTGTCCTCTTCTCGGATACATGTAAATTCAGAAAATATAGGTCTCAGAGGAGAACTAGGACGGCGGGAAAACAATGCAATAATTTCAAATTATGTGTAAAACACCCAAGCAAAAGAATTGCGAAAGGGAAGGCCCATGCACTGACAGGGAGTCGAACCCCGAACCACCCACAAACTGATTTCTGACAAACGAGTGTTAAGGAGACAGGTGTACCACACATAACGAGTGCTTTCTCTCCTTATTAATAACCCCGATCCACCTTTAACTTGGGTTTCTTTGTACGAGGTTACAAAGAAGGTGTGTGCGGGACGCACGATCAATACTTTCAGCAGAAATAGTTCGACCTCACCATGTTGCGAATGCAATGATTTCAGTGCATTTTCCCTCCTGTCAGTTACATGTAATTTGAAAAATACGTAGCGTTCAGAGGAGACTATCAACTAGACGGTGCAAAACAATGCAATAATTCTAAATTATGTGTGAAGCATACAAGCAAAAAAAAATTCTCAAGACCCATGCACTGACAGGGAGTCGAACCCCAATCCGCCCATAACAACCGATTTCCGGCAAACGAGTGTTGAGGCAAGTGTGCCACACACAACCAGTGCTTCCTCCCTTTATTTCTCGATCGGCTTTGTGCGGGAATGCGAGTCCACAGACGATTCTATGTGCAAGGAGGTGAACTGGCTCGGCTTCGCTACAGAACCGGAACACACAAGAAAGCTTGGAAAAGCAGGAAAAAAAGAGGAAAATACCATTCTACTGTATTACACTATATGCACTGGCGGGGAGTCGAACCCCAATTTGCCCACATTCGAATACACCCACATCACATGGAGATGGCATGTGCACCGCGCACAGTCAGTGCTGCTCTTGATCTGAATTCGGCGTCGATGGATGTGTGGGCCTGAGCTTTTCCCCGCCATTTCAACTTGGACAACGCAAGACTTGCATTCAACTTTCACCTCAAAATGCGAGCAATCACCGTGATAACTTCGGGTATTCATGCTACGAATCTGATTCCTCCGGATCCTGTTCCACGAAGAGGAAAAAAGGACTTCAAAGCAAGCATGGAGATGCACCGCGGAGAGTCGAATCCCGAACCGCCCACAAAGCGTTGGCACATTACGACATTGACAAGGTGGGTACAGTACGTCGCGCACAACCAATGCGTTCTCAATTAGTACAAGAGCACGGTTAAAGAAACTGAACTCGACGGAAATTACTGCAGGTATATTGTTGGTCCTAAATAGCGATGCGGACGCTGACGCTGTTTCAAAGGCCTCGGATTCGGACAGACGGACAGACAAACAGACCTTATTTTATAAATAGGGTGATGATTTTGTACCCACTAGGTACGCGCATTTTGCACAACCCTTGTAGCAGAAATGATTGCCCGTAGTTTGTTTGTCCTCTCGTAGCTAGGTTGAAAATAAACGCTGCAGGGATTGATCATTACCCAGACGGAAATCGAATACGGATCAAAACTAGAAACAAAAATCCGGAAGGATATACACTGGCGGGGAGGCGAACCCCGATCCACCGCTGACGCGGTAATTACATCATTCGATCGCTGAGAAGACAGGTGTCCCGCACACAGCCAGTGCTTTTCCCACTCCATATTTCACCTAAGGTTTTCACCCCGAATAGTTGACAAGTAGTGTAGCGCGCTGAATTGAGTAGAACTGCGCAGGGTGGAGAGTCACTTCAAGTAATTTGTCCCCCCAGTTACTCAAATTGAAAAGAATTCAAAGGTATGTAAGACTCAGAGGAGATTGAGAACTAGGCCGGTGGGAATCTGATGTGGCAATGAATTACAAAACAAACAAGCGAGCACAAGCACGCACTAGCAGGGAGTCGAACCCGAGCTGCCCATGACATTGTCATCGCGGGGGAGGGCAGATGCGCTGTGCACGGCTAGTGCCTGTCTTAGCCCATGTACTGGGTAAGCAAATCGTTTATTACGGTGAAACACTGTGAGGCCAAGAGGAAGAAAGCAAAAAAAGGATCGCCATTATTGAATTATACACCGGCGGAGAGTCGAACCTCGATCCACCCACAAAACCCTACCTAGATATGAAACCCAGAAGGCGGGTGCACCATGCACAACCAGTGCTTTTCCAAGGTACACGCACTGTACAAAGTCAGCTAGCCTGCTTAGCAGCACGACTTACTGAATCATGCATGCTGTGGAAGTACGACCTGCCTAGCACATCGCCTTCCCATCTTGAGTCAGCTGTGCATGTAGGCCACATATTTCTTCAAGATTTCTATCATGCCTTCACGGCACAGACTCCAAACCTTTCACTCCTTCAGCAATTTATTCAGAGCTCAAGCAACACTTGCTCATTTACACCAGGAATATTCTATTATCACACTTCTACCTTCTACATTCGCTCACTTACAATATCCACACAGACTCTATTTTATTTGCTACATACATCCAACACGACAAGTTCAATCCAAGTCTTCAGGCATCTCAGACTGCGCTGGGGATTGATCTCGAATGGCTTGGGCAACTAATTTGATGCTGAGCGGGCAGCACTGATATCCCTATCTGTCTTTGCGCACCTCCCGGATCGCTGTTGATGAAGGTTGGTTTCTAGCATAGCTACGGCTTTCTGCCACTGACTCCTACATACATCAGTTTATGTTTGTTTACATTGGACAGCCCAGATCATCAACTTACCTCTTTGTTCGCTTACCACCACCACGTATCGCTCGTAATCCACTCCTCTACCCGGATTTCTCGCGCATTTACCTAAGTTTCAAGTTCGGAGCAACCTGAGTCATAGCTTTTATTATATTGCTGACTACTCCAAGCTTAGAGCAACTTTCCTGACCTCACGCCTCAGTCCTTTGTTGTACGGCTCAGTACCCTTCCCGGCATGACCTTGACATCTCTTGGTTTGCCTGCGGACCAACCTACTCTTCGACAGTGCGATGTCAGTTAATATATTTCCTTCTCTCGGACCTTGGTGGAAGAAAACAAGGGTTGGGTTGTATAGGAAGCTGATATAAGAAAGATAAGTTAAAAGGTATGCATAGAGACGCAGTGGAAATGGGTAGTAGGGGTCCACCCACAAGGTGATATACTTCCAATCAAAGATTCATGAGGCGGGTGCGCCGCGCACGGCCAGTGCTTTATACGGTCTGTATATGCTTCGAGGTATGCAAGTATACGCGTATTTTGCACAGACAATGCAAGCCCCACTATAGTTTAACAGCGCAGCACGAATTTCCGAGTTACGCGTGCCATTTCAGGTATTGTCTCCTCTGGGAGCTTGGCTAGAAACAAAAACAAGGCTCGAGTTGAACGATAATTATAAAATACTTCAACAAAGAAATGAAAAACAGGCTGGGTAGGCGTGATGCACCAGTGGGGAGTCGAACACCGACCCACCGCTAGATGTTCGGTGGCATGATATCCACTGAATCAGTGGGTGTATTGCACAACCGGTGCTTGATGTACCCGTGTTGCGGACTTCACTGCATTTGCGAGCTTTTTGCCCGCATACTTACCAGGCATTAGGTGCATGACATCACCGGTCACGTCCATTCACCAAAAAGGCATCGAAATCTAAAAGTTCAAGTATATAATTCTCACTTGGGCTGGATTCAAGGGAGAATTCTGCAAGAGCTGGATGCACCATGAGTGAGTTCCGCGAGGTGGGAGGGTGGTATGGCGGTCCAAGTGCACATTTAATAAATCGCGAAACATTTTGATGTTCCGCGATATATATAGCCATTTTGACCATATCCCCGCGAAAAAGACAGTCGCCTATCACTATGTTTAGGTTGCGGGAAAATCAATGATTTCCCCGAAACATAAAGTCAAAAAGTCGCGAAACATTTAGTTGGTGTTTCCGCGAAACTTTTGGCAACCCCCGAAACTTTTTTCCAACTTTCTACAGAATGCTTGTAGGATTGTTTGTATATTCTGAATAATGATTAGAGCCACTGTCAAGTCTATTCCCAAGTACAGAATACGAGGTGAAACCATGGGAATACTCTCGGCCATCTCGGCGACGCTTGCTCATGAACATGGGATCACTTGTGCTTTGAGCGAGATTTTTTACTTGATATTTTAGATTCTGTTCGATTTTTTCTCCTTCAACCTTGCTCTGCCATTTGCTTTGAGCTTTCACAAGTTCGTGTTCCTCAGTTCTACTGTGTCTGACCGGAATTTCGAGCATCCAAATCCGGGCTGTGCAGTGGAACGTGGCGGGCATTGGCTAAGCCTGGCCCCTGGGTGCACAGTAGAGTCATTTTGCCAACTAACCTCGAAGAAATATGATCAGCTGGATAATTATTACGTTTGAGGGAATGCTGTTGATTGTTGAAAGAATTCCATCTTTGGCATATTTTCCCAGTCCATGCCACAGCACTCGGGTTACTTTGGGCATGGATAGGTACTTACTCCTGGGATAAACCTGGATCAACGCTTTGACCAACCGGGCTGCTTGATCCACTTGTTGCACATCTATTATCTAAAAATTGCAGTGGATTTCGAGTAACCTTGTTTTGGAGCCTATACCCAGAGCCCCGCCGCCGCTGCGTTGGCGGCGGAGCTGCGTCATTGCTAAACACCGCATGTTGCCCGTCCTGAGCCGGTTAGCCACTAGATATCCTCCGGAGGATGGGTTTGTGCTGAAGAAATAAAGAATGGTGAGCTATCACCTGGTACTTGGTGTCACCCTTGTAAATTCCTGTCATTTGATTTAATTCTGTTTGGAATCCTCTGCTTAAAGCATGAGTGGAATCTACATTTCATAGTAATTGAGCAATGAATGATCCAATGCTCATGAAGCGAGCATCGCCGAGATGGCCGAGAGTATTCCCATGGTTTCACCTCGTATTCTGTACTTGGGAATAGACTTGACAGTGGCTCTAATCATTATTCAGAATATACAAACAATCCTACAAGCATTCTGTAGAAAGTTGGAAAAAAGTTTCGGGGGTTGCCAAAAGTTTCGCGGAAACACCAACTAAATGTTTCGCGACTTTTTGACTTTATGTTTCGGGGAAATCATTGATTTTCCTGCAACCTAAACATAGTGATAGGCGACTGTCTTTTTTCGCGGGGATATGGTCAAAATGGCTATATATATCGCGGAACATCAAAATGTTTCGCGATTTAATAAATGTGCACTTGGACCGCCATAGGGTGGAGACTGAAATTCGAGACAAATGAAAAATGGAGGCGAAAAAAAGATGCACAACATCAGATATGCACTCGAATCCCAATCCGCCCATGACACCCCACTATTGTCATCAAACTAGGAAGGCGAGGGCGCCGCGTACCGCCAATACTCCCTGCTCTTACAGTCCGAGCTCATTAAGCATGCAAGTGGACGCGCAAAGCGTGCAAACCACGTTTCAACAGAACTGAGCAGCATGACTTGCTGAGTCCGGAATCGCGCTCGGGATGTCTGGTCCCTCTCGGAGCTTTATTGAAAAAAACCAAAGACCGGAGTCAATACAGAATTATGAACTTGAATAATGGAACAAAGCTACCCAAAAAAAGATTCAGAAATGACGAAGGACGCACTGGCGGAGAGTCGAACCCCGATCCACGTACAATGTAGATAATGGAAAAACGTGGAATTGAGAAGTTAGGTGCCCCGGGCACGGCCAGTGCTTTATGCACCCTCTACATAGCTCAAATCCAATAGACATGCATGTGTACGAGCAAAGACAACAGAGCTGAGCAAAGTGGATTGCCGAATCCCATCAGGCAATGATTTCAGGTCGTTTGTCTTCTCGCAGCTCGGTTGAAGATAAGGGCCGGAGTTAAATGATGAATAGATAGATGGTGATGCGCACACGTCGCGTCTGAGCACATGAGCTGATCCAAAAGAGATCAAACTCAACAACAATTCAAACACAGCCGTGAAGCTCTGGAGGTGCGAGTGGGTCCAACCCTGCCCAATGCTCGGACCAAAAGCAATTAAAATTATTGGATTCTTATGCACTGGTAGGGAGTCGAACCCGGTCTATTCATTCTTGACATAAGTGAGGTCAATTGGGAAGGCAGGTACAACCAATACTTTCCTTAAATACTTCGAGCCCACCGGACATACAGATATGCTTACGCACAGTTTGGACATGCCCGTAGCTGAGCCGCACGAATTGCTGTCACATCAAACAATGCTTCCAGGTTGTTGGTTCTCTCGCACCTTGGTTGACAAAAAAGGGCCGGAGTTGCACGACGTGTAAATAGATAGATACTCTACAGCGGCGGGATACTGGAACACAAACCAGAAACCAAGAAGAATAAAAAAAGTCGATATCGACAGAACTATGGACCGGTGGGAGTCGAGCCCCGAACCGCCCACAAGAAAGCTTTACTCAGATAGCTTATTGAGAAAGCAAGTGCAGGCCGCAATACCAGTGCTTTCTGACTTGACATGTCGAGTTTACTGAGCATGCATATACGTGAACTGATTGCAGTTCGTTTGTCGGTCGAAAATAAAGGCCCAAAGGATTGATAATTACACCGACAGGAATCCAATAAGAGCCAAAACCAGAAAACAAAGAAAAACCGAAAAAAAGTGAATCTTGGGGACCACATGCATCTCCTGGGAGTCAAACCCCGATCCGCCTTCAACTTGAGCTTCTTTGGACGAGGTTACAAAGAAGGTGTGTGCACCACGCACGACCAATACTTCCAGCAGCAATAGTTCGAGCTCATTATGTTGTGAGTGCAATGATTTTAGTTCATTTCTTCCCCTGACAGTTGCATGTAAATTTGAAAAGTACGTAGCGCTCAGAGGAGATTGAAAACTAAGACGGTGGTAAAACAATGCAATAATTTTAAATTATGTGTGAAGCATACGAGCAAAAAACTGAAAGCAGGAGGATCCATACACTGACAGGGGAGTCGAACCCCGATCCGCCCACCACTCCTTCTCGAATGTATTAGTCAAGGAGCGCGTGCGCCGCACACAACCAGTGCCTTTCTATGCTTGTGATCCAAGCTCACTACCTCTACATGTGCACGCACATTTTGCGCAAAGCCTGCAAACCTTGAGCAGTTGCCCATCACACGGAAAAAAAGAAACAAACAACAAAATATGCACTCGAAGGGAGTCGAACCCGATCCGCCCACAACTTCGACCCGGAACTCACACAAGTCAAGGAGCGTGTGCTTCCTGCTGAGCACAGCTAGTGCTTTCTCATCCTGTTATTCGAGCTCACTGTACCCGCATTTTTACAGACCTTGTAGCTGAACTGAATTGTGCGAATTGCCGAGTTCCATCGAACAATGATTTCAGTTCATTTGTCCTCGCAGTTCAGTTGAAACAGCTCAGTTGAAAATAAAATGCCGAAGAGATTGATAATCATCCCGATAGAAATCTAATACAGCCCAGACCAGAAAAAAAGTGAATCGAAAATCCTATGCACTGGCAGGGAGTCGAACCCCGATCCACCTGGAACCTAGATCACTTTCCGCGATGCCATGAAGGGTATGTGCGCTGGACACAATGAATGCTTCCTGTAGTGATAGTTCGAGCTTGTCATGGCGTGCAAATTGCCGAGTTTCAGGATGGATGCAATGATCTCAGTTTGTTTCGCCTCCTCTCAGTTGAACTCAGAATATCTGGAGATTGAGAACTGGGACGGTGGAAAACTAATGTGGCAATAAATTGTAGAACAAACAAGCAAAAGATCATCTGGCAGTACGCACTAGCGGGGGCCTATGCGAACCCTGATGCGCCCACAATAAATGTCCTCAGTATCAAATGGATATTTAGGCGGGTGCGCGACGCACGACCAACGCTTTCTGACTGGTAGAACGCATGTATCTTGTACAAAGATTGCAAACACCAGTGAAGTTGAACTGGTTGAAAATAGAACCCGGAGGATTGGGAATTACGCTGACGCAGTTCCAAGGCGGACCAAATCCAGAGAAGAAAAAAAGAAATCGTCGCAGAAATCGTATGCACTGACGGGGGAATCAAACCCCGATCCACCTGGAATAGATGACAGAAATGGATGAAGGATGTCCATGGGGGAGGCGAGTGCGCTGTGTACAACCAGTCCTTCGAGTTCCTGTTTCTCGAACTTGCTGTGTGCCCGGGTTTCGTGCCCGAATGTGAGTTCACAGACAATTTGCACTGCAGAGACTGAAACACTCGAGGCTGAATGGATGAGGCGTTTCGACATTTCAAAGGCACTTTAGGATCTGTGTTTTTCCCACGATAAAGAAGCTTGAAGCACCTCCGAAATGCATGGCCGAAGCGCATCTGAAGCGCCAAGTCTGACTGCCCCTATTGGCCGATTGGTCGACATCCGAATGTTGCGCAATGCAATGCGGTTGAGAGAGGCTTGAAGCGGGAGCAGAGCCAGAGACTGTGATAATACGAGTTCCGTATTCAGAACAGGAGTGTTGCACGCAAAGCAGACGTATCGCTGCGAGGGAGACGGCGGCCAGAACCAGGAGAGATTGATCGGAATCATCGGATCTTGGGGTGACGGCATCCGTTTGCTGCTTGCCACAAGCCACGACAACGCCGCAGCGTGCAAAGTCGTTTCCCTTTTGAGAGTTACATCGTCTAGTTCAGTTTGAATCCATCGCATCGCGCCGCGCGTCTCTTTGCGTGCCATTCAGCGCTCTCGGCTATTCTCCTGCGAGCGCCGTGGATGCAGCACGACCCCGCATACGCGACAATTCCCGGCGCACCTGCGACGTATCTAGTGCCGCCGCGAGGCGGAGGTAGCTCGAGCCGAGTTGCAGCTCGCCTCGGGCTACTTCCATATTTGGCAGCTCGAGGTCAACTCAGCTCGTGTCAACTCGAGCTAGCTCCGAGCCATCAAATGCCATTTCCTTTCCAAGAAATTCAGAGATACAATGCCGCCCCTCTTCAAAAATTCACCTCGTCCGCAGATTTAACCTAGTAATTCAGTTTTCTGGCTTTTTTGATTCCTATTTATGTAAACTTTGAGTGTACCACCACAAACTGAGGGATATGACACCATCAGGGAAACCACTCTTTACTAATTCAGACGAATCTGGACCAAATTAGGCCTAATTTTTCCTAAATTACCCATTTTAGGCACATCAGTTCAATTAGTACCATTAGATTAGTCCTCTATTAAATTAGACCAATTTTCACTGAATTAGGGCAGAATCAGTGGGAGTTTGGAGTGTGTTATTGCAGCCAAATGCACTTGCGAACTCAAGTCGGACCAAGAAATACAAGGAAAATAGTGTATATTCAATGGTACATAGATAGACATAAGGAGTACTACATAGATTGACACTAGGTATCGAGTGAATCAATGAGTTCAATATTGAGTCGAGAATCTAGACCCCGAGACATGTCAGCGAGTTTTCATCTCATGCCTGACAAAGTTTTCTCACCGACGATTTTAGCTGCGTTGGACTTGGTGGGGAGCGCACAAATAATCTGAGCTAACATCAATTTAAGTTGTGCATCGATAAAAACAGGCTCGAAGGACGACTTACATACTGACCGTTGCGGAACTAGTGTGATGCGACGTGTTAGCACATAGCATAACTCTCAGGTAAGGATCCTCACCTCACGTGTGGCATACGGTCATACATACGTACGGTACGTACAATGTCTGTACCTGAGATATGTGCCGAAGAACCCGTACGTATACGGGTTACGGATTCGTATGAAGCCGTATCCAGTCAAGCTTGGCTCAGCGTCGTCTGGTGACCGCCATCTCGCTCGGACTTCGTCAGAACTGTGGTTTTGTGATCTCGGATGTGTGGATTGAACTCACCGACCCGATACCGCGGATGACTTCCTCTGAAAAAGCCGAGTGTAATCCGTATTGACCCGTGCCCGTACGTACTCCGGTCCGTATCGTCAACGTGCGGAAGATTGATATCATCAAGCCGTACGTATATGAATACGTGTCCATACGTATGCTGCGGAACCCTACTCTCAGGTTGAGAAGTGAGGTAGGAATAGTACGAGGAACGAAAGTAAGCTTACTTGAATGCCGTACAAAGGAACTCCACAAGCCCAGCACATGCTGTCATGGTTTTGCAAGCCGTCTTGTATCCGAGTGCTATTGGGTGGGTGAATAGGTGCGCAAGAGGAGACAAAGGGAAAGAGGTCAATGATACATCCTCAATGAACATTCAATGCACTTACTGACACTGTGATTTTCACACCCCCGCGCGCTGCCTGTGCTTGATATGGTCATGATGTTGTTTATGAGCACATGATGGATGAGGCGGGAAACGGCAGTAGGTACCAAGTGACTGGAAAAAAGTACATGAGAAGGTCCCTGGAATGAAGTCAATCTCACCTTGAATATCGGATGTGCTGCAGACATAGCCAATTCTGTTCACCAATGTTAACACACCGACGAGCCAAATGGATGCAAAGTGCACATACCAGAGGGTCGTGAGCAAGGGCACATGAGGCATAGAGGAGTGATTTGTGGACCTTTACCAACTCAAAACCCACAGGGATGGACATGATAGGAAGCGGAGGGGGCAAGAACGAAAGCGGGAGGATGGGGGAAAGGAAGGAAGGTGTTTACATTTGTTGTGACAGGATCAGCGCCGACGTGTACTTTACGATCTGGTTACGAAAACTTTTACGGGAACTTCAGGGCAAGTCTCGGCAATGCGCTTAGCGACTTGAATTTCGTTGCAAGGTTCGGGCCCATTCTTATTGCATCCCAGCGAAGTGGCCACTCGCACAATGCTAAGTATAACAATCCTCACAGTACTTGACTGATCACACTGCTAGTTTTGAGGTTGAATCAATTGGTATGTGCCCCAGGCACCAGAGATCTTTATTCGGATACCGTCAAGTTGAATATTCTCTCACAGTTTTGTGGGTATACCACCAACCTAATTCACCTGAGTTTCCAAGATTTGACCAAATTGATGCAGATTTGGCCAAATCTGTCAAATTTAGAGACCGCTTGTCTAAATTATCCGAGATTCGGCTAAATTAGCGAAGGACGTTTTCCCTGATGACAGAGTAGTGCACCGCAACCATGAACTCTCCCGTCAGATTGCGTGAATGTTCCACTTTGAAAGGTCCGCGCCTGGGGTTCAAATTATGCTGACTCCTTTGAACTTCAATTTAAAGCATACTTGAATGGTTTTTGTATCGAATAGTCATCGATATTGAGGCCTTTGCAAATTGTTTGTCTAACATTTGAATTTGACCTCCTGTAGCCGTAGAATTTAAGTTTCTGAAGCCAAAAAAAAATTCAGTAGAAGCTTCAATGTATTCTCTATAATATCCTCCTCAAATTGAGTTTAATCAGCCCATTTCCTCTCGTCGTTCACTCCATTGTACCTCCGTGAGATAGTCACTGCATTCAAGGCGTCCCTGGACAGAGGTCTGTCAAGGTTCTCGTAGCCATGTAAAGGCAAGTGTAGGTTACTACGAAGGCCCTGTCTAGCCTAACTACACTCATCTAGACACAATTGTGTCAAGGTAGATGTAGCCCCTGTCCAGGCAAGTGTAGCTTGGCTACACGGATGCTGTCCAGATGATGCAAGGTCTGTATAGATACACATAGGTGACTAGACTCACCTATACTAACCTACTCAGACCTTCTTGTCATAGATTTTTGACCCAGACATGATATCTTGAATCCTTCTGTATTAGTTCTTGATTTGTGCGCTGTCGCATCACCGTCGCATCAATGCCAAGGCTGTAAATCAGCTCCGATCTAGAGCATGTGATATTGATCAACTTGCGAATGGCGCATCGAAAGGACCTGGATTATATAGGTTCATAAAGAAATATGAGAAATGAATATGATGACATTACCAGAGGTATGTATTCTGAGAAATTGATGTCTGTTGAGGTTGCTAGTTAGACCTAGACTGAGCTACACACACATCAATTGGACTATACAGAGGTATGCAGATATAGACAGACCTATCCAGAGCTATACAGATCATGCCTAGGTACCTCCACAGAGCTGCTCTGCCTAGTTCTGTCTAGCAACCTGGGCTGAAGCTGAGGCTAGGGAGGGCTTGAACGCAGTGAGTAGTGCCTTTCCATTTTGGGAAGCCCAGACCGAGCTCCTCGAGGTAGCTCGAGCTGACCCGAGTTTGATGGCTCATCAGCTCGAGCTACCTCGAACTCAGCTCGCGGCAGCACTAGACGTATCGGACGAGGCCCATCACCGTCGCGCTACATCCGCCGCACCGCCCATGTGGCCCGCTCCGCATCTGGCTTCCACGAAGCGCTTTAGAAGCGCAATCACCTGTCTCGTCGCCGTGGCCTCAACGCACGCACCCGCTTCTCTTCCCTCCCGTCGCATCATATCCACCCCGCCCACGTGCAATCGACTGCGCTTTCTTTCCTTGCGTGCACTAACGCTTTGCTTTTCTTTCGTCTACTTTAGCCTCCTCTGCGGCTGATTTCTAGCTGACGTATTCACGGCCTACCCCGTCCCCTGCGTCATGACGTGATGTGCGGCTTCCATCTCTCCGCCTGCTCATCGCGCCGCTCGTCCTGCGCACCTCGATCCTTGATTCTCCACCGTGTCCAAACAATCTCTCTCCCCCTGGCTCGCTACGTGTATTCTGTCCCGCGCCCATTGTCAGCTACGCTAGTCAGCGTCGAGGATTAGACATAGTGGCTACTGTTGTAGTACCGCCGTAGCAGCATCCCTCCCTAAGGTGCGCCCGGCGCGAAGCATCCAACTCAGGAATCCATCGTTCGGACGCCATTCTATGCCCATGCCCCGGCCCTTCTCGATGTGCGTGTACTTACTTGCCGTGGCACCACACTACACCCCGCGTACAACCCGCTCTCCCCGCACCTCCTTGCTCCTCCGTGTGCGGATGTGAGGATTGGCAGTCTCATCCGTCGTGTTTTCGGTGTCTCGGGCCGTATTGTGTAGGGTGTGTCTTCTGTGGGGGGGGGGGAGGACGAAGAACAGTGAGAGGAGGGGAAGAGGGAGGGAAGAATGGGTGATCACGACGCATGTTAGGTGCGTATCACTCTCCCTCTCCCGTCTCTCCCGTCTACTGCCTTCCTCTCCGTCGTTTTTCCATTTCCTTCTTGGACTTTGCCTCCCGCTCTTCTTTCGTGTTTTCTCTTTTGTGGATCCTCGGACCTTCCGCGTTCGGTTCTACGTGTATGTGCGCTTGCGTAGCCGCCGGGTGGCGGAGCACGGAGGCAGGGGTGACTCCGCACTGTGGATTTTAATCGATTTAAGTTTATCGGTTTGGCTTTGCGTGTTTCACTGAGACAGTGGTAGAACAATGCGATGTAAATTATGGATAAATCACAAGCAAAAAGCCACCGAGTTATGCACTGACATGGAGTCGAACCCCGATTCACCCACAAGTGGAAACAGCACTCAGATCGAAAGGGTAGGTGCGCCATACACAACCAGTGCCTGCCTTGTTCTATGTAACACTTTGATGCATACGCGGGTTCTCTCACCTGTACAGCTTGTAGTGGGCTATAGCATTCAAGCAAATGGCGGAGTCAAATT
Organism: Mycena sanguinolenta; assembly: GCA_014462675.1. NCBI lineage: Eukaryota > Fungi > Basidiomycota > Agaricomycetes > Agaricales > Mycenaceae > Mycena > Mycena sanguinolenta. Next base: position 1,349,718 of record JACAZH010000023.1, on the reverse strand, counting down.
GCAATTGCGTTCGAGAAAATCCCAGTGGCCAATAAAGTATTCCAAGCAGGTGCGGGTTAGAAAAAGGGGAATTTTCAGGTACAATTCAAGGAAAGAGAACAGAGGAGAAAGGATAAAAAAAGAGTTTCTCAATTGAACCTCCATACACTGGCAGGGAGTCGAACCCGATTTGCCTCTGACGTAGTGATCCCATGAACCGTTACTGGGAAGAAGGATGTCCCGGACACGGCCAGTGCTTTTCCCAGTCTGGATTTCATCTCGAGGTATATGCCCCTTTCGCCCGAGTAGTTGTTGAGTGGTGTAGCGCGCTGAATTGAGTAGAACTGCGCAGCGTGGCGAAGCACATCAAGTGAATTTCCCCCTTGGTTGCACGTGAATTTAGAAAATATACAAGATACGCCTTCACTTCGCTCCGGCACCGGTGCTGGTGCAACTGACTACAGTATCGAGCAACAAAATATTTCCATCATGTGGTATACACAGAGGTCGCGGGAGTTGAATATAATCGGCTCGGAGATATGGATCGGTGATATGTATGGACATCACATCAGGCATAGCAAAAGGTCCCTCCCAACCTGCAAAATCTTGTCAGTAAGCGAATTCCGTCGAAATGGGCTTATATGACAATGGACAAAGTTTACCAAGCACAGCTCGACGTGTTCGCAGAATCACGGCCAACTGCTAAGGTCAGCTCAAGGCGACGCTGACTGCTCACGCTGTGCCTAAAGGGATGTTTTTCAACAGTGTTGAAAGCCCACATCGTTAAATGAAGGAACTTACCCACAACCCACTGTCGGTGAGCTCGAAACAAAAGTTGGTCGAAGTTGAATTCTACTCACGAGAACCATGTGCGAACGGCGTCAACGTTGGACACTAAAACGCTGCCAGATCATATTGCGATGTGAAAATCTCCGAGAACTCTGATCTCATTGATGACGCAAGCACCGACCGTGCAGGCTAAAGGTTGCGGAGGGCCAGACTGCGAACCTAATGCATCCATCGGCGATGATCAAGACCAGTCAACCTACTGCGACGACAGTGAAGAAGAAAGAAATGTAGAGACACACGCTCCATGTCGAACATTGAACCCGCTTCCGTGTTTGTTTCTGAAGTACTTTCGGTTACAGGCGAGGAGCAGGCAAAGATATTTTGTCATTGCAGTGGCGCTGCCGCTCCTGCGGCAATGTGAATGGATCGAGATACTAGCAGTGACTTTGAACCATTGATGGCTTGAAGCGAAGATATGTTGAAATCTTGCGCCTCCTCGTCTAGACTGTTCCATTGCTCCGGTTCGAGGCCAGTATTAAACCTCACTGTTGACGCCAGAGGATCCTCATTTGAGGCTTGCGAGGTCTTGCAGAAAAGCTTGGAGAGAAATAGCTGGAAGCTTCGTACCTGAGCGTCTTGTCTGCGAATATCCTTTGGAACCCGACGGGCCGAGAAAAGGGTAATCTTGAGGCATTGAAATAACTTGCAAAGGCAAACACAGGCTTTCGGGTTTGACTCTTGAAGTATGCTTCATCTTGAAGTCGCCACAGAGAATTGCGCAGGTCAAGCTTTGAGCAATCTTGTTTGTGTTGTAGTCCTCCATGCTTGGACTTGAGTTTTGGCTAGGAGAACTTGAGGGCGAGAATGATCTTGAGGGCACGAAGGAATCGAGAGGGGTAGAGAGAGGGTGGTAGAATGAAACAAATGCACGACATGCCAATAGCTCTTTTTGTGCGGCCATTGAGCGCGTGAATGGAGAGCATGAGATTGGTTTAAAATGGTTTGCATGTCATTTTGCACTGCCCATCGAAGGTTCCAAAAGTTGAATGTTAAACACCCTCGAGCGCTCCGTCGACACCAAACCCAAAAAAGCAGCCAGATCATCGGAAATCAGCGGGCGCAAACATGTACATACGAAATCAGGACATCTGCTTAATATACGAGTGATAATAATAGGTCCCAGAAGGTGGGAATACGCAATAATTTCAAATTATGTATAAAACACCCAAGCAAAAAAATTCGAAGCCGAAGGCCCATGCACTGGCACCCCAAACCACCCACAGAGTGATTTCGTGCAAACAAATATTGAGGAGGCAGGTGTGCCGCGCACAACCAGTGATTTTTTTTCTTTATTTCTCGATCGATTTTGTGCGGGAATGTGAGTCCACAGATGATTCCATGTGCCAGGAGGCTTAACTGGCTCAACTGCGCTGCAGAACCGGAACACACAGGAAAGCTTGAAAAAGCAGGAACAAAGGGGAAAAACATTTTTGCTGTTCACTACACACCGACAAAAGTGAATATTCCACTCGGCCGAACATGCTGTCGAAAGAATTAAAATTACCCGATATGGGAAATTCTAATTGTTTCGGCAACATCTTGTAATTGTTTCGGCCGAGGGGAATATTCACTTTTGTCGGTGTGCTATATGCACTGGCGGGGGAGTCGAACCCTTTTGCCCACATTCGAATGGACCCACATCACATGGAGAAGGCATGTGCATCGCACATAGCCAGTGCTGTTGTTGATCTGAATTTTATCTCGATGGATGCGTGAGTCAGAGCTTTTCCCCGCCATTTCAACTTGGAAAACGCAAGGCTTGCATTCAACTTTCACCTCAAAATGCTAGCAATCACGCCAATAATTTTGGGTAATGATGCTATTAATATGATTCCTCTGGAACCTGTTCCAAACAAGAGAAAAAAGAACTTCAAAGCGGGCACGGAAATGAACGGGGAGGGAGTCGAATCTCGAACTGCCCACAAAGAGTTGGCACATTAGGGTCCATACGGCAACCGGGCACACCTGTGCTGATGGGCACACATTTCCTTATTCAGAAGGAGGTGTGCTCGGTGACAACTCTGTGACTTTGGTGACTCTTGTGTGACTCTTCGCGTCTTTTACACACACACATGTCGCGTCTCCCGCTCTGACACCAATCTAACACCATGAATCCTGTCAATGACATCCCAATCGACCCGGCCTTGCTTGTCGAAGACGCAGCTGTCCGAGCCGCCGCGGACACATCAGCTTCTAAGCCCAAAAAAGGTGCGGCACATTGGACCGTGCCGGACGAAGCCAAGCTGCTTGTCATCCTCATCGAACACCTCACAGAGGCAGGGGATGGAGCCAACTTCACAGCTACTGTCTGGAACGCTTCTGCTACCGAGGTGAATAAAGGGGCTCACTAAAGGTGCAACCAAAACTGCACAGAGCTGTAGAACGAAGTATCAAAAAGTACACCATCAATCCCATTCACATTCTGTGAATTTGTTGAGTATTGTAGCTCAAAAAACTCTACCTGGTTGTTCGTGAGATCATTCTGAACTCGGCCTGGGCCTGGGATGATGCCTGCGGTGCTAGCATTGGTCCTGCCAGTGAAGGCGTGTAGGAAGCATATGTCAAGAAGCACCCCAAGGCCGCGCCATTCCGCAACAGCGGCTGGGTTCATCTCGACGCCTGTCGGAAGCTGATGCCCGATGCTGTCCCACATGGCGGCAATGTCCATCGTCTTGGGCAGCCGACAACATCCCCGGTCCCAGAATCACAGCCGAACGGTAACGAGGATGATGACGACAATTTTGACCGCCAGAGCATTGAAATGGTGCACTTGACAAACGTGAAAGGATAGCAATAGAATGCGATGAGCAACAACCACACCAACAACTACCAAACTACTCCAACACTACCACTCCCAAAGATTAAATGCTTCTCCTTGTGAGTTTGGGTCCGAGCCATAGTATGCGGCTAGCTGGTTCAGAATTGAAACCAAATAGAAATCCAAGACACACAGTACTTCATATGTTCATCTTATACTTCAGATGAGTGCTTCCAACTGAAGGAAAGTCCGCCTAGGCACCTCGATGAATGAAGCAAATAGGTTGTTTTTATAATAGGTGGATACAAGGAGGTTTAGACGATTAAATCTAAGGCTCCAAGGCAGAGGTTTTGATAACTTGCAAAAATCCTCACTCTGGTAGTCCATGAGTATCTGAGGCTAACTCCAAGTGAACAAAGGCTCAACCAGTTTGTTATGCCATCGACCTAGGCTTTCCAATGCACTAGGAACATTTGTCTACTTTGTTATCAGGCCCTAGGGACACTGCACGCATCCAGACGTTGATCCAACACACTACAACAGGGCTCCTAGGGGGTGAAGGCAAAGCACCTGACAAGGTACAGTCGGTCGCCTAGGGGTAGTATACCCAGTTCAAATCTTCTTCTGTTAAGGCCTCCTGCCAGCTACTGCAATTCCAGTCAAGATCCAATACACTACGATGAGGCCCTTTGCACAGGTTGGGGTAGAGGCAACTCAACAATCAAATCTGACTTCTTTCAAGAGGGAGAACACCCAATCAATTTTATAAGTGAAGCCTCGATCTTAAGTCAACAACTGAAGGTCTCTTTCTCAAGTTCAAACTCCAAGTCCAGAGTCAAACAAATATCCAGATTCCAAGTAAAGACTAATACAAGCAGAGTTTTGGTGTACCAAAATCTCCATGTATAGCCTGAGAAACCTGCACCGGTACCTAGGTGGGATCAATCTGGCGTCATGGTTATTCTACTGGGTTTTTCTACAGATGAGCAATGATGGATGAGATAAAGTAAAATGAGTCAAAATAAATATGTCGAGGCCATTTGCAAGTGTCCGAGGTGGGATAAGTCATGTTGAATGATTACCTAGGTCTATAAATGGTATATGCATGATTGCAAGTGCTGCCGTCTGCACCTACAAGTATGCGTTTGTACGGTAGGAGGTGAATCCTGTCTAATAATAGTTTTGGTTGCTGATTCATGCAGTCTGGTGATGTTCTGGACTTGCAGATCCTGACCGCCAAGACTACCGATGCTCGGTTCCAATGAGAACTGTCTGATCGTTCTCCTAAATTTGTCTATGTTTGTCAGGTCGTGCTCGCGCTTGACCATCACGTGTCTTGCTTATGCCAAAGTCTTCAGATCAATGCCTCGGCCATCTCCTCAGCCTAGTGGTTCTGTCTAAAGTCAATGATCGTCTGCCTAGGCGCTGGTAATCCCACTAAGTTCCACATGGTGTCTTGTACCATTGGTCCCTAGCTGCCTAGGCATTGGTCTGAATATGTCTGGTGATCTCTCTCAGCCTGCTCGTTGAACCACTGCACTTCTGGTTGAACATCTTGTCCTCAATATCACTCCTGGGCTTCCAGGTATATCTCCTTAGTGGTCATGTATAAGTGCCTAGGCAAGCGCGTCCCACTTGTAAGACCCAAATACTACAGCTAGCTGTCGGAGTCAACACTAGCTTTCCTTTATATCACTGAACAGGGTCCTAGTGCACTTGTATAAGTAACCGCCTAGGTTCATTCCTACACTTCTAGATGGTTTGCATTCTGGTCTGAAAAAGCGCAAAAATACCAGAGGATCAACGCTTTATTTGTTGCGCCGTCTCAGCATGGTTTGGGAAATCAAAAAGAAATTCTTGGAGGAGGCTTCAAAGGACAAGAGTGATGATGAGAGTGACAAGGAGAACGAGCCAAGTTCCTACTTATTCTGAGTGTGTCTTCTGACATCTCTTCTGTTAGTCTGCCCCTCCAAAAACTCCTGCCCTGCAGTCCCACAAACGTGCTGCTGCCGAACCAGCTGCTTCGACAGCCAAGAAGCCCCGATCTCGGGTGGAAGAAATGCCCTCAAAAGTATGGTTGTGCAAGTTGGGGATTTTAATAGCATCTTTTGCAAGGCCTTCACTTCCAAACCTGCTACCGACATTCCACCCACTCTCGTCCGCCTTAAAACAGCTATCAAGTGTGCACAGCAGCTCGAGAAATGGCTTGTGGACTGGCTCGTCATCTTCCTGGAGGTGTTGGAGAATAGCAAAAATGCTGTGGACATATATGACTCTTTGGAAGACAATGGGGACTTGGTGATTCAATGGGTGAAGCAGAAAGTCGGGATTACTGAGTAGTACTTCTGTAATTCCAGCTGCTCCAATCCCAATTCCTCTAGATGCTCTGCCTCCTCCGCCGCGAGCTCAGTAGCATCATTTTGCGTGTCGGCGCACAAGAGGAAGAAAACACAAAAAAGGATCATTATTATTGAGCTATGCACTGGCGGGGAGTAGAACCTCGATCCACCCACAAAACCCTATCTAGATACAAAACCCAAAGGGTGAGTACACCATGCACAACCAGTGCTTTCCGGAGGTACACATACTGTGTACAAACCAAGCCAGCCCACTTGGAAGCGCAATTTACTGAATCACGCACGTGATGCCAGTTAATATATTCTTGATACCGGGTTATAAACCTGGTGTTGTGTGCTTCCCATCCTTTGGCATTCTCTAGTGCCTTCCATACCACTTCTTCCCAGTCATCTTTCCCCTTTCCATGAAATGATCCCCAGCGGTGTCATCCAACACTGCCGGCATAGCTTTCCAAAATTCCTCTCCATCCATTTTCCTGAAAAATTGTGCGGGCAGTAGGCACACCGGAAAAGGAAAAATTATATAATGCACTGAAAGTCTACCTGAAAATGCGAATTTCATCTTATATTTCAGATCTACAGAAATTATGAATATCTTTGTGTCTGAAAGGTGAAATGAAAAGACATATTTCATATTCCATTTCAGACTCACTGAAAAAAGGACTTTCAGTGCTTATGAAATGTGTCCTGAAAGGACCACTTTCAGTGCACCTTTTAGAAGTGTCGAAAGACCTATTTTTGGAAACAAAGAAAGTCATGCTGAAAGTGCAAATTTCAGTGCACCTTTCAGAAGCACTGAAGGATCTATTTTCAGTTTTCTTTTATAAAGAAAGATCTATTTTCAGATAAAACAAAGACAATTATCTGAAAATAGAACTTTCAATGCTTCTGAAAGGCATGCTGAAATTCGAACTTTCAGCACAACTTTCTTTGTTTTCAAAAATAGGTCTTTTGGCACTTCTGAAAGGTGTGCTGAAAGTGGTCCTTTCAGAACACATTTCATAAGCACTGAAAGTCCTTTCTTCAGCAAGTCTGAAATGGAATATGAAATATGTATTTTCATTTCACCTTTCAGACACAAAGATATTCCTAATTTCTGTAGATCTGAAATATAAAATGAAATTTGCATTTTCAGGTAGACTTTCAGTGCATTATATAATTTTTCCTTTTCCAGTGTGAGGGTTAGGTTCACATTATCCTCTGCCCCCCCATTCATGACTGCTTTGTCTCGAAAGTTTGTTGGTTTTTGCATGTTGTTTCCCTGGCTTGTGCACCAAAGCGAAGTCGTATTCGCTAAGTTCCAGCAACCAACAGGCCTGGCAACAATTCAACTTCTTAGTTGTTGTAAAATATTCCAAGTTTTTGTGGTCCATCCAGATTTTGAATTTTTGCTGGCTTCCCTGTAGGTAGTGTCACCATTTGTATAGGGCTCGCATTATGGCTAGCATCTCCTTGTCGTGGACATCGTAGTTGCATTCCGTGTTGTTAAGGCCCTTTGACATGAACATGATCAGTACCCATACCCCGTCTTGGCATTGGGTCAAACATACACCCATAGCATAGTTGGAGGAATCAGCTTCCACCCTCCATTCTCTGTCGTCCATTGGAAAATGCAGGATGGGTTCTGAAGTAACTGCCAGTATTAGGTTTTCAAATTCCCTCTGCTTGGGTTCTCCTCATCGCCATTTGTAGTCTTTGCGAGTGAGCTGGGTCAACAGTTTAGCATAGTCCCCAAATCCCTTGATGAAACACCGATAAAAGTTCAACAACCCGAGGAAGCTCTGAACATCCTTCACCATTTTTGGCACCGCCCATTGTCGTATACCCTCCACCTTGATAGGATCCATCTGTATTTTGCCATCACCTACAATGATGCACAGATATTCCACTTGCTTTTTGAATTCACATTTTTTGGGTTTCAAAAATAGGTCGTGTTCCTTCAGAAACCACAGAACCTCTTTGACTGTTCATTGATGTCCTTCCAAATTGCCTGAATAGATGAGGATATCTAAATAAATGATAATCCACCCTTCTGTGATAAGGTCCATGAATATTGTTCATCATCAATTGAAAGGTCATGGGGGAGTTGGTAAGCCCAAAGAACATCACCAATCCCTTTAACCTACACATTAGGCGCTGATAAAGGGACTGACACTCATCTGAATCACCCAGTTTGCATCTGACCTTGCACTCATTTCGAGTCCTTGGCTTATTTTGGAGTACTTCACTTATTCCTGTTGTCTTGGATTGTTGTTTTGAGGGTTTTGGTTGTTGTTTTGGTGTTGGTTCAGAGCACACAAATCAGCATGGGTGTGAATTTGGCTGTGATCACATTCCCATGCCCCACAAACTTGCAGTATTCACAATAAATAGCAACCAGATACTCTGAATATGACATACTCTTTGACCTATTGTGATAGCTAGCTATTCCCCCCCAATTGGCCCTACTTGCCAATACTGCCATGAGCCCAAGGCCTACAACAATTCTTACCAGACTCCAAGATACACCACATATAGCTATGATCCAAGTCAAGCTAACTATTGCCAATACTGTCATGAGCCAAAGGCCTACACCGATTATTGCCAGACTCCAATGTACACCATATATATCCATGATCCTAGTCAACCTATTGGGAAAGCTAACAATCCCCCCCCACTTGGCACTACTTGCCAATACTGCCATGAGCCCAAGGCCTACAGCAATTCTTACCAGACTCCAAAGTACACCATACATATCCATGTGGAACATGTTTTTATGTATATTCACTGAAGGTGAGTGATCTGACACCTTTTCATCTTCTCTATCTGAGGACAGTGATATTGCAGGTATTATAGGGTCAAGTGCTGGAGGAGAACTAAAGTTCAAAAGCAGCTGTACAAGTTTGAGATGACCATTCTCTGATGCAAGATTCAGTGGAGTTTTGCCATAGTTTGTAACTACATCAGCAAAAGCACTGTGCTCAATGAGCAGTTTGGCAATATCATGATGACCATTGCCTGAGGCAATGTGCAATGCGGTTTCACCATGGTTTGTAACCAGGTTAATAAATGGATTGTGCTTAATAAGCAACTGAGCAATATTGAGGTGTCCATTCCTTGATGCAAGATGCAATATTGTTTCCCCACAATTGGTAGTCAGCTCGATAGACACATTGTGCTCAATAAGTAACTGCACAGTATCAAGATGTCCCCCCTCTGAGGCAAGATGAAGTGCAGTTTTACCATCTTTAGCAGCAAAGTCAATGGATGCATTGTGCTCAATAAGCAAGTGGGCAATATGCAAGTGACCCTTCTCTGATGCAAAATGCAGGGCAGTCATACCATAATTGTTGGCCAGGTTAACAGATGCTTTGTGCTTGATAAGTAACCATGCAATACTGAAGTAACCCTTCATTGAAACATAATGCAGTGCAGTTGTACCATAATCAGTGGCTTGGTCAACAGATGCATTGTGCTCAATAAATAGCTTTGCAATATGAAGATAGCCCTGCTCTAGTGCAAGATGAAGTGCAGTTTTGCCATACTTGTTTGCTATACTGAGGGATGCATTGTGCTCAATTAGTAGCTTTGCAATATCCATATGACCCATTTGTGATACAAGATGAAGTGCAGTTTTGCCATACTCATTGGCTAGATTGAGAGATGCATTGTGCTCAATGAGTAGCTTTGCAATATGAAGATAGCCTTTCTCTAGTGCAAGATGAAGTGCAGTATTACCATACTCATTGACTAGATCAAGCGATGCATTGTGTTTAATGAGTAGCTTCGCAATATGAAGATAGCCCTGCTCCAGTGCAAGATAAAGTGCTGTTTTGCCCTCTTTGTTGGCTATGTTGAGAGACACATTGTGCTCAATGAGTAGTTTTGCAATGTCAATATGACCTTTTTCTGATACAAGATGAAGTGCAGTTTTGCCATACTCATTGGCTAGATTGAGAGATGCATTGTGTTCAATAATTAGCTTTGCAATCTCACCATGGCCCTTTTCTGAGACAAGATGAAGTACAGTTTGGCCATACTTATCGGCTAGATCAAGAGATGCATTGTGCTCAATAAGTGGCTTTGCAATATCAAGATGACCCTGTTCTAATGCAAAATGAAGTGCAGTTTCCCCATCCTTGTTGGCAACATTGATAGATGCATTGTGCTCAATGAGAAGCTTTGCAATATCAAGATGACCATGTTCCAATGCAAGATGAAGTGCAGTCTCCCCATCCTTGTTTGTTGTGTTGAGAGACACATTGTCCTCAATGAGTAGCTTTGCAATGTCAAGATGACCTTGTTCTAAAGCAAGATGAAGCGGAGTTTTTCCATCCTTGTTGGCGATGTTGAGAAAGACATTGTTCTCAATAAGTAGCTTTGCAATATCAAGATGGCCCTGTTCTAATGCGAGATGCAGTGCAGTTTCTCCATTCTTGTTGGCTATGTTGAGAGATGCATTTGCATTGTGCTCAATAAGTAGCTTTGCAATATCAAGATGACCTTGTTCTAAAGCAAGATGAAGTGCAGTTTTGCCATACTTGTTAGCTAGATCGGAAGAGACATTTTTCTCAACCAGTAGCTTTGCAATATTGAGATGACCCTTTTCTGAGACAAGATGAAGTGCAGTTTGGCCATACTTGTTGGCTAGATTAAGAGACACATTGTGCTCAATGAGTAGCTGTGCAATATCAAGATGACCCTGTTCTAATGCAAGATGAAGTGCAGTTTTGCCATCTGCAACAGCTTGGTCAATACACACATGATTGTTCAGCAGATACTGTACACCTGTAGTATAGCCTATTTTGGAGCACATCCCCACTGCAGGTAATATAGCTCCATGCCAATCACGTTTCTCATACCACTGCAAGGGACGCAATCGATACAATGCAGTATATTGACTGCTTCTATCTTGTACAAGATGCATTGTGTATGTGAATAGTTTTTCTTGGTCATGATAATTGCAAAGCTGCAAGTGATGAAACCAATATGCTGCCATATACAATGCCATTGGGTAGTGTGGCAATGTTTCCTCAGTCATCAAATGTTCAGAGTCACCAAAAACAAGAAGATATCGGACACAAGTCTGAGCAATAAATTTGTGAGAGACATCTTTTACAAGGTTGATTATTGTGCCAAATTGCTGTTGAAATTGGGGAGAAAGGATATAGTCTTGGACAGATGAATGTGCAAGAGCAATTATGGTGTCAGCTGAGCCATGGCTCTCAAACACAATCAGCCCCTCTAACAGCTTGAAGATCTCAGAATTGCCCTGGTGTCTATTTGGCTCGTAAATGGATTTACCCAGTTCAAAAAAGTTAAATCCCGGGTCATCCAAGTGGAAAGCAATAGCATCTGCCAGCTGAGCCCGTGTTAAAGGCTCTGCTGAAAACACAAGCCAGCGGAAAATTGCCTCAACAAAGACAGGTTTTTTAAAACTGTTCATTGCCCGATTCAAGAAACGGTTATAAATCCCAAAAAGATCCGATGGGAGGGATGTGAAAGCTTCCTCCCATTCGCTTTCCCAATAGCAATGAGCCAGTTCAATAAGAAGACATGTGGCCAAGCGAAACCTAAACATGTGTTAGCAGATGAAACAAATGGCAATACAATGAAAGGACTGACATTCCATTGCTCTTGTACACAATTTGTTCTGTAACATGGTTTGCATGTTTGCTATCACTAGCCCAATTCCCAAGCTTGGGAACCTCACTCCCAACAAAGGATCGAATATCTTCCATTGAAGCCCCCCAACCCAGCTCAATGCAGATTACATCTTTGAAGACCTCTTCAAATTCTTCATGAAGTTGGCTCGTGAAGAGCAGATGTAGTGCAATGGTAGATTGACACAAGCCATGGAGGAACTGGGCAAGAAGCTTCCAGTCAGACTTGTTGCATTCATCGAGAGCATCAATCACAATATATGTCCTGCCCAGCTGCAGAAGTATACCCCCCAGGACCTCTTGAAGATGTACAAGTTGTGGCTGTATGGTGCCATTTCCCAGTCTTTGGTATAGCTGATGGAGAACACTATGAGGTGAAGATAACTGTCCAGAGAGCTGCCAGACAATTGAATGCAGCATGACATTTATATTCTGCCTCTCATTCCTGAAATCGAAGTAGAAATATGCCAATGCAGAGTGGTCAGTACAGGTCACTGCAAGAATTTCAACCACTGTTGAACTGTTCATTGTGAGCAAAAACCCAATATTATGTGAGTCACAATCATTACCTCAGTACACTTTTTCCGGTGCCCGCTGTGACAAATTGTCAGACATGGAGTGAAAATAGAATGAAATAAACTTGCAAATTCCTTTGATCCATAAACTGCTGGGTGTCGTCTTCCATTGTGTGAATCGGATATCATCCAAGAGCCAAGCACCAGTGGATTCATGGTGTAGTTGCTGCAAGTCATGCTGCCTGTCTTTTGTATCAGGAGGAGACCCCAGCCACTTGTACAGAATTTGTTCCCGTCTGGATACAATTCAGCTTGGACAAAAATGAGCACAGAAAATCGGATTAACCCTTGACCCTGGATCACACTACTGCTAATGAGAAAAACATTGGAACAGAGAATCATGGTACTTTGACATACACTTTGTTGCCAAAGATCACAGTCGCACCCTCTCCAACACCACCTCCACCACCACTTACTCCGCCTCCTCCACCATCACCTCCTGTGCCCCCTGAAAGAAGGGATTAGCAAGCTGGCAGTTCATTCAGTTTTTTCCGCACCAAAAATGTTGATGATGCTCAGGTCCGGGCGAGACATCCGCAAAATTGACTGCCAGAAACACTTCCCCTTGTAGGAGCATAACATGTCAGTAACAAGTAGGGGATCACAAAGTACAAAGTAACACCTAAAGGAAGGAAAATGCAAATGTATTTGTATGCGTGCGCAGCGGTGGTGGTGGTGGGAGGTAAGAGATAGTAAACGCCTCATGAACAGCAAGATTATGTGTTTTTCATTTAAGGTGCTGTTGAGGTGGAATTTGGCGGCTGATCTGCTACTAACCCATATGGATCTAAAACACATTGCCTGAGAAAGCTTCAGCCACCGATAATTTTAAAACAGGAGATTCATCACAAAATTCGTTGGAATTCGTTCACAAGCAGCAAGATTATGTGTTTTTCATTTAAGGTGCTGTTGAGGTGGAATTTGGCGGCTGATCTGCTACTATCCCATATGGATCTAAAACACATTGCCTGAGAAAGCTTCAGCCACCGATAATTTTAAAACAGGAGATTCATCACAAAAATTCGTTGGAATTCGTTCACAAGCGGCGCAAAATTGGGAGTGAAATTTCCTTCACTGCAGCGGCTGCACAAACAGTAGTGGCTGGTTTTACCCTATTTATAAAATAACGTGTGTCCGTCTCACTGCAGAGTGTTGAGTCGATTGGTAGATCTCCCATCAAGATCTTGGCCCGTTTAGGCTTATCTCCGCCCTCTTCGGTTCCCTGCTCTCCTCGACTGTCTCCACTGTGCAGAGACCCGGGAGACCTTTAATTGACTCTTAGAGACACGCTGCAATGTCCAATAGGCCCGTATATCATGTTCTTATGTTTCCTAGACTGGGAAGGCCTGCGAAAATAATCAAGAAATGCAGAAACATATGAGGATCTGGTGTCTCAGCAATTTTTACCATAAATATGACAAGTTAGGGTCCTTTGAGGAAGACGAGTGTGAAGCATGGGAAAAGACCAAATGAGAACGCGATACGACGCTTTGACCAGTACGTAACATATGAACTTTCGCGCAGTCTTCATCAAAATATCTTGATTTTCGAGTCTCATGAATGTAATTGAGTGCTCAGGGCTCACCTCAGGTGGTGTTTTGGACAGGTGTGTTGGACATGTTTCCGAAACGCAGTGGGTCCTGGGTATCTCGGGCTTGCCATTTCGGGCAACTCGTGACATTTAAGTGGTCTGGCTTACAGCTCGGAGGGGGTTTTGCTAAAACAAGCGAAAAATATGGTAGGTAGTTTTGCTAGATTGAAATATATCGTGCATATCTAGATGATTGGCAGAGCTGGATTTCCTTCAACAGAAACAATCCGTTTTCGATCCAGTTCCTAGAGTCACACTGGCCACATGCTTGAGTGAAACAAAAAACTGTACAAAAAGCCGATATATTCAGAACTTGAACTGAGCTGTGCATCTGGATTGACAGAGTCCGTGAACGTGTCGAGTCACAGAGTCACGTACCGGGTGACTCAGAATCTAGTTTGCGGCCAGTGGCGGCCAGGGCGCCAGGTCCCCGAGGTCCTAGATGCCGTTTGTTAGGTGTCAACCGTATTAGGGTGTTCCGACATCAGCGGAGTTCTACCAATTGACTACGAACTCCTCACTGCATTCCCGACCCCTGTCAACGAAGTTTGCCGAGGAGCGTTGACATCCGCGGACCTTCGTGGATCCCCGGCGGCGAAGTTCGCTGATGTCAGGTCAGCTAAACTTGGCTGACGAGCGCCGACGCTTTGCTGACGTTGGTGGAATTCACGTCCACCAACACTGTGGACATACCTTTGCTCCCAGAAACACTTGCTCAGGCGAGCTCGGGCGTGGCCATACCTGCGACGTGGTTGCTATGGGCTATATTAATAGGTCCCTTATCGCTTATCAGGCCTTAGCGGAGCCGACGGCAGCCGGTGAAAAGTTGATAGCACTGGGTGCCTTCGCATGCGCTGCTCGCACCACCCTTTCATGTCGAGCTAAAAGCAGTTAGAATCCATGCTTTGCACTTCAAATAAGTACAGCTGATGCAAGCGGCGAGGACTCAGGCGTGCGTGGCTATTGGCGGCCATTATGGCAGTCGGCCAATCATGGTTAGTCTTGTGTTTATCGCGGGGTCCCGATCGTAGTGCGCCGCTATTACATAAGCTTAGCTAATCTTAGCTAATCCGGGCAAGGCCGAAACCTCTGCTTTAAGCCCTCCAGGGCAATGAGGGCACAGAATCCGTGGTTATGAAAGTAGATTGAAGTGTCCTGAGTGCCCACAATTATTTTTGTGAATTCTGTGCAAATCTTTCGTTACATTACAAGACGCTGCCAATGGTGCGGTTGAATCACGTGCGAGAATCACGTCAAAACGCGCTATTTTGCACAACCATTTCTGGTTTCTCTGTTGAAATTCTGAGGAGGCAGAAAGCTAGAAGCATTGAATAAAAGTTATGAGGCACAAAAATTTCTGCAAATCGAGGGTATTCTGTGCAAAGAGAACGAAATCGGACTCTGATTAGCTAAGATTACCTAATAGCGGTGCACTGCGATCAGGACCCCGCGGTAAACAACAGACTTTATATAGCGAGGTACGAGCGTTCATATAAAGCGTCTGTCTACGAGAGACTAAATCATGGTGCCGTAACATCAGTCAAGTCAATCAGTGAGCCTCATTGCGAAGGCGTCAACGCAAATTCAATGCAAGGTGGGTGAATACCAGCGTCGGCAGACCTGGTTTGACACCGGGTTCGTTGACGTCTGCGGACCAAGGGTCCGCAAAACTTCGTTGACGGGCCCTCGGAATGCAGTGTCTGAAGCTTTTAAGCTTTGCTTTATCTCTGCCGATACAGCTCACCTCGGCAACTCGCTGCCTTGATCGTGCGTACGTACCTGTTACGCACCGGCCCACAGGCATCCATGCATCCGGCAACTGCGGCACGACGTCATCTTCACGGCAGCCTTCCAAGCTTTGGGCCGACATACCATACTCGGACGGCCGCGGCCAACGAGCTGTGCAGAGGTTACCGTGAAGGCTGCTATGCGCTGAAAACGTCAATCGAAGCTTCGCGGTCCCCTGCGCTCTTGTTTATAGTAAAATTCAGCCCGCACCGATGAATTGAATCCCATTCGCATTACGGCCCGCTCTTTTGCCAAGCACCTCAAATCCACCTCTTACCCACTTCCTGCGGGCCGATATCAGCACCACCAAGCGGAATAGCATTCTCAACGGACTTGGCAATTCATGCCGTCGCCATCGCTGATTTGTCAATAGGCTGCAGAACAAGTGAATGCACCAGTCCACTTACATCTCGGGCATCAATCCATACCGGTAATGAAATATTCCGGAAACGAGACGATTGATATGAACCCGTATCTGTACCGTAATCGCCCGTCCATCACGACTGTATTTTTCCCTATGCTTTCTCAGAAGCATCGGGCGTTTCATTTGGGACTGACGCTCATGCTTCGGTGCGCCAAGTCGAAGCAACCACGGATTCGGCACCGCTGGCACTACGTCACCTTCACGGCACACAAACGGACCAAGGAGAGTTTGCCTCGTAGACTAAATACACAGGAGGCCGCAGCCAACGAGTTGCGCTTGAGCAGCTGAGACGGGATGCGGTGAAAGCTGTTGAAAAGCTTCAACTGAAGTGGGAAATGGAAAGCCCTGCAGTCTTGGACATTACTCGTTTATTAAGCAGATGTAACTTTTAGAACCTCCGATGGGCTGTGCGTAATGACCTACAAACTATTTAAAACCAACTTCAATATCGGGGACAGTGGGAGAATCCTTGGTCTTGGCCCCAGGCTTCGGCCGAACCATGGTTGAAAGATTGGCAAGATGTGGCCGGTTGTTTATTGTAAGAACCGCATCGACGTACACTCACGGCATGAAAACATGGGGCGAATGAGCACCGCCTTACAGGCTGTGAGCCCGTGTTAGTGATGCGCATGGCCCAGCCTGAAGCCCTAAAGCCCACCAACCCCAGCCCGTTTAAGCCAGGCCCGACAGCAGGCTTGAGCGGGCCTAGGGCTTGAGCTTGGGATTTTTCAAGCCCGGCCCTCAATACTAGCAACGAAGAAATAGCATTTATCGGGCAGGACATTTGAAAAAAATTCTGACTTCGACTGGAACTCTTTTGTCTGAACAAGTGTATGGTCTGCGTGTTTTTTCTCTCTCTTTTAAATTGATTTGCTTTTGTATGTCACAGAAGACGTTCATTTTCGGCCAAAACCGTGCTAAGAATAACAAAATTGGCCAGAAACTCGAGGACAGCCCATTTCTCATATTTCTACATTTTTAAGCACCTTTTAATTGCGCTAGAAAACCTACATCCGACTTGCACCATATAGTTACCCCAAGCCCGGGCTCAGGCCCAGGCCAAGCTGTGTCTGAGGGCTTCTACGTGGGCTTGAGAAATGCTGAACCCAAGCCCGCTCAAGCCAAGGCCACAAGCCCGCTCAAGCCAGGGCCAGGCCGGGCCATGAGAATCACTAGCCCGGGTTCGCGCTGAGAAAAGGATTGCAGATGGAGGAGAGCAGTTCAGGCGAGAGTTGTGGTGGAAATGGAAACGTGCTGATTGTCCTTCGAATACATGCACATTTGCAGTGGGCTATGGAAAGCTGGAGCAATACGCTTTTTTAGCGAGATAGCCAATGTGTGGATCTCATTCGCAATTACAGTACACCATTTAAATAGCTACGAGTTTGTTTGATATTAATTTTTACTAGGAATACCTGGAAAGTATTGGAATTTATTGCCATCACATGCCTCAACATTGCATCAGCGGTACGACTACCACTCGTCAAGGTCTGGTCCCTCTGTAAACTCTTCATCGGAGAACCATACAAAGATCTCGTTGTCATTGTCCATGGCCTCAGTCTTGTCTGCTACCGATGGTTCATCTTCCTCCAACATCCCTTTGTTAAATTTGTCCAGAATTGGATGCCAATCCTTTATTGGACGACAGTGAAGAACTTTATCATGCAACACTTCCAATATTTCAAGACCAACAGGACTATATTTTTTTCAGACTTGCAAGATACTTTTGATTTCAAAAATAGTTTGATATCCCCGAGAGGCAGTAGTCCAGTATTTCTTATGTCTGTAAATAGTTTGATCTCCCCGAGAGGCAGTAGTCCAGTATTTCTTATGTCCGAACATATATATGCCAATATGAATATGCCTATTTTTTATGCTCTCTGTCATTGTCTCTTGCAAAACTTCATACTCAATTATTCTTTGATATGAAGACATAGTTGCATTGTGCTACAAGATGGTCACACACACAAACACACCTACACTAGGCAGGCCAGGTCTCGGGGTCTTGATCAACCAGCGTGAGCAACGATCAATAATCCCACATCGGCTATCTTGCTAAAAAAGTGTGTTGTTCTGGCTTTCCGTAGTTTAGGTGGGTCTAGGTCAGTTGATCATGCTAAATGCTGCTAGGCACAGTCTGCCGATCAAGACTCTGCCTAGCTGCATCAAGTGGTCTGTCCATGTCTGTCGACTTCCCTCCTGTTTCTATATAACTAGCAGTTCGCCCGTGCCACGCTATGGTCAAGGAATCATATTTGTCTAATGGCAAGCTGAGAACCAAGATTACTGAGAACTGAAGACGCCGCTTGTCGCCAACCTTCGGTCGGCTCCTCACGGCCTCATAGGCAGTTTCCAATCTTTCATCAATGTCATACTTCTACAGACATGGAATGTTACAGTTGGTTTCAACTACAACATGTGCCTGTGAAGTAGTAAATGGGAATCCGTAGATTTTGTTGGATCAAGGTCAAATGCACCTTGTCTAAGCCGTGCCTACACATTATCTTGCAGAAGGCCATTTAATAGTGCCTTTGTTGAAGTTTCCCTGGAAAGAAGGCCCAAGAACAGGATGATTTGGGACTGCTCACCTGTCCATCAACATGTTTGTACCTTGCCACATACTGCTGAGATGAAAACAATACTTCAAGCTCGTAGATTGTACTGAAATTAATAGCAAGACACGGTAATTATCCACATTGACGTTCGTTTCTTTTTTGGGCCTCTGGTGTGCACTCAAACTTAGCATCTCCGCTGTTGCAGTTAGGTTCTTCGGATTGCGGTGGAATGGTTCTTTGCCTGCTTGGCGTTGTGTTTGAGCGACGATCATTGGAGCGCTCCGCAGCACTGACACGCTGATATGCTGACGGTGCCACTGAGTGCGAGCTGATATATAAAATACCAAGCATCTAACTCTGGGGACAGCGACCGTAAGACAAAAGATGTGCGAGTGGGCCAACCCATTCCCAGGACTCGTGTGAGAGGTAGGTGGAGAAGTAAGAAAGTAGGAGTATAATGGCGGGTGTGGACGACGAGGGACGAGACGAGATCTAGACAGTGACAAGCATACTGAGCAACGACGAAGGCTCAGATGTGAAACAGAGGTAAAAAGTGATGTAAGAACTTGTTTTTCTAAAGTAAAATACATGAGCAGTATTTATAGTACAAGTGTAATATAAAATAAAAAGGAGAAACTTTCTTGAACTAGTGCACATCCTCGGGAACTCTGTGAATTGAGTTAATCTCGGAAATGGGGACGCCGGATGCCGGATGCCGGAAATAACAGAAGACCGATGGTTGAAGTCGGGAATGATGGGAACTGTGGGAATCGGACCGAAATGACAGCATCGGTGCTCATACGGGAGCGGTGCTCATCAACGCGACGTTCATGGGACCGGGGTCATGCCGTGACTCCGGCTCGTGGTATTCGCCACGCAGCCATTAATGACCCAACAGGAGCAGGAGCGGGACGGTCAGCTAGAGAACGATAGGACAGCGAGATTGGATTGTAGAACCACGAACGGGCATTCCAGCCACCTCTTCTATCGTTTGCAGAATGATTCTGAGCGATCGCCTGGGCCGCATGAGGCGATAGAAGGCCATTTGTTAGGTCCTGCACGAAAGAACAGTTAGACTCATGAATAAATACGACCTTAGATGGTCTACTCACCTGCAGAACATTCCGTTGCCGAAGATTCTCTTGAGAAAGCCCCACCTCAACCTGCGGTGCTAGAAAATTAAGTACATTCGTGTGAGTGAAAAAAAACAACAGTCAAACATATGGGCATCGACCACATCCATCTCGTTCTTTCTCTCTCGATTCCGGTGCCTCCTCTGTCGCAGCTGTCTCACAGTGAGCGGGCCTCCCGGTGTTGGGCTGCGGGGGTGTCTCTGTCTATGCGACGGCCATTTTCCTCCTCGGTCACGTACACGCCGCTGTTTTTAGGCCAAGACCGTGTATCTGGACGTTCTGTTAGCGGTGGAGTTATGGTTGGCGGCCTATGTTCTTCAGAGGCCGTCGTAGTTGTTGATAATCAGCGGTGATGTGGACTGCCATCCTGTGCCAGATTGAGGTCCCGCAGGACCTGACGATGCGCTGTTGCTGACGCTGAGGTGTGCTAGGCGGAGTTTCCATTATCTGGATCAATAATAGAGGGATCAGAGGACATCTGCAAGTGAGAGAGTGCGTCGTGCACCAGACAAAAACGATGAGTTGAGCTTCATATGGGAGTTAGCTTTGTCCACAGCTTAATTTCAAGGAAGGAGAGTTGTTCAAAATACCAGTATATTGGTCGTGCTAGAGTACATGGACGCGAATGTGGAGTAGACGGAGTACTGTGTAGGTAAACGTGGTGGAGCGGAAAGAAGCCCGGTGGCGATGTGGTGTGGACTGTGTGGTGGAGTGTAGAGGTCGGAAGCCCGGTCCGGTTTGTCTGGCAACTAGAGTGCCGGGATTCGAGTGTGGAGCGGGTGGGGTGGTGTGGAGCAAGTGTTGAGAAGCCCGGTGGCTTGAGGTGTGTCGCGCTGCCGCGTTTGGTATATCCTCAGGCTAGCCGATGTCATTCTCCTCCACTCCGCACAGCATGTAGCCCCACCGCCCGCTTTTGCCGATGTCCATCATTGGTGGAGCTCAAACATCAAGATTTTTTTGGCTGGCCAACGATTTTGCCAACAGCTGGAATGGAATGGAAGATAGTGGTGAGAGATAGCCATCCTTTGATCCGCTCACGATTGACGGGCCTAAAAGATGTTGTTTTGATAAGTGCTGCGTCTCAGGAATCGGGAATTTTTAGCACTCCGATCCAACGGAGAAAAATCAGGGAATATCACCGCAAACCGATTTTCTCTAGCCTTTGCTGCGGCTGATCTCTAGCTGACGTATTTGCGCCCTACCCCGTCATCCGCCTCGAGTATTCTAGCTCGCGTCTGAATCCGCCCTTCCCCGCGTCATCTTCGCTCGTAATGCGGCGCCGTCCAGCCCCGCTCATCGTGCCGCTTGTCCTGCGTATTTCGATCCTCGATCCTCGATAACCCTTCTCCCCCTGACTCGCTACGCTTGCCCTGTCCCGAGTCCGTCGTTTCTCACTGCAAAGCCACGCTAGTCAGCGCCGAGGACTGGACTGGAGATAGCCGCTACTATCGCGGTAACGGTATTCCGCCCGACGCCGCATACGGCACGAATCATCCAGTTTGGGGATCCATCGCTCGGACGCCATCCCATGCCCACGCCCCGGACCTCCTTTCTCGATGTGCGGCGTGTACTTGGCGGGACACTACAATACATCCCCCGTACAAGCCGCCTCCCCACACCTTGTTCCTCCGCGTGCGCACAGCGCATTGACCCACTTAGCTGTCGTGTTTTTCCTGTCTCGGCTCGTATTGCGCCTGGCGTGTCCCCGCTGGGAAGTGTGCGGGAGAGAAGACGAAGAACGGAGATGAGGGGAGGAAGGAGTAGGACGGAGGGATGAGAAGGGTACACAGAAAGGATGTGGCGAAAAGCCCGACTCCGAGGCGCGTTAGTGGACTATCGACGAGACGCCTGTGCGTTCTGGTCCATTTCTCTATTCTCGCTAATGTCAATCTCCGTGGACAAACGCTCGCGACGCGCGTTGAGAGTGTATCGATCACCTCCCACCTCTCCCGTCTACAGCAGTCCCGCAGCGTTCCTGTTCGTCGTGTTTCATTTCCTTTTTGGCCTTTGGGACGTTGCCTCCCGCGTTTCTTTCGGACGCGTGTTTTCTCTTTCGTGGATCCTCGGACCTTCCGCGTTCTGTGTTGGGCATATTCGTGCCTGTCTGGCCGCTGAATGGGTTTTTCTGACCGCCGGGTGGCCGAGCACGGAGGCAGGGGTGATTCCGCACTGTCGAATCAATAGTTGATTTTTTATTTCGTCGGATTTTGTTTTGCCTGTTCATTTGACGAGCGCTGACGACGTTTTATTGGGACAATGGTAAAACAATGCGATGTAGATTATGTATAAAACTCACAAGCAAAAAGCCGCCGAGTTATGCACTGCCAGGGATACACAATCAGTGCCTACCTTACTCTATGTAACATTTCGATCCATACGTGGGTTCTCTCACCTGTACAAGTAGTAGGCCATAGCATTCAGGCAAATGCCTGAGCCCGATTACAGGATAAAAAAGAGTTCTTCGATTGGACTACATGCACCGGCAGGGAGTCAAACCCTGATTCGCCTCCGACGTAGTGATCTCCTGAAGCGTTACTGGGAAGACGGGTGTCCCGGACACGGCCAGTGCTTTTCCCAGTCCGAATTTCGTCGCGAGGTATGTGCCCCTTTCGCCCGAGTAATTGTCGAGTGGTGTAGGTGTAGCAAGCTGAATTGAGTAGAACTGCGCAGCGTGGCGAGTCACATCAAGTAACCTATCCTCCCCTTGGTTGCATGTAAATTTAGAAAATATATAGGTCTCAGAGGAGATTAAGGGCTGGACGGTGGGAAAGCAATGCAATAATTTTAATTTATGTATAAAACACCTAAGCAGAAAAAATTACGACAGGGAACGCCTATGCACAGGCCGGGAGTCGAACCCCAAACCAACCACAAACTGATTTTCGACAAACAAGTATTGAGGAGGCAAGTGTGCCGCACACAACCAATGCTTTCTCTCTTTATTTCTCGATCGGTTTTGTGCGGGAATGCGAGTCGACAGACGATTCTATGTGCAAGGAGGCTGAACTGGCTCGGCTTCGCTGCAGAATCGGAACACACAGGAAAACTTGAAAAAGCAGGAACAAAGGGGAAAAGCCATTTTACTGTTCACTATATGCACTGGCGGGGAGTCGAACCCTAATTGGCCCACAATATTCGAATACAACCACATCACATGGAGAAGACAGGTGCACCCCGCACAGTCAGTGATCGAATTTGACCTCCATGGATGCGTGGGCCTGAGCTTTGCCCCGCCACTTCAACTTGGACAACGCAAGACTTGCATTCAACTTTCACCTCTAAATGCGAGCAATCACGCCAATAATTTCGGGTAATCATGCTATGAATATGATTCCTCTGGATCCTGTTCCCCGAAGAGAAAAAAAGGACTTCAAAGCAAGCATGCACACTGAAAACAGAAATGTTTCTGGTAGGATAGAAACTCTCCCCAAAACTGGTGGTTTCTGTTCATGTTCCTATTTGAGCAGAAACTACAGATAACAATGGATTGGAAACCACAACTGAAATACATAGTTTCAGAATCACTTTCAGGGTCAGTGAAAGAGGATGTTTCTTTGTGTGATGAAAGCGACCCAGAAACTTCAGGTTTGTCCATGCCTTTCAGCCTCACAGAAAGAGAGAATTTCATGAAAAATCCACAGAAATGACCAGTTTCATGTGATTTTTCATGAAACTCTTTCTTTGTGTGGAGTTGAAAGGGACAAAGAAACCCAGAGTTCCTGGGTTGCTTTCATCACATAAAGAAACTCTTTTGTTCTGTGGCAATAAAAATACTCATGAAACTATGTATTTCAGTTTTGATGTCTGACTTATTTTTACTTGTAGTCTCTCCCAGAATAGAAACATACACAGAAACTATGAGTTTTCAAGAGGGTTTCTAGCTTACCAGGGACATTTCCATTTTTGGTGTGATGGAGATGCACCGCGGAGAGTCGAATCCCGAACCGCCCACAAAGCGTTGGCACATTGACAAGGCGGGTACGCCGCGCATAACCAATGCGTTCTGAATTGCAGGCGAATCGTTTCCTACGGTAAAACACCGTGAGGCCAAGAGGAAGAAAACACAAAAAAGGATCGTCATTATTGAGCTATACACCGGCGGGGAGTAGAACCTCGATCCACCCACAGAACCCTATCTAGATACAAAACTCGGAGGGCGGGTGCACCACGCACAATCAGTGCTTTTCTGAGGTACATGCACTGCGTACAAACCCAGCCAGCCCGTTTGGCAGCGCGATTTACTGAATCGCGCACGCGGTGTCAGTTAATATATTCTCCTTCTCTCGGACTTTGGTTGAAGAAAAAACAAGGGTCGGGTTGTATAGGAAGCTGCTATAATAAAGATAAGTTGAAAGGTATGCATAGAGACGCAATGGACATGGGTACCAAACAGGTATATATGAAAATTTCGACTGTCTTAATTTTCATTTTTTGAGTCTGACATGTGGGAGACTACCAAAGAGGCATCGAAATCTAAAAGTTCAAGTATATAATTTTCACCCGGGCTGGATTCAAGGGCGAATTCTGCGAGAACTGGATGCACCATGAGTGAGTTCCGCGGGGTGGAAGGGCGGAGATTGAGATTCGAGACAAATGAAAATGAGGGTTAAAAAAGATGCGCAACATCAGATATGCACTTGAATCCCAATCCGCCCACTATTGTCATCGAAGTAGGAAGGCGCGTGCACCACGTACCGCCAATACTCCCTGCTCTTACAGTCCGAGCTCATTAAGCATGCGAGTAGACGCGCAAACGTGCAAACCACGTTTCAACAGAATTCAGCAGCATGACTTACTGAGTTCGGAATCGTCCCCGTGATGTCTGCTAGCTGGTCTCTCTCGGAGCTTGATTGAGAAAAAAAAAAGAAGGACCGGAGTCAATACAGAATTATGAACTTGAATAATGAAACGAAGCTACCCAAAAAAAGATTCAGAAATGACGAAGGACGCACTGGCGGAGAGTCAAACCCCGATCCACCTACAATGTAGATAATGGAAGAACGTGGAATTGAGAAGTTAGGTGCCCCAGGCACGGCCAGTGCTTTATGCACCCTCTACATACCTCGAACCTAATAGACATGCATGCGTACGCACAAAGACCGCAAGCCCCGCCCCAACAGAGCTGAGCAGGGTAGATTGCCGAATCCCATCAGGCAATGATTTCAGGTCCTCTCGCAGCTCCGTTGAAGATGAGGGCCGGAGTTACACGTTGCACGATGAATAGATAGATAGTGATGCGCACACGGCACATCTGAGCACATGAGCTGATCCAAAAGAGATCAAACTCAACAACAATCTTATGCACTGGTGGGGAGTCGAACCCCGATCTATTCATTCTCTACCCAGGAGAGGTCAATTGAGAAGGCAGGTGCGCCGTGCACAACCAATACTTTCCTTACATACTTCGAGCCCACTGGACATACAGGTATACTCACGCGCAGTTTGGACATGCCCATAGCTGAGCTGCGCGAATTGCTGTCACATCAAACGATGATTACAAGTTGTTTGTTCTCTAGGGCCGGAGTTGCACGACGACTAAATAGATAGATACTCTAGAACGGCGGGAAACTGGAACACAAACCAAAGACCAAGAAGGAAGGATAAAGAAGTCGATGTTAACAGTACTATGCACCGGTGGGAATCGAACCCCGAACCGCCCACAATGAGGCTTTGCTCAGATGGCTTATTGAGAAAGCAAGTGCGGCCCGCAATACCAGTGCTTTCTGACTTGACATTTGGAGCTTACTGAGTATGCGTATGCGTGAACTGATTGCAGTTTGTTTGTGGGTCGAAAATAAAGGCCCAAGGGATTGATAATTACACTGACAGGAATCCAATAAGAGCCAAAACCAGAAAAAAAAAAAAAAACCGAAAAAAAACGAAAAGAAAATAAACTTGGAGACCACATGCATCGGCTAGGAGTCGAACCCTGATCCACCTTCAACTTGAGTTTCAGTGTACAAGGTTACAAAGAGGGTGTGTGCACCAGGCACGACCAATGCTTTCTGCAGCAGCAGTTCGACCTCATCATGTTGGGAATGCAATGATTTCAGTTTGTTTCTTCTCCTGTCAGTTACATGTAATTCAAAAAATACGTAGCGTTCAGAGGAGATTAAGAACTAAACGGTGGGAAACAGTGCAATAATTTTAAATTATGTGTAAAGCATACAAGCAAAAAGTAGAAAGACGAAATGTCATGCACTGAGAGGGAGTCGAACCCCGATTCGCCCACAACTCTTCCTCGAAAGTATCAGTCAAGGAACGTGTGCACCGCGCACAACCAGTGGCTTTCCATACTTCCAATCCAAGCTCACTACGTCTACATGTGCACGCACACTTTGCGCAAAGCCTGAAAACCTTGAGCAGTTGTCCATTAAACGAAAAAAAGAAACACACAACAGCTAATATGCACTCGAAGGGAGTCGAACCCGATCCGCCCACAACGCCGGCCCGGAACTCACACAAGTCAAGGAGCGTGTGCGCTTCCTGCTGCGCACAGCCAGTGCTTTCTCGCCCTGTTATTCGAGCTCACTAGGCATGAATGTACCCGCATTTTTACAGACCTTGTAGCCGAACTTAATTGTGCGAATGGCCGAGTTGCATCGAGCAATGATTTAAGTTCGTTTGTCCTCGCAGTTCAGTTGAAAATAAACGCCGGAGAGATTGAGAATTATCCCCGACAGAAATCCAATACAGTCCAGACCAGAAAAAAAAAAGAGACCTGAAAATCATATGCACCCGCTGGGAGGCGAACCCCGGTCCACCTAGAACCTAGATAACTTTCCGCGACGCTATGAGGGTATGTGCGCTGCGCACAATCCATGCTTTCTGCAGTGCTAGCTCGAGCTCTTCATGCCGTGCGAATTGCCGAGTTCCAGGATGAATGCAATGATATCAGTTTGTTTCGCCTCTTCTCAGTTGAACTCAGAAGTATGTGGAGATTGAGAACTGGGACGGTGGAAAACTAATGTGGCAATAAATTGTAGAACAAACAAGCGCGCGGCGGGCCGCTTCGCGGCCCACCACTCCGCTTGAAGTGGACGCGTGATCTGGCGCTTGATCCAGCGCTAAGTCTAAAGCTGATGAACCAAAGATTCGGGGCTGATGGACCAAAAGCAGGCGTGAGAAGGCTTCAGACGGACACGGATAATTTTATAAAGAGGGAGACAAGCAAAAGATCATCGGGCAGTACGCACTAGCGGGGAGCCTAGGCGAACCCCGATGCGCCCACAATAAATGTCCTCAGTATCAAATGGATATTTAGGCGGGTGCGCGACGCACGACCAATGCTTTCTGACTGGTAGAGCGCACGTATTTTGTACAAAGATTGCAAACACTGAAGTTGAACTGAGCAGCGCAAAATGTCGAATTTCACCAAGTAATGATTTCAGATCGTTTGTCTTCATAGCTGGGTTGAAAATAGAACCCGAGGGACGCCGACGGAGTTCCAAGGCGGACCAAATCCAGAAAAGAAAAAGAATCATCGCGGAGATTGTATGCACTGACGGGGAGTTAACCCCCGATCCACCCGGAATAGGTGACAGAAATGGATGAAGAATGTCCGTGGGGGAGGCGAGTGCACTGTGCACAACCAGTGCTTCCAGTCCCTGTTTCTCGAACTTGCTGTGTGCCCAGGTTTCGTGCCCGAATGTAAGTTCACAGACAATATGCACTGGAAAGACTGAAACACTCGAGGCTGAATGGATGAGGGATTTCGATATTTCAAAGGTGCTTCAGGATTTATGTGTTTTTGCCACGATAAAGAAATTTTTGAAACGCCTCTGAAACACATGGCCGAAGCGCATCTGAAGCACCTAGTCTGACTGCCCCTATTGGCCGATTGGTCGACATTCGAATGTTGCGCAATGCAATGCGGTTGAGAGAGGCTTGAAGCGGGGGCAGAGCCAAAGACTGCGATAATACGAGTTACGCATCCAGAACAGGAGTGTTGGACGCAAAGCAGACGTATCGCTGCAAAGGAGACGGCGGCCAGAACCAGGAGAGATTGATCGGAATCATCGGATCTTGGGGTGACGGCATCCGTTTGCTGCTTGCCACAAGCCACGACAACGCCGCAGCGTGCACCTCGCGAAGATCGGTGTAAATCGTCAAACGGTCAAGTAATTTTTCGTTAACTTGTCCGATGTGTATCAAATGATGCAGAATAAATTGTGTGGGGTGGAACCAATGGAGGCTTGCCGTATTGAAGTTGACTAGCGCTTCCGTTCGCTTCAATCAGCTGCTTGGCAAGTACCCGCGGTTTGGAGCGGAGAATACACTCCGACGAGGCAGTCAGACCAAGTGAGACTAACCCATCAAACACAGTTTTGACAAGTCAAAACGGACCCAGTCGAACGACCTCCACCAAGTTCGGCTCCCCATACACATTCTACTCTGTATTCACGTTTTGTAGTCCATATTTCTTGATAAAATTAACTATCCCTCGTTGTGCTTGTCCAACTCGATCCGCGCCGAATTGTTTGTTGATAAATAAGGGTAGGATGGATTGGATTTTACGCCAGTAAAGCAAGAAGGAGTGTGACGACCATCATCCTTGCTGTGCTACCACATCTGGGTTTACTCCCCGGAGTAACAGTTCAGTTGCTCCCCCAATACGAGCACTATGTCCATTCACCGTAAGCATTGATTTGCTCTTCCATACACCATTTATCCGTGTCAAATATTCTGACTTGGTTAGATTGTGGTAACCACCTGTAGCCTTCTCGTATGCAAATAGCGATGCATATGCTGGTACGTTCTTGTTTGCATGTAAATGCTGCCGTACTGCGTATTGCGTGGATAACGCGGGTTCGGGCTCGCTGATGCAAATATCAGCTCCTTCTTGTTTTGTGACTTTTGTCCAGGGGATGTGAAAACCCGTTGAAATGGCCCCTTGTGTGTCATTAACCTCGAAATGGATAGCCTCCCCTCGCGTCACATTGTGTGACGGGTGGAAAGCCGCCTCACTTGTCGGTAGGAGTTCTCCGAGACGACAACATCCCCAGAATGCAACACATGCTACTGCCCAGACTGCTGCATCCCTGCAGTTGGCCAAGTCCAGTGTTGCATATAATGTGTACATGTGCTCGATGGTTACGGGTGGCCGTTTAGCGCGTTTCGATGTCTCTGGTACGAGTTTTTTAATTCCTGCTCTAACACGCTTCATTTGTGGTGAGTCCCCATTCCATTTTGCACCATTGATCTCGTGCCATATTTTAAAGGCCTGCCAGCCAGTTGTTAACCGTCCCATCCGAGTTGTATCCGGCAGCGTCCGCGGCAAAAATGGCCAGCAAGTGCTCAGAGGCTGGCATCCGTGCCTCCTCGTGGATGGATAATGTGTCACAGAATTGGGTGAAACGAAGTAAACCTGCGCCATAGTTAGATCTCGTGTTCTCATCTAGGCCCAGGAGCATTACTTCAATAAACTTTTGAAATCCCGCCTGCGAGATCATCTCCTGTTCGTGTCTGTAAGATTCTGTGCATGGTGTTTCCCATTTCTGTAATTGCTCATGGGCTAGAACTTAAGGTCGGTACGCTGATGGAGAGTACTCGCAACCAGCGCGAGGCTTCCTTGGTTTCCTATATCTGCCCTGTAACATCTGAGCCGTTGGCGTGCTTTGTTGCTCTGGCTGCCGTGGTAGAGATCCAGCTGTCTTGGGAGCATTCAAAGTAGGAGGAAAACGTCCAGTATTAGCGCGTGCTAATTCCCGAGCTCGGTACAAGTCATTTAAAGACATGGTGTGATACGACAGCGTCGAAAGCAAGCCAGATGTGGCGCTGAACCAAACATATTAATGCTGTTGACAAACACGGTTAATCTGATGTCTATTCTCTAGTACTACGTCCTACGACCGTTATACTGTGCAATGAAGTCCTTCAGTTCATCTGGCATCTCGAATACTGGGTGCAATTCAAGCTCTTCCCGACCAAACTCGGCTCGCGAGATCGCGTCAGCCAAATTGATCTTCGTATTCACGTACTCCGTGCAAAGTGATATGTTCCGGGCTGCGAGCACCACTTGTGCTCTTCGGATGGAAGAATTGACTTCCACGTTCTTCCCGCGACCTTTTCCGAAGGCTCCGATGACCCCTGTGTTGTCACTGCGTATCAGGACATTTGCATCGCGAATGCCTTTCCATTCGAGAATGTAGACGGTGAGCTCAACAGCTACACCTTCAGCCCACCCTATGTTCCTCCAGCGATCTGTATCCCACCCAGGGAGCAATTTCCAGGCTGACCACTGTGTGTTGGCCCAGATAATCCCAATGCTCCAGTCCGTAGATGTGTCGACCCAGATTCCGAAGTCCATTAACTGCCCACGTGGCTTCAGCGACCGGTAGAAGCCAGGCTTGCTAAGCACCTCTAGCCACCACTTCAAGTCAGATATGACTCCTCGAGGTGGGTACAAACTAGCACGATCGTCTTCATAGATGGCTGAAAAAGCTGATAATGCTGGGAGATAGGAACGGCCATGTTCGTACACATATGTTAAATGCGAAAGTGAGCCAATGATCTTCAAAACATCTGCTAGTGGCGCCTGGCATCTCTCGTAACGGGTGATGAAGTCGGATACCCGTTGACGAAATTTTAGCCGTTTCCTTTCTGGAAGCGCCACCGTCCGCTGTAATAGGTCGAATAGAAACCCAACATATTCCACGAGGAAATCGAAATCCTGCCCTTTCATTGGGTGCCATGGAACTTGGAGGTCCTCGATCATTGCCAGCATGGCCGCCTTGTCGTATCTATAACGGATTTCGACAAAATTGCAGCTCCCGGAGCTGGGGGCAAGTAGACCTTCTGAATACCAAGACACGAACCGTCCGTCCTGTGATGGCTCCCGTGAATTTACCCCATCATCGACCCATTTTATGGCAAAAGGCAATCCTCGCCCCTTCCATATGTCCACCACGGCATCGGCAATTTCTCCGTGCACCCCGCTCATGGAGGCCACTCCGAAAACTCCGACCGTGTTGCACCAAAACTGGCCGTTGTGTTGGCATACCAAGAATTTCCATTGAGTCGGTAAAATCGGCGCTGTTCGGTAAGCACCAATCACGTCTACGGTAGCAGCTTGAGTCCCAATCGGACACGTCGCAACCTGCACGTAAATGAAGACCATCAGTGACATATTCAATGCACTGTGTCAGAAGCTCAGCCACGATTCCCGTGCACTCGACTCTCGAGCCCACAAGTATGCTACTTGTGACCCATCCATGTCTATATGCAAAACTGCATTGGTCGTGAGAAGTAAGTTTTACTCACATATTCACCCATCTGCGCTGCTGAACCCCAACGGGTAGGAAATTCATCCGAATCAATCTGGTTATTAACTGATATTCCGTCCTTTCTCTTTTTTGACGCATCAATGCATGGACGAAACTTCTCCGGTTTTGGTGGCACTGCCGCTGTATCTGCTGCTGTGTATACTACCTTCATTGCGCAACACCAAAACGGACCCCCGCATACGTGTTCCATTTCCGATTGTGTGAACGGCCCAATCATATGGCCCGCGGCTTTCTCATCGGCAAGGTACTGGTCGACTTGCGTTCGGTACGTCTCGACAGTGGAGTCATTCCTGAAGATTGTTGTTTCCTGAATTGGCTCGAAATTGCCCATAGGAAAACCGTGGCGGAGGTGATGAACAAGATTTGGGTATTGGGAAGTGAGGTGAAGGGTTTTTAGCGCCGTCTCGAACGCGCTGGCGGAATATGGAGTGATTATTGTGTTGTAGTCTGATAAGATATTGGAAGGATTGATTCGGACAAATTGGGAGTCGATGGAAGTATTTACTGCATCTGAAATGAATTCAGCTGCCGTTGCACTATGGTACACTTGATCTGTGTCGTGCAGACCCTCCCTAACACTTGCCGGAAGTGGCAAAGTGCTTGGTGGTCCCGCATAGAGTGCACGCGTGACAGTGCAGGTTTGCATTCCTTCCTTCACACGATCCACGCAAGTTCCAGGTGACACAGACCTGGGTTGCCGGTTCTGAAACCCAGAAGACCTTCCCCGCTTTGAAGAAGATCTTGATGGGGCCTCCCTTGACCGTCTTTGTTGCCCGGCATTCCCACGCCATGTGTCCAGTGACGCCACATCTGAGGCATAGCTGTGTGTCCTTCCAAAAGGAACGCTGCTGGTCACGCTCAGCCCGCTCACGGGGGTAGGGTGCTGTTCGGTCTGAATGTGATGAATAAGATGTGCGCTCCGGGTACGTTGATTTCGGTCCTTGATGATCATGTTGAAAATCGCGAAACTGCCGCTGTGAATGCTTCCCGATCTCTGCCATCTGTCTGGCTACTTTG
Organism: Mycena sanguinolenta; assembly: GCA_014462675.1. Taxonomy (NCBI): domain Eukaryota; kingdom Fungi; phylum Basidiomycota; class Agaricomycetes; order Agaricales; family Mycenaceae; genus Mycena; species Mycena sanguinolenta. Next base: position 1,317,765 of record JACAZH010000023.1, on the reverse strand, counting down.
TTCTCGAAGTACCGTGCACAACTGGCCTCAAACTCCTTGTGGTATATCCCTTCGTCCCATTCTGTTGGTTTCCATGCCTGACGCTGCATCCAGCTTCGGCACCATTGTTGTACCATCAAGAAATCTCTCTCATCTATGAGATTGACGTCCCGGCATCTCTGCCTGTGGTTGTCGTATGCCTCCAGCTGCCCAATTGCCTCCGGGGGTGCATTCTCCAGGAACCATCTTCTGTAGTTCGCGTGGGCCTCGTCAAAACGAATGTGCGACAGCGTTGTTTCTTCCTCGAAGATAGAGGGGTCTAGGGTGTAGACATTGACGGTTTTGCCTTCGTCATTGACTATGGTGCGTTTCTTTGGCTGGTATTTCGGGTCGCTCTGGTTGACAAACATGTCTAGGATGCGCTCATTGGTGAAAAGCAACCTTTCCAGATATATCCCCGCTGCTGCAAGCTCGATGATCCGGGGCGAGAATGGTGGTCTATTGTTCTCGTTAATTCTCGCTGGCTGAACAGCTGCCGCATTGAAGATCCACGGGATAGCTGTAGGGCGTTCCGATGTTGTCCCTGCAGGCGTAACATTGCTGCCTGTTACTACGCTGGTGTCTCCCCCTTTCATTTTCATCATGACTCTCAGGAAGAGCTGCTGCGATGCAGGTTCCATGTCTTTGATGAGCGTGAAAATAGCCTGGGCATCCCCCATCGGTGTAGAAGTGCACGCAGCTCCGCCTTCGGTTATGGGGGGCTCTGGTACCTGGTATTCGTCCTCAGAATCAGGCTCCTCCTCCTCATCCTCTCCAAATGTGTCTCCAACTCCTCCAGCAGTCACTCCTGCTGTCGACCTACGTGTGGCCCTGTCTATGGGGGGCTCTGGTACCTGGTATTCGTCCTCAGAATCAGGCTCCTCCTCCTCATCCTCTCCAAATGTGTCTCCAACTCCTCCAGCAGTCACTCCTGCTGTCGACCTACGTGTGGCCCTGTCTATGTTCATTTTGACCTTCTGAATGTTACGCAACTTGCGCGCCGCCCTACGTGAGGTCCTATTGGCCAGAAACTCGGCCTGGGCTTTTTTCTGTCGGTCAGTCCCTAAGAGAGTGCTCTTCATGCCCATAGGTCCGATACCATCGGTCATTGTAATGAAGGATAATTAGATTAGTTTTATTGTCTGTTTGAATGAGAGTAAGGCTGTATTTCTCAAAAATTCACGTTGAGGCGACGCAAAATTTCGAGACTTGAGGAGAAGTCCGAGATCACGAAACACTGCCACGATCGAATCCATTCTCTCTTGATTCGTCGTTGCTCAGTGCGGACTAACACTCTCATTTTTGCGAGGCCTCACTAGAGCTTGGCAGCATTACTCGTTCCTCATATTACTTGAGCTCAAGTACCAAAGTCGTTTCCCTTTTGAGAGTTACATCGTCTAGTTCAGTTTGAATCCATCGCATCGCGCCGCGCGTCTCTTTGCGTGCCATTCAGCGCTCTCGGCTATTCTCCCGCGAGCGCCGTGGATGCAGCACGACCCCGCATACGCGACAATTCCCGGCGCACCTGCGACGTATCGGACGAGGCCCATCACCGTCGCGCTATGTTGTGGCTCGACCTCACCGTGCGTACCCCTTGTCCTTGCCCTGCACCCGTCGAGGAGCAGTCCGCTGCTCCCTCCACCTCCGTCCCTTCCGCCGCACCGCCCATGTGGCACGTTCCGCATCTGGCTTCCACGAAGCGGTTTAGAAGCGCAATCACCGGTCTCGTCGCCGTCGCCTCAACGCACGCACCCGCTTCTCTTCCCTCCCGTCGCATCATATCCACCCCGCCCACGTGCAATCGACTGCGCTTTCGTTCCTTGCGTGCACTAACGCTTTGCTTTTTCTTTCGTCTACTTTAGCCTCCTCTGCGGCTGATTTCTAGCTGACGTATTCACGGCCTACCCCGTCCCCCTGCGTCATGACGTGATGTGCGGCTTCCACCTCTCCGCCTGCTCATCACGCTGCTCGTCCTGCGCACCTCGATCCTTGATTCTCCACCGTGTCCAAACAATCTCTCTCCCCCTCGCTCGCTACGTGTATTCTGTCCCCGCCCATTGTTAGCTACGCTAGTCAGCGTCGAGGATTAGACATAGTGGCTACTGTTGTAGTACCGCCGTAGCAACATCCCTCCCTAAGGTGCGCCCGGCGCGAAGCATCCAACTCGGGAATCCATCGCTCGGACGCCATTCTATGCCCATGCCCCGGCCCTTCTCGATGTGCGTGTACTTACTTGCCGTGGCACCACACTACACCCCGCGTACAACCCGCTCTCCCCGCACCTCCTTGCTCCTCCGTGTGCGGATGTGAGGATTGGCGGTCTCATCCGTCGTGTTTTCGGTGTCTCGGGCCGTATTGTGTGTGGTGTGTCTGCTGTGGGGGGAGAGGACGAAGAACAGTGAGAGGAGGGGAAGAGGGAGGGAAGAATGGGTGATCACGACGCATGTTAGGTGCGTATCGCTCTCCCTCTCCCGTCTCTCCCGTCTACTGCCTTCCTCTCCGTCGTTTTTCCTTCTTGGACTTTGTCTCCCGCTCTTCTTTCGTGTTTTCTCTTTCGTGGATCCTCGGACCTTCCGCGTTCGGTTCTACGTGTATGTGCGCTTGCGTAGCCGCCGGGTGGCGGAGCACGGAGGCAGGGGTGACTCCGCACTGTGGATTTTAATCGATTTAAGTTTATCGGTTTTGCTTTGCGTGTTTCACTGAGACAGTGGTAAAACAATGCGATATAAATTATGGATAAATCACAAGCAAAAAGCCAGCGAGTTATGCACTGACAGGGAGTCGAACCCCGATAGACCCACAAGTGGAAACAACACTCAGATCGAAAGGGTAGGTGCGCCATACACAACCAGTGCCTGCCTTGTTCTATGTAACACTTTGATGCATACGCGGGTTCTCTCACCTGTACAGCTTGTAGTGGGCTATAGCATTCAAGCAAATGGCGGAGCCAAATTGCAATTGCGTTCGAGAAAATCCCAGTGGCCAATAAAGTTTTCCAAGCAGGTGCGGGTTAGAAAAGGGGGAATTTTCAGGTACAATTCAAGGAAAGAGAACAGAGGGGAAAGGATAAAAAAGAATTCTTCGATTGGACTACATACACCGGCAGGGAGTCGAACCCCGATTCGCCTTTGACGTAGTGATCCCATGAACCGTTACTGGGAAGACGGGTGTCCCGGACACGGCCAGTGCTTTTCCCAGTCCATTTCATCTCAAAGTATGTGACCCTTTCGCCCGAGTAGTTGTCGAGTGGCGTAGCGCGCTGAATTGAGTACAACTGCGCACTGTGGCGAGTCACGTCAAGTAATTTGTCGTCCTCTCGGTTACATGTGAATTTAGAAAATATACAGGTCTCAGAGAAGACTGAGAGCTCGGACGGTGGGAAAACAACGGAATAATTTCAAATTATGTGTAAAACACCCAAGCAAAAAAAAAATCACGAAACGGAAGGCCCATGCACTGGCAGGGAGTCGAACCCCGAACGACCCACAAAGTGACTTCCCGCAAGCGAGTATTGAGGAGGCAAGTGTGTCGCGCACAACCAGTGCTTTCTCTTTTTATTTCTGGATTGGTTTTGTACGGGAATCCGAGTCCACAGACGATTCCAGGTGTAGGGAGGCTGAACTGTCTCTAATTTGCTGCAGAACCGGAACACACAGGAGAGCTTGAAAAAACAAGAACAAAAGGGGAAAAAACCATTGTATTGCACACTGTATACACTGGCGGGGAGTCGAACCCCAATTTGTCCACAGTCGAATACAACCACATCACAAGGAGAAGACAGGTGCACCGCCCACAGTCAGTGCTGCTCTTGATCCGAATTCGACCTCGATGGATGCGTGAGCCTGAGTTTTTCCCCGCCATTTCAACTTGGACAACGCAAGAGTTGCATTCAACTGTCACCTCTAAATGCGAGCAATCACCGCCATAACTTCGGGTAGCAACAGGTGTCCACAATCTGGAGGGCCCACATGCCACCCACATTTTTTTGTAATCTGGTCTCGGCTGTGTGCCAGATCCATTCCAGCTGGAATTCCAACCTGGAATCTCAGCTGTTAACTATCTGCATTCCATGTAGTCACCACAGTGTCTCGGCAGCTAGCTCCCAGCAAGTATTGGCCCAGGATAAATGAGGTTGAATCACAGTATCAGGATCCTAGCGTCATATACACTCGAAAACCCCTCAAAGTTTTGCGCAGTACCTACCAGAAGCTGATCCAAATTTCCCACTGCCATCATAATCATCTCGCTTTTCAAGTTCTTCAAACCGGATGTGAAGAAAGGATTGAAGAGAGATCAAGTATCGACTCTTGAGTCTGGCCAGTTGTGTAATGGTTGGAATGATTTCATCTGCACCAAAATCATTTGTGGTGAAGAATCACCAGAGTCTTAAAGACGTCCGTGCACTCGGTCACAGATGTGACATCATCACGTGCATGTTGGTCATCCTTTTCGTCAACCACTATCCTCTGCCCCAACAAACACTCAGCTGCTGTCAAAGTCCCTCAAAGCATGGCACTCGGATGCACAACCGTAGGAGCCCGGACTAATGCAAGCATTGGCGATCTTACTCCACGCCGCCGATGAGCCGTAGCCCATTGCTCAGTACTTGGTTGTTGATTAACAAAGGCGCAACAACCGGCTTACAGCTAATGTCGTCGACTGCACTCTCTCCCACCCAACCGTGGACCATCACTCGATCTCGTGCAATGGCAGCCATATGTCGAGACATGCCTTGCGGATTTCGACGCCCTTAAACCTTCAAACCTCAAGAGATAATAAACCTATATGCAAGACCAAGAATCACCTCGGAAGATGCTTGTTCAGCTCGGCTCTAGCACAAGTTGCTTCGTTCATATGAAGTCTTTCGTCTGCTTCAATCATCGTCTCCCAGTTTCAAGACCTCTCGAATTCCCTTGGTTCAATCCACTCCTCAAACTCCTTAATCTCACAAGCTCAAGCCTCAAGTCCTCATCTCCTCAAGAAGTTTTCATCTCCTCATGCTCAATCCCTCGTCTCAAGGAGTTCTCATCAAGTCTTCGTCTCCCCAAGTTCTTGTCTCCTCATGCCCAAGTCTTCGTTTTCTCAAGGTTCTCATCTCTTCTTCATCCTCAAATTCTCGTCTTCGGGGAAAGCACTCGCAAGGGTTCATTAGGTGCGTTCTTCAATTCTCGTCACTTCATTTCATTCACTGTTCTCTCCGGTTTTTACCACATCCTGGATGAGGACCAGAAAACCCGTGGCAAAGACGACATCAACAAGTTGACGGCTCAGGTCCTCGATGCATTGCAGCCCTCCATTTGAGCCGGCGCCAGCGTGTAATACATTCTGTGCTTCCTTGTAAAGCGTCCTACAGTGAAATCAATGTTTTGATTCAACCATGCATTGTGTGGTGAACAATGGGGTGAGAAAAAATTATGGCTGAAATAACAAATGTGAGACGACAGATAGGCACCATATTCCCTCCACAGCTGGTGTCCAGCCTGACCTGGCTCCATGGTGGACCCATTTGATATTGAACCTGGGATGAGTCTAAACAATACCTGGTCGCCACCTTTCCGTGCCATGTTATGCACATATCAAGTACACCTGTCGCCCAGGTGCCGGTCAATTGCCGGTGTAGGTTGAAAATAAACGCTGCAGGGATTGATCATTACGCCGACGGGAATCGAATACGGATCAAAAGCAGAAAGAAAAAAAAACGGGAAGGATATACACTGGCGGGGAGTCGAGCCGCGATCCACCTTTGACGCAGGAATCACATGAGTCCATCACTGAGAAGACAGGTGTCCCGGACACGGCGATTGCTTCCCCCCAGTCCACATATCACCTCGAGATATGTGAGCCTTTCGCACCAAATAGTTGTCAAGTAGTGTAGCCCGCTGAATTGAGTAGAACTGCGCAGTGGCGAGTCACTTCGAGTGATTTGTCCTACATATTTCGTTGACTCCAATATGGATACCAAGTGCAAGTGCGCTGATATATTCGTAGTCGGGACAGCAAACTCGTGCCGAAAGAATGTGTCGAGTAGGCCGCAATTGCAACCTCAAACTATCGGGATTCCTCAAACAATTGCGGAGTGCCGCCCAAAACTTCCGCGCTGAGCATCGTCTTAGTTCTAGCCAACGCGGGGCTGATTTGTGTCAACGCATGTAATGCCGTCCGACTGACATCGATGTCTTTGTCGCTGATCAAGGGAATTAAATAGGTGCTATATTGGAAAGAATCACAGTAATGCTCACCACAAGAGAAAAGCCAACCGCGGGCAAATTTTTGATTCTAGGACAGCTGGTATGGCCTGCGGGTCATGCGATGCCACCTTTCCTATCAGCCAGCAAGCCTGCATTTTGACAAGTGGGCGCGAAGATTCCAGTAGATCTGACACATCATCCCACAGTTTAGCATTGACGAAGGCCTTGGACCCGCCGGGGGAAGAACGGACAGCTACCGAGAAGGCCCACATGACCAGTTCCGCTACTTTTTCGTCTTCGTCACTGTGGCAAGGTCTGAGGTGAGAACCGTGTTCGGGGACTCCAATACACATCTCACCGCATGAGAGGAACCAGTTTGGCGCCGAAGTCCCTCAGAACGGCGGACACGAGGGACTTGTCGACCGTCAAACGCGCCAATATTGAGCACGTCAAGAAACGGGCCTCTGCGATTGGCCTACCACCAGCTGTAGGCCAACAGTATCATCTGCCATCACCCGTCGACTTCCCTTTTTGGATCGTAATTTATTGTCCAGCTCCCGTAAAACCATAAGGTTGGTCGAAGGGGCGACATACTTGTACCTGGTGTACTTGGTTAAATCATTGTATACCCGGATGTAGAAACGGTGTTCAAACCCGAGATAGCTCGACAAAACGTTTAACGATTCGGCTGAAAGTGCTGCATCCCGATTCTTCTCAATGAATCCCGCTGCTTGACGGTGATACATGAATCTCAGCAGTGGCTTCGTCGCAGCATGAAGGTTAATCGTTGGGCCCCATAAGCCCGGGTTGCTGTCCGACCACCAGCTGAATATGCTGGTTCGCAACTGTTGACGAGTCAAGGGCTGCATGGGCTGCATGTTCTGGGGGAAGTGGAGAGAGGAGGAGTGGGTGCAATCAAAGGGCTTATGTGTTCACAGCTGCTGTGTACTTCCAACTTCCACTGCTGTTAAGTAACTTCTATCATGACGAACAAGATTCAAAACCTCATAGAACTACTGCGGATGTACGATAGGAACGCGGCCCGACACAGCACAAAATGAGAGCTATTCAACATGATCGACATGGGGTGTGATGCGTGACTTGTTTGAGCAATTTGACATCTCGGTAGCCGGCGCCCGCCAAATTCTGCGTGACAGTTCCAGGAGGTCTAATCCGTTGGGATCAAGTTCTCTGTGAGGAATCGCGTAGAATCGACCCCGCCTATCACGGCATTGGTGCTCTCTGACACTGGGATGCTTCAGCACCGTCTTTCGTTGTCGACTGTTTTTCTGGGGCTTGAGATGCTTAAAGGCATCACAAATGTACTGCTGCCCAAGTATTCCCGCCTTGTACCACGCCGCGCCGATCCATTTAAGTCCAGCGAGCCCATTCAGCGGTGTACGGATCGCAAAGTCTTGTGGTCCTCTTTGAACGTTTGGAAACATGTCAATCTTCTCAATGAATTATTTTCACCAAATTATTTGTTGCACAGCGCACCGAACTTTGAAGTCAGGCTTACCGCTGAGGCGAGCCGGCACGGGATTTAAGCTCCGCATCAATTCTAGCCGCCGTCAATCACCAGTTGTTGATCAAACGTTGTGTACTTTCTACCTAGTCTCTCCTAGACAGACGATACAACATATTACCTCGTACCTCGGTATGTTGAAGTCTGTTAGTAAGCGCCGGGGTCCGATTGGGTTACAGCCGTTCCGGAAAAGATTGAGACTCCGCGTTTTTTCCACACTTCGTAAATTTTGATGAAGCGCCAAAGCTTACTGAATTTGGGTTCTGGGCCGACGCCCCGTCAGCTAGACATACAACCGCCACTGGCTGCCCAGCTCATTCCAGACCTCGAAAGATGGGAATTTTCACCTATTTGAGGCATATCATGTTGTCTATGACCCTCTAGGAGCCCTTCCTACCACTGGAAAGCTCACTTTTTTGCTCCATCCAACAGGCACATTCAACTCTCACTGTGTTCAAGGCTGTCCTACAGTCAGTCAGCATAGATACATGTAGGTCTGTGGGGGTGAGTGTAGGTGGTTATACAGGCCCTGCGTAGCAGATTTAGGCAGACCTAGCCACAATTGAGCGTATGTACACGTAGCCTCAGTATAGCTGTGTCTAAGAGAACTGCACAGACTCTGCATAGCTAAGCGTGGTCCCTAGCCTCAGTTCACTCGTCATCTTGTGGTGAATTTGTCAGTTGAATTTTGAACCATTAAATGATGCTCCACTGACTCATGTTTGTCTAGGGAACTACGTGGACCTATAAGCAGCTACGCAGACCTTGACTGACCTACGAAGGTATATGCAGACATATACAGAGCTATGCACAGCTATGCTGGGACCGCTACACAGAGGTCATCTGTGTAGCTGTGACTAGCAACCTAGGCTCAGGTTCATTATAGGACGGCCTTGAACGCAGTGTCTAAGATCGAAAGCGAGACCTGTAATGAGGCAATTATGTCGATTTTACCGTATTTTGCCTCGACGTTGAATCGTCGGTGTTGATCCTAATTTCTTAAAAAGCACACAACCGAGAGACCGTCCTGAATCGCTTTGATGGCCGGTATTGGACCGAGGAATACACCCCGGCATCGAGCGGGGATCGGTGCAAGGCAGGCCCAAAACGACCTGGGAAACGGGAGGGAAAAGCATAAGTAGTCTTCGTGGTGCAGTATGTCGCACTGTTCAACTCTATCTGCTATGAAACTGCTGCAGAAACCCATTATTGAAACAAACTTAACAATGTTACAAATGCTTCCTTCCCACCTGGCTGCCAACGCCCTTCTTGCTCATTCAGCAATGTAACACCGGCCCGACCCCACAGAAAAGCGAGCATGAACAGTCGGCAGTGCAGGTCGCATTCGCCGCGAGCTCGGAGCCGAGTGTAAGCGCGCCAGTGTCGCACGAGTATCCCGCTTCAGCGCACTCGACGGCATGACAAGTGTTGATGCTGCCGCACTCGATGATCTGGTTACAGCCGACGGGCAGGGATGGCTAATCAAAGGTTAGTAATGAGATAGGCGGGCGCAAATGAGCCAGTGGCGGGGCTTACTTCGCGCGCGGCAAGCGCGGAACCGTCTGTGCTGGCCATGGGCTGCGGGCGCTATTAGATCCTCTGACTCATCATGGGATTAGGAGCGCGGACGTACTGTACCGACCACGGCGGCGATCAAGGGCACGATGAGAGCAATGGTGAACTTCATGGGTGGGTTATTTGCCTTGATATGCGACCCAGCTTTTATAATTTGTCAGGCTCCTTTGGGCCTCCCTGGGCAGTCTGTATGGCATGCAGCGAAACAGAATGGTTTCAGACTGATATGGATTGTTCTTGCTATTGAACACTCCAAGACCAGATGAATATTTGATTGAGGGACATGTCACTGTTTTCAGAGATTCAATGCGCTTGACTCACAATAATCAGCCTGTGCACGTTGCGAAGGGCGGTGAAAAGCTTCTTCCCAAAAAGAAATTAAGGCATTAAGGCATAAGGGCAGTTTAAGCATTAAGCCTTATTAATAACCCTTAAGGACGGCCGGGACAGGTCCATAAGCCTTATTTGCCAACACTGCCGCTGACAATTGCACTTTGAGGAAAATAATTAATTGTCAGTCAGAGTGTCAGAATGACAATTGACAATCTGACAATTACCAAAGAAGATAAGAGGCTCAAAAACACTCGAAAGAATGACTACAGTAGGTAGATAGGTCAGTATATGTGCTACTAAAAATTCCAATTCGGGGGGCTTGTTGGAGAATACCAGTGCTGGCCCTGGGCCGACGTATAGAGCTTCGACCTCGTCATCGAGCATCGCCTTGAGGCCGGGTACATCGGGATTCACGTCCTCATCCACGATGAACCCCAAATGAGATGGGAACTCCCGAGTTTTCCCTTTCTTTTTGCGAGGTTTGATTTTACCTTGACTTGCCCCGATTTTCCTCCACATCAACTCCCGTTCCTTGTCCAGCTTCTCCTGCTGCTTGCGGAGACCTTGGTTAATGATGTCTTTGGCCAAATTGCCATCACAATCGGAGTCGTTCTCGGATTCCGAGCTTGAATCATCCTCTTCGTCGTTTCAAGCTTTCATCTTGGTCTTCTCCAAGACCTCGCGATTTAACCGACGAAAGGCAACCGTGAGACGGTGAGGAGGACAAGCTGGGCCTTTAGCGCCCTGCAAAGTATAAATAGGGAATTCTTTGGCCGAGGATTTGAAAAGACCTTTGCATGATATTTATACCGTTGACCAACAGTGATCATGTCAACCAAGCGCTCCGGCACTTGATTCCCTCGTAGGGGAGAATTTATCTGTTCATCAGGCATTGAGTTCACGAGAATGCTAAAGATACGGACACCAAGCATCTGCGAAGAAATCAGTTCCAGAAATCTAACCAGGAAAAAAGGAATATACCGCAAGGACAGCTGATCGTGGAGACTGCCCGATTTCCAAGTTTTCCCACCATTCCATCGAATCACCGTCTACGATAGGTGAATGAAATGGAGGTTAGTGGAGCCAGAAAGCATTGAGCTGAATTTTGAACTCATCGATAATTTGCTGTGCTCGTTTATTTTTGAGAATTGGATGGCAGAGACACTCCAATTCATCTACGTGACGATCCTGCTCCTCCACAAGCGCTTTGAGCATGCCACGTAGGAAATTCTTGACCCGAAGGAATGCATGAGGAAATTTAATGAAGGCAGGAAGATCTTGAATTCTGTCACATCGCTGGAAGGATGACTTGATATGTGATATCAATCATATTTCAAGATGAATTGCGGTGGATTGCAATTTGGGTAGTGAAGACGGGAGAGAAGAGCATGGACACAGCCACATTGATACCTGATCCCATCACTTCCTCGCCGAAAGAAAAAATCTGAAATTGTATGACTATTAGATCGTGTATCAATATTTCCCGGCTAGTACAGGGCGTGAACCAGTGCAACCGCGCCGACAAACAGAACGTTCCACACCGTGAAGGCCCTGTGGATCGTTGCACCACCAGTTGGTGAAGCACTCTGCGACGCGGTCTGCGAAGGGGCACCCTGCGACGATGCACCACTCCGTGTCGCCTGGGAGGCAGGGGCGGTGAGCGTGAAGATCGGAACGACGCTCCCCGTAGCTGTGCTGTCATCGAGAAAACTACTCTCCGCGGCTGGGATAATGCATGTTCCGACCCCGTCCGAACCAAACCCACAGCTCTCCTGCGCAACAACGGTTTCGGGAACGAGTACCACGCTTCCGATGAAACCAGATGCGCCGTACACGAACGTCTCTGTGAATGTGGAATTTATATGAATGAAGTAAGGTGGATGACGGGCGTGCGGTGAACTGACCGGTGATGGTGGTTGGGACGCTTATTTGGGTGATTGTTGTATCCGGCTCGAGGACTACTTCGGAGGTGATGGCGATGACCCCGACGAATGTGGTATCTCCAGCGGAATTCGTCCCGCCTGCAGAGAAGGTAACGCTGGCTTCTTCGACGAAAGTTGCGGAGGGCGGCGGGGGCGCCGAGACGCCGAAGAGTGTGACGGTTTGCGCAGAGGCTTGGGAAACTGTGTGAGTTCTATGTATTGCGGATGCGCATAATCGCGGAAATCTCACCGTACAGGCCAGGTAATGTGAGCAAGAACAAAAGGCTAAAGGCAGGAGTCATCTTGACGAATCGGAGTAGCACCAGAAAGTTTGAGCTTTTGTACAGCGCTGGGCAGCTCGAGGAATGTGGTGCAAGTATGTGCAATAGATGACGATGCAAGGTTCCCACTCTGATCCCCCTCCCGCTCAATTCATTAAACCGGCATGAAAGGGTAATGTGGGAGGCACACGTGTACAGCACTGAACTTGATCATGCTGCCTTTTTAATTGAGCCCTAAAATACCGCTCTTGATGACGTTGACCATGCTGAGAAAAACGGAAATTTGGATCCGTCGCTCGAAAGGCGAATCTGCCTATTCTTCGCTGGTGTGGAAACGAACACCAGGCGGAGTCGAGCCATGAAGAATGCACAGACATCGAATAAGGCCATTCCAACGATCGAAAGTTGAGAAACCTTCATGAAAATTCCGAGTCATGGCTAGACTGCTCCCTGGTGATTCCTCCGCATGGCATAGATGACAGTGAAGTCCGGCTCTGAAGAGCACGATGTCGACCAGGAAGGCCGTCGGAATTGGCTGGCGCGGGAACAGATCAAATCTGGGAAGATCTTGTTCTGCCGAAAATTTTAATTGAGCCCCAAAATACCGCCTTTGATGACGTTGACCATGCTGAGAAAAACGGAAATCTGGATCCGTCGCTCGAAAAGCCAAGCTGCCTATTCTTCGCTGGTGTGGAAACGAACACCAAGTCAAAAAAGGCAGAGTCGAGCCATGAAGAATGCACAGACATCGAATAAAGCCTTTCCAAAGATCGAAAGTTGAGAAACCTTCATGAAAATTCCGAGTCATGGCTAGACTGCTCCCTGGTGATTCCTCAGGATGACAGTGAAGTCCGGCTCTGAAGAGTGCGACGTCAACCAGGAAGGCCGTCGGAATTGGCTTGCGCGGGAACAGACCAAATCTAGGAAGATCTCGTTCGCGGGCCAGTGGGAAAAGATGCCCATGTCATGAGGTAAAGCTGGTACGCTCCGAAAAAGGATATGTGCATTGAGGGAAACCGCAGGGCGGGAACAGGACGGGGAGCAACGTGGGAGGTACCGCGGCGTGCGCATGCTAACCTTGGGTGGGTCGAAGATTGAGCGCTGGGTGCAGGGAGTCGCCGACGATGCCAGGTGCAGCACGCGATTTGTCTGTGCAGGAGGTTGGTTTGTGTTAGTGAATATAATACTGAAACTGGAGTGGGTGGGGATGGATTGCTTGATTTACCTCACCCAGCATTACATAAAATGGACCTTTCTGTGAATAACTCCTGTCGCGGCTCTAGAGCAGCGCAGAACCAACAAAGAATCGTATCAAACGCGGTCGGAGAGAAATTTGAGAGGATTTTGAAGCGAAATGAAGAGCTGTGAAGATCAGAACCCCCTCAGTTCGCTGGGATGAGCACGGTAGATAGATCATTGCCAGAGGTGGATGGAGAATCGACAAATCTGAGCATCGGTCGACGACCGTCGACATCCGAATGCTGCACAATGCAATTAGGATCAGAGAGGCTTGAAGAGGGAATAGAGCCAACGACTGTGATGATACGAGTTCCTGATTCAGAACAGGAGCATTGCACGCAAAGTAGAGGTATCGCTGCGAAGGAAACGGTGGTCAGAAGCAAGAGAGAGAGATTGATCGGAATCGTCGGATCGGATCTTGGCGTGACGCCATCAGCTCCGAACGCCGCTTGCGGCTTGTCACGAGCCACGACAACGCCACAGCGTCTGCGCTCTGCGGCTCTGGGAACGTCGTTTCCCGTTTGAGAGCTACAGTCCACTCGCTTCTTTGCGCCATTCAGCCCTCGCCGCGCCATCTTGGCTATTCTCCTGCGAGCGTCGTCGATGCATCACGACCCCGTACATCAGAAAATACCTCCTTTACTTATAAGGCCAGATTACCCAAAATTTTCCACTAATCTGGCCGGATTACCTTGGTTAGATCGGTTAGCTTTCTAGTGACGTTGGAAATGATGTGGGATTAGGCCTCTTCGAGGCAGGTGGCTGAACCTTTGGGAGCCTGCAGAAACCCTCAAATAATTGAGCATTGCCCTCATATGATATTCACAGTGCCATACTGCCACACCGAAGGAGTTATATAGAAGGTCCATTGGTAGACACCAGTTGCCGCCAGTGTATCTTGGCGGACATCAAGAGTCTAGAGGTATCGGTTGACGGTGTTTTCCGCGGGCCGTCAAGATAAGATAGCGGCACTCATCGGCTCTTCGTGCACTAACCTCCACCATGTTCCACTGGCCATTGCTCGAGTTTGCTGTAGATTGATGTTTTCCCCGAGTTTATTGGTTGCTTTTGGTCATCTTTGATGAGCCGGTGGTTATCTTCGAACCAAGGCCGTGCAAGTTCAAACCAATGTGATGGCTTCTAGGAAGGAGAAGGAGCTAGGTAAATATTGAGAAGGGAATAGCAATTTTATGACACTCACTTAGGCAAGCTACTGTGGTCATAAATTATTCCCTCTTGCCCGTGTTCACAAATTAGACAGCTTGTGCAAAAGCCGCATGAGCCACATGTGGCTTTTTGGCATTGTGCAAAGCCATGCAAGAAAAAAATGAATTTGGGTCTGGACAGTATACAAATCAATAGAATACATGCCAAGGGATTGTATGAAGCCCTCTGATTCATATTAGCTATGTGGACTCCACAGAACCGAGCCAAAACAAAAATAGAATGGGAGCATCAATCTGTGGTGTCGCATCAAAATGTGACTTTTCCGCGCATTCCTTGTAGACAAATTGACCTGTACTGCGGATGCGGAAATGTTGAGCATGGAATACCAGCTTGAAGACATAATAACTATACTTCACTCATGTTGACCATAAATCTTGTGCAGCTTTGCACAATGCCACAAAGCCACATGCGGCTCATGCGGCTTTTGCACAAGCTGTCTATTTCCGTCACTCAGCTGTCAATGGAGCTCAATCCCAGTCATACACGGTGCTGAAACAAGGCACGGAGCCTAAATACGAATTGGCATAGCAAGAGATCAACACACCATCCGGTAGAATCCATTGGGCTGCGTTGGAAGCCAGCATCACCACGGTGTCGGAAATTAGCGTGCCCCCGGGAAATTGATCAATTGGATCGGCTGGAATCCGCTGAACAACACTGGACACCAGTGGTGCTCATTTTGGGGGCGGATTCCCACTGGATTTTACTGGAGTACCGGTGGTTGCTGTTGCTGATCAGTGCCAGACTGTGCCGTTTCCGCAGCCGCGTGTGTTACTGCATTAAGCGCGTAAGTCCGGCTGGAGTGTTGTTCTCATCAGTTCCAAGCTAGCAGCCGAGACCGGCACGGGACGTAACAGCTCTGAAGAACGAACCAATTTAGTATAAGCAACCGACTTGAGAGATATTTGGACTACAGCCAACTCCCATACTCGACTCCATGAAACTCTCAGCACAAACTCCGCCCTGATCTTGAGACGGCAAGGAGACGGCAGTGCAACGGAGATGAATTGATCTCGTAGACATGGCAAATGATACGCGGCTTGGACACTAAACAAAAGTGACACATCAACTGAGCAGGAACTTCAGGGCTGATCGGTTGTACACCAGACAAAAAATTCAAGAAAATGAGAGTGGTCACCTCAGAAAGGCTTTTATTGCATGGGCACAAGAAATCTTCTGCACACTTCTCTGCTGCTCTGATTTTCGATGATGACCAATTTCAGCTGACAGATTTTTGTTTGTACTTGTAGCAAAATAGCACGAAATCCATCTTCCCCAGAGTAACTAAACCTAAAGGTTCAGCCAATAAATTAGGGGTAAATTAGAGCTTCCTTAGCCAGGTTTGCGAAGATTGTTCTGGGCCAGGATGCGTCTTACTGGCTCATTCACATTGCACATGTGCGGAAAACAAGTCGTATATTATGGTACTAGCAACGACAAATGTGACTAAGTACCCGTACACAAGTAAAACATAGCCACACCGATTCATGGATCCAACACGATCTCGGACTAGATGCTAAACAGTGAGACAAATGAATGGAAACGGAGTAATGGGCCTATCTGATGGTGCACCACTGCGATAGTAATAACAAGGTGTCAGAAGAATCTCAGTGTCATGGCGAGATACATACCATCTGCATGGGATGCAAGGACAATAAACTAAAATGGCGGTAACACAGCTGGATGCTTGCAAGTTTCGTGAGATCGTGCATTCTGATTCAATGAGAATCGCAAATGTACAAGCGAGCGCGCTAAGTCATACCTGAGCGCCAGAAAATCCCGCACCCATTTATTATCAAGCATATGGGGCGATAACTCAGCACTTCAAGGGATGTGCTGAGTGCGACACAACATGTTGAATATCTCTACTGCATAGGGATCTTCACCGTCCGTACCGCATGCGGTACGGTGAATTTTGACCGTAGTGCGGCACTTTCCGTATACGTACGGCACGTCCCGGCTAACCCTCGACAGCTGACGGTATGGTACGGCTGAAATACGGCCGTAGTGCGGTGAAATACGGCATACGGTACAGGGTAAACTAGTCATTCAGGCTATTCTGTAACTCTATGTTGTCCGCCTCGTCCAGAATGTCAATCACTTCCTTCCGGGCCAGTCGAATGTGGGCTTTGAGAACCATCAGCATGCGGATCGTGTTGGCCGACAATCTCGCCCGCCGAAGTGCAATTGTATCACGCCCGCCAGAAAAAAACTCGTTCCACTGCTACAGCAGAACCTGAATGAGAGAATCAGCTAACTTGCATCTCTCCATATTAATTTACTCACCTGGGATACAGTGGATATCGCGTGCCATTTCATACAAGTTCGGAAAGAGGGAAGGATTGCCGTACCACCATGCAAGAATATCGGTGTCTTTGATGGGAAGCGGAGTGGACGTCATGTCGAAATAACGCTGGAGTTCATCTTGCTGGCTGACTGATATGGTTTGTTGACTCCACAAACGGTCCACGAAGCTTTTTTTGGCGACTCATTCGGACATCTCGCAGGGGCCGACATGGTGGTACTCATGGATGCAACAGCTGGTGTCACCGGGCGCTTGGGTGCATACTGCGTCTCGTACTCCGTGCGCAAAGCTTTCCCCGACTCCTCCAAGTCAAAGAGCAGCCCGGGATCATCCGCAAACTGGTGTTTTAGCATCGTGTATCCGATGCGCGGATCGAGAACTACACAGAGAAACCATCAGATGAGCAAAACGAAAGCAACTCAATCAAAATGCATACGGGAGGCCCAAAGATAGTAAGGAGAGGCATCAATTTTGTAGTAGTAGTCACTGAGTTTGTTGTGGGCAGCTGTGAGTCCGTTCAAGAGAATCGGGTCCGTGCCATAAGGGAGTTCAGTAAGGATTTCTTTAACAACCTTAAATGGGATTATTATGAAGGGTTGAAGACGTTGAACAGGAGCTGACAGAGGTGCTGACAGTGGCTCCAGGGAGGTTCCTGGTGGCGGACGGAGCAAGCTGCAAGGGTGCAGAGTTCAACAGCATCAGACGTGTTGGGAGCAGGAGGAAAGAATCATAGGGAGGGTTTTGAATAGCAACAGGTGACTATAAAGCATACTAACTGAAAATAGTGCCAGAGAGGCGCGCGAAAGACGTCAAAAGAGCAGAAGTCGCCGCTAGTCGCCGCCGCCGATTTGTTGTCAAGCATGTGACAGTGGCAAGCAGCGGCGCCGACAGCGCGCACGCTGATGACGCAAATGGATTGCGGAAAGAGAATATGCAGTCCATTTGCATCATACTGGGCATTTTTCGGACCCGCCCCAACCGCAATACGCCGCATACGGCAATGCGGTACGGGTGAGTACGGTTCTGGACCGTACTTTTCCGGACCGGTTACGGGACGCGTTGGCAGCCGCCGGTACGGTGATTTACCGTACCGTACCGGCCGTATTGCGGTATTAACGGTTGCGGTGAAGATCCCTACTACTGCAATATCACACTGTCAGGTTTCCCCGAGGAAAACAACTTCGAAGAAAAGCAAGACACACATCATTCCAAGTCAAACTCGGTTCCGATCGTCACGATTTGGCTCCCCACACCATACACCAGCCTCGAGAAGTGCGTTGTGAACCCTCGTGGTCAAGGAGAAGACAGATTCTGTGGCGTGCGTGCCACCTGTGACCTGCAGCGCATTAAGTGCTTGAAACTGTCTGACTGGGAGACATAAATGGCGAGAGACTTATGACAAATGCCTAAAGACTCACACACACTGAGCCGGAATTTAAAGGGGAAAAGAAAGACGCCAACACACAGTAACAGGAACATATGCAACGGATCCGGGTCCGACACTATACAAAGATTTCTGTGTGCGTGTGCTCGAATGAGCCCAGTGTTGATCATCTGCGGCGACGTAATTACTTAGGAGCCGACACCCGGCCACAGTGGTTGGAAAGGGAAGTGGACGCTCACTGGGATAATGATAATAGAAACCGAGGATACTGCTTGCCGGAATCGCGTGCAGGTGTCGATGTCTTATGCAAGGCGCGAAGTATGCTGGTGAGCATTCACGTTGCTTCAGTGAGTGCACACAAGACGCAAGAGATGAAGCACACACCCAGCAATTGCAAATGCTTTCCAATAGTTAAAACCTCGAGCATATGCCACTACAAGCAACCGCAGAGCATAAGGCGTTTGTCGCATGAATGACCGTGGGCATCCCTAGTCGTCAAAAACGGTTCGGGAAGAGGGTCTGATGCATCAAGGTTCATATGTTAAGGAGGAGGCATCTACTCGCGGTCAAAATAAGTGTTGGCATATTCATAAAACAGTATTTTGGATTTTTTGGGAGGATGAAGGCACATTTTAACGTAAAACAACATGTGGCCAGGATGGTAAAGACCCCCGCAACCCACCTGTCTCCCACACTTGGATCAGAATGCTGTGATCCGTTTTTGTGATCACATCAAATTTAACCAGGAAAATGACACATATTTATCTGGTGCTACAGTGGCCTGATTCAGACCTGAAGAAGGCCAAAATGTAGGGATCAGTCATCAATTGCATGCACCATGTTGAAATGAAATGAAACAATCTTCTACAATTCACAGAAGCAATTGAAGGATTTTCATATTTGGCTGAAAATGATGGTACATCACCCATTTCTGACAGCATCAATTATATCACATCAGTTCTTGGACATCACTGACCCTTCCGATATGCTTTTACAGATCAAAGAACAATCTCCTTGTCAATAAATGACATAACAAGTCCTCTTTCAAGGTGATATGCCAACACTTATTTCGACCGCGAGTACTTGGAAGAAAATCAGGGGGGTATGAGGTGGCATTGAACTTTGAGGACGGGACGACATGGCGGAAAAGAGAGAGAGATTGTTGACGGTTGTTGTGTGTGTTTCCAAATCCAGACATCAACCACCTTGCACATGTGTGTTTCGGCATCGGATCGGACGTCCGTTGATGGGCTGTGCAGATTAGGGCCGGTGTCTCGGCAAGGGACTTACAGTATTTCAGTGATGTCTCATTGCTTTTCCTTGCTGATAATCACCATGCCGCAAAAGTATTCAATCGACTGCTGACGGACGTCATCCTCGGTGATTTCCCTCCCTTCTGATGTACGAAAATGAATTCTCCCACCAAGGTAAACGTGCAAAACAGACCAATCTGTCTAATTGCGCGACTTTGCCTTCAATTGCCCAAATTGACCGGTCGAGAAAAAAATTAGTGCTAAATTAGAATAGGAGGTTTTTTCCTGATGTATCGGCTTCGATTCCACCTCCGTAGGCTGCCCGTCGCCACCATCGCCGTCGCAATATACTGCAGAGTGTGGTTCGACTCCATAGTGTGTACCACTTGCCCCGCACCGTCAAGGAGCAGTCCGCCACTCGCGCCACCTCCATCCCTTCCGCCGCGCCGCGCCGCGTACGTCGCCCTCTCCAAGAAGCGCAATCACTCGTTTTGTCGCCGTCGCCTCAACGCACACCCGGCCGCTCCCCTACCCTCCCGTCGCCCTACATTCACCCCACCCAAATGCGATCGACTCCCCTATCTTTCCTTGCGTACACTAACACTGCCTTTTCTTTCGTCCACTCTAGCCTTCTCTGGGGCGCCCCCCATCTCCGCGTACGCTTCGTGCCGCTCTTCCTGCTCATCTCGGTCCTCTGCCGCGTGCTCGTAAGTACTGTGTCTGGCGTGTCTCGTGGACGACCAACGAGACGCCTGTCTGGTGGATATCCCAGCAGAACACTTGTCCCGCTCCCTGTCGAATCTCCGCCGGAGTACGATGGCTGGTCACATTAGGTGTGTAGCTCCGGTCTCTCCCGTCTACAGCCGTCTACTACCTTCCTCTTCGGCTTTTTTCTTTTTTTCTTTTTTCATTCCGTTTTGTAACTTTGCCTGCCCTTCTGTGGATCATCGGGCCACTGCGTTATCGTGAATCTTGCCGCCTACGTGGGCTTATCTGACCGCTTGATCGCGGAGCACAGAGGTGTTATGCCTACGGCGCTTCTGAAAGCGGAGCTAAAACAAAACAAATAGCGAGAGAGGAGGCCGTAGGAGTAGTGTGATGTGCGAGGGTATCCAAAACAAGGTCAGTACTCGCTCGGAAAATACGAGTAAACAACGTAGTTTGAAAGCAATATAAAATTGCTCAATGATGCTGGGAACGGCGAGGACGATGCAAGAAACGACGAAGGACACAACGGCGAGAGTGCGAGGACGAGAGCGAGAGCGAGATCACAGTAGGTTGAACAGAAAGGAAAACTCTTTGTTGTTTTACATTGTAAACTACCCAGGTTATTATACTAGCTAGAGTACAGGAAAGAATAAATAAAAGACTACAAATGATGTCTAAGATAATTCGGGTACTGTAGTAGCCGGAGAGTTCAATGCGAGCACATGGTTGAAATGGCAGGGGGAATGGCCGAGGTGAGTTTAATTAATTTATAAAGGTCGGTGAATGTGTTTTGAGGCCGAAAAACTAGAGAATAAGGGAAAGCGTCGGGTATTTCGTGTATCTGATGCGGTGGAGAGGGCTTTGGTGGAAGCGGCGTGCAGAGAACACGAGGGGTTCGCAGGACGGAAGGTTGACATGTTGTTTGATGGGTTTGGCCGGATTCGGCGATCAGCGCGGCACGATGTTCATCAGAGGACTGTCGAATCTATTAATGATTTTGACTTTATCGGATTTTGTTTTGCGTTTTTATTTGAACAGCGCTTTCGACGTTTTCTCTTGGGTAGATCAGCTACAAGTGCTTCCTCCCTATTCATATTCACGATTCACGCAGGCACGGTATAATACGCTCGGTGCCGGATCATTTCGCTCTTGCGCGGGGTGGGAGTTAGGTGGGGTGAAGATTTCACACGGGGCGAAGATATGGGGTGAGGATCTTACGAGGCTATCCGAACTTTGAAGCTCGTCTTGTGCGTATCGTCAATATAGTTTCTTGCACAGGGGTTAACATTCGCGTCGTGTTTTACGATAGGAACCTTGCATGATACGGTCAAAGACAAGACATACTTCGCAAGATTGTACGTGAACGTGTTTCTTTTCTAATTATTGGACACTATGCTCATAGAGATACAAAGATAAAACTCATACTAGAATGTCTCCCAGCCGTATAGAATGATTGCAACATGTGTGGGGCAAAACCATCCAGCTTCAGCTTCTAGTGAAGAGTTAATTGAGTCCAGAAATACCGTTTGCGATGCTGAGAATGTAACGGCGACAGCCGAGGAAAAAGTGATAGTGGCCCGAGTGAAATGAATATAAAAGCGAAAACTACGCAGCGGAGCCATCGATGCGGATGTTCAGGGATCAAACGCAGTTTAGCGTCGACCCAAGAGCGGATATAGAATAACGTCGAGGGAGCCGCTGGATAGCGTCGCATCGCTCGAAGGATGGCTTGATATGCGATATCGATCATACTTCGAGTTGAATTACGGTGGATTGCAATTTGGATAGCGAAGGTGAGAAAGAACACGAACACAGCCACATTGAGATCTGATCCCATCACTTACTCGTTCTGTTTTAAGCACCGAAATAAAAATATGGAATTGCATTACTATTAGATCGTGTTTCAATATTTCCCGGCCAGTACAGGGCGTGAACCAGTACAGCCGTACCGACAGCCAGAACATTCCACACCGTGAAGGCACCGTGGGTCAACGCGCCACCAGTCTGTGAAGCACTGTGCGACGATGTACCAGTCTGTGTGGCCTGCGAGGGAGGGGCGGCGAGCGTGAAGATCGGAACGACACTCCCTGAATATGTGCTGTCGTCCAGAGTTTCCGTGGCTGAGATAACACATGTTCCGGCCCCGTCCGAACCAAACCCACAGCTCTCCTGCACAACAACGCTATCGGGGAATACCATGCTTGCGATATAACCAGATGCGCCGTACATGAACGTCTCTGTGAATGTGGAATTTATATGAATGAGGGTGGACGACGGGCGTGCGGTGAACTAACCGGTGATAGTGGTTGGGACGCTGATTGGGGTTATTTTCGTATCCGGCTCGTGGACTACAGAGGTGATGCCGATGACCTCGACGAAAGTGGTATCTCCGGCAGAATTCGTCCCGCCTGCAGAGAAGGTAACGCTCGCCTCTACGACGAAAGGTGCGGAGGACAGGGGCTCCGAGACGCCGAAGAGTGTGACGGTTTGCGCAGAGGCTTGGCAAACTGTATGAGTTCTATGTATTGCGGATGCGCATAATCGCGGAAATCTCACCGTACAGGCCAGGTAATGTGAGCAAGAACAAAAGGCTAAATGCAGGAGTCATCTTGACGAATCGGAGTAGCACAAGGAATGCTGAGCTTTTGTACAGGGCTGGGCAGCGCGAGGAATGTGGTGCAAGTATGTGCAATGGATGACGCTGCAAGATTCCCACTCCATTGACGAGTCTGATCCCCTCCCGCTCAATTCATTGAACCGGCATGGAAGGGTAATGTGGGATGCACATGTGTACAGCACTGAACTTGGTCATGCTGCCTTTTGCTGAAAGTTTTACTTGAGCGGCGAAATACTGCCGTTGACGACGTTGGCGATGCTGAGAAAAAGGTAAATTTGGATCCGTCGCTCGAAAGGCGGATCTGCCTATTCCTCGCTAGTGTGGAAACGAACGCCAACCCCAAAAAGGCAGAGTCGAGCCATGAAGAATGCCCAGACATCGAATCAAGCGATTCCAAAGATCGAAAGTTGAGAAACCTTCATGAAAATCCTGAGTCACGGCTAGACTGCTCCCTGATGATTCCGTCAGCACGGCATAGATGACAGTGAATTCCGGCTCTGGCGACCATGAAGGCCGTCGGAATTGGCTGGCGCGGGAGCGGATCAAATTCGGAAAGATCTCGTTCGCGGGTCAGTGGGGAAAAAAATATACCATAAAAAGATGTGTATCTCATGAGGTAAAGCAGGTGCGCTCCGAAAAAAAAATAGGTGCATCGAGGGAAACCCGTGATTTATAACTCAACTATCGCTCCCAATTTATTAGGAATCCGGAGCTCCAGATCAATTCTTCGGCAGCAGCCAATGCCGCCTCTTTGGACATTTTGAATGGGTCGCGGGATATCCGTGGTGAGCCCAGAATTTGGGGAGAATAGGCGGAACATGCGGCTGAACTGTGCTGATTTCGTTCGGTGGATTTGTTTCAGACTCGAGATTTAACTTGCGAGAGGCGTCGACAAAGAGCTAAGAAAATCTTTGAGAAACGAGGGAAAGAACAAGTTCCAGTGGCGGCTTCAACCAGGAAGCAAAATACCCAAAATATATCGAAGTATTGGAGCCAAGTTTGACCATCAAGCCAAGGTTAAGCTGTACTCTCTGAGGCGGCAAGCATATCGCCCCGGCTGCCGAACATCCCAGTCCGCGAAAGCAACGTGAAGAGGAAAGAAGAGCTGTTACACAGCCACTTTGATTCCATCTTTTTTTCCTCCTCTAGCCAAACTTCAAGAATCTATATGAAGTTTGATTAATCAATTCACGTCTCAATGCAAAATCTGTTTAGTGACTGATTAGTTAAACAGCCATGCGTCAGAGAGATGTTGTGTGTCCCGCCGGACACAAATGCGTGCTGGAAAGTCTGTTTAACTGATCGGGTTTTGTTCAACCAAAAACAAATCACTGTTTTGTTAATCAGCTTTGTATATCTGCAACAGTTTCCCATGCAACAGGCAAACAAGTAAAGGAGACATCAGAGTGTGAGCAGTGACACTTACATAGAGGGTGGTTTGCCATTATGTGGTTGTAGTACAGTGTAAAAACATGAGACATCATCATCGAAGTTATGTCCCTTGTGTGGCTCACCGGCCAACTATACCCGTTTTGGATTGCCCCTAAGTCAGATTGACGGCTGTTTTGTTCTGATTAACCACTGTTTAACCTTCAAAGTATGGGGTACAAAAGAACATACTGTATCTTTCCCTTCAAGTCGTCATGGGGTGTGAAGTCAGATTGACGGCTGTTTTGTTCTGATTAACCACTGTTTAACCTTCAAAGTATGGGGTACAAAAAGAACATACTGTATCTTTCCCTTCAAGTCGTCATGGGGTGTGATGCGTGACCCATTTTAGCAATTCGATATTTCGGTAGCCGCCAAATTTCTGCGTGACACTTGAAGAAATTTTGACATTCGGGACGAAAATTTCACCTGTTTTGGGCATTTTGCGTACTTTTTGAAGCCTGCGTGACGGTTCGGAGGTTCAACAGAGGCCCGCGTGATGCGTGACCTCAACCAAAGTTCGTGATCGACACAGGGGTGCGTGACGCGTGACCACTGAATTGAAGGGAAAGATACAGTAGAGGAACATAGAGGAGCTGTGATATACTTGACCCATACTAATTGTATTTGACTCACTCAGAATTCTAGGGACCATGGTATCAAGTGAAGTTCAAACAGCTTCTTGTCCAGTGGCTGGTTGCCTGTGATCAACCATTTCAGGAGTTGGAACAGGTCAAATTACATCATCTCCTTGAGTATGTCCATCAAGCTTCGAAATTAAACATTTCATTAGCAACTATGATTCAACACCACGTTGATACCTTTGGAAAGGAACTCAAGGCCGCTTGGGGTCCTCTGCTATTCACAGAAAAAAAAGGAGAACATAATGTGCTAAGGAGGGCAGAAAGGAAATGGGGTCTAAATCGTGCATCAGAGCCATTTTAACAGCAAATTTCCGGTATTGTGGCGTGGAATATGGGACTCACCCCCTGGTCGATCTTTTCCGAAATTGAAGTCAATGCACCCTGCATGAAATTGGAAGCCAACCCAGTTCAGTGGTGAGATGCAAGAAAAGCGGAATTTCCACGTTTATATCCACTAGCGCATGACATCATGTCCATCCCTGGTATTGGTCCCATTCATTTAATTTCCGCAACTGTTCTAGGATCTGTAGTCGCTGTCGAACAGGTGTTTTCGGGTGGGCAAAACATGATACAATGTTTACATGTCATATTGATGAGAAAAATGTGTTTTAAGGCAAGCATTGTTTATATCAATAGTGGAACATGTATGGTTGAGTTCTGCCATATTTGTACTTGCAGGTCTGGCATTGAACCTGCACCATTCATGGGGTTGTGCCATTTCAGAAGCAGAGGTAGATCAGCTGAAGCCCCATAGATATGTCAGGATAGTTCAATGATGTTGATGGCAGAAATGCCATGTTTACATCTGTGTGTCTGGCCTCAAATGTACACTGGTTGTGGAGTTGTGCCACTCTGAAGGCACACCCAAATGCTTGAGAGCAATGGTGAATGTCTTGGAAACATAATCTACTATTGAAATAAATTATATCCTGCATGCAAACAGCTTCATGGTGGCAGGAATTCGATGTTTGCGCTTGTATCACAACTGGCATCAATGCTGTGACATTCACGAGATTGTGCCACTCCGAAGACAGAGGGGAATGGTAGTGGACCATGAGAACCTTGTTGAGAGGATCATCTGGCATTGAAATAAATAGTTCCCAGCATGGAAGAAACCCTTGGAAGTAGCATTGCAATTTTTGCATTCTGATTATGAAGTTGAATCTGCACCTGCAGCATTGTGACTGACTCCGAAAATGATAGGGGACTGTTTATAATATGTTTGAAGGGTTCTCTGAGATCTAAACAGATAGTATCTGCTGCATTGAAAAGTTTACATTAATAGATAGAGTCCAGGCCTTCCACATTAGGGAGGTCAAAGTGAGTGATTCTCGCTCAATTCTAATGTAGATTCTGAAACTATTCTGATCTGATTTTCTGTCAAGAATAGACCAAGAATCAAAGTTACAGAATTGATTGAGAACCAGTTCCCAGGAGGAGGAACTGCTATTCTGAATCCAGAATTGAACTTGTCAATTCTTAGGGCTGGAATCAATTTTTGTTGCATGAAACCCGCACCTGGAATAGAACATGAATCAAAGACAGAATTGAGCAGGAATCGGGCTGAGCTCCCCTATTGATCTGGGGTGTGTCCTTGAACACAATACTGGCGACACTGTGGCCTTGTTCAACACTGGCTGCAAAACTGGAGGTTAAAATTTATATGGCAGGGCTAATTGTCAAATGGCACAGGCTCTGACAATAAGGGCAGTCAGAGTGGGTGCTTCACATGTGAACTGGGTACATGCTTCAAAAGTGCTTCAAGAAAACATTAAATTGTTGGAGAAGCCCAAAATTCTGAAGCACACTTGAAGCATAGATGCACCTCCAGAAGCTATACTTTAAAGGTGTTTCAACCAATGAAATGGGTACTTACTTATGCACCAATGAACCTGGTCACTTCCGGCACTCAGTAGGGAGCTCTAGCAGTGATGTACACTGTTCTCTAATAAAAAACAAAATCTTTTGATGATAAACTTTTCAAAATCAACTTTTTCACAGACACTGTCCATCCACTGACAATGTTGCAAGTTGTCTCATTTTTTCAGACTTTGATAGTAATATCGTAACTCATGAGTGTTAGCCAATGAGTCTGAGTCTGAGAGCATGGCAGTTGGTTGATGCCTGGAGAAAAGCAAGGCATAAGATTCTGAAATAGAAAGATCTGTGCAAGAAGCCCAACAGCTGTACATGTTATGATCGGCCCAAATCGGAGATCAAAATCAAGGTATGTAATGACATCGGCCTCACCTTTAGTTCGCAACTTCCTCCTCTCTCATGCACTTTGATCACATTTACCACAGATCCGTCAGTGCCAGGGTGAAATTTCATCACTTTCCTGCTTCTGTGGTTAAACTTTGAGGTTGAAGTGTTTATCAAAACAGTTGTTAATCACAACACTGCTTAACTGTTGATCAGAACAGTGTTTGGTAGGGTGGGCTGGAAGACCCACCGGTGGGCCACCCAAGGTACATCATTTTGATGACAAAGACTGAAATGTCATACAACACCGTGACCAACTCAGCCACTCGGAACCTGCCGTGCAATCTATCTGTCACGGCTGAAGTGTCATGTTGGCACTTGACCCATAGTTGGCTGTTCAGAAAGTAAGTAATCCATTGATAAGCAAAACACAACACTGATTAACCAACCATGATTAACTGAACAGGGATTAACAGAGCAGTTGAACAGGTCCAAGAGGCAGAAGGGTACACAGCAGAGAAGGGTAATGTTTTTGTTTAACAAAACACAATCAGTTGATTAACTGTTGAACAGGACTTGTCTCTATGTGCCCCAATACTATGGTGTATTTAGAGTGACTTTTAATCAATCAATGGATAAACCTGATTTTGCATTGAGATGCGAATTGTTTAAACAAACTTCATATGGTTGTTGGCACAGCCCTCTCACCGACGGCGTAAGATGCGGAGCTTTAGCGTGCAATGGGGTTTTCACTGAACAAAGATTAACAAATGATTGAGCGTTGCAGAATTGGCCTCACCACCAGGTTGACCCCAGCCATCATGAAACAGCGTGGAATTTTGACAATAGTTAGAAGTGAGTGCTAGACCAGCTGATCTGCAAACGTAATGTGCTGTTTTGACCGAATCCTTGGCCCATTACAGAAGGTGTGCATGTTTCAGAATGTTCTAATGACGGCTCAGGACAAATCACCAGCGTTATCCCAGGTTTCTTGGCAATTCTAATTTTACATCGAGTATGAGTGTCAGTCTCGGGCTAAGTGGTTAGAGGTTAGCGTTTAGGGTGAATATGGCCCAGAGCATCTTGGAAAGGTTAAATGGCTCGTAAATTCAGCCCGCGCTACACAAAACATACATTCTTGGAGGCAGTAGGTGGTCAAGCAATGGCGGCAGCCTCTTTGGAAAAAGCCATATGTGATGGGAAATATGACAAATGTCTACCACTGTGTACCACATCCAGGCTGGGTGTGTGTGTGTTGTGCGAACAATGCACCTTTCATTCCGTCTGTCATAAAGATGTCCAACCTGGGTGAAACCCAGGAGTAGTTGGCTGTGTAGATGAGTCGAAAGCAAGTCGAAAACTTCAAATCAAAAGCACAATGCAGGTCTTCACACTCACTGCTGTCTTTTTCTCTCTCGCTGCCATGCCGCAGCTTCTTGTAGCTAATCCCCCCGAAGCGAGGGACGGCGGAGGCGAGGGAGGCGGAGGAAGTGGAGGAGACCAAGGCTCTGTGTGCCCGGGCAACATCTTCTCCAACCCCCAATGCTGCAGCGCCATTCTGCTGTACCTCGTCCTCGTCGCGATCGATTGCATCAACCCATCCCTGACCCCCCTACCAGTGCATCCAGCTTCAAAAGTGGCTGCTCCACATCAGGCCGCCATGCTGCATGTTGTGGCATTCCATTCACTGAGCAGACCGTCACCTGCACTTTCTGAATTGGGCCTCGCTTTTACTCGTTCGTTTTGCAACCACCTGTAATGCCCTATATGTGAGCCGAATTAGAGGGGGAGATATATCGTTACTCCCCTTCTAATTTGGATGTGTTTAGGTCAAATGCCGAGCACGCAATAAAAGTGCTTATTTTTTAGCTAAATAAGAGCAATATCAGAGAGATCTCTTAAATACCTGAGCAAATGATCATGACTTCCGTAAGCTGCTGTTGTTCCCATCAAAGGTGCTGTGCGCGGCGTCGCGCCATCAAACACCGCCCATCCCGCCGGTATTTAAGAGATCTCTTAAATATTTAACAAGATCTCTAATTATATCTACAAGAATAAGATAATTAGCGCTATATATCACAGCTGGAGGGTGGGCCATCAGCCTCATTGTCTCTGCCATCAAAGATGGGCGGCGTCGCTTCCCGACGTTCCCATCAGTGCCATCAATCCTGCCGCCGCACGCACGCACACAAGCCCGCCGTTTGGCCCAACAACTTGCCGTAAAATCGGGAGAAAATCAAGATAGATTCGCAGACACCAGTGAAGCATACCACAGCAAAGAAATACAGTGTGAGTCAAGCTATTACCGAGCTGGAAAGCCACTTCCAACCATATCCTGCTGCCGCCTGCTCAGCCGTGCCGTGCCACGTCAGATATTACTCCACAACTCTGGTATTTTTCTCATGCAATGTGGAAGAGCATCCGTGTGCAACACTCCGCCTTCACTGCACCCTGAGTCCTGCATCCGCATGCATCACATCCCTCCATATGCCTTCGCACTCAGCAAGTTCATGACCAAAGCAAACTGTGTGCACCAATGTTGCTTTATACTTCCCTCTGGTTGTCTGCACACTGCATGCAGCGTTGCACCCTTGACTCATCGATGTTTGGTCTGACCGCGTGACCTTACCTGACATGCTGGTGTGCAGACCCAGCTGCTCTCGACTAACTTTTGTCTATATATTCCATCCCTATCCATCTTCATTCTTCGTATCTTAAGCAGATGTCCTGATTTCATATGTACATGTTTGCGCCCGCTGATTTCCGATAATCTAACTGTTTTGGGTTTGGTTTGCACGGAGTGCTCGAGGGTGCTTACCATTTAGGTTTTGAAAATTTCGATGAGCTGTGCGCAATGACGTGCAATTCTTCTGTTTCTCTCACGTCACGCCAATTCCCGAAGATGCAACTCTTTGTTTTCAACGGAGCGTTCACCAGCGTTTAAATTTTAGCTTCGGGATCCATTCGTTCGGATATGATTCCCATTCTGGGCTGACCACATGCCCGGGGATGATGCGCACAACAGCCATTCATAAGGAACTCATGTCTCAGTTTTCCCCACCGCTCCTCCTTTCGCGCTCCCATCATGTTCCCGCCACCAAAAATGCCCCTTCTCCCTCGGATTTGGCCCATATACTGTCGCGAGCCTGGAGCTGTCCGCAAGAGCCTCTCAAGCCGCCACTTTCGTAAACAGTCCGCGAAGATCTGCCTCAACTCAGCGCAAGAACCACACAATGATCATGCAAACAATTACGAGCGCTTCGTCTCAAGATCTTGCAGCAAACATTAGTCCTCAAACTCAATCAATGTCTCAAATGTTAATTTCCGAAGCTTCGTCAATCTCACTCGAGCAATTCTCAAGGCTATGGCGTGTCCCGAACCGCAACATTGCAACTCGCTCCGCACGGCTGCTCTACCAAGCCTGCCGCCGTATCAAGCCCTCAACCATCAGCTGGAACGTCGGACAGAACCAAGATCATAGAGCCGAGTTCAAGGCAGTGTCAACTGTCGCGACAAGGGCCAGTGGCTGTCATGACGGATCTCATTCCATCCATTGCCACGCATTTCCCTCGTTTTGGTCTGTATCTCTCCGTTCTGTTTCTGTCTTCTAACGAGATATTGAAGTGGTTGCCAACAAATCCCACCATGCGCTCTTCATTCTTTGTTTCTATCTCTTCTGAACTGGTGTTCAGCTGGTCATAGGTCTATAAGAACGATCTCATGGTGCGCTGTAAGTCGAACAAACTCCTGAATGATCTGAATTATGTTTGTTCAACTCAGCTGCTGTATGTTGCTTCTTGCTCTGGTCCCTCGTGTATTACTGACACAAGAGAGGGAAAATCACTTCCCACAGATCACGCGCGACTCTGCTCACAAAGTAGGCACTGTGGCCGCGCCGAATTCGCATTCTCAACACGGCTGGCTCGAACGACCTTTACCCAACTTCATGTCAGGTATGGAGGTCTATTGTCCTCGAATAAACACGGCTCCACGAAGCTTTTCTTAGCAGATCCTAGCACCCTGTCCCATTATTCGATACAGTGATGGTTATTTTCGTTGATTTCAACAAATTGGTTCTGCTCACTGTATACAATCACCTCCGTAGTTACAATGAGAATGTAATACATGGTTACGGCACAGCTGCATTTTCGTTGGAGCTGTCTTTTTTTGCTGCCGGAGCGAAGCTCCGGCATATCTTGTGCTCTTTTCAGACACCGCCCACCCTGATAAAATCTAAACATGTACATTTACTGCTTGGCCCGCTCGCTTGGCTCTTGCAGGGGTTCCCGCTGCTTGCTTCCCGCATGCAATCCTTGCGGTGTGCTAACAGGCCATTAATTCCTAGCACATATAATCACTAGGATTTAACCCCACTCCCTTGTGTTATACACTATAAACTTATCTTAAGCTAACAAGAATGTGCAGATACTATGTGACGAAAATGTCATCAAGTCACCGTGCCATCTGAAAGATGAGAAATATTGTGCATTGAGCAGGGCATGTACTGTAGAAGCGAGCGTGAAACGAGCTGGCTAATTTTTGTCGTGAACTGATGGACACATCAGTTTCAGTGACCCCCGCAATGGCCTCAAATCCTTCACGTTATGTGTCCAGGTTGTTTCAACTATCTACTCTGATTTTTCCAAGAATTTAGATGACCCTGGTGAAGAGCTAGAAATAAAATGATGTGCAAATTTCGATCGCGAACTGATATTGCAATGGGAATCCATTCTTGCTTAAGCAATGTTACCTGTATTTTGCTTTTGATCAACACCTACGTTTTCACTTCAGTTTCTACCCCTCATTTCTATATTCCTCAATGGCTCAGTCGGAGGGTATGAATAAAGAGGAAAGGCGCGAAATTGAAAAGTCAACGGTTCGTGGTTGTAATCAGTTCGCGAAACAAATTAGTACTCTCTAGTGTTTACACATGCAGTATTCAGTTAAAATTTGTTTCAAGTCATACATCAGTCTCTTTATAAAATTACGTGTGTCTGTCTGTCCGTCCGAAGCCTTTTCAAACTCCGCTATCAGCACTCTGACCCCGCGCCTCTTTATTTAGGGCCTAAAAATACTCGCGGTCGAAATAAGTGTTGGCATATCACCTTGAAAGAGGACTTGTTATGTCATTTATTGACAAGGAGATTGTTCTTTGATCTGTAAAAGTGTATCGGAAGGGTCAGTGATGTCCAAGAACTGATGTGATATAATTGATGCTGTCAGAAATGGGTGATGTACCATCATTTTCAGCCAAATATGAAAATCCTTCAATTGCTTCTGTGAATTGTAGAAGATTGTTTCATTTCATTTCAACATGGTGCATGCAATTGATGACTGATCCCTACATTTTGGCCTTCTTCAGGTCTGAATCGGGCCACTGTAGCACCAGATAAATATGTGTCATTTTCCTGGTTAAATTTGATGTGATCACAAAAACGGATCACAGCATTCTGATCCAAGTGTGGGAGACAGGTGGGTTGCGGGGGTCTTTACCATCCTGGCCACATGTTGTTTTACGTTAAAATGTGCCTTCATCCTCCCAAAAAATCCAAAATACTGTTTTATGAATATGCCAACACTTATTTTGACCGCGAGTACCGCTTCGTTCCGTTGGCCCTGGCTGATTTTTCTGATGCCATAATTTTCCACAGGGTGTGAGTGCCGTTTCTTCGTGTCCATCTCTGGTTTGCTTTCCTGACGCCATGATTTCCACGAAGGGTGTGAGTATTGCTTCGTTGCGCACGCCTCTGGTTGAACTTGCCGACCGTGCCGTCATTTCCCAAAGGCTGTAGGTGCCGTTGTATTGCGCCGCGTGAACTTTCTTGATTGTATGGTCCCTCCTCGTAGTGGGTCAGTGTCATTGTACTGCGCCTGGTTGATTTTCCTGACTGTTCCGCCTTTCCCTGCAGTGTGTAAGTACTGCATTATCATATCTCCCTGACTCTTCCTGACCGCGCCGTGATTACAGAATGTGAGTGCGGGCAGTAGCATCTGGTTGATTGGCAGCTTGCGAACTCCATCGTGATCTCTGCAGAATGTGAGCACTCAATCCCTGTTAATTATGTTCTCTTCTTTCTTTCACTCAACAATTATTTCTTCCAGATGGTACGTGTCTGAATGATCCTGTTTCCCTTCAACTCCGATGTTTCCCTACATTCAGATTGTGAGTCTGCATACTCCCCCTGTGTTCGCCAAGTGACCCCTTGCGAGGGAAAAAATACGGCATTCTGCGCCAATGCCTTGAAAGACAAGCTTCCAGCAGTGGTACATGAAACCGAAACTCTATCTGCTTTTAAGTAATACCTTGCCAGGAGGATCTCATCCGGACCTCATTGGGGCATGCTCAGATCGTAGCTCGTATGGCAGGAAATTCCCCGTTGACCCGATACTAAATTTGCTCAAGTACTATGTATCTGCGCTGAACACACATTCACAGAAGGGTCAGCGTCTGCGGAAGGTTTTGATCCAGCGTTCGTAACAACGCTGGATGCGTTTGTGGGGTCCCCAGACAGAGGCCGAGGTCATCAAAGAACTCGATGAAATGGACCCAAAGGCGGACCTTCTAACTCGAGCTGAACAGTTATCCAACATCGTCAAAGCCCATCTTTTACGTGCGGATTCGAACACGTTTCTAAAAAGATACCTCTGCTCACAGAAAATTTAGGTACAGGAACCGAGATGGCCTGATAACCTCGGTCCTGACCCCGAAATATCATTTACATTTCTGCGGCTCATCATGTACTACTGTCAACGAAGCTTTTACCGATATGGCTCACCACCACGTGTCAGTGAGATGGCTGGCTGTCCGTACTTCCGGTGAATGCAATGCTTCGTCGAGCGTTGGCCTTCACTTGCATGTCTGTGTCTCAGTCAGATGACTATGCTTTATCCAGATTTAGGTTTGAACCTCCATAGATTCTCCCTTTCGTCTGGAGGATATACAAAGAGGCGGGCCCAGATGAGAATTGATGTGAGGCAGATTCTTCGAGTAGAGGCAGATAGAAGCGAAAAAAAGGCAGATTCCTAAAAATGGAATCTGCCTTGTTTGATCAAGCTCGGCTGTACGCAGCGCACGTTAGATTTGCTAGCACCTGTAATGCCCTATATGTGAGCCGAATTAGAGGGGGAGATATATCGTTACTCCCCTTCTAATTTGGATGTGTTTAGGTCAAATGCCGAGCACGCAATAAAAGTGCTTATTTTTTAGCTAAATAAGAGCAATATCAGAGAGATCTCTCAAATACCTGAGCAAATGATCATGACTTCCATAAGCTGTTGTTGTTCCCATCAAAGGTGGTGTGCGCGGCGTCGCGCCATCAAACACCACCCATCCCGCCGGTATTTAAGAGATCTCTTAAATATTTAACAAGATCTCTAATTATATCTACAAGAATAAGATAATTAGCGCTATATATCACAGCTGGAGGGTGGGCCATCAGCCTCATTGTCTCTGCCATCAAAGATGGGCGGCGTCGCTTCCCGACGTTCCCATCAGTGCCATCAATCCTGCCGCCGCACGCACACAAGCCCGCCGTTTGGCCCAACAACTTGCCGTAAAATCGGGAGAAAATCAAGATAGATTCGCTGACACTAGTGAAGCATACCACAGCAAAGAAATACAGTGTGACTCAAACTATTGCTGAGCTGGAAAGCTGCTTCATAAGAACTGCAAAAAACTTCCTATATATTGTGCGAGACATGGAATGAGGGATGCTGCATGGACAAGGTGCATCATAGGCTGAGTAAATAAAAGGTCCGTATAATTTGGGGCATAGTGCACCTTGGTTGGAGGGCATTTTGTATTCAGAATCTTGGTCAAAGGAGTCAAACATGCATGCACACTGTGTTGAGATAAAGATTACAAGCACGTTGGTTACATATCTGGAGTAGATGTCTTTTCTTCCTGAGATATCACTGTGACAATGTTGGTAGCCGATGAGCAGACTGCGACAGAACAACAATTTCAAAGCTGGCAGCATCGGATGTCAAACAGGTCCAGGCAGCGGCCGCCTCTGAGCATGCGTGACAGATATGCGCATTTGCCGTATTTCTGTATCTGCATGTCTGGGTTGTTGATTGTCGTCTTGGCAGAACGTACATGCTGCTGACCTGCAGATGGCTTGGTCTAGTGAGTACTACCAACCAGAGGTCAGCTGGGGGCAGCACTGCCATCTTGTGCAATGGAAACCAATTTCGCGACAACTAGCACCAAGTGTGGCAGGTTTCACGAGCCTGTAGAGTGATCTGCCCTGACATGTGCAACAAGAAGGGCCCGACTTCGTGCCTGCTGGTGCCTTGATTAACATGTTATGCTGAAAGATGATACTGAAGGTTCAAAAGGCACACAGAGATCGAATTAACAGATCATGAAATAAACCTCATAATGGGATGCAATAGAAAAAATACTGTGAATGAAGGTGGTTGTGGTCGGCGACATGGCTCATCACGCCTGGTCACGTCGGGTAACACTGCCGAAAGCTCGGAAAGGCCTCCGAAATGGGCGCTTGTTGAGCGCTTGCAGCGGCTGTAAGCCAGAAAACCTCTTCAGTTGTTGCAGTACATCGTTACATCCATGCTGGGTAGCTCATAGAAGTGTTACAAGAGCGCGGTGGGCCGCTCCGCGGCCCACCACTTCGGTTGAAGAAACTGAACTGATGCGAGTACTCGCAGTCAAAATAAGTGTTGGCATATTCATAAAACAGTATTTTGGATTTTTTGGGAGGATGAAGGCACATTTTAACGTAAAACAACATGTGGCCAGGATGGTAAAGACCCCCGCAACCCACCTGTCTCCCACACTTGGATCAGAATGCTGTGATCCGTTTTTGTGATCACATCAAATTTAACCAGGAAAATGACACATATTTATCTGGTGCTACAGTGGCCCGATTCAGACCTGAAGAAGGCCAAAATGTAGGGATCAGTCATCAATTGCATGCACCATGTTGAAATGAAATGAAACAATCTTCTACAATTCACAGAAGCAATTGAAGGATTTTCATATTTGGCTGAAAATGATGGTACATCACCCATTTCTGACAGCATCAATTATATCACATCAGTTCTTGGACATCACTGACCCTTCCGATATGCTTTTACAGATCAAAGAACAATCTCCTTGTCAATAAATGACATAACAAGTCCTCTTTCAAGGTGATATGCCAACACTTATTTCGACCGCGAGTACTCGCAGGCTGCAGGTAATTGTAGCATCAGAAAAGTCAGCGAGGGCTGACAATGCATTGGCACTCACGATCTGCAGGGAATCATGGCGTCAGGACGGTGGCAGTGAAGCATAGGCGGACGCAACGAAGCGGTACTGACAAGCTGCACGGAACCATGGCGTCAGAGAAGTCAACCAGGGCCGACGGGACGACGCGACACTCACAAACTGCGAGGAATATGGCGTGAGCAGGGTCAACAAGGGCCGAAGGAATGAAGAGGCACTTGCAAGCTGCCAGGATTTATGGTGTGAGCAGAGTCAACCAGGCCGACGGAATGAAGCGGCACTCACAGGCTGCGGGGAATGACGGCGCAGTGATGAAACTCAACCAGCGGCGGACGCGGCGAAATAGGACTCACATACTATGTGAATCCCGGTGCGATGAGCAACGTCAGCTGCAAGCTGTCACACAGGGCAGGCACATACATCCTGCCGGAATGTGGCGCACTCAGCGAATTCAACTTGAAGCAAGCACACGGAACAGGCACTCACATCCTTGGAGAACATTCATCAAACTATGCGCATTCAAGTATCACTCCAAGGGACTTACATACTACCGGATCGACTGCTGGTTAGCACAAAACCTGTCACAAATGGCATAACATCAGACTTGCCTCCTGCAGCAATATTCATCAGTTTGGTCACGAGATCTGCACCGGCATCGATACCTCCTGTGCAAGCACGCATCAGACTAGGCCAGCCCGAGAAATACAACTCACTTCCTACGTTACAGCATGTTCAATCAAGTTGGAATGGATCCGATTTAGAGGCTCACCCGCTGCATGTGATTTCTGCAGCATTAACGACGTGATCATCCAACAGGACTCACCCAAACATGAGGGAAGTACGCAAGTGTCCACTCGACCATGGATGTCAATCCTTCGCCCTCTTTCTCCAGTCCGCTATCAATCTCGTCGGGAATAGCGCTCATCAAATACATTGGAGCATACTGACTGGCGCGATGCGTACCGAACACAAAGGTCGATGTTATTTCGTTGCACGGACACAAAAAGCAAGAGTAGTGCATCATTGGTGAGGGTCCTCGCTGTCTGGGTGATAAGGTCAGTACAGCTGCTCCTTTCCAGTCGCATATCTGACAGATAAATTAGTATATCGGACCGTGAGATGGGTGCAAAACCACCGTCGAGCTGGACATAAGCAGATGGCTTGAAAGTAGCGTCTTTGAGTGGGTCTCTGTAGTTTTTGGTTAGCATCCTCTGCGCTAATTCCATCTTCCCAGCGTTTGCTGTGCGTATGTTTTTGCCCTCTGCTCGAAGCTGTTGAAATGCCTTGGTAACTAGGCCATCGAATTTGGTGAAGATCACAATCAACGGCACTGAAAGAGCTCGTTAGTAGCCAGTTGCTTGATGAGGTGAACTTGCCTTTGCCAGTACCAGAAATCTCAAAGAACCGATCTTCAGCCTCCAGTAGAGGCCGGTTGCCATCTGTAGGCAAGCAGTACCTACGACACTTTAACCTTTTTTCGACTGATCAGTCACGGCGTACCAGATCGCGTGAAGTTGTTGGGACAATTCATGGGTTTCCGCCCGGACCTCGATGAAAGTTGTTACTTTCTGCATTTCATCCGCGGATCCGCCTTCAGATCCACGCGAGTCATGGAATATAAACTGCGGATTACTCTTGAATATCAGCTGGTTTTCAATCTCATGCTCTCCGCGCTGCAGGTAAATCAGCAGCGACGAAGTTGCGAGAGTTGCGAGACTACTTCAGCTGACTCCTTGACAATTTCGGGATCGATCTGCGACATGTAATGAGTCCAGGCCACGGGGAACGAAGTCCAGATAGCGACCTTGGTCCCATATCGGCCGTAGATCTCAGGGTCCTCCACAGAGTTGCACACTTTCTTGAGAATTGTCGTCTTGCCAGCATTCGCCCGCCCGATGATCAGGATGTGAAAATGACTGATTTTGCTTCGCACATCGATGGCTTTATCCATTTTTCACTACGGAAAATGCACGACCCCGCCACTAGGCAAGAAATAATGTTTTGAGAGTGAAGGAGAAGGTGAGGGACCGTGTTGAGGAATCGGGCGGCTGTGAAGAAGGGGGTGAAGAAGAAGCCGTGTGGGCTTTGCGGGCCGCCTAAGGATTCGATCAGAGCGGCAGTAAAGCGACTTCTCGGTCTCCGAATGTCTGGTGCTATTGGATCATTGAAGTCAGGTGGACATCAGAGCGTGAGGGAAGAAGCTCTTCGAGATTGTTCGGCCATCACCGCGGTTGGAGTCCATTTCAATTCATCAGAGCAACGATGTAGCCTGCATGAGGGAATCCTAAACCTGCGCAGTGTATGTGCGAGTCTCAGTCCAGCATCTATCATCCCACCATCCGGAGATTATGCGTGCGAGCGAAGAAGGTGGTCATTCTCACAGTGTTCTCGAAATAGCCTGAGGTTCCTTCGACACATTAACGTTCATTCTCCAGCAACTTATCCAGACCCATTATCTCATCTTGGGCACCACTCCATTTTCAACTTCATCGATTGCAATGGTTGATATTCAAGACCCTGGCTCTACAACGGACGAAGTGTTGAGGAAATGTCCGCGATGCCCAATGCGCCGTTCCTGCTCAATCGATGCTCCGCCAATCCCTGAACCGTTTGCCAGGTTCCGAACAGAATAAGTCTCACCAATAACATGGATGCCATTGAAGAAATGAAGTGGGCATCTTACGATCTTGAGAGGCTTAACAGTTGATATAAGCACGAACAGTAAGCACGACGCTTGAATGAGCTATGAGCCATCATTGACGAGCTTGCGATTTCTTGAGCGGCTTGCGAACGTTCTCCGAGTTTGATTGATGGTCATTTGCACCAGAACCTTGACAAATGTTGCGCATCGTCTTGCCTTGATGGAAGATCTTCAGCAGTGTTGCATTGTGTGTATCGGCGAAACGAGTATCTGGAGTTGAGGCTTGATATATTAACAGAGATGGTCCCCCCTTTTATTAGATGCTTGCGAGGTCTTACAAAGGGCGTTATCGCGTGAAACGCAGCTGAAGAAGCAGGAAGGTCGAGACAACCGCGGGGGGAGAGGGTGGGAGTAAAATGAGAGAGTAAAATGAGAGAGGATTCAGATGGAATGATTCCTTTTGCGTAGAACTGGAGTGGGCGAAATTTGATTGCATGATGAAGCTATAGTGCCTCGAGGCAACCAAAAGAGTGGAACGATGACCTAAATTTGAGCGCTAGTTGGAAATCTGCGGGCGCTCCGTCGAGAACAAACAGTTGCATGCTCGGGGGATTAACGCCAGTGTGAGAGAAAGAGTCTTAAAGAAGAAGATACGGGAAATTGCGCCCAGCATGCCGAACGCTCCGAAAGTCAAACTGTAAGCGCTCTTGGGCGCTCTGCCGAGAACAACTGATGAGGCGTCGGGAATCAGTGAAGGCGGTGGGAGACCAAACATGTACATATGAAATCAGGACATCTGCTTAAGATACGAAGAATACTTCGAGTCCATGAGGTATGCAAGTATACGCGTATTTTGCACAAACACTGCAAGCCTCACTATAGCTTAACAGCGCAGCACGAATTGCCGAGTTACGCGTGCGATTTCAGCTATTGTCTCCTCTGGGAGCTTGGTTCGAAAGAAAAAACAAGGCCCGAGTTGTTCCGCCTAAAATACTTGAACAAAGAAATGAAAAAATAAGCTGGGTAGGCGTGATGCACCTGTGGGTAGTCGAACACAGACCCACCGCTAGATGTGCGATGGCATGATATCCACTGAGTCAGTGGGTGTTCCGCACAGATGGTGCTTGATGTACCCGTTTTGCGGACTTCACTGCATGCGTGAGCTGTTTGCCCGCATAGTTACCAGGGTTTATGTGTATCACATCACCGGTCACGTCCATTCACCGAAAAGGCATCGAAATCTGAAGTTCAAGTATATAATTAGCACCTGCTCTGGATTCAAGGGCGAATTCCGCGAGAACTTGATGCACTATGAGTTCCGCGAGGTGGGAGGGAGGAGATTGAAATTCGAGACAAATGAAAAATGAGGGTGAAAAGAGATGCACAACATCAGATATGCACTGCCATCTGCCCATGACACCCCACTATTGCCATCAAAGTAGGAAGGCGTGTGCGCCGCGTACCGCAATGCTCCATACTCTTACAATCCCAGTTCATTAAGCATGCAAGCGGACTCGCAAAGCGTGCAAACCACGTTTCGATAGAATTGAGCAGCATGACTTGCCGAGTTCGGAATCGTGCCCGTGATGTCTGCTAGCTGGTCTCTCTCGGAGCTTGATTGGAAAAAACAAAGACCAGAATCAATACAGAATTATGAACCCGAATAATGAAACAAAGCTACCCAAAAAAAAGATTCAGAAATGACGAAGGACGCACTGGCGGGAAGTCGAACCCCAATCCACCTACCATGTGGATAGTGCCTCAGAACGTGAAATTGAGAAGGTAGGTGCGCCGCGCACGGCCAGTGCTTTATGCACCCTCTACATACCTCGAACCCAATAGACATACATGTGTGCGCGCGCTAAGACCGCAAGCCCCGCCCCAACAGAGGTGAGCAGGGTGGATTGCCGAATCCCATCAGGGAATGATTTCAGGTCGTTTGTCCTCTCACAGCTCGGTTAAAGATAAGGGCCGGAGTTGCATGATGAATATATAGATGGTGATGCGCACACGTCGCGTCTGAGCATCCAAAAAAGATCAAACTCAACAACAATTCAAACACAGCCGTGAAGCTCTGTAGGTGCGAGTGGGTTCAACGCTGCCCACCAAAAACTGGTGGGAAGTCGAACCCTGATCTATTCATTCTCTACTCCGGAGAGGTCAATTGAGAAGGCAGGTGCGTCGTGCACAACCAATACTTTCCTTACATACTTCGAGCCCACTGGACATACAGGTATACTTACGCGCGGTTTGGACATGCCCGTAGCTGAGCTGCGCTAATGGCTGTCACATCAAGCAATGATTCTGGGTTGTTTGTTCTCTCACAGCTCGGTTGACAGAGAAGGGCCGGAGTTGCAGGACGTCTAGATAGATACTCTACAACGGCGGGAAACTGGAACACAAACCAAAGACCAAGAAGGAAGGATAAAAAAAAGTCGATGTTAACAGTACTATGCACCGGTGGGAGTCGAACTGCTCGTTTGTTGGTCGAAAATAAAGGCCCAAGGGATTGATAATTACACCGAGAGGAATACAATAAGAGCCAAAACCAGAAAACAAAACAAAAAACCGAAAAAAAACGAAAAGAAAATAAACTTGGAGAACACATGCATCTATGAGGGTCAAAATGTACATTTAATCCTCCGCAAAACTTTTCGGAGTTTTCGGCTGTTTCGCAATATAAATGGGGTTCTTGACACTAACCCCGCAAAAAAGATAGGTGCCGAGAGTTCCGTTTGTTTTGCGGGGAAATCAGTGATTCCCGCAAAATAAAGTTAACCGCCCGCAAAATATAGCAGCTACGCGCCCGCAAAACATTTGATGTTGTCCGAAAAATTTCTGTTCTTCGAAAATTAGATACATGTTGAATCTGAAGTAAATGATGTACAGATGGTGTGGACAGATTAAAATTGCTTATGGACAGCCGTTTCCGAGTGCATAACTCCCCAGACAAATCACAAATTCACCAAAATTCCGTCCTTGAGACGAGGCCTGCTGCCTATGCGTGCTTACCAGTTCTACAGCACCTGTGCCGTTGCGTCCGTGTTGTCAAACCTTGATGGTTATAGATGGTGAGACCAGGATTGATAACTTGTATTATTATCATTTTCGATAGATAGCATCCAGGCTTCATTACCTCACTCGCAGTCAACTAGAATCAACCAAATTACGGAACTGGGACAGACCAAGTCAAATACAATGGCTATGTCTCCATCATTAGCAATGAAGGAACATGTCCCTGGCCAACCTCCTGGTATTGAGAACACTTCATTTAGAATCCTTTGCCAATTATGATTCCTCCGATCGGTTACCATTCAAATTGGACAACTGCTCTGAGATTTGAAGTTTCCAAGACAGTAGGTTTGCTGTTCAGAGCATATTCTATACTAGAGAACGTACCAGACTCGAACTAGTTGGCTCCTGGAGTGATTTAAATTACAGTGACATTGCTGGAGGACCTGATTGGCAACTAAAAAATTACTCGGCTTGCAGATGATAAAATCCTTCCCTGGTTATTCCCTAATTACATACTAGTATGCGATGCTCAATGTCTGGTATCGCTGGGATCGCCGGGGGTTCCCACCGTTTGATATCACTTCCTGCTCACCCTGGTTCACCTGTTTGACCCGTCTCACGTTCGCCATTGCATTGTTCCGCTGTGAGTATTCACGTTTGGACAGTTGGCCCGGCACGGCTCGCACGAGCCTCCTGGTTGAAGTGGTCACTGTAACACTGTTGGTGACGCCTTCACTTTGGTCCTAGCTGTTGCTCTCAACATCACCTTTGCTCCTCAGGCCACCTCTCGAGCATCAATTGAACTACTTCAACAGTCCATAACTCTTGCCATGCCCTAAAATATGATACCTTCTAGCTACTCAGTTGATCACCCTATATATCCAATGAATCCAAGAACTTCAAGAAAAAATGTTGCGGAAAATCGAAAGGAAGTTTTGCGGACGACCCCAAATGTTTTGCGGGCGCGTCGCTATATTTTGCGGGCAGTCAACTTTATTTTGCGGGAATTACTGATTTCCCCCGCAAAACAAACGGAACTCTCGGCACCTGTCTTTTTTTGCGGGGTTAGTGTCAAGAACCCCATTTATATTGCGGAGCAGCCGAAAACTCCGAAAATTTTTTGCGGAGGATTAAATGTACATTCTGACCCTCATATGCATCGGCTAGGAGTCGAACCCTGATCCACCTTCAACTTGAGTTTCAGTGTACAAGGTTATAAAGAGGGTGTGTGCACCAGGCACGACCAATGCTTTCTGCAGCAGCAGTTCGACCTCATCATGTTGGGAATGCAATGATTTCAGTTTGTTTCTTCTCCTGTCAGT
Source organism: Mycena sanguinolenta (assembly GCA_014462675.1). Lineage (NCBI taxonomy): Eukaryota > Fungi > Basidiomycota > Agaricomycetes > Agaricales > Mycenaceae > Mycena > Mycena sanguinolenta. The sequence goes on along the minus strand of JACAZH010000023.1, from coordinate 1,274,709 downwards.
TACATGTAATTCAAAAAATACGTAGCGTTCAGAGGAGATTAAGAACTAAACGGTGGGCAACAATTACGAATACTTATGTAATCGTTCTTAGTATTTGTACACAGCCAAACACTGCACCTCGCCCAAACACGGTCCTGCATTAATGAACTGATGAAATTAGTGGCTGTGTCAATTTTCATTACATTTTTGTGATCCCTATTTCAAAATCCCTTAGATGGAGGAAAGATAACCCGAAACATCAGTATAACGATCTAATGAAAATAGTGGCTGTATGTGTCCTGTTCGGCCCATTCGGCACTGAATATACACTCAGACATAGTGGCGCATGAGCGATCAATTGTACTTTTCGTTTACTGCATTCTTTTTCCACCCCGACACCAATGCATGACTGGTTTCCCTCGCCAGTCACCGTTTATATTATTCTGGCCGCTATGCTGTATGTATGCTTCGTTAATCGCTACGATGCCGCTGACGCCATTGAACAGAGGTCCAGAGCAGAGAAAGGGGCGGCACCGGCAGCAGTGCAGGCGCAGAAGATCGCTTCCCTCGTCTTGCCAACGAATTTGGTCTCCTCTCCTATCTGTCTCTTCATAGTCTCCTGTCGCACTGCTTCTTGCTCGCACCCATGTATTCTGAGTGCGCTCTCCTTCGCCTTTCCCTTTCCTATCATCCCGCCCGCCTACAACCTTGCCCTGGCCCTTGCCCGTCATAGCCAATGCGCTAACAAAGCATTGCTACTCCTCCGTACTTTGCTTCCCACCTCGTCAAGATGCTCGATGCGTTCACCATCACATAAGCGAAGGATCGATGCGCTGACTGCGAGCACCTCTTGCTTGGCCGACATGCTATCGACTTCAACATTCTTGCGTGGAATTTACGCTAGTGTCAGAAGGTTAATCCCACAGTACCTGTTAATTAAGGGGCTTCGTCGGCAGCATCACGGTCCTTGCCAGCACGGTTGTACTCCTTGTGCAAACTGGTAGTTACAGGGTGCGTCCATTCCTTGTCAAGTATTCAAATTTCTATTCAACACAGTTTATCTACAGATATCATTGTACGCTCCTCCCAGTGCATTTTAGACCCCACGAGGGCTGTACACTGCACGGGTGCAGCGCTGCTGCACTATGGTTCATTGGTGGGGCAGTGGGCGATGCGACGGGGGCCGGTGTCCGAGTCGGGCAGCTTTCCAGAGGTGCACGAGAGTGGCAATTGCACGGATAGATATGTTCTTCAGCTCTTCCTTCTTTAAAGTTGCCTCTTTTCCTCTTGATACTCGCTCTTTCCCTTCATTTTTTCTTTTGCTTTCCTTTTCTGCCTCTTTTCTTTTTCTTGCTCCCTTTCCCCTTTCTAATCCCGGTGATGCCCTGATGCTGTCAGCAGACAACTCTCGACTCACAGCTAGCACAGAGCAACCACCCGCACGTTCGTCCGTTTTCCCAGCGCAGAGTTGGCGTGCGGGAGTCCGGACACTGCGTCGAAACGGAAAGTGGGCGCGCCAAGATAAAAGGTACGGATCTAATCGCTCTTTGACTCCTGTCAATTTCCTGATCCTCCTCCTCAATTCTAGACAGGGGCGACGCGCCTGGACCGTAACTTCCCTCCCAGAACGAACGGCATGCGGGCAGGCGGGAACAACCGAAGGTGCGTAGATCTATTATTTTTTCTTGTCCCTTGTTAATCAACGATGATTTCACAAGGCGACGCATACTGGAACTGCGCGACGTGCCGGTGCACCCTCCTGCGAATACTCTCGCCATCTCCGCGTTCAGGTGGCCGCCGTGCGACACCACCCAGGAATGGTATCGTTTTTGCCGCGAGTTGATACCGCGTGCCATGTGCGAGCGTGAGCGCTGAGATTAGCAAATTAGAGTGCAGACATATTAGGGGCTACAAAAAGTAAGTAATCGGAAATGCCGTGTGCAGCGACGGCCCATAGCCCTAAGTAGATGATCAATTCCATTCTGGAAGCTGCTGCTAATTATGTTTCGCAGCGCTCATTCTTCCCTATGCCAAGTTCAGTCCGACTCGTCTACCTTTTCTTTGCCTGCAGGGCCGCGCCTGGATACCACTTCAGGCTACTAAGAAGTTGAGCCTCATAGGTGCATATGGACCAATTGAAAGTTGAGCCTAAGAGGCCCAGAATCAATGGAATGATACCATCCACCTGGATGCATCCACCGAAGTGGATGCATCCAGAGCCTGCCTGTGGTTGCATCCAAGGCATGTGTGACGTGACACCTATGGTTGCATCCACAGGTCAGTATGGATGCATCCAGAGCTCACCATGGATGCATCCTATGCTGCGCTTGCGCAGCCCGATTTTGGGATTTTTCCCCTTCTGTGAGGCTGTTTTTGCTGCTTGTTTGGCTCCTACCTTGTTCCCCATCCAGTGGCCCTTTCTGATAGCATCTAGGATCTCTTTATTCATTTGTATTGCATGTGATCTGTGCATCCTGCACTGCGCTTGCGCAGCCCGATTTTGGGATTTTCCCCCCTCTGTGAGGCTATTTTTGCTGCTTGTTTGGCTCCTAGGCTGTTTCCCATCCAGTGGCCCTTTCTGACAGCATCTGGGATCTCTTTATTCATTTGTATTGCATGTGATATGTGCATCCTGTGCTGCGCTTGTGCAGCCCAATTTTGCGATTTTTTCCCTTCTTCATGGCTGTTTTTGCTGCTTGTTTGGCTCCTAGGCTGTTACCTGTCCAGTGGCCCTTTCCAACAGTATTTAGGCCCACCTCCATGCTCTTGTGCATCTGCTTTGGATGCTGTACGTGCACTGTACAACGCACTTGTACAGCTCGATTTCATCATGCAAGACACGCTAACCTTGGAAAATGAGCCATCCATATACACTGCAAATGTGTCACTATTTGAACTCAGAACTTAACCCAATATTGGCCAAACTCGAGGCTATCGAGGTCGCAATGTTGAAATCTTTCCTACATTGATAACATGAAAAGTGCCATTATCTCAATTGTGAGCTCACTGCTGACATCCCAATATTGGCCAACTTCAAGGCCATGGTAAACAGAATTTTCCAAAATGCTAGGTTGAAAGCTCAGAATACACGCCAGTGTAAGAGATGTACACCCAGTAGAACACAAAGATCTAAATTAACCACTGTAGTGGCTTTGATTTATGAGCTCTGGATGCACCAAGAGACATAGGTTGGATGCATCCATCCCCACCATCTGGATACATCCACTCGGTATGGATGTGTCCAGGTGCATACCACTGGATGCATCCACCTATGTCATGGATGTGTCCACTTGATTCATGATGGATGCATCCACAAATGGTCCTATGGATGTATCCACATTCATGGATGCATCCAGGAATTTTGGAATGGATGTATCCACGTACATGGATGCATCCAGCAATTTCACAGTGGATGTATCCACGTCCATGGATGCATCCAGCAATTTCACAGTGGATGTATCCACGTCCATGGATGCATCCAGCAATTTCACAGTGGATGTATCCATGTCCATGGATGCATCCAGCAATTTTTCAATGGATATATCCATATCCATGGATGCATCCAGCAATTTTTCAATGGATATATCCATATCCATGGATGCATCCAATAATTTTTCAGTGGATGTATCCATAGCTATGGATGCATCCAAGAGTTTTGCCTTGGATGCATCCACATCAATTTTTTCACATTGGTTGATACATGCAGCCCCATGATAAACCAACTTATTTCTGTTGTGGAAGAACCATCTATTCTTGAGTTTGGTCTCACTCCATCTTTTGTTCCATGCAATCTGTTTTAAACCTTACCTCACCCACATCTCTCTGCCTTGCCACATTTCCGACAGTTTTCCATTTTTGGTGAATTTTGCGGACTAATTGCCGTAGCATAGTGTAGCAAGCCTGTAGTGCTTGGATTTCATCTTATGATTCATTTTGAACCTCTTCTGATCTTCGCTGCCATTCCTGCTCAAAATTGCTGAATTTTTTGGGATGTCTCCGAAAATTGCCATATTGGGCTCGTAACGGTTGTTGTGACGTATTTACTCGTTATCTCCGAACGCGAGACAAATTGCCGTAGCGTAGCGAGCTTGTAGTGCTTGGATTTCATCTTACGATTTATTTTGAACCTCTTCTCATCTTCGCCGCCATTCCTTCTCAAAATCGCCAAATTTTTGGGATGTCTCCGAAAATTGCCATATTGGGCTCGTAACGGTTGTTGTGACGTATTTACTCGTTATCTCCGAACGCGAGAACTGGCCGCTGCTAGCACATAACAGTACAGGCTATCATTTTGTAAAGTGACAGATAGATTGTATCAACAACTCATGTACATATTTTCATGTAGGTGTACATATATCTCTGCGAAAATTGCCATATCGGGCTCGTAACGGTTGTTGTGACGTGTTGATATTTGCTTGATCGCGGACCGCAATTGCTAACAGTCAATAAATGAATCGTCTATGGGAAAGATTCATATGGTAATATATTCAAAACAGTTCGTGTACATGCTTTTCATCCTAATTTGACTATTTCTCGAGCATACCTGTTCGCTTTCTCACGGAATCGATTTTTCAAGTCCAGGGGTGTCAATCTCTGCGCATGTGCACGATGGCGGTGGGCGCGTGCTGCAGAGGAGGCATGTCAAAAACTCTATTTCAATTTTTGTTAGCCTGCATGCTGATTGCTTGGAGACCGCGACCACGTACCGTACCGTGTTTCCCGTTCAGGCACTATTCGGCCCAGCACGACGCATCGCGCACGCGGGAACGGTAACGCGGACCGTTTTGGCTGCCGGGCTATCGCAGAGAGAGTACGCGAGTTCGCCGAGGGCGGCGCGCTCGAAAGCCCAGGGAGACAGGAGCGGAACGGTGCGTGTTTGCTCAGTGCGGGCCAGAGAGTCGTCTCGTGCCGGGGTTGTCGCAGGGCGACACCGAGCCTTCGGGGCGGGTGCTGGAAGATGTGCATGAGGACTCCGTACCGTTGGCAGGCGGCAGAAGTGAGGTACGTACTTCGATACGCACCGGGCGCGCGGGGACGACGCCGTTCGCCCCGGATTTGCGCGAATTGAGCGGCAGTTGGTGCCGTTTTCCCGCTCGCCGTCGACGGGTGGCGCACGAAGCGCCGCAGGGGCGTTCCGGACCGTGGCACGCTCGACGGCGGCGTTTGGACGAGGCGAGTGGGAGCGGAGCCTCGTGCTCAGCGCCGTCCCCGTTGATGCGCTGCAAGCCGGAGTCGGGCGCAGGGATTTGCGCGAGTTGGAGTCGAGCGTGGTCGGCGCTATTGGCTGTCGAGGACGCACGAGCTCAAGAGAGTGACGAGCGGGGGTAATTCGACGGCGACGCGCACGCTAGGCAAAGAGGTCAGCGGAAGGCGGAAAAAGAGGAGGATGAGCAGGCGCACCAGGCTTCACTTCGTGAACTAAGCCGCCGCATTCCTCCCTTCAGCTCGTAGATGGCGCGATGCAGCGATTGTATGTGCTGCGCAGTGACCCGCGCGTGTAGGGGTAGATGGCCGGGACGAGGAACGGACGCGTCGGCGTCATGAGCAGTGGCGAGCGCCACGTGGCGCCGCAAAAGAGGTCCGGTGATGGTGCGCAGGAAGGCGCGGCACGAGTGAAGTGTGCGAGTAGCCTGCGGCGGCGCAGAAGAGATCCTAGAAGCCGAAAGACGATGCGCTGGGAAGTGCGACGTTGGCGTCATAAGCAGAGTGGCGAGCGCCACGTGGCGCCGCAAAAGAGGTCCAGCGATTCGAAAGACGGTGCGGAGGCGTTTCGCGGGGGCTCCTCTGCGTTCGACAAGCGGGTTCCAGCCTCGGGGAGTTTTCACTGGTGGTGGTAGAGAACAAAGGCGGTCCGATGACGTCATCGCTACGACGCGTCAAAAAAATCTATTAACACAAATGCGTCGCATCGCGTACCGGCGCGTTTGGTGCTAATGTCGAGGCCAGGACGCCTGAAAAACACAGAACGTCGACAAAATTGCGAACGTATTCCTGCCGGAATGTCAGACGCTCACTCTGCCAAATACCGCGAAGTCGTTTACCGCAATCCGCCCGATCTCGCTCATTATCCACCCATTTCGCTCAATTCTTGATCCTGACGGATGGCCTACGCCGCGACCAACTTCGTGGATACCATCGACGACAGCCAACGCTATGGGATCCAGGCGAGAATGTGAGTATACTTTTCCTCTCTTCCAGCCCGCGTCAACCCTACCAGCGCCCGCCTCTGCCCGCACGAGGCTGCCGAGGCACTTTACAACATTCGCCCGTACGCCGATTTCCCCGGCAACACCTATAGAACCCACACTTTGCCTCTAATTAGAGAAGAGGTTACCGGGTGGTATCCCCTCTCTAGCTAGAGGCAAAGTGGCTAAATCCCCTATGCTGCAGCAAATGTCGTGTTAAAACTGCACTAAAGCTACACTAAAACTGCAGCTGGGTAAGGTCAACATACTAAGTCCTTCAATGCTGCAATAAAGTCACAATAAAGTTGCAGCAAATATGTCTGTGACCATATAAGGTAAGTATAGTGACTGCCATGCTACATTAAGCTGCAATGCTGCAATAAAGCTGCAATAAAGCTGCAATAAAGTTGCAATAAAGCTGCACCAGCTGTGATACGGTGATCTATAGCATCACATGAGACAAATAGCTACCATATAAGGCAATTGTGCTAAAAATAGACCAAAATCAAAGTTGTAGCCCTTTTCAATACGAATCTAGCTGTATAAGAAATTTTCTTATCGGATGCTTGGTTGCGTCACAAAAGCAAAAAATACTTGAGCGAACGCGAGTCTTTGCAGCTGTCAAAGTGTATTATAAATGCTATTATCAGCCCAGCTGACCTTATATGACTGACTGCTTGCTTAATATTGTATGCAAGACCTTATCTGACTAACCACAAGTGTCAATGTGACCTTGTATCAGTGAAGAAACCTTATCTTGTTACAAGTCAGTTAATCTGACCAAGTGTCAATACAAAAAGCTTACCTGGTTAATTCAATTGACAATTGGTAAGAAGGCTACTGACTTTAAATTAATCTGATCTAGAGTCTTCACCGACAGTCCTCAATATCTATAAACAAATTCTTGACTACAATACAAGTTGGTGAAACTGGTAATATATTATTTACTTCAATTGAGTAAAGGTAATCCATTGACTTCAAGTTAGCTATCTATTGACTTCAATTCACTGACTTGACGTCAATAAATGACTTTGTTGACTGGTCTATTGACTTCAAGTCAGTAGACCACTGATTAAGATTCAGTAAATCTATTGACTTTATTGACTTCAATTCAACAGCCTATTGATGTCAAGTCAGTTGATCTATTGACTCCATTGACTTTATTGACTTCAATTTAGTAGTGTATTGACTTCAAGTCAGTAAATCTATTGAATTTATTGACTTCAATCAGTAGTGCATTGACTTTATTGACTTCCATTCAGTAGTTAATTGACTTCAAGGTAGTAATGTATTGATTTCAGTCAGTAATCCACTGACTTCAAGTAAACATAGTCTGTTGACTTGAAGAATCAGTATTAAAGTCAATAAACCACTAGTGTGGTTTGAAAGTGTCAACTGTTTTGTATTTTGTGAGCCAACCAAGCCTTGGATGAAAAAATGTTGTATATGAATCTTGTAGCCCTTGACGAGCTCTAGAAGATGAGGTTAGCCATCAGATGGATTTCGAGGACCTTCCTCTTTGGGACACTAACGCTTCGCACCCAAATATGGAAATTATGCTAAAATCTCGCTATCTTGCTCAATATTGGACCGTTTTGGGTGATCTAACTTCACAGGGCCAATGTTCTACATCCTTTATGGATTTTGAGAGCCTTGTTCAGCCTAATATAACACTTTAATGCGGTGATAAATGCCTAACAATCTGGATAATCGCTTGGTGTACAATATATTGTTCAGTATGTGTTATCTATGGCTTACAACCACATCACACTGCTTGGAGCACTAATTGGAACAGTTCTGACTCCCTAGATCAGGTCTTGAGAGCTACAGCAGCCTTATCTTAACAAGATCAAAAAATCTAATCTTTTCCTGATTCCAAGAGATCTCAAGGTCTGATAATGGTTCTGGATGGTGTCCCAGTATATTATAGACTATAATAACCCTTCTAGAGCACATCTATTGCAGGGCCTTCTCACAGACCCATGATTTACACTGATCAAATCTGAAAAGTGTTTTCATGATATTTCATCTTGCCCAAGGTCCCAGGAGTGTGGCCAAGTGCATGAAAACAATATTACAGTCTGTCCAAACGATCTGAGCACAAAAAGTAGCTCAATATACCCCTTCAAAGATGAGTTTTTCTAAGTGACATTTTTAGCTTGTTTGATGAATAGAAGACCATCCAGACCAGTGAGAGTAAAATGGAGGTCAGAAATGAAAAGAGGCAAGAAAATAGTACAAGATAGAGCTTTGGTTGAAGTGATTTGGTTGAGATTTGGTCAGTTGGTGATTTTGATCATGATCATATTATATGCCTTTAGACTGTGGTTGAACCCACCTGCTTGAAGACACCAACTGACCAAATCTCAACCAAATCACTTCAACCAAAGCTCTATCTTGTACTATTTTCTTGCCTCTTTTCATTTCTGACCTCCATTTTACTCTCACTGGTCTGGATGGTCTTCTATTCATCAAACAAGCTAAAAATGTCACTTAGAAAAACTCATCTTTGAAGGGGTATATTGAGCTACTTTTTGTGCTCAGATCGTTTGGACAGACTGTAATATTGTTTTCATGCACTTGGCCACACTCCTGGGACCTTGGGCAAGATGAAATATCATGAAAACACTTTTCAGATTTGATCAGTGTAAATCATGGGTCTGTGAGAAGGCCCTGCAATAGATGTGCTCTAGAAGGGTTATTATAGTCTATAATATACTGGGACACCATCCAGAACCATTATCAGACCTTGAGATCTCTTGGAATCAGGAAAAGATTAGATTTTTTGATCTTGTTAAGATAAGGCTGCTGTAGCTCTCAAGACCTGATCTAGGGAGTCAGAACTGTTCCAATTAGTGCTCCAAGCAGTGTGATGTGGTTGTAAGCCATAGATAACACATACTGAACAATATATTGTACACCAAGTGATTATCCAGGTTGTTGGGCATTTATCATTGCATTACAGTGTTATATTAGGCTGAAAAAGGCTCTCAAAATCCATAAAGGATATAGAACATTGGCCCTGTGAAGTTAGATCACCCAAAACGGTCCAATATTGAGCAAGATAGCGAGATTTTAGCATAATTTCCATATTTGGGTGCGAAGCGTTAGTGTCCCAAAAAGGAAGGTCCTCGAAATCCATCTGATGGCTAACCTCATCCTCTAGAGCTCATCAAGGGCTACAAGATTCATATACAACATTTTTTCATCCAAGGCTTGGTTGGCTCACAAAATACAAAACAATTGACACTTTCAAACCACACTAGTGGTTTATTGACTTCAATACTGATTCTTCAAGTCAATAGACTATGTTTACTTGAAGTCAATGGATTACTGACTGAAATTAATATATTACTACCTTGAAGTCAATTAACTACTGAATGGAAGTCAATAAAGTCAATTAACTACTGAATGGAAGTCAATAAAGTCAATTAACTACTGAATGAAAGTCAATACACTACTGAATTGAAGTCAATAAGGTCAATAGATTTACTGAGTTGAAGTCAATACAATACTGAATTGAAGTCAATAAATTCAACAGAGTCAATAGATCTACTGACTTGATATCAATAGACAGCTGAATTGAAGTGAATAAAGTCAGTAGATTTACTGAATCTGAATTAGTGGTCTACTGACTTAAAGTCAATAGACCAGTCAATAAAGTCATTTATTGACGTCAAGTCAGTGAATTGAAGTCAATAGATAGCTAACTTGTAGTCAATGGATTACCTTTACTCAATTGAAGTAAATAATATATCACTAGTTTCACCAACTTGTATTGTAGTCAAGAATTTGTTTATAGATATTGAGAACCATCAGTGAAGACCCTAGGTCAGATTCATTTAGAGTCAGTAGCCGTTTTACCAATTGTCAATTGAATTAACCAGGTAAGCTTTTTGTATTGACACTTGGTCAGATTAACTAACTTGCAAGAAGATAAGGTTTCTTCACTGATATAAGGTCACATTGACACTTGTGGTTAGTCAGATAAGGTCTTGCATACAATACTAAGCAAGCAGTCAGTCATATAAGGTCAGCTGGGCTGATAATAACATTTATAATACACTTTGACAGCTGCAAAGACTCGTTTCGCTCTGAGTATTTTTTGCGTTTTGTGACACAACCAAGCATCCGATAAGAAAATTTCCTATACAGTTAGATTCGTGTTGAAAAGGGCTACAACTTTGATTTTGGTCTATTTTTAGCACAATTGCCTTATATGGTAGCTATTTGTCTCATGTAATGCTATAGCATCACCGTATCACAGCTAGTGCAGCTTTATTGCAGCTTTATTGCAGCATTGCAGCTTTAATGTAGCATAGCAGTCACTATACTTACCTTATATGGTCATAGACCTATTTGCTGCAACTTTATTGTGACTTTATTGCAGCATTGAAGGACTTAGTATGTTGACCTTACCCAGCTGCAGTTTTAGCGTAGCTTTAGCCCAGCTTTAATGCGACATTTACTGCAGCATAGGGGATTAGCTACTTTGCCTCTAGCTAGAGAGGGGATACCACCCGGTAACCCCTCTCTAATTAGAGGCGAAATGTGGGTTCTATAGGTGCCCGGCAAGGTGTACGTGCACTTCAAAACCGACGGCACGACGCTAGCCGACATCGCGACTTTGCCCGCGGATGAGGACGTCGATTTCGTGAGCGTGAAACTTGGACGCGCCGTCGATATCCAGCGCCGCCGAGCCCAATACGCCCGGGAATGCAAAGGGCAAGTGATTGCGTGGGCATTTTATTACGAGACGCGGCATTGCAAGCTGTTAGGTGCGTTTCTTCTCGAGAGGCGTAGCGACTACTCACTTTGACATAGAGGCCCTCGTCCACCGCTCTCTGAAGGCGCTCAACGCTATGCGCGAACCGACTCCGTGCGCGGGATGCAACGTGATGCACCGGGAATATGCAGCAGAAATGGCCGCGGGCAGTCTTGAGGGCATGGCGGCGATAATAGAATATTGGATGGAGCGTTTGGGGGGAGATCCCCGTCCGCTACCCTTTGTATACCGATTAGTACAGGACAATGGGCAAACGGCCGACGTACTCGGCAGATCCTTGCGTTGCTGGTCGAGGGTCTAATCTGTATAATCATCACTCATCTTACTTGTACGAAAAATGTGAATTTTCCACCAATTCGCGACTGCGCACGGCGACGGCAACGCGTTCGGGGCGGGATGGCGGTGGCGGTCAGGGTAGACGATGAGAAGGGTCCTGGGGAGGATTTGAGCGGGTCAGTTACAGGGATAAGAGGTCGTGAACCAAGCAATACCGACTTGTGTGAAAAATGCCAATTTTCTGGCAAGTCAGCACTGCGCACGGCGACGGCGACGCGTTCGGGGCGGGATGGCGGTGGCGGCCTGGATAGACGATGAGAAGGGTCCTGGGGAAGATTTGAGCGGGTCAGTTACGGGGATAAGAGGTCGCGAACCAAGCAATACCGACTTGTGTGAAAAATGCCAATTTTCTGGCAAGTCAGCACTGCGCACGGCGACGGCGACGCGTTCGGGGGCGGGATGGCGGTGGCGGCCTGGATAGACGATGAGAAGGGTCCTGGGGAAGATTTGAGCGGGTCAGTTACGAGACTAAGAGGTCGCGAACCAAGCAATACCGACTTGTGTGAAAAATGCCAATTTTCTGGCAAGTCAGCACTGCGCACGGCGACGGCGACGCGTTCGGGGCGGGATGGCGGTGGCGGCCTGGATAGACGATGAGAAGGGTCCTGGGGAAGATTTGAGCGGGTCAGTTACGGGGCTAAGAGGTCGCGAACCAAGCAATACCGACTTGTGTGAAAAATGCCAATTTTTGGCAAGTCAGCACTGCGCACGGCGACGACGGCGACGCGTTCAGGGCGGGATGGCGGTGGCGGCCTCGGTAGACGATGAGAAAGGTTCTGGGAAGGATTAGAGCGGGTCAGCTTCAAGGGAAAAAAAATCGGCCGGCAAGATATGCTCACTTGTACGAAAAAACAGAATTTTCCGCTAAGTCGGCACTGGGGGCGGCGACAGCGACGTGTTCGGGGCGGGATGGCGGTGGCGGCCTCGGTAGACGATGAGAAAGGTTCTGGGAAGGATTAGAGCGGGTCAGCTTCAAGGGAAAAAAATCGGTGGGCAAGATATGCTCACTTGTACGAAAAAATAGAATTTTCCGCCAAGTCGGCACTGGGGGCGGCGACAGCGATGTGTTCGGGACGGGATGGCGGTGGCGGCCTCGGTGGTCGATGAGGGAGGTCTTGGGATGCATTTCAGCCGGCCAGCGCCAAGGGTAAGCATTCAGCGGGCAAGTAATACTGACTTGTACATAAAATCTGAATTTTCCACCAGGTCGGGCCCTGCGCGCAGCGACAGCGACGCATTCGGGACGGGATGGCGGTGGCGGCCTCGGTGGTCGATGAGAAAGGTTCTTGGAAGGATTTGAGCGGGTCAGCTTCAAGAGGCAAAAATCGGTGGGTAAGATATGCTCACATGTACACAAAATCTGAATTTTCCACCCAGTCGGCACTGGGGGTGGCGACCTTCCCGAGCCCGGATTGCTTGCTTATTCTCGCGGGGGGATAAGAGGAACATGTATCATATAGTAATTAAAAGGAGTACACGCAGCATAGTACAAACAAGTCCATGCAAAATTGTATTTAAGTCAATTTAATACTCATACGATATAAGCGGCAAAGCGGGTCCATGTCCGCAGGAATCTCCAAGTCCACTCCGGCCGGCAAAGGCATCCATTTCTCCTGCATGAACACCAAAGTGTTCTGCTGCACGTTCGTAGGGGGACCAGTGAAGGCCACCAGCTTCGAAACGACAAAGACATTCGAAAGGGCATCGCCATTCCTGTACCGACACTGCAGCTGGGGCTGGGTAGATGCAGAGACGGCCGGGGAGGCGGCAGCGGCGGGGGCAGGGGCAGACTGGGCGGGAACATCGGTGCTCTTGGAGGAGCCGTCGCGTACCTTGGACTTATTCTTGCGCTCCACCTGCGCCTTGGATTTCTTCTTGGCCGGTGCGACGTCCGGCTCCTCTTCGTCCTCCTCGCTCCCGCTGTCGCCTCCCTGCTCCTTGTCGCTGTCGTCCTCGCTGTCGCTGCCGCTGCCGGCGTTCGCGGTCTTCTTCTTGCCGGTCGCCTTCTTCTTGTCCTGCGCCTTCTTCCTTTTCTTCAGGAGCTTTTTCGAGCCGACCGCACGCTTCAGGACCGCGCCATCCGAGCAGACGATGATTGGGACCTCGGAAATGTCGACAAGCTTCATTTCCTCTGGAGAACGGAAGTCAGCTCAGTTTATTATACGAAGGCGCACTATATCTTACCTGGAGTCCACGACACGATTTTGGCAGCGGTTTTGGCCTCTGCGCCCTGAGGGTTCTCGTACGCGGCCTTCATCTGCTGGTGCATGGCCTTGAGCGCCGCGGAAACGGCCTTCTTCTCATCCTTGCCGACAACGTTCTCCGTGATCTTGGAGAGAGAGAATCCCGGGCCAGGGGAAACGGCCCTTAACGGTGCTCGACCGCTTTCTCCGCCCACTTCCACCACATTTTGGTGTACTTCTGCTGGATCGTCGCCAGATCATCTTCGCCGCGTTCCATCATTACGAGACCTAGGGGGGGAAGTTGTCTCAGTTCGCTGGGCGTACGGATAACGGTGAGACGTACAAATTTGGTTCACGAACATGCCCCCCGAGCTGTCGCCGCAGGGCGTCGCGATCGTTCGTCTCTGTTGCCAATCTGCTGAAGATAACAGTGACCGGCTGGCTAGCCAGAGCTTTCGAGGCCGCATCGCCAGCGACTTCGTTCTGCAGAGCCTGCGAGGTTACCCTTTTCATCCGTCAGTTCCCAGTCCGCGTTCGGCATTCGGATAACTTACTGGAATAATGCTTTCATATCGGTCAAAAACCGGCGGATGGCGACCGGGTGCCGATTGTAAACCTCGTTGAAGAGGTTGCTTCCACCCCAAATCGTCGCATTGTCGCCGAAACAGTCCAATGCAACTACTCTTCGATTTTCTCGGATGCTCGATACGCCACTTCATCTGCCACACATTCCATGGCATCGCCTTTGCGCGAAGCCTTCGGTAAATCGCCTGCTGCTTTCAGGACCGTTGATACTTTCTTGAACGCCCGTCGTGCGACACTCTCCACCGCACGATGATAGACATCTCGCGCGTCCATAACCTCCTTCAGATGGGCCCCGGATAGAGGACCAGGAGTCACAGCCCATGTCGTAACGACGGCCTCGCCGAACAGCGGGTCCACGGAGTCGGGGTCGTCGAGGTCGAGATCGGGATCGAGGTCGGGCGCGGAGTTGTCCTCGGTCGTCCCCTTCCCCTTCTTCTCCTTTTCCTTCCCCTTCGTCTTCTTCACACCACTCTCGTCCTCGCCCTCGACATCCATATCCTCGCCGTCCGTCGCCTTCGCTTTCCCTTTGCCCTTCCCCCGAGTGTCCGCCATGTATTCCTCCTCGAGATTGAGATCCTCTTCTTCCACGGAGAGAACCACGGGCATCCACGAGATAGCCTGGGCTAAGTCGTTGTGATCCGCAATTTTCTTCTCATTCGCGGCGTTCGTCGCGGCAAAGTCGGAACTCGCTTGGGAATCCGAGTTGTCCTCACCACCACTATAGCCGCCGACGGTGTCGGTCCGAGTCGAGCGGCGAGAGCGCTTGCGGGTAGTAATGGGGGGAAGTGTGGCATCGCCGTGGAGCTGCTGCTTTTGCGCGTCGAAGACCAGCTTGGCCAGGGCAAGCTGCTTCATGGGGTCAATAACCTGCGGAGGAAGCATTAGTGAATGAATTTTAGCTAAGATACCAAAGTATTTACCTTCCGCTGTCTCTTTTCCACCGGAGCAGGCGTACCGTCGGACTCGTGAGTTGGCGTATCGGTGGGCGTTCCCTGTGAAAAGAGCGTGAGCAACGAACAGCTAAAATATCAAAGTATTTACCTTCTCCTGAGTCGTTCTTTTGACCGGAACGGGCGTCTCCTCAGGCTCAGGAGTAGGAGTCAGAGTCGGCGTACCGGTGAACCGCGGATTGATGAATGTAACCAAGGTTCCCTGTGAAGAGAGCGTCAGTCAGCGTTTCATGATAATGAGCATGTACAAACCTCCGCCTCGCGCCATCGGAAGTCCTTCACCCAGTCGAACCCCTTCGAAACAAAGAGTTAGTAAATCAGGACGATCCCAGGTGCGTGAATGAGTGCTCGCCTCCGTCCCTGGGGCGGGCGTATCGTCTTCGTTGTCACGCAGCCTGAGCTGCTTCTCTTGCTCCTCGAGTTTGATGCGATAGAGGTCGGCCTTTTTGCCTTGTAGTTCTCCTGTTCTGTCATTTAGCAAGATATAACAAAATGCCTGCCACTCACATCCTCGTCCGAGTCCGTGTCGGATTTATTGCCACCCTGGTCGTCAGAGTCGGAGACTGGACGATCTTCCTGCTGCTGGTCGACTGGACCTTCGTTGTGCTGTTCCACTGGGCCTGGGACGGGAGATTGGCCGCGTTCGTGGAGAGGCTGCTGAGTCTACAAAAATAATCAGTGACGCTGAAATAACGCTTAATCCGACATACCTCTGGCTCGGCAGGAGGTGGCAAGGATGAACGAGTTTGGGCGGATTTCTACGAAGGAAAGGTAAGACAAAAGCTAAGATTATGGGGTGCAGGATTCACTGTCTTTCCACCTTTCTTGTCTTTCTTGGCCGTTGGGGCTGGCTTTTTGGTCTATAAAACAATTAGAGAAGGAACGGAAGGAATAGCAAAGGGATTCACCGTATTTTGTGTCTTCTTCGCTTTCTTATTCTTGGGCTCCCCAGTGCCTTCGCCTGCGTGTTCATGCCCTGCTTCTGGTTCGCCTCCGTCTTCACCCTGCGGCTGTTTACGTTTGCGCGAGGATGGCTGTGGTGCGGGTGGTGCTACTGGAGGTGCAGCGCTGGCGTGTCGTGTGGAGCATCGTAGAGGGATCATGGCTGACAAGATTCCTGAGGGAAAAGAGTAGAAAAAATTCTGGAGAGACGTTTAGTTGGTGGCAGATGGAAAGGAACAATTCACGCTTACATTGTTTGAGCCCGACCATCAGTGCGCTTTGGTTAGACTTCCCTCATCCGGAAAAAGATAGCGCTTTGAAATCCCGAATTCCCAAGAACAATGTCTCTCGGACTTTAACGCGAATCACGGAAATCTGCCACCCAGCAGCTCTTGCTTCCTCCCACCATCGTCCCCCCCACCTTTCTCTATCTTGCTTTCAGGATTTCTCTGGCGCGTCTCATCAGCTGGGGTGTCTTCCATAGAGCCGTACATGAATGTTACCTCAAGAATTCGCTTCTTTGGACCACCAGTGCCACTCTGTAAGTCGTACTTGGCCTCCGCTCCCAAACTTTGAAAAATTGATTCATTAGAGCTTCGTCCTCTGGCCGTCGGGGTTATTCCCAACTCACCGTTAACAGTTCTGCCGTCGAGACAACTACCTGCTGTCCGCCAGCGCGGTGATTCATGATGTACGCCGCGCTTTCCGAGTGCATCTGTGGCGCTATTAATCTAATCTGAGCATTTATTAGACTTCCGTCCTCTTTGCGATTCAAAACTATCGACTCACAATATCGACAGTCCTTCGGTCGACCCGCCGTGTATTTATTCTGTAAATGGTCCTTTCCAGTCCCATCTTGCGCGTTGTTCATCTAACACTTGATTAAAGTCCGCCCCATCTGCTATGAAAATTCCTATCTCACTCACCGTCGACAGATCTCTATGGGACGCATCCTTTGCCATCGTGATACAACGCCTACATTGTCAGTCTGCCCCGCGGTCGCATTTATCGCGCTGATAATTTCTTTTTGAGATTCTAGCGACATCTTTTCACGTAGCTCACTCACCGTTACTTGCGTCCTTCGCTTGATCGACCGCCTTCATGCTATGTACGTCGGCTTGTGTGGCCGCTGCTATCTGTATCACTAATTATCATCAGTTCCTGCACGATTTTATGATTTTGTGGACTTACTCCCGGTAGGCCCCATTATCTTCCGTTGACTTGTTTTTTTCACTGACGCGTTGTACACCCTTCCAGGCCTTCGTGCTCGCTCCCAGGCTTTCTCGACGTACCTTCCACGCTCTCTGCGCTGTGCTCTGCCTATTGTCTCTATTTTGTATGTACTCGCTGATTTTTTCCCTCTCCTTTACACTAGCGCTAACGACTGGCATTCATCCTATAGATTATATCTATCTACCTTCCATACAGCCTTCTTCGCCCATACCCCGCCTCCCGTACGCTCCTGCACCGCCTGGCCTCTTGCCCATTAGCGACATGGTAGTTAAGGGCAAGAGGCCAAAAGCTGTGCACGTCACAGGGTGACTGCCTTGTTCGGTATCGCTCGGATAGCGGTCCGCTATCCGAGCGAATCCGAGGAAGGCAAGCACGCAATAGTTATGTAAGCCTCTTACACTCTTCGTCTGCTACCACCATGTCCCGCCGGTAAGTAGTAGCGTAGTCCAGTAGATAGACAATTGAATGAGAGAATTGGCGCATGACATGCAACGTGAGACGGTGCGCGTCCAGCGCCCAAAAGAATTGGCAAAAAAAAATGAAAATGAATTTTTGGCGATATTATGCGCGTGGCGTGTACATCACCGACGCTGACAATGGCGACCACGTCACAGAACCAGCAAGTACATCGACAACAGCGCTGAGGTCGACCACGACGCTGAGAGTGAGTTTGTCTGGTCGTAAAGTTCATGATACTCACAAGCTCGATGATAGTGCATGACAACGGCGGCGAGGACAATCCCGACTCCTACGAGGCGCAGGTGCGGCAGGCCGACCAGCAAGTCTTCATAATGGGCCCAATCCTCGCAGGGCACGAAGACCGTTTGCGCTCTGACGCGCCGTATCGAGTACCAAGCGCACTCTGGTGATCGCGTACTCCCGATGCCCCTAACCAGAATGCGCCGCTCTTCCTGCCGGGCTCGCAGGACCCTACGCCCTTTGCTTCGTATGGCTGGGCCGAAAGCCCCTCCATGTTGCGTGACTCTACCCCCTACGAATACCCGCCACCAGCTCTCCGTCCCCAGCACACGTCCACACCAGCGCCATCTCCCGCCGATCTCTTCGCTCCAGGCGTCTCGTTTGTGCGGGAACGTACACCGCGGGCGCTGAAACGAGCGTGCGAGGACGAAGAAGAAGGTAGCGGGTACGAGGACGCACAGGTCCACCTGCGCCCGAAGAAACGAGCGCATAGGGTGCTCGGCGAAGAGTCGGACGGGGGAGGAGGACGAGGATGATGAAGACGAGGACGATGCGCAAGCCAAATCCAGCTTTTTCCTCGCGCCCAACACGGATTCTGACGGCGCCGATTCCGACCACGATGCGAAGGAGGAGGAAATGCCGGTGTCGGTCTTCCTAGACATGGCGGCAGATGATTCGGACGGCGAAAGGGAGGAGAGGGAGGAGGATGTGGAGGAGACTTTGTCCGACCGAGGTACACTCTCCTTCCCTGATTTTTACTTACGCTAACTAATCTATTGTCGCAGATTTTCTGGATGACACTCCCCAGGAAGCTTTGTCTCGCCGTCGCCCAAAGGCCGACCGGACCCACGCCAAGGAGCACGAAGCCGCGCTTGCACTAGCGTCGCACTACCAACGACGGGCACGAGAAGAAATGAATGTAGATAGATTCCATGCAGCTGCACCCGCCGACTCCGCCAGCCCCGTTCTCTTGGAAACGAGGGGATCCAGTCGTACCAGGCACCTGGGTGCGGGGAATCCGTAGCCCAGTCAAAGGGGAAATCCTATACGTTTTCTCTCTCACCGAGGTGCTGTATGTTCCCAGCTCTCGCAAAGCCTACGAACACTTTCGCGAGAGAACGAAGGTTCCAGGGTGGTCAGACTTTGGATTCACCATGACGCGCAAAAACGGGGAGCCATACAACAACTATCAATTCAAAATCGTTCCTCGACCTTCGCCCCAGCAGCTCTTCCCCTATTACCGCTGCATCAACTCGTCCTTGCTCACGTTGCCCGTCGAATGGCCAACTCCCCGCCTTTTCGGAGCCCAGAACGCGTGTTGTGGCCGTGGATGGTCCGCACAAAGGTCGCGCCGGAATCATCGTTCGCTTGGGGGAGCTGGAAGAGAACGGGACCATCGTCAAGTACGCCGAGGTGAAGCGCATCGCTTCGGACAAAACTTTCGACGATCACCGTTTTCACGTCAGGATCGACCATCTGGTGCGCCACATGCTCGATCCTTGCTACCCGATTCGCGAGCACGACCGCGTCCGTGTCGTGTCTGGGACGTTGTACGACGGGGTGGTTGGGCACGCCATGGAGATTGTCATCCGGAGGGATGCTACTACCGTGGAGTACCCCCACGTCGTCGTCGGTGTTCCCATCGATTACCACGTAATAGGGCCCGCGGAAACAAATCCTCGTTGGGCGGACCTCAAGACCTTCGAAATCCCGCTCGGCCACGTTATCCGAGAATTTCAGCTCGGCGACTTAGTCGAGGTGAAAGTAGGCCCGCACACCGGCCAATTTGGAGCCATAGTGGTCTTGGAAGGGGCCCGCTTCGTTCGCATGTGCGACCTGCAAAACTTTGGGACTGTATGTCTTCCCTTCCATTTCTGAGGTCTAGATTTACTAAGGTGCACCGGACCAGATATTAATCGAGACACCGGCCCTCGAATTCTACCACGAATCCACGGACTTGTTGCCCCTCATGGGCCACGAAGAAAACAGGGCTCCCCGTGAACTCCAAGTCGGCGATGTGGTACGAGTAACGAAACGAAGGTATTTTAATCGGGTGTGCACACTCGTTGCATTTCACGACCCAGATACACTGGAGCTGCAAGACAACACGAATGCTTCGACCCGTGTAAGCGATCTAATTCTCTGCAAGCATGGTCTACTTACGCAGATATCAGCTTTACGTGAAATCCGCCGAGGTGGAGTTAATGACTTCGAAGTCAAGATTGAAATATGGCGCTGGGCGTAGATTTGAGGGTGTCCAGGTCCAAGTCAAGCGCGGCAGCTTCAAGGGGTTACGTGGGACGGTGGTCGGCGACCACGACAGTGAGGCTCGCGTCGAACGTATGGATCACCGGGACCAGCACGCCTGGACTGATCAGAAGGAGTCGCGAGGAATTCTGCTCACGATTGGAAAAGACATGTCCAACGAGAGAGTCGAGAACGTACCCATCGAGCATGTTGTGCATGAATTGTACGTAGACGATTTTCGTTCGGTGGTCCGAATTTTCTGACCAACTTAATTCTTAGCACCATGCTACCGTTGAGTCAGGCTCGCTGGCTACCCCTGAAGATACTGTTGGGTCGTGCAGTGCCGCGAGACCAGCCTACTCACCGAGGGGCTTTCCCGAACGACACGCCTATCGAGCGCGTGCGCACACCGCCGATGAGCCTGGGGAACGAGGTCCCGGTCATACTTGGTAAGATTCCCTTTGCTTTTGTTGTTATATGACGATGGCTGACTGTAGTGAAGGCGAGGACGACGGACAATGGCTCTCCATGCCTGACTTGGCGAACAAGCGCTGTTGACGTCAAGATCGTCGGGCTACGGCAATTGACAGTCCGCCTCTCTGACGCGAAGCTTGCGCTGGAAGGGACGTTTTGTCATGTGCTCATTGGAGCGCCGCCAGTGTCTTCAAACGACAGCGAGGTTGAGGTCTGCGGAGCAGGGAAGACTCAGCGCAAGTTCAAGATACCTCGTACTTGTATCAAGCCTCGTCGCGAAGGGAATGACCAGGAGCGGCTGATACAGATGGAAACGCGTGTCGTGGTGGTCGGGCCAGACGTCAAGTTCGAGGCGAGTCGCATCGGCGAGTATGGGCAGACCGTCCCCACCTACGAGCATCTCTACGGTGAAAACGTCGTCGCTGTGAAATTCGAACAAGGGATGGGAGGGTATTTTCATGAGTCTAGCTTATGCATGGCTAAGAACGAAAAAATAATCAAGGACAATAACGTTTTCGACAGGACTGAATTTCCTAGCTACATACTTATGAGATAAATAGTCTTTACGGTGAATGTAATGTAGTGCTACAACGTATATAATGTACTTTACACTAGCTGGGACGCATTGCGTCCCATGCGTGATGGAGTGAAGCCGCGAACCCGCCGAAAGGACTTGGACGCGTAAAGGCGCGTGTCTCGAAGTCTGAGTCGATGGGCGCTTAACGGGTGCTTAAAAGTCAATTTACTTGGCTGTTCGAGAGTGGGCGGGGAAATTGCCTTCTCATCTTATTCTAGGTTTACGGAGAGTGAAGAACCACGACCAACTCAAAGACATGAGACTTCACACGATGATAATTCGGACAGATAAGTCGCGGTATTTTCTGGTGCGATAATATCTCAAGTCAATTTACAGGTACAGAACCTGCGCAATCCGGTAAGACGCCCTATTACTGGGTGAAATAAAACACTAACGACCCTGGACAGGTTGCGGGCGCATTGGGAAGAAGGTCGGCCATTTTCGTTATACCGACCTCCAAAAAGACGCCTGACAATACAAAATCTGGTCAGCCGCCAACATACAACAGCGACGGCGGGTTGACCTTACGAGTTAAAAAACATGCATGCCCACCACCTCCCGACCCGCTGAGCGCTGCAAGTCAGTCCTCGACCTTACCGGACCCTCCGCCCCTAACCTTATTTTCAGAAATTGTCGATTATCGGGTACACCATAATCCCCAAGTCAGCTCGTAGCTGGGACGCCCTGTGCCCTATGCGCGATCGATGGAAGGGTTGGAACGGGCCTGACGCGCCTTTACGCGTCAAGGCATGTGCATGGTCTCTAGTCGGCGACGGTGTTTTTGCACGTACCTACTTCAGCTTACGCTACATCTATATGCCTGTAACTGTTAGAATTTTCCCCAGTACGCTTTTTCATCTCATTCTTTGTGTTTCATTATACCCAGTACACAAGTATCTGAATTTGTGTTGTATTGTGCTCTGACGATACACGTCGCATGTATTAATTAGCATATAAAATATATTTTACACTAGCTGGGACGCGCTGCGTCCCATGCGTGATGGACTGAGTGCTCCGAAAGGGGTTTGATGCGTGAAGACGCGTTAAATGGCGCCTTTTGGGTCAACTTCGCTGAGGCGCTGAACGGGCGCTAACCATGGCTTGGTGTCGGAGAAATTCTTATCTCATCTTATCAGTTTCTCCGACGCCTGCGAATCAAGTGAGGCGTTGTTTGATTCGGAAGCCTTTCGGCCTCTTGGCCTTAGCTACTATGATGTATAGGAACAGTATGCATTAGAGTAGTCTTTCTGGTAGAGTACATGTATTAGGTACATTTGAGAATTTGGAACCCACCGCCCGTGTTTGCACCAGATTTGCGCCTGGAGTGGAGAAGAGCCGACGAAAAAGGAAAGGAATCGAATTCAAAGCGCAGAACAATGGAGTGGATTAAAAGGTGCGCCGCGATCCGCTATGCTGCCACCGACTGTATACTTACACCTACCATGCCATCTGTTCGCACCACCCAGCATCCCGCGGGCTTCATTCTGGCCTCGGCGCTCCTGCCTCGCGACACGCCTTCCAAATCCGCCCTTCCTGAGAAAACGACATATACCGACGCCAAGGTCGCCCCATCCTCTCAAGGCACAACGGACAAGGTTGAAGCCGCGCGTGCCACTGCCAATTCCCGCGTCTGCGTCACGAGGGAGGAATACCGTGCGTACACTTGGCTTTTTCTGGCATTCTTCCTCTGACTTATGCTTCCAGTTGCTGATCCTGTTCACCGAGGCAAAAAATTGCACTACTTTCGCCTAGGCAAGTCCCATTCAGTCACTGCCAGCTTCGCATACCCTGATTGTAAATAGCTGCCAATTACGCAGAGACTCACGACATGTTCCAACCCGACTTAGGCGAGCTGCCCTGCGAAGAATCTAAGCTTATCCGAGCGTTCATTGGTGCGAAAGAGAAGCACGAGTATAAGTTGGATGGCTTGAGACATCGCGCCAGTGCGTAATGTTGGATTTTCTTCTCATTCAGCTAATCAATCTCGTCCTTAGTCTCGGCTTGTGTCTACACCGATCCTGCCCCACTCGACGCGTATTTCGCTTGCGCGGGTGCATTCTGGGACGAGTACGGTTATCTTCGCGACTTCGCCGACGGCATGGACGAGTTACTCGCCACCAAGCACGCTCTCCACAAGATTCATAAACGCTTCTTGAAGCTGCACCACACTGTCCGGCTGCAGCTCGCGCAACGCACCATGAGAGTCCTGGATATCAAGAACCCCTTCCCCCTTCTCGACGATCGCCGTGTAGCTTTCGATCTCGAAGGTGCATCGGTTCGTTATTTCTTTGGCTTCACTGAGACTTCATCCTCGTCAGTGCGGGAGCGCGTCGCAGCGCATAAGCGTCTTTTTAATCGAGGCATTGGATTCGTCGCCGGAATGCGACGTGATCACGGTCCGCCTGCACAACCGGTATCGCACCAAGCCCCACAGTACCAAGTGTCACGAGCTATACTGCAAACGTACGTGCCTCGTTCCTCTTTTCTTCTATTCTCCGGGCTGATATTTCGCCAGAGGAGCTCTGGATATCGGAGATGGAGACCTTCGTGGCTGCAGCCGAGATCAAGGCACTGCAAAAGCAGACGTCGTTGCAGCCAATATCCTTTGACGGATTTTACGGAGTAGTACACGACACAGTCTTCAGATAGAGTATACTGCGAGTCACTGTATAAATACAATTCCATGTACCCGGGCAGGCATGCTTCCCTTGTCGTCGGGGCCCGGGCTTACGGAGAGTGCGCAAGCACGATCTAACCAGAAGCATGCTACTTTACAATCTGTGATAATAATTCGGACATTCGATATATCGGTAGAGGACAGTTGTTTCAATGATAGTACATGCAAATGTCTCTATAGCCTGTAGCCTGTAGCGGTGGTGTATTGCCTGGGTGGCATTCGGAGACGAGGCGAACATTACCCAAAATGGCCGAAAATCTTAATAGTGGGAATCAATGCGCAAGGCTAAGAGGTGTGAATGCTATTCTGACTGCCACCCACTCTCGACTTAACACCACCATGTCAGGAATTCGCACCCCCCGTAGTCATTTTGAAATCGGAAATTCCGGTACGTCTGTACTGTACTGGAGTGCTTCCTGTTTATTTTCTTTAACTGAATCCTCTTTTTAGCTGTTCGTCGACGCTGCCAGAAGATGACTGAATCTGAGGCCTACTGGGGCCCAGGTACCAACTGGTACGGTGACAAGGCCTGGGGACAACCGGCCTGGGGTCAATCGGCCTGGGGTCAGTCGCTTACCTCGGGTCAGACGCCAGTCTGGGACGAGTCAGCAGGTCCTCCGTACGTATCTGGTTTTTTTTAAAAATTCGCCCCTTTTGCTTACCTTCTTCCTCACTAGTGCAAGCCCGGTCTCTGCCAACATCGCGGTGCCCCCCACACCTCCCACACCAATCACCTGGGCAGACCTCGAGCGCCGCGCACGCAATCCCGACGTCGCGGAGATCCGGGCAGCATGGGAGTGCTTTTTCCGTGCGGGCCAAGAGCCTCGAGTCTCCCGCTCCCCTCCCGAGTCTCGCCGCCAACCAGGTCGGTTTTGGCGATTTGCCGGGCGCTGAATCGGCAAGCGATCTACCTTATCTCTAGCGGGGCTTACTTTCTCAATGTGATCACATTCTGTCCGAGCAGTCCCTTCTTTCAAGTAGAATTACAGTGAATGTTAAATACGATTTCATGTATTATTGAAATCCCCGGGCATGCATGCTTCCCTTGTCGTCGGGGCCCGGGCTTACGGAGAGTGCGCAAGCACGATCTAACCAAAAGCATGCTACTTTACAATTTTATGATAATAATTTGGACATTCGATGTATTGGTAGACGACAGCTATTCAATCTTATTATACATGTATATGTACCTATGGTCTGTAGCCTGTACCGGTTGTGTATTGCCTGATTTAAATACGACTATTGTAAAGCCGTGAATTTTTCGAGAACAAAAAAAGCCACCGTGACATCGAGTGAGTGGCATCAGCGTTGTGTAAACTTTGCACTCAACGACCTACAGCCTCGACGACACCCCAGAACAATATTTTTGTATGCGTATCACCGACAAGGAGGCGGAGCTCATCCGTAACAAGATGCTCCCCGAGCCACTGGGGCTGGCTATCCCAGTCTCGCATCCGGGACACCTGTCGAAGAAAAAAACGGCCCCCGATAAGCCACCACTCATCTACTGCGCCAACGGCCGTACATACAGTCAGCGTCTCACGAGAGCCGTCCCCACCACGCCGAAGAAAAACGTCCCCCGACACTCCCACCAGCCCCTATGTGGCGGAGTATTTTCCGTCGTCGAGTCCGCAAAAATCTGGGCCTGCCGCGCCTCCTCTCCATCAAAACCAGTGGAAACGCTGGACGAATGACATTATACCGAAGCTCATACCTGTTTTCCTCGCGTTGTGGCACAAGACCGAATCACTGCGCAACATAGACGGGCTGGAACTCCCTGCGTTAAAACCTTGTGGTTGCGGCGCAAGAAGGGAGGACGAGACCTGCTGCGGACGCACCCTGGGACGCATTTCGTGCCCGAGGAAACAGCCGAGAAGATGGACGAGCATGTGGACGGCGTGCGTCCGGCTAAAAATTCTCAGGCGAAGCAGGCGCGAGTGGAGGACGAAGCGGATGGCTTCGAAGGCGACATGAAGGTTCCTCGGTCGGTGCTCGACGAATGCAAATCGTCTTTCAAGGCTGCCGACGAGAAACGTGAGAAGGCGAGCACCCAGTTTTTCGACGATACCGGGATCATGGCTCTCTTGTGCCGCCACGATCGCGTCCTTTGGTTAGTGAACATGCGCACGCCGGGGAGAAGCAGTACTATGCGCTTGCTCTCCTGGAGACGTTATTCCAGCACCTTCCGTCCAATATCCGGGTGGGGGTCTTGTACGACATTGCATGCCAGCTTCATCGATCTTGCACCAAGTTCGGCTTCTTAGGGCGCTACCTCCACCGAATCCTCTTCGCGGTGTCGGTTTTTCACGCGTTTGCGCATCGATGGGCGTGCCAGTTGATTTATCATCCCCTCAAGTGCCGAGGATTTGGCTTCACAAACGGAGAGGGATGCGAACGGTTTTGGCACTCTATTAGTAAACTTATTCCTTATCTACGAGTGGCTGGCGTACGTTTCTTGGCTGTTATTGATCATGTTCTTATTAACGGTCTGATAGTATCATCATCGCCTACATACGATCGACAGTCAAGTCGAGCATGCGGACAAGGCCAGCCTGAGACGCCTGGGGGCGTGGCTGGTCCGCCGCACGGTACACTGCGAGGACAAGCTCCAGGAGGTGACGAAGGAGCTAGCGGCTTGTGGCGTGGCCGAGACGGTATTGAGGGAGGAGTGGGAGAAACAGGTGAAGGCCCAAACGAAGCCGGCTGAGAGTAAGTTCGATGCTTGAGAAGCAGAGTGACTTTGACGAATATCATTACAGGACGATCGAAGACACGAGGAAGCGCGGCAGTCGAGGAAGTGATCCTCCTCCGCAAACGAGTCGACGCGTTATTCCAGAAGATGACGGTTTTGCACGACGCGCTTGCGGATACGCAATCCACTGCGCATGTTCTGCTCTACGCACAAACTCACGCCGACGCGGCTCGCAACGCATGGCAGAAGGAGCAACAAAGACTTCGAAAGCTGGAGCAGCAGCTCGGCGTCACTGACAAGACGGCGCTAGAGAAGCTTCGCCACAGCGACTACTATGCTGCGCGGATGAACGCAAAGGTGTTGAAAGACCGGGTTCGTCAGAGGCTGCGCGAACGCAAATTCGAATTGGACTTAATCGAGCGGTCGTTTCGCCGGACGAGGAGCGGTAAGGGGACTTGATTGGGATGGCATTGTTGACTGATTTACTTCTGCAGAGAACCAGAAGAATGAGCATGCTGCTGCAGCAATCAAGCGCCGGGAGCCGACGATTAACAATAACGTCAGGGATTACAACAAGCTCTGCGTGGAGATCTCGACTCTGATCCAAGGGAAGAGAGCGCCCGCTGGTGCGGTTGCCCCGACTCCGATCCCGGTCAAGGGGATCTTCCAGTTGGATGTGGACGACGCTATCTGGCAAGATCTTGGGCTTGACGACGACACTACCCCCTGCCCGCTGGCTGGTGGACGCGAATGTGCGCGCAGGGAATCCGTGCAATGCTGCAAAAGGACCGTTGTGAAGAGGAGGCGCCGCGACTGCAGAGAGAACGAAGGCACATGCAGATGTGGTTTGCGACTGAATGGGCAGCCGTTAAGCATGCCATCGAGCTGTCGCACGGTACGTCTCTCTACGTGAAGAATGTATGGCGTACTGAAAATTACCGTATTGTAGGAGCCGTGCGTTACCAGTTCGAGCTGAAACGTAAAGAGCTTCTACAGCTCTGTGTTGTGTGGAGGAAGTCGCTGGATGCGCTACCTCCGGCCAGTGACTTACCGGCGTGGGGGCCGACGAAGGAGGAAATAGAGGATTGTGAAATTGAGGGGGTCACCGCGTCATACGAGGATGGAGAGGACGAGGATAACGAGAGGTCGAGCGAGTCGGATGACGAGACGTCTAGCGAGGACGAGGACGAGGATGAGGAGGACGAGGACTTGCTCTATGTGATAGAGGCAGTGGAGCGTGCGGATATTCACCGTCGTAGAGATACAGAGGAGGCGGAATGGGCCACTAATGACGAGGACATTTTCATGTAGTGTACTTGAATTCAGTTTACTTCGAATTGCGTATTTTCAACGCGGAAACGGGACGCGAATAGGCATCGGTGGTACTCGAAATTAACTATCTTCCTTTTGCATATTTTCAAGGGCGGAAACAGGACGGGAATAGTCGTCCGTGCCACTTGCACGGATGGCACAACACAATGGAGTACGACGCTTTGCGAAATTCCTGATGGAGTACGACGCTTTGGTGGAATTGCCGGACTGGAAGGACAATGGGGTATCGGAGGATATATAAGACGTTGGGTTCCTCCGGTGCACAACAAACTCTTGTCCTCTACTTCTATCACTCATGTCTCAGCAGACAACACTGCTACAGTTTTTCGGTGCCACCGTGTCAACCAACACGAGTGTCTCCAACGCAGTCCCCGCGACTCGTTCGGCCCCAACTCCCGCAATGCCGTCGTCACCACCTGCTTCGGCCGTGCCAACCAGGACGAGCATCACCAACGCAAGCCCCGCGACTCTTTCGGTCCCAACTCCCGCAATGCCGTTGTCGCCACCCGCTTCGGCCGTGAACGACGCCACCACCGAAGACGACGAGGGCCTTGCCCGTTCTAGCTCCCCAGACCCTGGGGCCCTTGCGCATGCGGACGCAGAGTGGGCGAGCTTGGGTTGCATCCCTGTTGCCGAGTGGGATACCACTTGTACGTTCCCTTGGCTGTAGCTCCGTCTTGACAGCCCTCTAATCTGCTATAGGGGAACGCATTTACGGGCCTGTCTTCAGATCTGGTATGTGGCTCGCATTTTTATCTCGTGAGTAGCTCGCTGATTTCGTGGACAGACTCATCCCTTGTTGTATCACCTACGGTCGAGAATTCCGACGCCGCTAGCCACCACGACGAGAGTTCATCCGCCACCATTCCTCCGTCGTCGCCGATCCCTCCATCGTCCCCGATTTCGTCTGCTCCTGGGGACGACCACAACGACAACAACGCGCGTAAACCCCTCATCGCTCCATCGTTGTCGATCACCGCGCGGCGGCTCTTGTCCCCAGAGTTGGTCGCTGCCCTCGACGAGATGGACAAGGAATTGGAGGAGTATTTGGCCGAGAAGGCGGAATTGGACGCTTTGTGGGAGGAACTCCAACAGATTATGGCCAAATACTTGATCAACTATGACGAGTATGCAGCGAATCTGGAGAGGTTTACAAACCTTGTGAATGAGCGGAAGTGTCGGCGGGTGGACGAGGCGGATGACGAGCAACCTCAGAAGCGTGCGCGCACTGACTAATAGTCGAGTTACCTTACTCTGAAAAATATATACACGAATTCTTTTTGATACAACCCTTTCACTTTACAAAATGTTAGCCTCGAAAAATATATACATGAATTCTTTTTGATACAACCCTTTCACTTTACAAAATGTTAGCCTCAACTACTCTTATGTATGTTTTTCAATTGTTGGCGGCCAGTCCTCGCGATCGGAAAGAGTAAACACGTCACAACAACCGTTACGAGCCCGATATGGCAATTTTCGCAGAGATATATGTACACCTACATGAAAATATGTACATGAGTTGTTGATACAATCTATCTGTCACTTTACAAAATGATAGCCTGTACTGTTATGTGCTAGCAGCGGCCAGTTCTCGCTTCGGAGATAACGAGTAAATACGTCACAACAACCGTTACGAGCCCAATATGGCAATTTTCGGAGACATCCCAAAAATTTGGCGATTTTGAGAAGGAATGGCGGCGAAGATGAGAAGAGGTTCAAAATAAATCGTAAGATGAAATCCAAGCACTACAAGCTCGCTACGCTACGGCAATTTGTCTCGCGCTCGGAGATAACGAGTAAATACGTCACAACAACCGTTACGAGCCCAATATGGCAATTTTCGGAGACATCCCAAAAAATTCGGCAATTTTGAGAAGGAATGGCAGTGAAGATCAGAAGAGGTTCAAAATGAATCATAAGATGAAATCCAAGCACTACAGGCTTGCTACACTATGCTACGGCAATTAGTCCGCAAAATTCACCAAAAATGGAAAACTGTCGGAAATGTGGCAAGGCAGAGAGATGTGGGTGAGGTAAGGTTTAAAACAGATTGCATGGAACAAAAGATGGAGTGAGACCAAACTCAAGAATAGATGGTTCTTCCACAACAGAAATAAGTTGGTTTATCATGGGGCTGCATGTATCAACCAATGTGAAAAATTGATGTGGATGCATCCAAGGCAAAACTCTTGGATGCATCCATGGATATGGATATATCCATTGAAAAATTGCTGGATGCATCCATGGACATGGATACATCCACTGTGAAATTGCTGGATGCATCCATGGACGTGGATACATCCACTGTGAAATTGCTGGATGCATCCATGGACGTGGATACATCCACTGTGAAATTGCTGGATGCATCCATGGACGTGGATACATCCACTGTGAAATTGCTGGATGCATCCATGTACGTGGATACATCCATTCCAAAAATTCCTGGATGCATCCATGAATGTGGATACATCCATAGGACCATTTGTGGATGCATCCATCATGAATCAAGTGGACACATCCATGACATAGGTGGATGCATCCAGTGGTATGCACCTGGACACATCCATACCGAGTGGATGTATCCAGATGGTGGGGATGGATGCATCCAACCTATGTCTCTTGGTGCATCCAGAGCTCATAAATCAAAGCCACTACAGTGGTTAATTTAGATCTTTGTGTTCTACTGGGTGTACATCTCTTACGCTGGCGTGTATTCTGAGCTTTCAACCTAGCATTTTGGAAAATTCTGTTTACCATGGCCTTGAAGTTGGCCAATATTGGGATGTCAGCAGTGAGCTCACAATTGAGATAATGGCACTTTTCATGTTATCAATGTAGGAAAGATTTCAACATTGCGACCTCGATAGCCTCGAGTTTGGCCAATATTGGGTTAAGTTCTGAGTTCAAATAGTGACACATTTGCAGTGTATATGGATGGCTCATTTTCCAAGGTTAGCGTGTCTTGCATGATGAAATCGAGCTGTACAAGTGCGTTGTACAGTGCACGTACAGCATCCAAAGCAGATGCACAAGAGCATGGAGGTGGGCCTAAATACTGTTGGAAAGGGCCACTGGACAGGTAACAGCCTAGGAGCCAAACAAGCAGCAAAAACAGCCATGAAGAAGGGAAAAAATCGCAAAATTGGGCTGAAGCGCAGCACAGGATGCACATATCACATGCAATACAAATGAATAAAGAGATCCCAGATGCTGTCAGAAAGGGCCACTGGATGGGAAACAGCCTAGGAGCCAAACAAGCAGCAAAAATAGCCTCACAGAGGGGGGAAAATCCCAAAATCAGGCTGCGCAAGCGCAGTGCAGGATGCACAGATCACATGCAATACAAATGAATAAAGAGATCCTAGATGCTATCAGAAAGGGCCACTGGATGGGGAACAAGGTAGGAGCCAAACAAGCAGCAAAAACAGCCTCGCAGAAGGGGAAAAATCCCAAAATCGGGCTGCGCAAGCGCAGCATAGGATGCATCCATGGTGAGCTCTGGATGCATCCATACTGACCTGTGGATGCAACCATAGGTGTCACGTCACACATGCCTTGGATGCAACCACAGGCAGGCTCTGGATGCATCCACTTGGGTGGATGCATCCAGGTGGATGGTATCATTCCATTGATTCTGGGCCTCTTAGGCTCAACTTTCAATTGGTCCATATGCACCTATGAGGCCCAACTTCTTAGTAGCCTGAAGTGCTGGATACCGTAGTGGCAAAGCTACTGGTTAGTATATTTGATTTGCTAAGGATATTTGTAGAACTGTCATTGAATTGCAGGCAGCGTTTCATTGCAAAAATTTCGAGAGGCAGTGAAAGATGTGCTCAGCCCGACTGGAAATGGTGTCACATTTGCTACCGATATTGATGTCTCGCTGGGCCCAAGTATTAGCCACCGGCGAAGCGGCGCCGAGGGAAGGAAGGATGCTTTGATAGTTTGCAAAATCCGCGCACAGACCCAATTCCCTGGATGTACAAAGATGCAGCTTTGAATAGATCGAAATGTACACGAACACATAAACAGAGTTGAAAACAAAAAAAAAAACCAAAGTATTCGTCACCGCCGCGCGCCTGCGACGGCCCGCACCCACCTAGTGCAATAATTTTAAATTATGTGTAAAGCATACAAGCAAAAAGGAATTCGCAAAGTCTATGCACTGGCAGGGAGTCGAACCCCGATCCGCCCATAACTCCCTTCCAAGAACATTAGTTAACGGGCGTATGCACCACACACAACCAGCGCATTTCTACACTCGCGATCCAAGCTCAGTACATCTACATGTGCAGGCACATTTTGCGCAAAGCCTGTAAACCTTGAGCAGTTGCCCATCAAACGGAAAAAAAGAAACAGACAATACGATATGCACTCGAAGGGAGTCGAACCCGATCCGCCCACAACTTCAACCCGGAACTCACACAAGTCGAGGAGCGTGTGTGCTGCCTGCTGCGCACCGCCAGTGCTTTCTCATCTTGTTATTCGAGCTCACCAGGCATGCATGTACTCGCATTTTTTACAGACGTTGTAGCCGAACTGAATTGTGCGAATTGCCGAGTTCCATCGAGCAATGCTTTCCGTTCGGTTGTTCTCGGAGCTCGGTTGAAAATAAACGCCGGAGAGGTTGGGCATTATCCCGACAGAAATTCAATACAGTCCAGCCCAGAAGAAAAATAGACCTGAAAATCATATGGAGTCGAGCCCCGATCCACCTAGAACCTAGATCACTTTCTGCGGCGCCATGAGGGTTCATGCTTTCTGCAGAGCTAGTTCGAGCTCGTCATGCCGCGCGGATTGCCGAGTTCCGGGATGGATGCAATGATCTCAGTTTGTTTCGCCTCCTCTCAGTTGAAGTCAAAAATATGTGGAGATTAAGAACTACGTAGGACGGTGGGCAACTAATGTGGCAATAAATTATAGAACAAACAAGCAAAAAATCATAGGGCAGTACGCCCTGACGGGGAGCCGAGGCGAACCCCGACGCCCCCACAATAGGTGTCCTCAGTATCAAATGAATATTGAGGCGGGTGCGCGACACACGACCAACGCTTTCCGACTGGTAGAGCGCATGTATCTTGTACAAAGATTGCAAATACATCGAATTTGAACTGGGCAGCGCAAAATGCCGAATTCCATCAAGTAATGATTTCAGACTGTTTGTCCTCATAGCTGGGTTAAAGATGGAACCCGAGGGATTGAGAATTACGCCGACGGAGTTCCAAGGCAGACCAAATCCAGAAAAGAAAAAAGGAAAAATCATCGTAGAGATTGTATGCACTGACGGGGAGTCAAACCCAATCCACCCAGAATAGGTGACAGAAATGGATGAAGGATGTGCATGGGGCAGGCGAGTGCGCTGTGCACAACGAGTCCTTCCAGTCCCTGTTTCTCGAACTTGTTGTGTGCCCGGGTTCCGTGCCCGAATGTAAATTCACACAATTTGCACTGGAGAGACTGAAACACTCGAGGCTGAATGAATGAGGCATTTCCACATTTCAAAAGTGCTTTAGGATTTATGTGTTTTTCCCATGATAAAGAAATTTTTGAAGCGCCTCTGAAAGGCATGGCCGAAGCGCATCTGAAGTGTAGTCTGACTGCCCCTATTGGTCGACATCCGAATGCTGCGCAATGCAATGCGATTAAGAGAGGCTTGAAGCGGGGCAGAGCCAAATACTGTGATAATACGAGTTCCGCATTCAGAACAGGAGCGTTGCACGCAAAGCAGACGTATCGCTGCGAGGGAGACAGTGACCAGAAGGAAGGGAAGCTGATCGGAATCAGCCTATCGGATCTTGGGGTGACGGCATCGGCTCCG
Source organism: Mycena sanguinolenta (assembly GCA_014462675.1). Classification (NCBI taxonomy): domain Eukaryota; kingdom Fungi; phylum Basidiomycota; class Agaricomycetes; order Agaricales; family Mycenaceae; genus Mycena; species Mycena sanguinolenta. Next base: position 1,241,011 of record JACAZH010000023.1, on the reverse strand, counting down.
CTTGCCACAAGCCACGACAACACCGCAGCGTCTGCAGCGTCTGAAGTCGTTTTCCGTTTGAGAGCCACTCGGCGTCCAGTTCGCTGTGAATCCATCGCATCACGACGTGCGTCTTTTTGCGCGCCATTCAACCCTCTCGGCTATTCTCCCGCGAGCGTCGTCGATACAGCACGGCCTCGTTCGGCTTCAATTACGCCGCAGCCGGCTGCCCGACGGACGTTCGCCTTCACCCTCTCGCGATATGTTGTGGCTCGACTCCACCCGCGAAAGAACTCGCTCCGCCTCTGTCCCTTCCGCCGTACCGCGTATGTCGCTCGCTGCGCATCTGTGTCTGACGCCGCTCGCTCCCACGAAGCGGTCTAGAAGCGCAATCGCGCGTCTTGTCGTCGTCACCTCACTGGACACCCGGCCGCTCGCCCTTCACTCCCGTCGCGTCACATCCACCCCACCCGAATGCGATCGACTGCCCCATCTCTCCTTGCGTGCACCAACGCCGTGCTTGTTCTCTCGTCCACTCTAGCCTCCTCTGCGGCGCTGACGCATTGTGATCGTATTTTCGGCCTGGCCCGTTCCCCGCCTCCGGAGTATCCGCCTCATGGTCATCCGCCCTCCGCATCTTTCCTCGTCATGCGGCGCCGTCCACTCCACGCCCGCTCGTCCCGCTCATCTCGATCCACGATCCTCGACCTCGACCAACCCTTCTGCCCCTGACTCGCTACGTGTATCCTGTTCCGAGCCCGTCGTTTCTCAGTGTAAAGCCACGCTGGTCAGCGTCGAGAACCAGACATAACGGCTATAGCTGTATCCCCTGCTACCAGGCGCATAGGGTGAATCATCCAGCTCGGGGATCCATCGCTTTGGCATTTCTCTCCGCCATCCCATGCCCCGGTCTGCCTTCTCGGTGTCTGGCGTGTACTTAGCGGGCCCGCCCTCCCAATACCTTGCTCCTCTGCGTGCCGATGTGAATACAGTCGGTCGACGGTCTCATCTGTCGTGTTTTGGGGGTCTCAGATTGTATTGCGTCTGGCATGTTGCTACTGGGAAGAGCATGACGGAGAGCACCGAGAGCAGTGACAGGAGGGGAAGGCGGAGGAGGGGAAGGATGGACGGTGGGGAAGAGAGCGCCTCCGAGGCGCGCTGGTGGACTATCGGCGAAACACCTGTGCATTCTGGTGGTTTTCCAAGCAGAACACCTGTCCCGTTCCCTGTCGAATCTCCGCTGAGGTACGATTGCGGCTCAGGTCAGGAGTGCGTCGATCCACCTGCGTCTCTCGTCTACTACCTTCCTCTTCGTCTTTTCTTGCTTTCTTTTCATTTCCTTTTGGGACTTTACCTCCCGCCCTTCTTTCGTGTTTTCTCTTTCATGGATCCTCGGACCTTCCGCGTTATCGTTATTCTTGCCGCCTACATGGGCTGGTCACATTTTTAATTGATTTTTGACTTTATCGGACTTGGTTTTGGGTTTTTATTTGATGATTACGCTCTTCGCCAGATGTGTTTCCTCTATCCACCGCCCACAAATCTAATTCAAATTCACACACGCTACGAGTTCATTTCGTCCTTGAGCGGGGTAGGACCTAGGTGGGGCGAAGATTTTACACGGGGCAAAGATGAGGGCACTTGGCACCTCGGAACGGTACTTGCCAGTGACTTTGACCGTTACCCAGAAGATCTAAATGCCCCTGTGAACATTTTGTGGAAAGTCAAAAAAGAGTTTCGGGGGTCACCAAAAGTTTCGCGGGGGGTGTGCAACAAAAGTTTCGCGGGGATCCAACTTTGTGTTGCGGAAATCACTGATTTCCCCGAAACATAAACAGAGTGACTAGGGAGTGTGTATTTCGTGGTAACAGTGTAAAAATGGCTGTTCATGTTGGGGAAGGTCAAAAAGTTTCGCGGAATATTACTGTAAATGTGCACTTGGACCGCCATATGAAAGACCCCCTGTGAAAGATGTAAGACACTCTGTCAAAGGCAAAGATCATCAAAGACATCACTTCAAAGACTTAAGACGGGCTCCCCAAGACAAAGACTCGAAAAGACGCCTTTCAAAGACATAAGACTCCAAAGCCGAATGTGTAGTTTTAACCTCATTCATCCTCCCAAGTATTCAGCTGAATTTTCTGTGATGGAGTCAATATGTCAATGAGTACTGTATTTCAGTTTCACTGGCTCTTGCCGGAGTTCAGAGCCAGTATCTCTCATGTTGCGATCGGAAAGATTTTCAGTCCGCCAGCCCCTATGCCACTTTCGATGAGGGAAACCATAATCACTTATCCCGACCCGACCCGACCCGATCAGTTATACCTGATCCGGGCCCTCAGCCGATCGTCTCCGTTGTACGCCGGCTGAACCGGATCACTTTGACCATACCTGCCGCTAGCCCACAATTCGCTCTGATTCACTTCTTTGACGATTCAACTCAGGGTATAATAAAGTGTTGAAGTCGCACACACTTGATTTATGGTTACGCATTATGGAGCAGCAGAAAAGTCTCTCATATTGATTTTGTGAGACTAAATGCAGTGAATCAAGAGTCTCTTCCAGCTCTTACTAAAGGTTAAGTCTCCACCTCGAAGAGGCCATACCCGCGTCATTCAGTATGCGCATTGAACGCTCAAAAATACAGATCACGTCCATTTCGACCCATAAGCGCCTTTCACACCCCTTCTGAAAGAGGTTAAATTTATCCTCATCCGACCTACCAACCTGAACATGTCAATTCGAAATCAGCCATGATGACTTGCAGATGCACACTGGATGTATTACAGGTGTTGACGACTTTCTCCTTCTCCTATTCGGTCTTTGCGCCCATTCACAAACGGCAACTCATTAGTCTGTCAGTCTGACACGGGAAACCCTGTTCCGGTCGTCAAAAATTCGGCGCCTGCATCATCACATTGAATGGTTCATCAAGTCGTTTGAATTCTGATTGAATTCCGGTGTGTGGATTCCAATACCGTCGCAGAGCTTTATGAACCAGCGAGATACAAGTTAGATGTCGAGCAAAGTACACAACGAATATCCACAAATTTTCATACCAATAGCTGTAGTGGATGAGTCTCACGCATCGCCGCCACTAGTGTCAACAGCCACGAGCTGCCCCGCTCTCGTCGTTACGTACAGAGTTTTCGTCTCCCGCGCTCCATTCCGCCCAAACGCTGCTGAACTCGTCCCATTGAGCACTGTGTCCACGACAAGCTTCTGCTCAAACGTGCCATTCTTGAGCGGAGTAAACAGCGTCAGCCCCCCGGGATCTGTAGCCACCCACACCCGCCCCTCGGTGTCGAAGGTGAAATCGTCGAATTCTCCAGAGGCGAGCGTCTCAACCGTGCCATTGACGAGCGGCACCCGCGAGAACGTCTGACGCTGGGCATTCGTGAAATAAAGCAGGCCGTCGTGGACATGCAGTCCATCGATGCCTAGTGGGGGCGCAGGCCCGTTCGGCCCAATCGGAGTCATCGTCACGTCCTGGATTAGGACGCGCACGGCGCCGGTGCGCACATTGACCTCGAAGGCTTCTCCCAGGATCGAGTCTGCGACTAGCACGAGGTCGGGCTGGCCGGGAACAGTGGACAGCCCATTCGGTAGTATGCTCTGCGGAATGCGCGCGGCGCGCCTCGCCGTCGGGGTGCCGCCGGAGGCGAAGTCGAGGCTCCAGATGGCGACACTTCCCGGTGCTGCCATGATCGAAGTGCTGTTGAACACAAAGGCGGCGATGGCGTAGACATCTGGACGATACTCTGCGATCCCGGTGAGGGCGCTGGCGTTGGGGAAGGTAAACACCTCGTCCAAGGTTGGGTTCGCTGCGGTGGGATCGAGAGTAAACAGCGTGGGGAACGCAGTGGAAGTGATGAGCAGCTTGGAAGACGGCCGAACGGCAAGGTTCTCGAGGGCCTGTCCACCTGGCGTCTGGAAAATCAGCTGCGTCGGGAATGTCGCGATGCCACGTCCAGCAAGCTCCAGGAGAAACAGGAAATTGACTTGCCACATCATAATGAGTGTCAAGAGTTGCATGAACGCACCGCAATGGCTCTTAAATGTTTCGGTAAGTTGCTGAGAAGTGTAAGGACCCCGGGCGTAGTAAGTGTTCTTTCCCTGCCTCTGTCATCCATGTCAACGGCATCCTCTCGCGAGTCGCTTCCCTGATACCCCAATGGTTGGCCGAAGCGATGGTGTAATTTCGATGCTAGCGAGGGTACTGGATAACTTACAGGCCGTAGCGGGTAGAATTTCCGTGCTTCCCACGATGCGTTCGTGCCGAAATCAATGTGCGCTGTAATACGCCGCTCAGCTTGATGGACCCCCGGTTCAGAAACCCACGTAAAAAGTCCTATTAGCCTCTTGCGGGCCTAACCAGACTCCGTTTTCGGGATTGCGCGCCACTATTGCGCCATCGGACGCTCTGGCCCGCAGCTTTTGCACCACCGCATGGTGGGTGTCCGCGGCAGAAGAAAGGGTGCAGAAAAGAACGGCGGAAAGGCGGCGGGCCTCAATTTAGGCGTGATTGCACCATGGCGAAGAGGTCGTGAGGAAGTTGCTGTATATAGCCACACCAATGACATGACTCGGAGATCGTAATCCGCCCAAGCCCGAGGGGTCACTTGAAATGGACAGGGCCTTGAATGGGGTAAACGGTGCCACCGTGCTGTGAGTAGCAGATGGTTCTATACGCGAATGCAGGCAGCGAACCAACCGTGCCATAAACCGCCGTCCACGCCTAGCTTGAATGAAAATGACTTGATGCCTGGAAGGGCCCAAGAAGCAAGGAAATGGTCAAGCTTCGGAATCATGAGGAATGATACCCATGATTCAAGTTCCAGGTGATGAAAGCCAAAAAATTCAAACCCTTGCGCTAGGAGAACGTACGGGATTTTCGGACTCGTCGCATTCCATTCACCAGACTGAACGCGGCCGGCGTCGTGGTTTGCGATATCATTCCCTTCTGGCAGCAGTTAGGAGTTTTTGCTAAATGATTTTCTACAAGTTCACAGCAAGAGAGAGCACCGGGGACGCCGGAATTGGTATCAGGGCGTGAAGGAGGAAGACAAGACCAGATCAGTGTTTGATCCAGAAGGTTTCGGAGATCGACGGCCGAGCAGCCGCTTTCCCAGCTGGGATGCATCCTTGGAATTAGCCATTTCCGATATTTGGGCTTTCGGTGCCCAAACGACTCGTTTCACCCTCACGGTTACGCTGTAAGTCCCGATGTCCGTCAGCTGTGCTTTTGTCTTCAGTGATCTCGGGAATGTTGAATATTGATGTTCTCTCGACAATGTGTGCACCTGTTGTTGAGGCTCAATATTGGTTGGTTTTTACGAAACGTTCTGTCGTGCACTCATTCGAAGCTTGTAATTCCTCACTCACCCTCATGATCAAAAATCGCAGATCACTCTTAGGCTGGAATTCTTCCTTCAACAACGCGTGATACTGAGTATACACCCAGGTGTGCTATCCAGGTCTTTGCTTTGAATCATCATCGCTCAGTCTCATAGACCGGCTTTTACCTGAATTTTTTTCTTCCTCGAACGTCAATCTGGGTCGGGTTGGGCCCACGCCGACTCTACGTCTGGTATTTACGTGTAACGCTGGGGCCCGTGCGGATCTGATAACGTCAGGTGCCTCATCTCTTTCTTCCCCTCTTTTCATCCAATGCCCGCGTTCATTCCCACATTCCACCCCGACGATTTCTTCAATCATTACCTCGCGTCGACATCAGAAAGAATCAAGAACAAGCGCAAAGACCACGTATCTTCCTGCTGGGTGTGTCTGAAGAACGATAAAGACCTCGGTCGACCCCTCCGCCGATGTGGCAAGGTTATTCTGTGGCCGATATTGGGCTGTAGGTATTCAACTAATAATCGTTTCCCAGTGCCACCTTTTCTCGTACTGTTCAAAAGAGGTATGAAAATTGACCCTATCAATAGTTCATTGGGCTTAATATCCTGTCTAGTGTCAAACGCAGCACTGGTACGCCCGAAAATCATGTCTCTATTCATAAATGATATATTTCACACAGGCCGGAGCACAAACAGACGTGTGGTCAGGACGACGTCCCGAAGTTCATCCCGAAGCTCGCTAGGACGCTGTTCGCGAATCCTCACTTGAAACTATACCTGCAGTCATGTTTCGTTCTCGCCTTCGACCTCACCCAACGCTGGCGTCATGACGAATTACTTCTTGCTCGACTGGATATTGCCGTCGAGCCTGCTGACATAGCGGACTTTGCGGATATTTTCTTGGGGAAGGGATCAACCAAGAAGCAGGTACCGGGGATGCTCCAGCTCAATGCATTCGTACCACCGTCAAAGGCCTTCGATCCTTCGGATCCTCAGGCTAGCCATATGCGTGGGTTCTGGCGCAGCGAGTTTTCCCTGGCAGAAGCCGAAGGGGCGCACGGCTGTGCCGTGGGCATGGTGGCCATTTCTCATCCAGAGACTGAGTTTTCCATGACTATTCCTCTCCGCATTCTTCCCTCGGTCAAGAACTTCGCGTCGACGTGGATGTCCGAAGGTTTGCTGATTCCGTCTAGCGTCCCTGGGGAGTCGATCAGAGTACCATACACCATCGAGAACTGCCTGCAGTACGTACTCTTTCCTTGTTTCCCTCTTGGTTCTTTTTTCCGTGATTCACTCATCGGTTGCATAGATGTATCAATGCACACATTCGAGCCGACACGAAGAACCAGATGCCTCTGCGCGCTGCGATGCGACGATCCGATATCCAGCTCATCCGCGACGCAGCCATGAACTTTCGCGGCTCAGCTCTCACTTTACAAGCGAAGATTGCACGAGAGCACATCTACCAGTCCATTTATCACGAATTTCTGGAACGTTTAAGGGCTACTGTCCGCACAGGTATACTCAATCTATTCGCAGGTTAATAGTGTCATTATTGACAATCATGGATATTCAGCTGGGCGGAAAACTCGTTGATGCTCGACCATCCTTGCATTGATTCGTACCCTTGTCACCGATACATCTTTCTTAAACGATACTTGATACGACCAATACGCATTAAAAGCTTTGTCCGCTGATCTATTGTCATACCAGCCTAGCCACCCCTACCTCGGCCACGAACTTTTTGTTACTCGCAGCCAGCTCCCGCAACATTGTGCGCACTCGTAAAGCGAGAACCGTATCAGTTCCGGGAAAGGGGTCGATGCAGAGATGGAACGAGAACGAAGGACTGGACTGCCGCGCGATCCTGGAGCTAGCGAAGTCCACAAGGTAACCGTGGCTAAACATCATGCGCGACACGCAAGCGAAGCGCGACAGGCACGGTACAAGGAGTTCCTCTTGTCCCGGTGCGCAGGTCATGGTCTGTAAAAAAACTGTCGGTGATGATCGCGTCTCCGACTGCGAGCTCTTCCAATGCCGCGAGGAACGATAACGTCTCCAAGAGATCGCCCTCTGCGATGCGCACCTCGACGATGTCCAGTGCTTTGAGGCAACGACCAAGATTGGAGCGTCCGCACAGTGCGAGAAATTGGGTGTGCGGCCACTCCAATGCGAGGTTGGGGTAGTCGAAGTACCACAGATTGAGGCGCCGTAGCTCGGGTAAGGCGAGGCTCTCGAAGACGTGACCCATGATCGTGGATATCTCGTGCGGCTGATTTTCGGTTGGAAGCCACAGTCTGAGGTTGGAAATGGACCCGGTGATTGGTGGAATGCGGATGAGCTCAAGGGAGATGTAATGCTGGATAAAAATTCGGCTGTCGAGGACCACTAGTAGCTCGAAGTCGTCCGCCGCGGGTAGGTTTGGTATAAACGAAGACGCGTTTTCGAAATCCGAGGGAAACAGCAGGGTGCATTTGAGGCGTTGGAGCTTATTGCGTCCAAGAATTCCGCTGAGTAAGCGGGAGTCCGCCACGGACAACGAAGCTGGGAGGGAGAGGCTCTCCAAGCGCGGAGCAGACGCAAATGAATTTATCGGTCCGAACCGGCCACCCAACACCGTCAGGTGCTCGAGACGCGGTAAATTCCCTTTCAGCACGGTCGTGTCGATGTGGTCCAGCGAGATCATGGCGGTTTCCCACCGATGAGAGTGTTGTGCCATCAGACTAAAGACACGGAGATGGAATGGTCGTCTGTCCAGGCAGAGCGACACTGACAGGGGTGCGTCGCGACTGCGTTCTAGACGTGCTTTCAATAGCCAGATCGTGATCTCCTGCCGCGATGGTGTGTCGTCTACGTTGAGACGAACATCCACAGTAGACCAAAATGTGGTGGTATTCATCACAATCTCGTGCCAGCGCGAGCACACCCGAGACAGCGTCAACAGGGGCGCATTGGCGATGCGCTCGATCTCCCGCTGCAGTTCGTCGGTCGCAGTGCGTGGCCTGGGCAACAATAATGGGGGCACAACGGCATTGCGAATTATGTGAGGAATTGTTTCGGTGGGGAGGGAATGGATGTCGCGGCGAGGCATGAGAGGAGAACTTCGATGGTCTGAGAGTGGGTGTTATTTAAACGATCGTCCTGCGAGACCAGTCAGGAGGTTTGAAACGTGATCCGCACTGACGCCTGAGCTATCAAATTTCCCAAAGACGAAGAAATAAAAACACACTACGATACGTTCAAGTCATCGTATGCGTAACTTTCAGTGTCAGAATCCAAATTCGCAATCTATAAACAGCTCGCTCAGGAATATGGTTATCATTTGGAATAATGTCTCAAACGCACATTTGCGTGCTCTGTTCAAATAATTGAGCAAGGGACGGTCGCGACGTAGTCTGATGCACATGTCGCGCAGAGGACTAATTGGTGTCAGTACCAGACGATGCTGAGCAGGGGGGAACTGCACTAGGAATTGTTGCGCATGCATAAGTGAGGTGGATTAGGCACAGCGATTGATGCTAATGAGATTTGAGAAAAATTGGAGGTGGAGGTAAGAAGCGAATCGATCGGATCAGTGAGCGTGACATCTGGAATGTTCCGGACCACGCTTTTGCGTCTCTACCCGCCGCCATGACAAGCCAGAACTCTAGGCTCAGGTTAGGATTCGACGCGTCCATTGCGGCCGAGCTGTACTATCAATGATCTACACCCAGAGGCGGAACTGCTCTAATTATGGGTAAAGGCGACAAATTGCGCGGCTCCGAGGCGGAACCGGAACATTCCGAGTCACTTGTGAGTCACGGCCACAGTGGCGATGAAGCCCTCTTCGTCTCGTTGCCGATGAGTGGCTGTTGAGTCTCCTCGACGTTCGCCTACCGTCTTGGCCTAACGCCTGCTGCCGAACATCTGCGCTGAATTTCGTTCACTTCCTTCTGGATCCAGGCCAGTCGCCCGACTTGTACCGTCAGTAAACTTTAGCGCAGCTACATCGCTACCCGGTCTGGGGGTCCCTTGCAAGGGACTATCTGGCAGTAATGGCGTCTTCGGTTTCCTCCGAGCGGTCATTCTCTTCGGCCGGGATCACGATCAGCAAGCATCGTAACCGTTTAAAGGGCGACATTATTGAGGCATTGCAGTGCTTGAAATCTTTCATTCACAGGGATATCCTGTTTCGGGAGCCAGTGGTATGCAGGGAGGGTGAGGATGATGATTTGGAGGCTGGGGAAGAGTCAAGGACTGACACAAGTAAGCAACCAACTAGCTGGGACATTTTGATCGACGATGACCCAGACAATTACGAACTTCTTCCGACCGTACGTACCTTCTACAGCCGTATCTTATGCAGACACTTAGCATACGTGTACAATATAGCATATATATATTGGCTATGAGCCCAAGCCGAGCTCGAGCCCGGGCTTCCAGGCCGAGGCGGGCCATGAACATCACTAACCGTTACATCTTGGTTACATTGTGGCCGTTCAGTGTTGTCGTTGCGACAATTACAGAGCTCTCAGCAATGGACTAGAATCGCATGCCATCCCCATTGCCGTCCAACGCCACTTGCCCTCGCCGTCAACGGACACAGCAACTGGCACTGCCTCAAAGCCGTTAATTCTTGACTGCCACCACCGTCGGCACCAGTATCTGATTTCTTCCCTATATCTGTCAACACCTTTCCCAGTCCTTTCATCATACCGCGCCGTACAACTAGTTTCAGTCGGAATTCTCTCGTATGTAGCCGCTTCCATTCCCATCACGGCCCAGTGGCGGTGGGTTCTATCAAGGATGTTGTCGCAACTGAGACGGATCTGTGATCTCTCACTACGGGGAGCATCCCCATTCTACGGTGGTGGGCATGGCTCACTACTCTCGGCATCACGCACGCCGATAGGTTTCTGGCGAACACCGAACTAGACGATTGGGACTACGACTTGATTGCGGCGTCGGGATACATCATGGCCACTGCAGTCGACCTCACCTTCAAAGCCAGGAGCATCGCACGCCTTGGAAGCACCTGCGAGTTCGCACTATTCCCAGCTTTTCCCTGCGCAAAACGAGTCATCTTGCTTGGCTCTTGATCCTCTTTGTTCACCCTCGCTATTGCAAACTAGGTTGGCAGGTCTTCTAATTGCTGCGGAGCGGGAATCGCTCTCAGACCCGTCGTCCTTGCCCTCATCGCGGTGTGATTTACTTCCGGTGCACAGCGCGCGATTTCCGCACCGACCCCGATATGCCATGACAGCGTTGATCCCACTGCCTCAACACACGACACACGAATGCCAACATCCGCTCGATCCATAATAAATTTGACAACGAGCCAGCCAATTTCTACACGATTTGTCATTGCCAACTTTCACGAATCACCGCGGGGGAATGTCAATTTCGCTGCCTCCCGCCTGCCGATAGCTTAGCTTGCTTCGGCAATTGAATGATATCTGATCTTTCTCGCTGGCCCAGCAAAGTGTTAAGTTACTCCGATGTTTAGACTTGAACTCAGGGGACTCTGTACTGTATGCTCCGGTTCCCGTACAGTCCTGCATAAATACCTTACAGCACCCCATCGAATGACCGAAGACTTTGCAGCTAAGCTGCTTGATGTGAGTGGTTTTGAATTTCTATGTACGCCAGGCAACTCATGGGGCTTACATTAATCTACATTCATTCGATCGCGTACAGGGACATGTATACTGTTACTTTTGCCCCATATATTTTTGCACATCGAGCCTGCAATTCGGCTTTATTTATTTATGGCCAGGCCGTCAGCGACCTCGACCTGGTCCGACGGTGCCTCGCCACATAGCCAAATTTAAATCGCACTTTTTAGCTGCGACCGTCGGATACGAGCTGTTCAAGCGCCAATTTATTGACGGCTGTCGCTCGTTCTGTTTGCAACCGGAGAATATCGGATTCCGGTGAATTTACCCAATGCCAGTCCGGATATTTACAGGCGCAATGTATAGAAAATACTTTCTTAGCGCCAGACCTCAACTTATTCCCGCCCGTGCCGGCTGGATGCAAGTTTCGGCTTCCCTGTATCATTTGTTCGGTTGCCGGTGTGGATCTTTCGAGCGCTCGACAACGGCATGCATGCACAAGACTTTCGGGTCGTCCGGCATCCATTTGGAAACCCATATCCGATGAGGAGCCCTCGCTGAACATTGAAGGAACAAGGAAAACTCGCCTGCGCGCTGCGTCCCACACCTCTCGCCTTGGAAACTGAGTCTGGAGCCTTTAAATCGCATTTACTGCGGTCGCACAATTCTATCTATTTGATTTAATTCCCGAGTTTTAGTCCGACCCGCAAAGTTCTCGCAATCCCGCAATCACAAGAAAGCCTTGACAAGAATCATAATAATAATGGTGTGACCCCTTCAGCTAATTGTTTCGAGTACCACACGCAGATAACAGCATCTATTCTCTTTGGCAAAGTAAGTGGTCGTCATGTTCAAGCTCACTAAGCCTCCCCTTTTCGCCGGACAAATTTGCGGTATAAAAGCTGGGCACTGCTCCAGTTCTTCTCCAAGCTGAATACTCCGGTACTCCTTCGACTCAAAGATGTTCTCCAAGACATTCTCCGCTCTTCTCCTCACTGCATTGTCCGTCTCGGCGTCGCCGGCCCTTCAGGTATGCATTTTTGTATTCACAGAGAGCCATTATTAACCATTGGATTACAACAGGCTCGCCAGGGTTCCGGTATCGGTAGGTTTTCCCATTTCTCAGCGCAGATCAAAGGATTTATTCGCTACTGGGTCATATAGCGAGTTACTACTACCCTGACGGCGGGTTCGGTGCTTGTGGCAATGTTTTGCAGAACGGAGATTTCATTGTCGCACTCGGAACGGACACCTGGGCTGGCGGCGCTCACTGTGGACAGACCATTAATGTTCAGTGTGCGCATCCTTTCCTTTCTCTCAGTTGTTGTTGATGCTCATGTTCATTCGTCCGGTGTCAGACCAAGGCAGGAGCATCCAGGTCACCGTCCAGGATTTGTGCGAGGGTTGCGCAGCCCGGGGTGCTAATGGCCTTGACCTCTCGCAAGGAGCCATGGCTGCACTTGACCCGAACTACATTAACGATGGAATAATTACGGTTACCTGGTCCTTTGCTTGATGATGTTGCGCTGGGGAAACATAGCTAGATCTTTCAATTAACTGAAGTAGAGCGAATAATATAGAATTATTCCATTTGGCGCCTCAGGCACTGCTTACAAATGTAACACCCTTTCCATTTTGAGTAATATCAGGGTGGCCAGGTTTCGGCCGAAGTGGGCTGTTCCGACTTTGGGTCATTTCGATGAAGCAGCGGTGACAGTAATTAGAGATACAACCTCACCGTTGGTGGCCGGAGTCGACGCCGGACCAGGTGAAATGAGGGGCGCATACCTTGGAAAGAATTCTGACAAGGAATTCAATCAGAATTGTTTTTTTAATGCAGGACTGGAACGACTTACTGGAAACTGAAGATCAGTTGGGTCCGTTGCCAGCAGCCTGGACCGTGTCGAACTCCGAGACAACCCGATGAGAACTTGTTTTGCCAGAAGTTGAAATCGGCACGTCGCTAATGGATGAAATTCTTGACCATCTGGACCACGAGAGCACGCTGAGGGAGGCACCAGTAATTTTGCCTCTAAGTTGTGGCTTTGAACTCGAATCAGATATGGAATCAGATTCAGAGAACACGCTTATCGTGTCAGACAAAGGTCCAGTGATCTATTGCGGTATGGCGCGAGCTTCCGTTGCTAAGAGCGAAACCTCCGATCCAGAACGGCCTAGACATGCCAATAAACCAAAGAGTAATTCTAAGCATAAGGTCTCACCTCAGGCCAGGAAGAAAGGACACAGCTCCTCTTCCACGGGCCGTAAGATCGATGTTAGTAGCTTCAAACGCGAAAGCTCTGAAATACCCGATGGTGGTTGGTTCCGGGCCACAACTACTGGTGTAAGCTCGTCCTCGGAATCCTCACAGAGCGATTCAGAGGAGTCTTCAACCTCCGAAAGCGATGAGCCTCTGAGAAATTTGCATTCCAAGAAAAACGGACATAGGGAACGGCAACGATCCTCTAGAAAATCATCATCCATAAGTGGAATTAAAATCAAGAAACCCTTCACTTACGATGGAAGGGCGGATCGTGATGTCCTTGATCAGTGGACATATGAAGTCGATACCTGGCGCGATTGGAATGGTGTTAGTGACAGGATGACCGTCAAAATCCTCGTCAACTTCATGTCTGGCAAAGCCAGCAAGTTCTTTATGAAGCACATTGCGCTTCGGCAGAGAGATTGGACGTTGAAATCAATATATGAGGCGTTGTTCAATTATTTCTTCCCGCCCGATTTCAAACTCCAGTTGCGAGAGCAACTTACCAGCGCGCGCCAGGGACAGCGAGATGTCAGAGATTTCCAGCGCGATATTGAAACACTGGCTGTTCGGTTCCCAGATGTCACAGAACGACAACTTGTGCAGATTTTCTGGAATGGAATAAATCAGTACCTGCGCATGCACCTCATCGAAAGAGGATTGAATCCTGAGCGACATTCGGTAAAGAAATTGCTGAAGCATGCGACCAGGCATGAAGCAGCTAGACGTGCATGGAAAAGCGAAGGTGGAAGCTCGCACAGAGCCAAAGATTCAGCCAGCTATTGGTCCAGTCGTGCGACGTACGAATATGAGTCTGACGGTGATGTTAATCCGGAGAACAGTCAAGAGATTTCGGATGACAGCAACGATTCCTCAGATAGCAATTCTGAGGCGGAACCTTCGATGAGAGAGGCTATGCGCAATTCACAGGTGCATAGTGCGGCAGCTACACAGCACGTGTTATTACCGCAGGACGAGTTCCTGAAGTTGCAACGCGAAGGGCGTTGTTTCAAGTGCAAAAGAGCGGGGCCACTTGGGTCGATATTGCATGCAGAATACCGTGGACGTTCCAGTTGACGCACGCGCAGCTCATTTCGCCGGGCAGGAGCAGCTCGAGAGCGACAGTTCTGACGAAGAATCCCAGCAGTATTCCGAGTCAGCGGGACCTGCAGCGAACGAAACACATCGAGATCTTGATGTGGCACCCCTCCTGCCAGACGCGGAGGCGCTGTTGCTGTAGGCATTCGTAGAGTGCGAGGCGGACAAAAGATGCAGCAGAAGGCGATCCACCGGCAAGGACTTGGAGCGGTCACGGTCTGCGGGACTGTGTAAGAAACGCGGAGTGTCGAGGTGGCCGTGGGCGATAGAGTCAGGGTCGGGGTCGGCGTGGGTGGCATTAGAGATATCGGGGTAAAGTCAGGTGCAGGGGATGCGGTAGCAGCGGTAGTGCTTGAGGACGAGATGGCGGCAGAGGCGCGGCGTGGCGGGTTGACGTGCGCGTCTTGATCGTGCCGCCGGCTGGTGTGGTTGATGCAGAAGACGCTACCGACAAAGACGGAGGCATCCTGCTCGTTGTGATCGTCCCGGTGCCGATAACGTCTAAGTCGAGACTGTAAGGATGATCGTCAGGGATGCCACACAATAACCCTCGAAAACGATCGAATAGAGCCAGATATCCGGGATTGAACAGGTTTATGCGCATAAACGAAGAGAAAAAACAAAACGTACGTGGATTCCAGCTCGTCGCGAGCGTTGGTGAAGAGCGGTGATCAAGCTGATGAGACGCTGCTTGCGCGTGTTTGGCGTGAGCCTTGCAATATCGGGTATCGGCCCGGCACTGCTGGCCTGCTTCTTGACCACAGTCGTCTCGAACGCTCGCCCTTTGAGGATTGCGCTACGCATCTTTCTCTTATGCCGACGGCCACCCGACACCATGCGAATCATGATGACGCAATCGACGCCTCCAAACTTCGAGGCTTTAATAATTCATTTCAATCTCTGATGTTTCGGCCCCAGTGGCAGCTTCGCGGAACCAAGAGCACGGAGACTCGAGTGCTGCTTCTGTGTCGATCGATTGGATATGGTACTGGACTTGATTCACTCAATAAACTCTGTCTCATTCCCCAAGACGCCTGCAATTCCGTTCTCGTTCACAGTTGTTTTGCAAAGTATCTCTCACGATGCTTGCGCCGCCTTTGCGGTAGTCTGCCCATCTGTCGCACAGAAAACCTGCAGTTGATCCTCTTAAATTAATCTGACCACGGTTCGGCGTATGGCTTTAAACCGTTCTGCCGCAACGTGCGTCAAGGGGGCCGCAACTCTCGAATTTTGGAATCAGGTCAAAAATGGGGTTAAATGTGGGTGGTAGATTGATACTTCAAGGTCTCAAGTTGATACAAGTCGAGGTCGGGGAGATACTGTATCTTTCCCTTCAATTCGATAGTCACGTGTCACGCACCCCTATGTCGATCACGAACTTTGGTCGTGGTCACGCATCACGCGGGCCTCTGTCGAACCTCCAAACCGTCACGCAGCTCTCAAAATCGCCTGAAAAATGCCAAAAAGCCAAAATTTTCGGAATTTTTTGTTCCCGAATACCGAAATTTTCGAGGTGTCACGCAACAATTTTGTCATTACCGAAATGTCGAATTGCTAGAATGGGTCACGTGTCACCCCCCATGTCGAATTGAAGGAAAAGATACAGTATGGACAATTTGATGGCAAAGTCGAATATTTTTTCGAATTTTTCTGACATTTTTTCTCGAATGCACGCATCCTTTGGAATATTTTCCTCAAACATTTTGGCTCGACCCCCTCCCTACCTCCCCCCGTGGGAAAATTTCTGAAAACAAATCGCAAAAAATCTAAAAAAATCAGAAATCGATTGCCGGCCCTCATTTTACCCCGATTTCGACCAGGTGTACTTTTCTCGAAAGTTGAGGCCCGCTTGACGTGGGTCCTCATTCCCGAATCGTATTTTGTCACACCGAATCCTTCGAACTTCTGACCTGCGATCAAACTGTCAAAACAGTTGCAGGATCAACTTGAACGACGACAAATTATTCTGGAACTTATCTGGCTGTTCTTGCTCTGCTGCGACACCGCACTCTATACTCGGACTCGCTCGGAGACATCTCTTTCAATTCTTGCGTTCCGGTTCTGTTGTTCAGTGTCAGGCTGAACTCTTGAAGGTGCTGACCGTGCTGATTGTGCACTCTGTCGATGTTCACCTTGCTCGATCCCGGTGAAATTTCCAGTCCTATTATAATTTTATTTGGCTCTAATATAGTCCGGATATTTCTCTCGACCCTAAATCCGAGTTTCTCGGACGCAATGCTGTCTTCATGTTGCTTCAAATCCACCCTCCTGCACCGGTGAGTCCCAGTCCAGCCCTGAAATTAAAAGAATCCCACTGTTTCGCGAACCTAACCTGCGTCTTTGCTTCTTTTACATCGCGAAATCTGGACGATGGCAGGTAGACAGAATTGTCAAAGCGTTTATTTATTTGACTCAGATATTATCGCAGTGCAGGTCACCACGCCTCCCATTTCTGTCCGCCCATGGCCACCAGACGATTGAACAGCTCATCTCTCAACACCATGGCCGTCACGGAAACCACCTCCCCCGTCCTCGTCACAATCTCCAACCCATCCGCAATCTCCCTATCCATCGCCCACCCAACAACAAGCCTCGTCTTCCACCCAAACCCTCCCACCTTGCGAATCTCCTTGATATCCCCCACAGCAATGCTCCAAATCGGATTCAGGTCCGATTCCGCCCGTGCCGAGGAGCCCAGGCTGCTGATCTTGCCGTCTAACGAGAACGCAACGCAAGGTATGGTCGCTTTCGTAGCAATGTATGCATGTCCCTTCTTGCCCTCGTATCGACACGCAAAGTCAACAGGCCCAGTCATCTCCCGATGCCGTGGCAGAACTCCCAGGCGCCGTTTGGCCGTTTCGCTCCCGGCCTTGGCTTTGAGTTGATCGGCACCGAGCGCGGTATGGATGGCGCCGCGGATGCCCTTCTTCGCCAGGTTGACAATTTTGCTGGCTTTGCCGCCAGACTTGCCTTTGGAATGGTCGATCTGTTCGTCACCGGTATGATGGGCGACGGTGGGATCGGGTTGTAGAGCCAAATCGAGTTCTTCTTCTGTAGCGTTCAGTGGTGGTTCTGCACCGGTAACTCGCAGATTATCATTGGTGAGTTCAATGGGCTTGTCCGACGGCGTGTATTCGCTAACCGGCGGCGGAGGCAAAGGTGCTTTGTTTACTTCGCCAATCCGAAGTAATGTGATGGCGAGTTGAGCGTTCGTAGGCACACCATTCAGAACTGTGCTACAATGCAATCAGAACGTATGCTCATACGAAGCTGAACAAAAAAAAAACAACTCACTTTCGTAGCTCCAACAGCTTCTCCCAATGAGGGATTGTTCGGTTCAACCATCTCACACCAACACGAATGATCGGGTCGCCAAAGAAAGCGAATCCAAATCCAAAGGTGATGGTCTTGAAAAACATATACGACGTGATGTACATGGAGACAAAGAAAAAAGGCACGAGCAGAGCCGCCAGACGAAGTCGGTAAAAGTGGGTGGGAAACGGCGGCGTGGGCGAAAGCGCATTGGCAAAACGCTCGTAGGTATCTGTAACGTCTCCAATGCCATGCAGGATGGGACGGAACATCGTCCAGACCGCTGTCTCCATCGAAACCTTTGCCTTGACATGGGCCGGCTTGATCGGTTTGACCTCAGATTTAGCTTTAGCATCTGTGGCCCCAGCGACGAGCTCGGTAGGATCCGGTACAATGTCGTGGACGGCACTGTCATGAGGGGCTTCGCTCTGAGGAGGCTTTCCACTTGCGCTCGCAATCGCCACGGAGGCGAGGGATGTCACGAAGTGGGCGGCTTCGGCTTCTGCAGCTTCACCTTTGTGGTTTTCTGGAGCGCCGGTTGCAGTGTTAGTGCTTCCCAGGAGGCCCGCTCGTGGTTTTTGGATGCCGCCGCTGACGGGGTCTACGAGCGCGAGAGGTGCAGGTGGAAAGAGTAAGGCTCGCGCGGGTGGATAGACAATGAGGAGGAGAGTTACAGTGACCAATGTGGGGACAAGCAGGTCGAGAAGCCACGCTAGAAGATACACCTAGAATAAAGTTTGAGTCCTCGTCGCAATCGCAGGGACCCGAAAGACCTACTCCACAAGAAACGCTTGTGCGTCGAGTTTCTCGCCAGGACCTCAGTCTCGCGACATGCTTCACGATGGAGATGACGGAAAGCCCAACAGTCACATAAAGTCTCTCCAAATTCGCTCTGAGCTTGTCTGGGGAGAATTCTTCTTCATCGGCGATGTTAAGATCGAGTTTTCCGGACAGTGGATATGGATATTCCTTGACATGATACATTTGCTATGGCAAGCAGTGCAGCTTCAGCCAAGCTACACAGTATCGGAAAAGTAAGAACGCACTTTGTTGAACCGCCGAATGAGTAGCCATAGTTCTTCGTTTTCGAGACCGCCGATGAGGGGTTTCGCCCCCCTTTTCGGGATGCTGGTTCCACCCCAAGTTCAGCACCTCAGCATCGTGCCCCTCATGCACTGCTCCCTTCTCTTCTTGCTCTACCTGAGCCAACGCATGACTATCGGTGGGTGATTGAGTGATGAAATGAGCGACCTCTTTGTGTTCGGGGTCGGTGACTGGCGCCACAGTGTCTGGAATGGGTAGAAAGTCTCTTACAATGGGTTCATCCATCGTGAAGGTTGGAAGAGAATGACGGTGGATTTGAGAGCTGTTAAGCAAGACGTGTCGCAGACAGGAGAGTAGTTGGAGTCTCGAGTGACATCATTGAGGTCATCCAACTACGTACTATTCATTGCGGAAAAGGCTGACGCTTGAGTGTTAAGTTTCAAACGGCGATTCGGCGAGCGCTTGAGAGTCCTGAACAAAGAATCCAACAGTCACACGCATTGAGACTCGGAATCGGCACTTTGATGATATCAGGAAAAGAATTCCAGGAATCGCGGAAGGGCAAGGGTGATCGGATCTTTCTGCCGATCACGTCAATGCATCGGCTCCGAAATTTGTCCGACGTCGTCCTCGGCCATCGCGACGGTGCACTCTCCCCCGCCTCCGACGCCCACTAGTCTCTTCTTTAAAGACTTCCAAAGCTCTCCAGCTAAACAGTTGAAAAGAATTCTTTTTATCCAACAAGGACCCTCATACGTTGCTCATACAAAGCCGTCGAGGTGAGAGGTGGAAGTGATGTCTGATCACTGATGACACAGAGAACACCAAGAATGGTGCGCACGGCCCGCCCACGCCACACGACGAACTTCTGACCTAGTCATCCGCGCAGCGCTGCTTCTCCCCGGAGGCGACATGGCCACTCGCCACCATTCCTGTGCTTCTGGATACGTTCTTGTCTGTCTAGCATGGTATAAAGCGACGCCTAAAGTGGTGACTTCCGAGTTGCCTCAAAATGCTCTTCTCCAAGTTTCTGCTCCAAGCTGTCCCGTCGCTCCTCCCTCTCCTCGCCCTCGTCACAGCGAAGCAATACAAATACATCATCCCCGGCGCGGACCTCCTCGACGAGGATGGGGTTTTGATCCAGGCGCACGGGGGCCAAATTGTACGGGACGGGAGCAAGTTTTACTGGTTTGGGGAAGACCATAGTCCAGGGGGAACGCATTTTACCGGGATTTCAGTGCGCCTATTCTCCTCACCCTCTCTTTATCCAAAAAACTGCGTTCATGGTGTGCTTGCTGACTATAGTGCTACTCGTCAAACGACCTGTACAACTGGAAGAACGAGGGGCACGCGTTCAGTCCTGTTCCGGGGACGCAGCTCGCGAGCGACCAGGTTGGGGAGCGGCCGAAGGTGGTGTACAGTCCTGAGATTGACAAGTGGGTGGTGCGTGCTTCCTTGAATCGATATTCCAATCCAGGGAGCTGATTTTCCATTCTTAATGGCCACAGATGTACATCCACGCGGACAACACGAGCTACGGGCTGCACCTTCAAGCAATGGCGCTCGCAGATAAGGTGAAGGGGCCATATGCGCTGCAGGCGATATACAATCCGCTTGGCCAGGCGAGCCAGGACATGGGGTTGTTCCTCGATGATGATGGTGCGTTGCACACTTCCGATGTACGTACAGACGCCAATGGCTCTGCGGCATAGGTTCGGCGTATTCGCTCTACGGCTCCGGAGGGAACAATGACATCACGATACTGACACCGGATTTCACGAACCAATCCCGTATCGTTTTTCAGTTCTCCGGGACGAATTTGGAGGCGCCGGGGATGCTGCATAGTAAAGGGCTTTATTATCATTTTTTCAGTGCGTCCCTTCGTTCGAGGCGCATTGCCGACATACTGAAACATTCATCAATTTATTTCATCTCAGGCGAAAAGACAGGCTACCGCCCTAACGACGCGCAGTACTTCACTGCGTCCGCGATCTCAGGGCCCTGGTCCGCGCGCAAACAGCTCACGCCGTCGGGCACGTTCACATACGAGTCACAGAACACGTTCGACCTGAAGATCGCGGGGACCAAGAACACGACGTTCATTTTCATGGGCGACCGATGGGACCAGGACGAGCTGTCGGACAGCCGGTATATGTGGCAGCCATTGGTGTTGGATGAAGAGACGGGTGCGGCGGAGATCGTGTGGCACGATGTGTGGACGGTGGATGTGGAGACGGGGGAGGTGGGTTTTCCGCAGGGGGTGGAGTACGAGGCGCAGGCGGGAACGCTTAGCGGCGGGGCAACTGTGGTCGCGTGCGGAGGGTGCTCCGAAGGGCTTCTGGTGACAAATAGTGTGTGCTCTGAGTTATCCAGAGCCGACACGGTTTGCTGACCTTTCTCCAGTCACGCAGTCGTCGAGCGTTACGGTGTCTGGCGTTCTCGGACAAAACAAGCCGCAGTGGATTGCGCTGTACTATGTGAATCCCGATGACCAGCGTGTGTTCCTTGTTTCTCTCTTTCCCATGATACTTAACCCTATCCCTTCGCAGTCATCAACGGCCTCCAGCGGCTCGCCAACGTGTCTGTCAACGGGGGAGCGCCGGTAATCCTGAAGCAGCGCACCACTGCCGTGAATGTGACGATGTCGATCCCGTTCGAGGCGTACCTGGAAAAGGGCGCGGTAAATAACATCACGGTGACTGGGACGAGTGCCGGTATGTCGCGGAGATTTTTCATTTCACTGGAGGAAGCTGATCTGGAGATCCTCGCAGGACCTGCGGCGGATTTCGACCGACTTGTTGTGTACCCATATACGCTCTGAATATTCCGAGGAGCTGGATGATTATCTGGAGTGGCCCAAATAGTGGATGTACATGATAGATATTTGAGAGTAGTATGACTCTGGTTCAAATGCGTACTGTCGGCTCTTTGCGTACGCTCATTCTTATTCTCTCGACCGGCGGCCGGAGCGGGCGCCTGAATCAGGGTCTCATGCTGGTCGGATTGGGTGCGGGTCAATCCGGATTTGCGCTCTAGTACGTTTCCAATGGTACTCGTGAGTCCATCATAATGAGCAGCACATACGAGAAAACGTTCAAAAGCATGGAGACATACCATGGCACTCAATCCTCAAACTTCAAGACGATCGCTACGTTATCCAGACCAAGCCGGTAGACTCGGAGGTGAGAGCAGATAGACATAGGTGAGGCCGAGGTGAGAAGGCGAGGTGGAAGCAATGAATAGATTGGAGACGACGGGTGCATGCACGGGAATCTATGGTGCCAGCCAATCAACTCGATTAGGTGGATAGTGCGACCCCAGTCGGCGCAACGCTTGACCCACAGTACCCTGTATTCAGGGACGAGCTTCAATTCAAGATGCGAAGCGCATGGATTTCGAAAATTCAAAAGGACGGTCAACAATGAATCTGACGCGGTTTGTATTAGGATGAAATTTAAATGTAGAGGTAGGAAAGAAAGGTACGTACCTGGTGGAACAAAAAGGAAATTGTATGGGCTGAAAATTAGGATGCATATGATTGAGATTTGGTGATTGGGCCTGGGAGACTCAACAGGAACAGATATGCCGAGCGCAGATATACGGCAGATGCCGAGGGGATTAGATTAACAAATTGGAGGAAATTGCAGGCGACGAGGCCAGATGTGGGTGATACCTGGAGGAATTTGACTGTGGGCATTGCGAAAGGGATGAATGTTGATGTAGTTACTTTGTGATACCGGCAGAGATACTCAGAGTATGAAAGAACAGAGCAGAAAGGTAGGGAGCACAGAACGCCACGTTGCGTTGCGGAACGGTATACGATCCGAGTATAAGGCGTGAGATGCAAGAATCCCGTGTTGAATGGTATAATCGATCAGCCAACATTATCAACAGCAGAGTGGTACTTGGATTATCAAGATGATACGCGGATGGAGAGGTTAAGCCAACGGCGGGAGCGATTAACCCAATAGCGGGAGGCGGAGGTGTACGGCGGGACAGAAGCTGATCGCGAGATCTAGTGAAGTAAGGGTAGTATCACCATGGCGGTTGTTCGAGAGGTTCGCGAAAAAAGCGCCAGAAACTATTCAAGTGAATGAAAAGGCTACTAGTAGTAGTAAGTGGCAATTGAAAGACAGGAGAAGGCTCGAAGCCACGTTTAGAGGCGTTCATTGCATCATCGCGGGTAGCCGTATGCGCAAGCAAGACAAAGAGTAGCGTCGACGTCAAAGGACGAGGGCAGCAAATGGGACATCGTGGTCGAGAAGCAAAAAAAGCAAGCGGGCCGATGTTCGACCAAGCACAACCAAGCCGCCGGGCGTCTGCGGAAGCGACTATTCCCGACATCAACGGATTTGTGATATTGCACCGCCACCTCCATCCTTGTCACAAATATCCATGAGCTCAGCGCGAATCTTCGCTCTTCTATATCGCTGGTTCTCAATTTGTTTTCCTCGAAATTCTGTAATTGTATTTTTAATTTAGAGCAGACATCTGACGATGACTCGATGCTTTTGTGCATCTAACTTTCACCGCAGCCTTAATTTTGATCGTACCACACACACGGCATTTCTCGGTGATCTCGAATTTTTCTGGAAGGACGATGCTTGGCAGACACACCTAGTCTCCTACTATTTTGGTCACAAAACCGCGTACGTCGCACTAGCGCCCTCCGAAGACCGAGACATTTCTGGATACCGTCCCGGCTACCGGACTGCATTGTCAAATTTAAACTGTCTCTGCCTTCATGTACGGCTTTGCCTTTCATTAAAGGTCTACCAAACCACAAACGAGCTGTCTGAAACCAATTTAATATTGAAGGCAGTAAGTTTTGGAACCCGGGAAAAACGAATTCCGGTGAACTTACACGATCCCCGTCCTGTATGTACATGCGCAACGCATGGAATACTTTCCACATGAGCACAGAAACTACCCTTGTCCCTGCCCGTGTCCGCCGGACTCATGTGTCGGCTTTCCTGTGCCGCATTCTTTGGTTGCCGGTCTGGATTGCTCAGGCGCTGGACAGCGGCATTCACAAGCGCTGTCGGGTCGTTCGGTATCCATTTCGAAACCTATCTCCGATGATGAACTCTCGCCGAACATTGCCAGAACCCGACAAATATAGGACTCAAATTGATGCCTTTTGTCCTTGTGCACTCAAACCAATGCCTCTCGTCCTCTTGTGACTTGAATCCATAAAACGAGGCCGGCACACGATTCCAACCATTGAGTTTTCCTCTCAATAGTTATTGCGACCCGCTCACTCCTCGAAATCCCGCAATTCCAAGAATGCCTTGGCAAAAATCCTAATAATAATTTGATCCCTTCATCTGATTGTTTCGGGTACCATATGCATCCGTTGTCTTTGGTATGGTAAAGTTGCCGCCATGTTCAAGCTCACTAAACCTCCCGTTTCGCCGGACAATTTTGCGGTATAAAAGCTAGGGATTCTTCCGGTACTTCTTCAAGCTGAATTTTCCAGTCCTCCTTCGATTCAAGAATGTTCTCCAAGACTTTCTCGGCTCTTCTCCTCACTGCGCTGGCCAGCGCTGTCTCGGCGTCGCCGGCTCTTCAGGTATACATGTTTGTATTCACAGAAAACCCCATTTAACTAATGGATCACAACAGGCCCGCCAGGGTTCCGGCCTCGGTAAGTTTTCCCATCTCTCAGCGCAGGTCGAAGTATTTACTCGCTGCTGCGTCACGTAGCGCGCTTCTACTTCCCTGACGGTGGGATCGGTGCTTGCGGCAACGCTCTGCAGAACAGCGATTTCATTGTTGCACTGGGACCGGATACCTGGGATGACGGCGCTCACTGTGGACAGACCATTGATGTTCAGTGTGGGCATCTTTTCTTTCCTCTCAATTGTTGACGCTCATGTTCGCTCGTCCCGCGCCAGACCAAGGCAAAACTGTCCAAGTCACTGTGGAAGATTTCTGTCCCGGCTGCCAGGGCGCGCTAATGTTATCGACCTCTCGGAGGGAGCCATCGCCGCCCTTGACCCAAACTACATTAACGATGGAGTGATTTCGGTTGTCTGGTCCTTTGCTTAACGATGCTGCGCTGGGGACACAGAGGTAGATAAATATTAGATTTCAATCTGGGTCCGGTCATCGAGGTGCTTCTTTCGGCTCTTCATTCAGCATAAAATTTGGTTTCAGGTTTCACTGTAATCTGTGTTTGGCGTCGAATTCGGAAATGTTAATGTTTCTACGCGAATTTGGAAGACAGCGGGAATGAACAAAAAAGGGTTCAAATCTCTAATTCAAAATCTGAAACACTTAAGTTATTGAACGCGAAAATACTCTGGGCTCGTCCATCGGAAAATTGCGTTCGTTGAACTTGGACTCTGCGCAGAACGGAGTAGGGCAAAAGAGCTGTCAAGTACCTCAAAATTTAGACGGCATCCAGTTTGAATCACGGCCCCCCTTCAATTACAGCTCTTTGCAAAATTGATGACAGTCGTCGAAAAAGAAAGAAATCAAAACAACTCGAACGCCCCAAATTGTTTTGCTCGTTTCGCGCTCAATTTTCCACCGATTTTCCTGAGAGTGGGCGCGTTCGAAAGCGGCCGATGAGGGCTTTCATATGGTGCTCAACGTGCTGTCTATCTCACTGAATTCGCTCAAATCAACTTTCGAGCCATCCATCTCGATCACGAGATGTATTGCGTCATATCTCGGCGAATACCGCTCCGATTCCGACGATTCTGGGCGCGTTTGGAAGCGAATAGCGACTCGAATGATTTGCCCCCATAATCAATTGATTCGCCGGCGAGTCAATCCGTACATATTGAATTCCAGATGCTCAGGGCTGATTTCATTGCCACTGGTGTGCCTCGTGAGTTTTTCATTTTCTGACAGCACCACTGAGGTTGTCTGCTTTCTGCCTCTCAGAATCACCCGGAATCAACGAGATCGGATCAGTATCGACTGAAGAATTGTCTTTTCTTTCGGTAGGGTCAAACCAGGTGGTCAGAATTTCGAACGGGCCATTTTCGGCGTTTCAGGGAGCATGTTAGGTACCATTCGAATGCCCCGCTCAGCCGTTTTCGAACGCACCTACTCTCAAGGAAATCGGCCAAGAAATGAGCGAGAAACGAGCAAAACAATCTGGCGCGTTCAAGTTCTTTTCTTTTCTTTCTTTTTTGATGACTGTCATCAATTTTGCAAAGAGCTGTAAATTCAGAGCTATCAAAATCCAACTCAACTTGGTGTTCTAAACTCGTAAATTCGTGTATGGACAGACGGCTTCTCTGGAAGTTCCTCCGCGCTCGCATGCCAATTTGGGACAACCCTTAATGATAAAAAGGGTGCAGGATTGGTAAAGTTCCTGATTTCCTTGCAATCCATGAGTGATCTTTACAAAAGGAACAACATGTTTTCAGAATATACCGGAGGTTGGATGGACGAAGCGACCTGTTTTTTTGACATGTTTCACAATTTCACCACTCAGTCGTCTAAACCCAGAAACTTCCCGCCAACCACCCGAAATATCCAGATGGTCCTTGTTGCCTGCCTCACGACGGCAGTCCAATTAACTGCTTTCTACCATTGGCACCTCCCTTTTTCCCTCTGCACCCCACCATGGCGCCGGCCGCCCAGGTTCTCCAGCTCAAGTGGACGCGCCTCATCTCTCTGGTGCTGGCATGGCTATTGGGGGTGACCGCCCTTGATGCAGGTGCGCATATAGCCCTCTCCTCTGCCTTCGGGTGCATGCAAGCTGATCAAATCCCCCTGAAGAGCTGGCAATGTGTCCAGCAGTGAAAACACCGTAAATCGTTGATTTTTGCGATTTTCCGAATTCATCCGCAAGATGGTTCGAACGAAGTTGAAACATCAAACGCGACCACGTGTTTGATGAGAACGACGTGCACCGCCATGTGGCGTGTTGAGATGGAGACGGTGTTGCAAGGAGAACACGACAGCCTGCTGAACAATGGGTTTCAGCAGCACAATGGGTGTGTGTAATTGGCTGTGCTGCCAAAACAACTTGTAGCTATAAAAGCCCAATGTAAATTTGATAGAGAGGAATGAACCCCTACTTCTGATCCCACATCCTTTGATTTCGCTTTTATTCGATTTGTGACGGAGAATCGGCAGTTGACCAGAACCCTCGCCAACTATGGAGCGACTGCGTGCCTTCGACGCGTGCAGACCCGGCGCAGGAGCGATCTGGATCACAATGTTGAGTATCTGTTGGGTTTTTGTGTTTTTGATTTGTTGGATGGTTTCGGCATCGGATGGACACTTTGGACTGAAGGTTTTATTGAAGGAGGGATTCCGGATCGTTCGGGTTGAATGGTGGATAACGCGGTGGTGGGAAGGGTTTCACAAAACACTTGGTGCGCTGGTCGCATCACAATCTCTTTTATTACCTTTGTTTTCACGAGCTCTGCGCTTGCTGGCGAGTGCATCTCACACTTCAATCGCACCAAGCTTCGCTTCGGCACTTTCATGGATTGCAGCACACATATACCTTGTGTGGAGCCCCGAACCCGCACACGTTGGATTGTTGGTGTTTGGTGTGAGTGGTTGGATTACCGCTTTCACCTGCGCTCGCATTTTCAGTGCTTTACCCCAATCCAGCCGTCAACCTCGCAATCCAGGGTAAAAAGCTGTTTTCCGCCATAAGATCAATATCTCCGCAAACGGTGGCTAGTCCTTTCGCAACTTGATCCATTTCACTCACTCATTTGCCGCAGACTTGATCATCTCTGCTGTCATGTCTATTATTTCCGTAATCATCGTCTTTGGTGTCTCCACCCTCGCTCTTATCTTCCTCCTTCTCGACATCCGCCGAATCCGGCGCGCGTGTATTCGCCAACGTCCCACGGCTACGAAGGCCAAACCACTAACCCCCTTTTCACATTCTTGGCGGCCTTCACTGCAGCCGCCATCGCTTTCTTCGCCAGGCGCCGCGTGAAGCGCCTGGCGCAGCTGTCCTCATCCTCTGTCCCAGTGCTCACAAAAGGCGCGCGGCACATTGAAAAACAAGCTCCCCGCTATCCTGCCCGAGGAAGATGGGGCGGAGGAAGTATAGGTCGAACACTGGATGGGTGCACGGACTCTCATTTAGGACTATGCCATCATGTATGTGTGTTGTAACCCTTGTTGCTGTAAATTATGAAAACCGGGGGCAAGTAGGCGAGCGACACTGGTACCCTGCGACACTGTGACATTGGCGCTTGTGCATTCCAGTTGGATGATTTCGTTCTGTCCCAAGGCGCCTCATCGACCACCCTTAGCCAAATGTTCCAAAAAAGGAAGCGTGCGACTTTGATCTGAGTGCGCGGATCACCGCACGGAACGTCCCGAACACCACTCTTCTGGAGCCACCACGTCACCCACTCGTTCCTCGCCACTGGCCCGCTTGCGTCCCCGCAAGCCGCCAATTGTACGCCATCTTTAGTCGCCGCTGAATGATGCTACTCTGCCTGCAGCCCAATATTTTTCTCTCCTCACGTCATCGCGCGCGCGTCCTAGGAGATGCGCCCACCGGTTTGAGGGGCTCAACGTCGAGATCATGCACATGCCTTACTACATACGCTTGAATTTGGCCCGCAATTTTTTTGTGCCATCCTCGCCATTGTGCTCAGTCACTAGCATTTGCCCACATCTCTCGATCTCCCGCGCCTCGTCGAATGCTGATTACAGATCGCTAAACTGAGCTGCATTCACTACACCATCTTTCGTGTGCCACGCGACTCGGGATATGCGGATCCCTCATCGTGGTTCCCCGCAACCCATGCGCGTATCCAGCCTTCCATGTTCGGCTCAAAAGTGTGTCTTGATAATCCTTTCACGTTCCGCTTTTTTGACGCCTCCCTCCCTCTCAACCCGTTATGCCTCCGCTTATCTCTTCGTTTCTTCGCTCCTAGCTGAAGTGTACGTCTACGCGTGGGAGCTTGCGTATACTTACGATTTCCCCCACGATGACGATCCTGATCCGGCGGCTTCAGACCTGGTTGTGCTCGAGGTGCTTTTTTTCTTCTGTGATTATAATTCCACATTGTGTCTTCCTCCTCCACCCGCTCTCCCATGCTCCCCGACCAACCTTTCCCTGCTAATCTTTCCCTTCGTCCCGCCTCTGCCTTCGTCCTCCTTCCTGCTCTCCTTGATCTCTCCTTTCCTCGCTGTTTCTGCACCGCATCCGCTGCTCTTTGATTCACCTCGCAAGCACATTCCTCAACTGTGTAGGACGCGGCAAGCGTATGGCAAAGGCATTGGCAGAGGAGGCCATGCACCCCTTGCGCTTGCGCTGCGCAGCTCTCTCCCTGCATCTCAGACCGTATGCAGTCCAGAGCTAGACAGCGACTAGGCGAAGATGGGCGGATCGCGCGCGACGCGGTCCTCGACACGTTGCCGACGCTGCCTGAGCTCCGTTGCTTGCGTCGTCCGGGTCGATGCGGCGCGCGCGAAAATTTAACAATTGCCGCGCTTTATTCGAGTCGGGGCACGGCGGAGACGATATTTCCTCCGTCCGAGCTCGGGGATGACGCTCCCTGGTTCCAGCTTCGAACACGCAACCTTGACGACAATTCATGATACTGGCGCTACGGGCCCTTGCAATAACGCTCTCTCCTTCCTTCCGCCCGTTCCAAGTGAGCACGCCGCAGCTGTAGGCAACACCACAATATTTATTCAATTCTCAACTCGACAGCTTTGCATCCCAGTCTTTCCGCCAGTTTCGCCTGTAGCGGCCTCCCGACCTAGACTCATTTCATTTTTTAGATTTTGATCTTGGAGCGCGTCGAGTGTTATCGCCTTCGTTTGTGTGGGTTTTTGATTTCATCACTGTGGGAGCCGTATTCCGGATCATCTTCCTTTCAGGTTGCCACCATTAAGCACAAACTGAAAGGAATAAGCATAACTGTCAATTATTTAACTACAATTCGCTGACAGTGGAGGCAATCATCTGGCTTGCGATGATGTGGTCTCCGTTCGAGGTGAGTATGTTGATTACCATGGCTTCGAACTTGCTTTGTTTGGTAGATATTCTTTAGCATGGATCAGAATCATCCATCTATATTGCTGAGACCCCGGGGGCTGTTTGATCCTGGGGAACGGATTCAACCGCCATGCACTCACAGCGTCAACATTCTAGTCACTGAAGTCATCAATGACATTGGGCTTCGCCCGTCCCAGCTTGAAAGTCTCACCTACCTACCATTACATACATCTGTGTAACTGGGACTGGAACGCAGGTATGTCTTGTATCTTGTGATTCCTTCTGTTGTATATGGTGCTGATTTGTCTCCATAGATATGTAGGTGTGAGGTTCGAGCTCCCTGTCGGCGTTTCATCTTCTTAGCGTGCGAGGGGCGAGTTGCGAGTTTTGTGTAGAGCGATTTGCGCTTCGTCCTTGGCCCACGAATACTAACTTGAATACTTGAATATCTTGCAGATTATGGAAACACGCGGTTGTAGTTCAGTAGCTCATCAACTGTCCTCCGTCCCCTCCGCAACGTCCGTATCGGTCCCAGCTCTTGTGCTCTTTATTGCGCCTGAAATCGGGTTCTCGAATTCCTTGCTTCTCAGGATCCTCTTGTTCGTCTGTCCCCCGGAGGCCCGCTGGGTCAACGCTCCCTTCCCGCGCCTGACAACGGTTCTCGGCGAACGTGCGAAGAAACTCGTATGCAGGATCTGCGCTCCGTTAGGGGGTGTTTTGAATGTGGGGATTACTCTCCGACGTTGGACATTTTCGAATATTCTAATCCTTATTATTCGCTCTATTTCAAACACTGATCAAGAGATCTAGCTCTGTTTCCCCAGCTATTCAAGCAAAGGACCAGGTAACCGTAATTATTCCATCGTTAACGTAGTTCGAGTCAAGTGCCGCCATGGCTCCCTGTGAGAGGTCAAGGCCATTAGCGCCCCGAGCCGCGCAACCCTCGCACAAATCCTCGACCGTGACCTGGATGCTCTTGCCCTGGTCTGGCGCGGGACGAATGAACATGAGCATCATCAACAACTGAGAGAAAGGAAAGGATGCGCACACTGAACATTGATGGTCTGTCCACAGTGAGCGCCGCCAGCCCAGGTGTCCGTCCCGAGAGCGACAATGAAATCGCTATTCTGCAGAGGGCTGCCACAAGCACCGAAGCCGCCGTCAGGGAAATAGTAGCTCGCTACATGAGCAATATTCAACTCCTTCGATCTGCACTGGGAGCATGAAAAACTTACCGATTCCGGTGACCCCGCTGGGAGGAGGGCTTGTACTGCCGCCCGCAAGGCAAAGGACCTGACCAATTTGGAGATCTGAGATGAAAAACTCAGTAACCATCTGGCACGGACGGGAGATACAACATACTCGTGCAGCCGCTGTTAATTGACGGGTTCGCAGCATGGAGCAGAGAATCGGAAACGCCAGTCTTGGCCTCGATGGCTGCACAGGTATCTCCGCTGACGACAGTGTAGGTGCTTGTGCATCCACTCGATGTTCCGGAACTGAGGCATAGAACTTGGCCGATTCCGAGATCTAGAAAAAAAATTCAACATTGAAACCATCCGAACGAAGGAAAATAATTGTACTGGTGCAGCCACTGTTGATCGAAGGGTTCAGTGAATGCAGTTGGGAATCGGACACTCCAGTCTTGGCCTCAATGGCAGCGCAGGTATCGCCGCTCACGACGGTGTAACTTTTCGAACATGACTGGCGGCCCTGTGGTACCCGAATCTTAAATATCAACACTTCTCCAGTGATAGAGAAATACATACCTGGAGAGCTGGAGACGCGGAGACAGCCAGAGCAGTGACGAGGAGAGCAAAGAGAGCCTTGGAGAACATCTTTGAACTGAAGAAGTGGATTTCAGCTTGAAGACAGACTGCTGGGATCTCTGGGTTTTATACCGAAAGATTGTCCGGCCAAAAGGGAGGTTTACTGAACTTCAACCTCGGGACCACCGTACCGTACCGACGAGAAAGGATAAAGTTGTCCATATATGGTGTTCGAAACAATCAGACGAACGGGTCAAAGTATTATAAGAGTCTATGTCAAAGCATCCTTGGAATTGCGGGGTTTCGAGGAGTTTGCAACGTAAATTGCTTTGGACCCGATGATTCATTCGATGGAATAGTGTCATCGGAGACGACAGACCATGCGATCTAGAGGCCCCAGTTCCAACAGGACGAGAGCGATTGGTCCCAGGCCACAATCCAAATGTGGCGTGCTCCGGCAACGTCCGGCGAGAGGTCGGAGATCGGTTCCCAAATGAATGCCGAACGACCTGGGCACGACAGCGCTTGTGAATGCCGCCATCAGCGCCTGACCGGTAACTAGAAAAAGCGGCACAGGAAAGCCAAGACATGCATCCGGCCGGCATGGGCGGGAATAAGTGCAGTTTTTGTGCTGGTCCGATGACATCCTGAAAGTATTCCATGTGTTGCGCGTGTAAATAAGGTCACCGGGATTGTGTAAGTTCACCGGAATCCGATTTCCACCAGTCCAAAAACGTACTGCCGTCAATAAATTGGTTTCAGGGCAGCTCGTTTCTGGCGAGGTAGCCCTGCCATCAAAAGAAGACAGATGGTTTGAACTCGAAAATGCCACAAAAAGAGTCCGGGTGTCGGGACGGCGTGCAGAAATGGGTCGGGTCTCGGTCCTCGGAAAGCGCTAGTGCGACGTACACGGTCTTGTGGCCAAAAGAGTATGAAACTGCGCGTGTCCGCCAAGTATCGTCCTTCCAGAAGACTTCGAGATAACCGTGAAATGCCATGTGTGCGGTAGGGCCAAGGCTAAGGCTGCGGTGCAAGGGAGATGATGCCGGAAAGCAACCGGAAAGCTTCGAGTCACGTAGATTTCTGCTGGAATTTTGAGGATTGCCGATGATAAAATCCAAATACAATAACATCCGATTGGCAGAATTTCGAGGAAAACAAATCGAAGATTCGCGCTGAGCTCATGGATGTCTGTGACAGGGCTGGATGTGGCGGCGGTAAAATATCATAGATCCGTTGATGTCGGGCGTAGCGCATACGCTTTATGCTCTGCACCAACTCTGCACCGCGACCACTGCCGCAGGAGCTCATCAATTTCTTCATTGATCAGCATACGCGGTACGGCGTCGGCTCCTCTGTTCTTGGCGTGGGATTTCCGTTTTTGGAAGTTCATCAATTATCCTCTTTGTGTTCGTTCAACATAACTACAGCCTTTTGGCCTTTGCCAAGGCTATTCCCTGGTGGAATTTGGATATAGGCTTCGATTGGAGCAATAAAAACTTTTGACCCAAATGTGTACGGGGAAATTTTTTCGGCCTTGAATGTATTGGGAAAGTGCAAATGTGTATTGGGAATTTTTGATCAACTGAATGTATATTGGGAATTTTGATCAACTGAATGTATATTGGGAAATTTTTGAATGAATGTTGGGAAAAGCAACTCAAATTCCCATCTCATATTCAACTGAAAAAAGTCTATGTGTGCTGGGGAAATGAAATGTGCTATGTGTGTGGGGAAAAAAGTGATGTGTGTTGAGAAATAATAAAAGTGCATTTGGAATGGCATACATGTTCTGTTTGACTTTGGGACATTTGACTCTGAGGTCTGTATCCACTTGTTTGCCTTTGCAGGCATGCAACTCAAACCGCATACTTGACCAACAGCCATGTAGATATTACTCAAGTTAGTATGAGGAGCAGCAAGCATCTGGGGATGCAGGCTGTGCTTCACGGTGTTCTTCTTCTGCTCGAGGTTCTTTTCAAGTTTCTTTCCAAGTTCTGTTCTGCTCGATTCAATTTGATTTCCCGGATGCACCCGTGCATTGAAATTGAAATCGGACATTGGAGTATCGGGTGTACGCGATGAACGGCTAGTGAATATTACTATAATTGCACCTGCACATCAAAACGCACTTGAAGTTCAAAATGCGCTCGCTTACTCTCAATTCTAGTCCTATCACCTGCAGAAATGCCGAAAATTGAATCGGAAGATCTCCTCGTTCGGAATATGTAAAAAGTATGAAGGAATTCAGATGAGTATTCCACGAGATTCTGTTCCGAGCGCATCAGGCGGTAGACTTCGAAGGTCTGTCGTTTGCAATGCAATTTTTTCCATTTGCTATTATCTCTCTGCAGGTGAAAATCGGACACTGAGGTTTCTTCGCAATGGCATTATTCCAGCAACTAGTAATGAGGGGTGGGACATTTTGGTTACTTGTGACTCGTGGGCATTCGATTTGGATGATGAGAAATATATTCAAAGAGGTTGAAGTGCAAGCCTCGACTAAGACTCATTAACGAAGCATGGCATCCAACTAAGATACGGATGCAGAAGTATCTCGCTGGGGTGGTAACACATCTCCGATCAGTCGTTGACAGTAGTACAACACAAGTCCCATAAAAGTGAACAACGATATATTTCTGGGGTCGGATAGCTGAGCTTAGGCCCCCTCCGAGCGGGTTTCTGAAGTTCATCGTGAGGAGAGCAATTTCCATCCCCCTCAAAAATCACGCACTTAAAGGATGGGTTTTGATGATGTTGGACAACATTCCACATCGCGTGAAATGGGTCATTTCTGGGTGCATTTCGCCGATGTCTTTGACGACCTCAGCCTCGGTGAGCGACCCTACATACCCGTCCAGGGCTATTCCGAAGGCTGGACCGAAACCCTCTCCAGAAGCTGATCCTTCGGTGAACGTGTACTTAGTACAGATGCATAGTACTTGAGCAAAGGTTAGTATCGTGTGAATGGGAATTCGAGTTTCATACCAGCCGCGATCTGAGCGAGTCCCAACGGAGTCTGAAGCAGCTCATCCTGGGAATGTATCACCCAAGAATGGGTAGAGTTTTGGTTTCGCGTACCACCGCTGGAAGCTTATGCTTCAAGGCATCGACACAAAAAGCCACATTTTTGTCCTGGAGACGGATCACTTGGAGAGCACGGGGAGCGTGTCCAGACTCACAAACTGGATACGCGGATTTAAAGGGAATATGGGACTATGCAGACACATACCACCTGGATAATTGTTGGGTGAAAGAGAGAGGAGGATACGACTCGGAAGGATCCAGTGCTCACTTTCTGCAGAAACCACGATGTGGTTAGCAAGCAGCCAATCAACCAGATGCTAGCGCAGGGAACCCTCACTCACATTCTGTAGTCACAGCGCGGTCAGGAGAGTTGGGTAGATGTAACAAAGCAGTACTCACACGCTGCAGGGGGTCACGGAACAGTCAGCAAAACTAACCTGGCGCAATGCAACGACACCCACAAACTGCGGGGAATGACAATGCGGTCAGCAAATTCAACCAGAGGCAGACACGACAGCGGCACTCACACCCTGCGAGGAATGATGGCGCCAGGAAAGTCAACCAGGGCCTGCGCAACGAAGCAGCACTCACAACCTGCGGGGAATTATAGCGTCAAAAGCCTAACCAAAGGCGGGCGCAACGAAGCAGCACTCACACGCTGCAGGAAATTATGGCGTCAGAAAAGTCAACCAGAGGCACACCCAACGAGGCGGCACTCACACCCTGCGAAGAATCATGGTGTCAGGAAAGTCAACCAGGGCCTATGCAACGAAGCAGCACTCACAACCTGGGGGGAACTATGGCGTCAGAGGGCCAACAAGAGGCGAACACAACGAAGCACCACTCACAATCTGGGGAGAATTATGGCGTCAGAAGGCTAACAGGAGGCGGACGCAACGAAGCGGCACTCACAAACTGTGCGGAATGACGGGTGGTCAGGAAATTTGATTGTAAGTGATCGCATAGGTCAGACACATACATCCTGCAAAAACGGTGGCGCAGTCAGCAAATTCAACCTGAAGCAGGCACGCGGAGCAAGCACTCACAGCCTTGGGGACATTCAATAAAATATGTGCTTTGATATACCACTCAAAGGAAACTCACATACTACCGGATCGACTGCTGGTTGGCACAAAGCGTGTTAGAAATGATATAGCATCCGACTTGCCTCCTGGAGCAATATTTTCATCAGTTGGTCTCGAGATCTTCACAAGAATCGCTACCTCCTGTGCAAGCGCGTATCAATCAGTGCGCATCAGACTCGGCCAACCCGAGAGTCACTGACTTCCTACGATAGCATGTTCAATCAAGTTACAATATATGATTTACAGGGCAAAGAAAGGCTCACCTGCTGTGAGTGATTTCGTCAACGATGCGAATGTGGTGATTCTGACGGGACTCACCCAAACATGAGGGAAGGACGCAAGAGTTCCCTTGACCACTGATGTCAATCCTTTGCCTTCTCCATCCAGTGCGCTACCAATTTCGTCGGAAGAGTGCGCATCAAATACACTGAAGCATACAGACCGGAGCGATGCCAGCCGAATGCAAAGGCCGATATTATTTCATTGCACAGACACAAAAAGTAAGAGAAGTGCGTCATCGGTGAGTGTGTTTGCCGTCTGATTGATCAGCTCAATACAACTACTGTGTTCCTGTCGCATATCTGGAAGGGTGATTAGCAATATTTGACTGATATCAGGTGGGAGAACCACCGTCCAACTGGACATAAGCAGATGGCTTGAACGCAGCCTCATTGAGTCGGTCTCTGTAGTTCGTGGTTAGAATCCGCTGTGCCAATTCAACCTTCTCGGCATTGGCTGTGCGTATATTTTTGCCTTCTGCTCGTAGCTGTTGAAAAGCCTTGGTTACCAGGCCGTCGAACTTTGTGAAGATCACAATCAGCGGCACTTCAAAAGACAGTCAGTACCGCTGCTGCTAGGAAAAAATGAGCTTTGCCTTTTCCGGTACCAGAAATCTTGAAGAATCGATCTTCAGCCTCTAGTAGCGGCCTATTCCCGTCCGTCGGTAAACAGTACCTGTTACGTTGTCAGCGTTTTTCAAGCGGCCTCTCGAGCTGTACCAGATAGTGTGAAGTTGCTCGGCCAATTCCGTGGTTCCTGCGCGTTCCTCGATGAAAGTTGTTACTTTCTGTATTTCGTCCGCCGACCCGCCTTCGAATCCACGTGAGTCGTGAAAAATGAACTGCGGATTGCTCTTGAATATGAGCTGGTTTTTGATCTCATGCTCGCCACGCTGCAGGCAAATTAGCGGCGACGAAGTCGCGAGACTTGTGAGCCTACTTCAGCTGACTCCCTGACGATTTCGGGATCAATCTGCGACAAATCATCAGTCCAGGCGGCAGGAAAACAAGTTCAGACAGGAACCTTGACCCCATACGGGTCGTAAATCTCTGGATCCTCGACTGAATTGCACACCTTCTTGAGGATGGTCGTCTTTCCAGCATTCGCCCTCCCGATAATTAAGATCCGAAAGTGATTGATTTTGCTTCGCACATCGATGGCTTTATCCATTCTTTACCACTGAAAATGCGCGATGTGGCCACCAAGCGAGAAGTGATGTTCTGAGAGTGAGGGAGCCGTATCGAGAAATCCGGGCGGCCCGTGAGGAAGGGGGTGAAGAAGAGGCCGCGTGGGTTTTGCGGGCCGTGTAAGTAGTCAATCTGAGCGGCGGTAACTGGAGCTACTGAGAAATGCCCGCCCAGCAAGAAATAAACCAAAACTTATTTCACTAATGCTTATGTCTTACTTCAATGTACTTTTGTGTTTCAGGTCGAAGTACAAGTTGTTATATGAAACGACAGGAGTTCATTAAATTCTTTACTATTGAAATACATGTTCGCGACGAGAATCAAACCAACGACCTCCCGGAAACTATAAGTTAGAAGTGTACAAAATTACAGCTAGACTAAAGTGTGCATTGGAAGCAGTGCCAATGATGGAACTACATCACCCTTGTCCTGATCAATGTTCAATTGGTTCATCACAGCACACCACTGGCACCGGAAATATGAATGTGACATGGGATACTGAAAACATCATTCACTATAGCTTAAACTTGGACTCAGTACAAAACCATATGAGTATGGGAATGATCTAAATATATGTTCTTGATGTCCTTGGAGTTCAACTTGACTCTGACTTTGACTGCAAGAAGAGAAATCAGAACTGGGGTCAATTGATACAATAAGCAAAGCTAGAATGCACTGTTCAGGTGAATCAGGCCAGTCCTTACCATGTATTAGACTATCAGCCTCACCACTCCAAGTTCTGATAGGCTTTCTATAGTGTTTCTATAGCATCCTTGGTAGGATTGACCTATGTCTCTCAAGCACTACAGAGTGCACACATGGCTCTACCAAGAGCTATCAAGCACTCCATACAATGCTACTGACTGCTACCAAGCTATGCTACCAATGCTATCAAGCCACCTGTCACAGCTACCAGTGCTATGGATGCTACCAAGTACTACTGAGCCCAGAGGGAATTGCTACCACAGCTACTGGTATCTCATAGCAATGGCTGTATGCAACCAAGCATTTTGTGGTTTCCTGATGATGGGCTAATGGATATAAACGCGGAATTCCACTTTTCTTGCATCTCACCACTGAACTGGGTCAGCCTCCAATTTCACGCAGGGTGCATTGACTTCAATTTCGGAAAAGATCAACCAGGGGGTAAGTCCCGCATTCCATGCCACAATGCCGGAAATTTGCTGTTAAAATGGCTCTGATGCACTATTTAGACCCCATTTCCTTTCTGCCCTCCTTAGCACATCATGTTCTCCTTTTTTTTCTGTGAATAGTAGAGGACCCCAAGCGGCCTTGAGTTCCTTTCCAAAGGTATCAACGTGGTGTTGAATCATAGTTGCTAATGGAATGTTTAATTTCGAAGCTTGATGGACATACTCAAGGAGATGATGTAGTTTGACCCGTTCCAACTCCTGAAATGGTTGATCACAGGCAACCAGTCACTTGACAAGAAGCTGTTTGAACTTCACTTGATACCATGGTCCCTAGAATTCTGAGTGGGTCAAATACAATTAGTATAGGTAAAGTATATCACAGCTCCTCTATGTTCCTCTATGTTCTTTTGTACCCCATACTTTGAAGGTTAAACAGTGGTTAATCAGAACAAAACAGCTGTCAATCTGACTTAGGGGCAATCCAAAACAGGTATAGTTGGCCGGTGAGCCACACAAGGGACATAACTTTGATGATGATGTCTCATGTTTTTACACTGTTCTACAACCACATAATGGCAAACCACCCTCTATGTAAGTGTCACTGCTCACACTCTGGTGTCTTCTTTACTTGTTTGCCATGTTCCATGGAAAACTGTTGCAGATATATAAAGCTGATTAACAAAACAGTGATTTGTTTTTGGTTGAACAAAACCCGATCAGTTAAACAGACTTTCCAGCATGCATTTGTGTGCGGCGGGACACACAACATCTCTCTGAAGCATGGCTGTTTAATTAATCAGTCGCTAAACAGGATTTTTGCATTGAGACGTGAATTGATTAATCAAACTTCATATAGATTCTTCAACTACGACCATGTAGATACAGTTTTATTGGTCAGCTCCAAATGCAGACGAACTGATTGCTAAAGAGCGACACTTTTAAGTTTTTTGTACCACCTTTTCATCTCCAGAGACACTGATGTGGTGCTTCTTCGACTCCCCACGGCCAATGGAGTCAACTCAGCCTGAGGCATGGATAATCATCTTGACCTGAATTCTAGACTGATTTGACCTTAGACTGAATGATATTGTGTGAAGTCTGCAACAAAACTGTCGGCTCCATACTTTCAGAGGACAAAGGTTGTTCAATTCCGAATTATACCATCAGGCGGCACTGATTGTTTAGGTCCCTCTTGTAATACCTGGGTGCGCAAATCCAGCTATGGAGTCATTCAATACTCGATATACCATTCCAGGTCCACCTTTGTTGTGTAGGGTTAAACTAACCGTCCGAATAGTACTGCAACAATAATTGTCGTGAGGATGCTGGCGAAATAATTCGGAAAAAGAGTTGGACTCGATGAAAACCAATTGCATTGTATTTTCTTTACTGTGGATTATGATACATTTCATTTCTGTGCATTAGACTAGTTGAATTCATCGCTGAGACAGCGGGATTACCGCATTTGGAATGTGGCCATGATGTGGCTGTGCTCGGCTAGAGGGTGGGTGGGTCGAGGTGGGTCTTAATCCACTTTTCTGACCCGATGTGCCAAAATTTAAGGCTGCCTACCCCTTGGTAGGAAGAGAATATGGCGTAAACTCTGTTCCAGTTTCATCTGACAACTTGATTATGCTCCCAATTCATGGCCGCCACAATCCAGAGCTTCATCTATCTATGTTCCTTGACAATCATTTTGTCCCTGCTGTGTCTGAATCATCACATTTGGGTGCATTGGCATGGTACATTTCTGAATTTCGGATTCGATCCTTTGTAGTTCTCTGAGGTTGTCAGATACTGCTTCGCTAGTGATTGATGGCATATCCAAGCTCCAATTTCTCCCAAGTGAACGAACTCATCTCCTTCAACAGCCATCTGTTGCTGAACTTGTTTCCATGTTCCGCTTTAGCACTACTTATACGCATAATAGAGACGTTGTGGCAGCCACTGGAAGCCACCAGTGGCTGACTGGGCATGCGGTGACCAGTGGCTGTGGCTGATCTGGTGGCTGCAATACTGCTGCCCCATGTGGTTTCTTGTACTTGTCCACCATGAATGGAGCCATTCTGGCGTCCAGGGATGGAAATTGATCCTTTGATGCAGACAAGAATGTCAACAAGAGAGGTGAAGTCGTGCGACGTCATATATTCTCAGCCACCACAACAGCCACAGCCACCGGGTGGCTCCCGGTGGCTACCGCAACGTCTCTAATTGAAAATAATGAGGCTTGAGCTCCTAAATCTTCCAAAATCAAATGTTGGAAATGTGGCCCAATGTGAGCTGGTCGACGCACTAGCATCGACCGAGCGAGTTTGGGGCCACCGTTGAATTTGTTCATGATTTATTATATTCTCAGATTTTTTTACAACGCTGAAACCATTGGACATTGGCTCAATGTGAGCTGATCAACACTCGTGTGTGAAACAAACGAGTTTGAGCCGCGTTTGGTTTTATTTATTTAGGATCCAATGTTGAAGTTGCGGTGGAGTGGTAGAGATTCATTCCTTCAAGTATTTCATTCTTGGATTGATCTGCTCAGTTGGTAGCAGACCATGCCACTTGTCGGCCCTACCAGCTTTATCCCCGCTACCATAAGGTAAGGGTCTTAGGGCACCTGATTTTCAGATTTTGGCCGTGTATCACATTTTCATTACAAGGACAAACAAAAATGAGTCATTTCAGAAAAGTCATGATTTAAAATCCCTACAACAGAAAATTGTGCAAGCAATGTTTTCTCTGTAAGTAAAATCTCCCCATAATCTGTCCTCTCCCCATTTTTTCTTGCATTTTTCCGCAAGGTGTGCCATCTGTTAATGCCAAAATCATGTCTTCCGGATGCGTCATTCATGTTTTGTCGTGTCACCTGGGCATCTGCGAAATCGGATGATGTTTCCATTTGTCATCTCCAAATGACA